>OZ024920.1:2930108-3530108 GCA_964017225.1 Netelia inedita | reverse complement strand
TCGGTAGCGTTTGGACCGTTTTGAAACGAAGTTTGGATCAAATCGTTCGTTTAACCGTGAATTTAAGCCGAATTGGGCAAACCGTGTTATACGAGGTCACGGTACGTTTAGGAAGAATTATATCGACCCGCCTGCGATTTATCTCGACGATACGAATAAACGAGGTTAAACCCCGACACTCGATCCCGTTTTAAATCAATATCTCCGATAAATGACTCCGGAACCCAAGATCGCGACAAAATTATCTCGTTTATTCGTAAAACGATCGGTTCTATCGTGAAAATAATTCCTCGATTAATTCAATCGGTTCCTCCCCAACCATGGAAGACACCTGTACACCTTCGTATTTCCAACACGCTCGTTACATCCAGTTTCGCAACCACTCCGTTTTGGAATCTCCCTGTCTTCGACCCAACGAGAAAACGCGCTACACTACACGTTTTGTCGATCGTAACATCAAGCCGAAGGAAAAAAAAGAACAGCGAAGCGTGATTTTAAGACCATGTGGGGTGTCTCATTGTACTCACTACGGATTTTCACCGTAACACACTTTTTCAATGCTGTATATCGTGTTTTACGACAAAGCGCTCTTACGAGGGAGGGGGGAGACAAAAGGCGTAACACGATGATTATACACGTGGGGAAGGAAAAGGCAGCTTGGTCGCATAAGTTGCCTCGAGCGAGAGCCTTTTACTGGGTTAACACTCCATCGTTACAACGAGAGCGTCAACTTTTTGCCATACACAACGCATTTCCACGATTTAAACGTGGAGGAAAGTCTCTCTTTCTCTTTCATTATATTACAATTTTTCTTTTTCTCAGTCACTCTCTCTCTCTCTCTGTCTTTTTCACTCGCTAGCTAAATCGTGTATACCGAGAGTCTTGGGATCGAGCCGGATCACTGCTAGCCAACATGAGTGTTCCAGTCTCGAATCTTCTCCGGTGTTATGACACACTTGTATACGAAAAGAGCGTTTATTCACCACGAACAATGAACAAAATCGTTCGAGCAATTTTCATAATCCCGCGCGATTGTTAATATTAATAATACGCGCGTCTGGGTATAATTTTTTCTTCTTTTTATGAGAAAGAACTTTCGACATTTTCTATTCAGCTCGCGACTGTCTTCTCGTCCCTTTCGTTCTTATAAAATATACGTTGAAACTTTTTAAATAGCTCGAAGCCTGGGGATTTTCTTTTTCTTTTTTTTTAAATGACTTCCTCGCACGCTTTCAATCGGAAAGTCGGGGAATATTTTCAACCTAGTTCGGAGGAAAATTCATGATGAAGAATTCTCGATCGTGGAATTCCGTGGACGACGCGGCTCTCAAAAATCGGGGTTACGTCACTATGCGCCACCGCAAACGCTCGACGTCTCATTCTCCAGGGGTCGTGGAGGGGTGAGAAGCGAGGGGGAGAATAACATCCCTGAGAAGACTGCGACACACTCGTCGTCGGCCCTCGCGAGGCGAAAGTCCGAAAGCCATTCGCATACCGAGCCGAGGGTTGGCCTCATCCTCCCTTCTGACTCTTCTTACCACGAGAAAGAGAGAGATGGGGAGAGTTCAAAGTGTGAACGAGGACGAGAGTAGACGCCGAAGTGGCGTGCTTCTCATAGTCGAGGAACGAAGTACCTGTCGTCCGCAAGCACGACAAGGGGGTGGGATTTAGGGAGAAACCACCCTTAGGGTGGCTCGAGTCTTCGAAGCGACTTTAAGGGTTGTCTGTGTGTGTGTGTCGAGGGGGATGGTCGTACATTCCTATATATTCGCCCCTCGGCCGTACCACGACGTACCAGCGATTCCTCGCGACGCCTCGGTTGGAAAATTCGGTAGCTTTTCTGATCTAGTGGACATGAAACGTCCCCGTTGGCCATTTTTCGTTAGTCTTTCTCTCTTTTTTCGTTTTTCTTTGGAAAGATTGTAACCGCTCGAGGATAATGGAAGGAGAGGTTTGGCTTTTTTTTGTTCAATGTTTGTTCAAAGACAGTCGGACGACCGGTTCTCGCATGAAATGGCAGACGGGGTGAAAGTAGGTAACGGGTTTTCTGGGTTGATGGATTAATAATCTCAGGCGATGCATCTGGGCCGACCGCGACTGTAAATCAACTTTGATGCGAAGTTTAATCGGTGGGAAAATTTTCTTGTCGATTTTCATCTTTTCTTCTATCAACCCCAATTTTTTTTGATGGATTCTGTTGATAGAAATCTCGTTTCCGTTCTTTCTTTTTATTTCACAAAATCCAAGTCTAGACAGAGCAACTAGAAAATTAAGGGAAAAATCGAGAAACAAAATGGCGGTGATAAAGAAGGAAACCCGAAAGGACCAAAAAGGCGCCAGGTCTTATCGCCTTTCGTTCCACGCGTTGTATTTACACGCGTCCTTCCGATATTTCCCTTTCACCCCGAGCCTCGACTGTCTGATAACACGAGATATAGGTCTTTTTTTTATTTTTCTTCTTTTTTTCCATTTTTTTTTGAAAGTATGGCAAACACGCGTCTCGAAGTTTCTAGGCGGGCGAATCCGGTGGTGGATTGTTCTGTCAACCACCAACCGTTCGCTTCTCGGTCGACCGACAAAGTCGAATTAATATAGTGCGTTACATAAAAGGGTGTGTGTGCGAGAGAGAGAGAGAGAGAGGAAAAAAACGAACGACACGTAGATAAATGACGCGGGAGAGAGGGACGATCCTCGCAGCTCAAGTTAATGAGGATGTAGTGTGTACGGTGAAGCATGTGCACATTGCGCCGTGGCGTAGGTTGACGCGGTGTGCAGCCTCCCCCTCCCCCTCCCTAATGCGCTTCCCGCAATATCGTTTCTAATTTCTAATTTTTACCGCAACCTATGTATAACCCACGGACTCTTCTGCCTACGCATATATATTGGTGGGATATTTTTTTTACAGTTAGGACGCAACGGACGTTTAAATTTCTCTCAGGCTAGCGTGAAAGCAATTGCGATCGGAGAGATTCCACGTTGGAAAATTCAAAATAATTTTTGAATACGTGTGAAAATTGACTCGTTATTTTCTTTTAACATGATTTGTTTTAATTAAAAATCTTGCTATTGGAATAATTGTCGATAAAAATTGAAATCAATTTTTCTGGCGCGCGAAAATTAATTCCTGTTTTAATCTCTAATTCGAAGAATGCGAAATAATTTATTTTTTCGTATGAAAATTATGTATTTTCGTCGATAATTATTATATTTTCGTCGATAATTAATATATATTTTCGTCGATAATTAATATATTTTCGTCGATAATTAATATATTTTCGTCGACAATTAATAAATTTTCGCCGACAATTAATATATTTTCGTCGATAATTATTATTTCATCAATCATCTTCATCGAATAATTTTTGTCAACACGTCGACGAATCACAACAAATTATTAAAAAAAAAAAAACGAAAGCCCCATTTTGGCGAATTACTCGAAAGAAACTTTCGCCCTTCGACGACAAACGTTCTTACATAAACTATCGAGCTTTTTTTTCGTATTTGAAGGAAAGATCGTTACGATAGTCGAGAGTCGATCGTCCGTGGAAAAGATCGCATTTATCGTTGGTTACGCTCGAGTTCTCGTAAAACGCGAACCTCGCAACATACGCGACGAGCGCGACCGTATCGTTCTCGTCGTTTGGTCCGCGATATGCACACTCGCGTGTGGAAAAGCTAGTGAGCGCGAAATCGACTCTGTAATTCGAGCGCGATGCCTTATTTACTACGAGCGCGTACTTTCCTCTATACACACCTATACCTATATATGTCTATACATAAATATACATATATACGTTATATATCTCGTTGCGGTGCGTTGTCTTCGACGAAGCGAGAGTGTGTCTCTAAACCAATAACTGTTTCCGCTTTATTTATACGTAGCAAACGTGTATCGCGTTTATTTTCCTACATTACAATAATCTTCGCACACGGAAACCGATAGAATTTCACTCGAGACTCAGTAGTCGTTTTCGATCGAAAAATTCAGGAAAAAATAGGGAAATTGAAGGAAAAAAAAAATTGATCAAAATATTAATGAAAAATTCGACAATTTCTTATCCGAGGTAAAATTTGTTATCGTTACGGGTGAATATTAGTCGTATATGAGAGTTGATGAAAGTTTATTTCGTTTCGCAATTTGGCGAAATATGCTCGCGCGCGACTTTCGTCGGTCATCGATACGACAATTTTACTCTCGCTACATTTTCCTCGTTTATAACTTCGTACAGCACATATCGATCCTTTCTTTCTTTTCACTCGTGAGTTTCCGGTAACTGGGGAATAAATTCAACGCGTCGGATATTACGCAAGTAAAAAATGTATTTTTCCGCAATGGATGAAAATAAGAAAATTATTCGAAATAAATGAAAAAAATAATTGTAAAATTTTGTGGTAAAAATACAAAAAATCTGAGAGAATGCTATTTTTTAAATAAAAAAATAGATAGAAAAATGAGCTCGGTTCGTGTCGTATAAATCAATTTTTATCGTGGCGTTTCTTTGGTTTTCTGGAACGTCGGTTAGCTTCGAGCGTCTATCGACACCTCGTCGTATTAAACGCGAGGAATAAAATACCAGCCAGAGAATCTTTCGACGTTTCTCCTTACGTATTCGAGACGCAGGGTCCGGAGATCTCTCCGCATCGTCGAGCGCAATCCGTTCCGGTTCCCGTTCCATTTACATTTCGTGGCCAACGCGTAACTCCCTCGCGTATCGTCGACGCTTCCACGCACCGTACGTACTTGAATAAATACAGTAAAATCTCGATTATCTCGACATACTGTCGCACGCAACGACTATATTTCAAAATTACCAAATTTTTCGGAAAAATATAAAAATTGCGATAAAAAATGAATCTATTCTGTTAAATTAGTTTGATGAAGTTATTATCATTATTATTAAATTATTCTACCAAAAATTAATCAAAAAAAATTAATATATCATTAACCAATATAATTATAAATAATTTCAATAAATAAAAAAATAAAATCTATTCCGAACCTACGAATAACTCCTTCTCCTTAATTAAATCATCTCCTCGATTAATTCCCGATAGTTTCGTGATATCTCGACGTTTGCCAAATCGCGATCGGACCGTAAATCTCCAATTTCGTCCGGTTTAGGGCGCCCGCGTATCATCGTGATCCAAACATCGCGCCACGTTTGTATACGTTGCGCTTTTAACGTCCCCATTTCCCCGGGTCGCACCGGTAACTTCAATCGTTGCGACCGCCGACTGGAAGTCCGATATTATTCACGTCCTATAGGTTGGCTTTTCGTACACGCTCGGGCGATGAGCGTAAACGAAGGAAACCATTGCCTCGTCGTCCCCGTGGTCAACGGCGCGTCGCGATCATCTAGGCACCGGCGGTTCGCTTATACTCAACCACCGTAAACCTAATCTCTCCCTCGTCGTCTTCCCTTCACCAACCGTACACACATTCTAATAGTACGAACCTACTATGCGCTATATATATATAGTATATATATACATATATACTATGCACTATATATATATATATATATATATAGTGGACAGTGGGTATGTACATATAAATATAAATATATATATATGTATGCAAGAGGGTCCGGTACTTCCTGCCTGGTTCGCGCGTGCAATTGCTTCGTAGAAAATTCCACATTAGCATTAAACCATTCTGGAACTTTACGGACTAAATTACGCGCGAGCGCTACTGCATATATACCTACGTACGCGGCACGTACGAAATAACGAAGGATATTTTACTTCCGGTGTGCGTGGACACGTTCGCGATGAAATTTATCTCGGTCGACTCTCTGGGGAATCTCGGAAAATTTTTTAATACGTGAAACAGTTTTCAATTTTCTGTAAATTTTTCGAAATTTTGCTTTTTTTTTTTTTTTTTTTAACACGATCGTGAATTTTGATTACGACGAGATGAAAAAGATCGGTTAGTCGATGGGTTAACTACGGTTTGGGTGGCTCCTTGTTACGGAAACTGGGAGAATGCTACGTTGGGATTCGAATCTTCTCCGTGGAATTCAGGGAACGTCGGCAATTGGAATTTCCGGATCAATTTCCTGCTCTCGACGTTGCTCTCGCTCCTCCTCCGCTCGTACCTGGATTCTAGCGAACGAGAACGTAAAGTTGATGACGTTCTTCTGTCCCTGTGGGTGACGACGCGGCAGCGTAAAAATCACTTTACGACTACTCCGAGCTTTCGCGACGCCCTCCTCGTTAGCTTTAATTTTTCTTCGTTTTTTAAATTCAAAATATTTCAAATATTCGTGAATTAAAATACGACTAATAAATTTATAATTACCACGAGTATAATAAAGAAAAAATAATTAAAATATAAAATTAATACACAAAATATTTTTGTTATTTTCGTATAATTCTAAATAAAAAGAAAATACAAAAATATTGTTTTTCATTCGATCGTGTCGTTTGGACCAAGTTGAGGTAAAAATTGGGGTCGGATACGTAACTCACCTTCTTTTAACCTCGCGTAACCCAACGAGCGTAAAAGTACGACAACAGAAGAAAGAACAATCACGTGGGGTCACGACGAGTTTCAAATGGCCAATCTCCTTCCAGAGGATACATTATTGCCCCATTGAATTTTAACCGGGTCGCAGTAAACATTCGCCTTTTCCAGGATAAACACCAACATATATATATATATATATATATATATATATATGTAACACCACAAACATAAACTTTGTCGGTGTACCAAGTAACAAACGGGGATGAAGAAATCGCAACCGGAAAGCCTCGAGTGTAATGAGCGAGCGTTGTGGCTAGATGAGAGAAGGAGAAGGAGAGGTGGGGGGGGGGGGGGACTAGAATGGGGCAAAACGGTCCGATTTCTTATCGTTCGGTCCGCGAACGAACTCTCTACGATGTCAAATGTTATCTGCGTTCCGGAACGTAAAGATAGCGTGGAAGAGTGTCTGGGCACTTTCCATCTCTCCTCGGTCCCTTAAAATTTCCTCGTGTTACTTTTTGTGGGTTTCTGGGGTTCTTTTTTTTTTTTTAATTTTCGTCTCACTCTTCGAGCTCTCGGTCTACGACGGAGAAACTTTTCCACGAGGGCGAGACGTATGGAAACGCGGCCTACGAAAACAAGAATAGTTTTCTAGGACAGCTATATCCGAGACGATGAAACACCCGGTCTAAGTGGGCTTCGTGATCTTGCCCCGAGCTTCTCGCCCGGCTTCGCGAGAGAGTCCCATATGAATTCTTGATAAGAAAACGTAGCCAGACGCCAGTATAATGCAACGTGTCGAGTTTATCGTTTACAATGCGCGTGGCTCGCTTAGTCATTTGTTATTATTATTGTTATTATTATTGTTATTGTGATTATTATTATTAGTATTATTAATATTATTTTCTTTCTTTTTTTACATTGTTTTTATCAACGTTATTATTCATGCGATTGCGCGCAATCATGGAACCTCGTGGCTGCGCCGATTATTGAATAATAATGCGTATAATTACGTCGACCGAGTGTGGAATCGTGTCGTTCGAGAATTGAATAATTATCACAAAAACAGAACAAAAGTCGACTTTCGTTTAATCAATTTCTACTCATCAAGAAAATTAATCCAATATTTTCATTCTACAAAAATACGAAGAATACAAAAATCCGTTTTTTTTCTTCTATTATTTTACAGCGTTTACAATTATTTTTTTACAATCAAACATCGTTCCACAAATATCAAAGAAAATAAAAATGTCTCTTTTCGCGAACAAAAAAATCATCCCCTCTGGCGATGATTATCTAGCGTCTTTTTATTTTTTTATTTTTTCACCAAAACCAGACGCGAAACTATTATTCGTTTCCACAGTTCGACTAGACAGCGTTTCTCGTTCGAAGGGGTAGTCGCGTCTGGTCTTTTTTGTTTTGTTTGTTACCTCCTCTTTTCTTCAGTCCCTTTTCATTCGCTACACACGAGGACTCTCTCTCACTTTCTCTCTCTTTCACCCCCTCCCCCACCCCTTCTCCTCTCCGCACCGTTGACGAACAAACGGGTAACAGTGGTAATCATTGAATACTCGTCTCTGCATATAGGCCAGACGGTGCAAACGGCAATCCCGGTTTTCTGGCAATCTTTCCCTATCCCGTACCCTCGTTGTATACCATTGGGATTCTTTCGTGTACACGGGGGGAGCCGACTACACGCTCGTGCAGAAAACGGTGCATCAGCAAAGCCCGCTTGCACGATGTTTTTTTTTTTTTTTTCCTATATAGATATAAAGCGTATCGTCGTGCAGTCTAGATATAAAACATATGTATATGTACGCTTATATATATACGTATCGAGTGGTCGGTCTCCTATACGTAGGGGACGTACGATGTGTGCATACACCTATGGGGCATTCTCCGTGAATTCCTCCCTGTCTCTTTTTTACCAGAAACTTTCACAAATGTTTCCCAGTGCGCGCAATATGACGATGCGCTGCAATTTTTATTTTTTATTCTCAAATTTTGACCGCTTACTGGTCCATTTTTAAATCCATTTTTCCCTTGTATCAGTGATTGAGGGTCTTTTTTTTATGCGAGATAAGAGATAAAAAAAGTGTAGTTCTAGAAATGCTTTGATAAATGAATTTTTTGGAAATGGGGGGAATTTGTATTAGGGTTGTAGCCCGAGGTGACGAAAAGTGGGGGTGGCATTGAGAGAGGGTTGAGGGTAAAATTGCTGATTTTACTGAGAATGTTTTTTTATAACGAGGGGTATATTTATTTGTTTTTGTATAAGTGCTATAAGCGACGATGAAAATATTTTAATGTGCGTGAAGGACGCGCGTTATATATCGCACCCTTTAGGTAAATATGTATGAGACTTATGCGGGAGAGAGGGTAGATCCGTAACGGTTAAAACGTACACGGATACGATCGACGTATCTGACGTAAGATCGGGGAAAGCGGGTGTAGCGAGGTTTGCACAAACGGTCGATACTCGTCGTAGGTGAACGATCCCATTTTCGATCGATTGTCGAAGAAGGAAGATGGATTGAGGTTTAAGGGAGGAAATTTTATGTGTGTTTGTGTGCAAGTCGAAAATATCTCGGTATTCCTTGCCCTTCTCTCTCTTTCGTCGCTCGATAACCGTCACCTTGTTCTCTGTCTCTCTCTTACTCAGTTTGTTTGATTTTCTTTCACATCTGCCTCTCGGACTTCTAGAATGTGATATATTATTTGTAGGAAAAGGAGGAAAAAAAACGAATGAAAAAAAAAATAGTCCGACTCGACCGGTTCGATTATTCATCCTGTACCGTAGTGGCGTTGTATAAGTGTACGTACATCAGTTACGTGTTAGGAAGTTTACTCGTCGAGATGCTTGACTCGAGCCGTCGATACCACTCACGTTTACTGTACGACAGGATCGTGTAAGACGAGAGAAGGCGATAGTTACTTTAAAATATCGCTGCCGAAGTAACGATTTTTCGAAAAAGATTTTTTTTTAATTTTCTGTTATTTATAGATATATTTTTTGATAGTTTAAAAGTTCTGGGAAACTGTAGAGATATGATTCGATCAAAATAATCTAAACGAACACAATGTTATATTAGATTTGTGTATTAACGTGAAAATATTTGTTTTTTGAAACATGGATTAAAAAATATTTTTTTAAATTAATTATTCAATTAGAAAATTATTTAATATACAATTTTTTCATTTCTTCGCAACGTTTCTAATTTCGCAAAATGGCTTAACGAAGAGATTGGTAAAGAGGTATAAAATACCGAACATAGATTATACGTACAGTTTTCGTATTTCCTGAAAGCAATTGTGTTACTAATATAAATCCAAGTCTAAGATAGTGCATTTATGCAATCTCATCAAACAATGCTCTCGATTGTGTGAACGGAAAACTTTGAGAGTCGCCTCCAAAACCGGAAACAATATATCTTTATCTCTCTCCTTTTCTCTCACCATATATACTCGTACGTATACATGTGTATAAACAGACGAAACTCGATGAGAGATGCCCCATATCCTGAAGATATTTTTGCTGATGACTCTGTCCCCGTCGTAACTGTCGTACTACTGCATCGTCGGTGCCTCGACAACGTGTTTTCCCCTTTTTCTCGTGCTCGATCTTTCGGACCAACGCAGCATCTCCCACAGCTTCCTCGGAAGCTCGAGATACAGCAGTAGCAGCAGCAGCAGCAACATAGCGGTCTATGTATAAACGTGGACGCTGTGCAAGCAACGTCCTACTATCCCACATATATACATATATACATATATATGTATATATGTATGTATATATGTATAGATGAGTCAGCTATATGTGTATATAAGCGAGAAACCACAGATCGTTCGCATTGTTCTCCTTGTCGAGCACGCGGGAGCGTATTCCTAACACAGTCTAGAGAAGTCCAAAACTTCGTCTATTTTCGGATTAACTACGGTCACTCGAAACATATAGAAATAGGCATAGAAGCGTGAAGATCCCTTTCACGAATAGTTACGCAGTCACCCAAGAAACGTGTTCGATGATTTCATCACTCGAGACGAAATTTCCAATCGCGACGAATCGCGCACGATCGAAATATCCAAGATAATCCGACCGTAGTTTTCGGCACTCGAGAACTTCTCAAAATAAAGATGAAAAATAAAATAAAATTAAAATTAAAATAAAATAAAATGTAAACAATTGTTTTTTCCAACGGTATATTGCGGCAGATGCCTGATTCAATATGTACGCGAGACTGTGGCATGCTCGTCGTTTAAAGAGAAGCGGAGTCAGCGATTTTTCAATATCCGCCTGGAGACAGCAGGCGTTACGAGAAAGAGCGTAGCGGTTTAGGAACGAACACAACAAAAAAACTTATATACGCATAAACACATATATATATAGTATCTGTGTGTGTCAGTGTTTTAGCACGTGACAAAAATATAAAAATAGCAGAGGGAAAACCATAATCGGTCGAAAGTTTAGCGGGAAAACTTTTCTCGTACTTATTCTCGCATTATCACTTTTGTTTTTATTCCAGTGACGATGGCGTAACCAAGTTTTCTTACTAAAGGAGAGAATATTCAACAGGGTCCAGGACGAGATGGCGTATCGCGATATGTTTTCGTCAAACTCTCAATTCTCTCTTTCTCTCTCTCTCTCTCTCTTTTTCTCCCTCTTTCTCTCTTATTCACTCTTCTGCTTTCAATTCTCGTCGTCCTTTCTCCTTATCGACCTATCTCGTAACGACCGACGCTCGAGTAAATCTTAAAACGCTCGACAATCCTTTATAGAAGGTAAATAATTCGAGCGAAGCTTCGATACGAATTGTAGGAAGGCAATTATGCAATCGATATTCCACCCGAGTTTCGTGTCTTTTGTATACGGAAAATCTGTATCGTTCGTTGTCTCTCGAGTGGCGTATCAACCGTTTTCCATAATGGCCGGTATCGGGGAATACTTCGAGACGTAAATACGTCGAGACCCTTTGCGAAATGTTATACAATTTGTATGATTTATTGTCCGTTGCTCGTGACTACCTTAAACCTGTGTTCTCTCAATTTTCGAAACTACGAAGTTCCTTTTCCTGAAAATATACAAAGATATTTTAAAAATATATTGATTATCTTCTTATCTACAATATTCCGTAAAAAAAAAGTTTTATACGAATTATTGACGATTTTTTGGTTTTAGAAAAAAATAAAAGACGACATTTTATTTTACGAGGTTCGTGCGAGGTTTTTTTTAATTTTTATTTTCGACGCGGTAGGACGAAAATCCTATATTTTATCGTGGCTAGGGTCTCGATGCAGTAACGATTTGCCGGATGATGGGGTACGTAGTTACTGCGGAATTGCGCGAGAAGGGCACGAGAACGTCCTTGACGATCCGGCCGCCATCGTGCCTGAAGGTTGGGCCAGGCAAGAACGTGGCCTGGTCGATCACTCCTGTGACGTCACTCATTCAAGGTCGAATAATGAACCGCGCGACTCCGAGGGCTATTTCAAAGCTATCCCCCCTATTCTACCCTTCCCTCTCAATTCAAAAAAAAACCTCGAGAACGACGCAAATAAAACTCGACTTTTCCGATTAGAATAAATTTTATTCGAATTAAATAAAAAATAAAAAAAAATAAGTAGAACACAAAATCATTTTAACGAGACAAAATGCGTCCGGACGTTGAAAAAAAATGTAATCGAACGAAATAAAATTTATTTTCATCGTGCTCGTTGCTTTCGAGTCGTGAAATTAACAACCCCTCGTAAATTTTATTCAAAACTGTATAAACGTTACGTCGTAAAGGTAAAATTTATTTAAATCGACACCGATGTTTTACCGATGTTTCTTCGTCGCGATCTAATAATACTTGCGTACGCGAACAAAACTTTTTCGTATCCGAATTCGCGTACTTCTTGAATTATACGCGTATACGCGGGTTTATATAGTTTCACGTACTAGTTGGGTGTGTATAAAAGTTGATACGTCGAGATAAACCGGTACGTTAACCCGCGGCGTCACCTCGAGCCGCGAACGACCTCGAGTTTGGTCGATAACTCCACTTACCTACACCGAGGTATTATAGGACGCTCGATAATACACACCTGAATTTCTTCCATTTTCCACGCATTTTTTATATTTTTCATCGAAAAAAAAGAAAATACAAAAATTTTAAAAAGCAAAGTCGATGTTTTGTAGAATTTTAAAAAAAATATAATTAATAAAATTAATCGTCAAGGAATTTTATGTCTGTAAACGCGAAAGATAATGTTAGCTTTATGAAAATTGCGAGCAATTTGTAGTTAACGATCGATCGTAAACGAAGAAATAAAAATTTTTCTTTTTTTCGATATATTTTTGTTATTTTATCGCGTTGAAAGATTTTTTTTTTATGACAACGTACGAATAAACGTTGGTTGTTATGGGCAAAACGCGGTCGAGATTTAGCTCGTCAGGGTGGGAAATGGCTCGAATGTTTCGGGCGAGACAAATCGCCGCTATGAGAAACCGCTACGTTCTAATGCCCCGAGAGTTATCTCTTTCGTGACAGCGAAGCGTTTTAAAGCGCGCACGGACCGCAGGAACCGCACATTTTTCTAGCTACCGCCGTCGTATATTTCACCCGTAGCAAAAAAAAACCTCTGCCGTTTTTTAATAAACAAAAAAAAACGAAAAACTAAAAAATAAAATGAACAAAACAGAAAAAAATTTAATAAAAACTCAATCAAAAAGAAAACCACAACGAATTAATTAACATTATTCCAAGATGGTTCAAAGAGTCTTACGTTTTTTATCAAACGACCCCCATTCATCCCCCAAAATATCAACGGTACAGAAAATTTTCGAAAATACAAAAACAAAAATTTCTCACCCAATTTTCGTTTTTCTTTTGATTTCAGATTTCATCGAGTTCGCCACGAGATCGGATCGATGGCTCCGACGAGTCTGCCCGCGTCTCGAATTTTACGTATCACCGGTGCGCTTTATTATTGTTCCCAAAATTCCCATTTTCTCGTCGCTCGCGTACGAATCTCGTAAACATCGTGAATCTTCGTTATTGCTTCTTCCACTCGGTGCTCCTCGTTTAACACTCGTGTATTTTCCGTCGCGTACGAAAGAGCGCGAATATCGTAACGCGAGTTTAAATGTGAGAGAAGTTTCTTACGCGCTCGAGTTGGTGGGCGTACGTGTTTGTGCGCCCCCTCCCCACCCCCCACCACACCCCGTCGTCATTTTCCAGTGAAAGTGTGTCCGTGGGTCCGCGTCGTGGTGACCCGGTCGCGAGAATTACCGTTCGCCATGGTCGATCGGTAGATCGTTTTCAAACTTCCGCTTCCTCCCGTTTATTAAATAAAAAAAAAACAGAAAAAAAAGAATTATTAAAAAATCGCGATATTTTTGAAAAATTTGAAACCAAAGAAACGAAAAAATAATTGAGAAAAAAAGAACTTTGCAAGAAATGGAAAAAATGCTGATTTTTGCAGACGGTGATTATAATTATTTTTGTTCACGAACAAAACAGAGGGGATAATAGGGTCGAAGAGATGTCCGACCGAGGAGTGAAAAGATTTAGCCGTGGCGCGCGAGCTACGGGGAACTATCGTCGGATCTGCATCTGCCGTTGCCGTTGCTACGTCGAATAATAGTCCCGGGAGGCTATTATGACGGAATATTTGGAGCCGCACTTCGTCCGGGCACTCTGCCGCGATCCAGACAGACGAACGCTCCAGGTGAGCTAATGACTATTTTTTTTTCTTCATTTTTGTGTTGATTTTTTGAATTTTTCTTTTGTTTTGTGTTTTTCGTGGAATACGGTCATAGATTTTTACCAGGTATTTTGTTGTCCGTTATTTAGGGGGCTAAGAGCGACGAATTTGCGAATTTCGTCGATTCGTTTCCATTTTTAAAAATCGCGTTACTAACCGCGTGGCTGAATAAAATTTCGTATAATTACACTTAAAACTCTCGTAAGTCGCGAATATTCGCCACTAAATTCAATGATATAATATTGTTGGAAAAGTTTGCAAAGATTTAAGGATTTTCGAAAAACAAAAACGGCCAAATGAATTTAAAAAATTTCGATATTTACTTTTTTTTCCCATTATTTTTCAAAACAAACATACTTTTTAACTCGCAATGTAAAAATTACGGGAGTTTCGACTGTAATGGTCGCTAAACCTCGGCTAGACCCCCGACGTATAACATCGGCAGGCGGCTTTTCATTTCTGTAATCCTTTGACCCACCCCCACCCCACCCCTCGTACAATTTTTTTCCACCTTTTTCTTACTTCTTCTTTTCTCTATAAAAACCCCCTCTCCCCTCATTCGCTCCTCTCCCACCGTGCTCAACCACGTTCGGATCTCGACTACGACTCGCGTCTATACGCTTTATTTTTTTCCTCGCTCGAAAGCAGCCTCGTTGCCGGAGTTCAACCCCCTCGCACCGTTCTAAAATTCTCGGCAAAAGCAGACGGTCGGATTCGCTCGAATCCGATGTTTTCTCCCCCGTCCCACGGCAGCGTCCGACCGAGAGCCTCTCTCTCTCTCTCTCTCTCTCTCTCTCTGACGCGCGCGCAGGCACTCTCGAGACTAATTAGCAATTACCGGAAGCCGCAGCCGCGGAACTCTCATCCGCGAGTGTCTCTCGCTGTGTATCGTACCAAGTGGGTATCGACAAGCTAACGCTACCCCCAACCCTAATCCCACCCCCTCCCCCTCGTTCCCACCCCCGCTACCACAATTAACTCGACCGAATCTCTCGAACGCTTATCATCGATTGCTATTCGATATCTTCGTGGCGAAAATGGGATAATCAGACGTTTGAATATATTGAACTATGATAAAGGCGAGAATCGCGGTTCGGTGATAACAGGAGCCACGTGGTTTAATCCATATGGAACGATGAAATGTCGTTATTGTAGTCCCGATTGCTCGCGAATCATTTCACGAAAGTACGAGGGGATGGTCGTGGCTATAAGCGTCCAAATTAATCGACGGTTGGATCCGTCGTGAATCATCGAGTCTTTGACCGAAAGTGCGATTACTGGCGATTGACGATAAATTGTTTTTCTTTTTTTTTCTTTTTTTTTGGCGTACGAATTTATTTATTCGCGTTCTTATCGCTTGATTTGCATATTTTTTAGCTCGATTAATTCGCGCGACTGTTTTTTATTACGAGATTATGCAAAATTTCGATACTATAGAAATACGACGTGATTAATTTTCGAACGAAAGTCGAACCTCGCTAATTCGATTCGCTGACTTTTATCGATTAATTTGCATTTTAGCACGATCGATACGCATACAATTTTCGACTCTGAATCCGTATAGACAAACTCGAGTTGAAAAAAAATATCGCTTGGTCGTAATTAAATTTGCCACGATTAATTTTAGTTAATAATTTTTTGTTTTTGAAAATTCATTTATCGATTATATAATCACGATAATTAAAAATGTTCATTCTCCTGAAAATCTCGTCAACTTCTGTCGATTCGAGCGGATCTCGTTGTGTTCGTAATTCACGGTAAATCCGAGCAGAGTGAAAAAAAGAGAGAAGTTTAAAATGAAGAGAAAAAGAAAAATATAAAATCTCTATACTCCGGTATTGTGTGGGAAGAAGCATGCGAGCGAGTTTGTCAATGCGTTTGCCGCGCTCGTTTTATTATTTGTTTGTTTGTTCTTTTCTTTTTTTCTCACAGACGATGAATGGGTGGGGGGTTGACGCACGCTCGTTTCGTACTGTCGTTGCACCACCGTGTGTATACAAGCGAGTAGCCTATTATATCCTTGTCGCCTCGGGAGTAGAGAGGGGTGGTTCTGAGTGAGGAGGGGTGGCGGGCGTGAGGGGGTGAGGTATAGACTGAATACGTCGCGATAGAATGATAAGCGACCGAGAGAAGCGTCCCTCTCCGCGACACATACGAAAATGCATCGTAAGCACGTGCGTTTCAAGACTGCAATGGACGGTGCTCGCGTCGTTAAACCAATGGAAACTATGTAAATTTTCAATAACGCGAAGATATTCGACAATACTGCCACGAAGGAAATATTATCGCGGTTAAATATATCCATAAGTCATGAGAATATGACGAAGATTGAATTTTTTAAAAAAGAAATAACGAGTCGCTTTTAAAAGTTGTTAAAAAATAAATAGAAAAAATGCTAAATAAAAAACTGTCGGATAAAGTTGGAATAAATTGAGATTAATTGATTTTGGCGAATCAGACGTAAAGTAATTAATTACTTATGGATAGCAATGAACGAAGATGATAATTATAAAAACGAAATTCCGAATTGGACAGTTGTAAAATTTGAGTTAATTGATTTTTATTTAATTATTGAAAGTTAGGTCGATTATGATCGAGCGTTATCGCGTAAGCGTGGTAATTTTATTCGCGATGAGACACTCGTGGCTCAAGGTGATGGCCGCGCGAAACAGAGGCGATCAATCTACGTTTATTCGTCAAAGTTCGTGCCCGAGCGAATACATATACACAAAAACTCACACGTGTGTGTGTGTGTGTGTGCGTGTCGAGGGAGTTACAAGGCATTTCCTAACCGACCGAGTCGAGTCTCCAATTTCTCGATCGCGGGTGAATTCGTATGGCGTGTACAGAGAGAAAGAAGGAGAGCGAGAGAGAAATAAAGAAAGAGAGGGTAGAAAGAGGTCTTCGGTTATATACGTACAGACCGATCACGACACGGCCTGGAGTCACCGGGCGACACGATCTCAGGCTCAAGGTCGTCCGGTGTGTGGATTCCATCCCCGGTTGGTGATCTTCCCTCGCACCGGTTTTGCGATAAATAATGATAAATCGCTGGTAGTATCCACTCTGGAAACGGCAGGGAAGCGCGAATATAGAGGTACGCGTTGTTCTCAAAATTTTCTCTCAACTCGTAGGGTTGATTGTGTGAATAGGGGTTGAAGGGGATGCGACGAGATACGTTTCGTGAACGAAGTCAGGACGAAGCAGACAATACGGCGCCAACGTGGGCAGCCTCGTGGTGGATCGACCCGAGAAACTTTCGCGATAACCTTGCGCCCGATCTGTGTTGGAAAATTTGTATTAAGGTCGCTTATTATTCTCGTTCGTACTCGTCCGAGCGGCGAGACCTCGATCAAACCCAAGTTTCGTAAGTTTCGGTTACAAAGTTACCAACTATTCAAAATGGTTCTGGGCATTGGTTGAGGATTCTCGTGGGATCCACGTTGCGAGTGATCGTGCATCGATGGATCTCCCCGTCGAAAATTTTGCAACGTCCAAGTTCTTCCTCGAGGTGTTTGCCTTCCGTTCACCCTTCGCCGGACGAATTTCGGCATTATCGAGCAAAACCACTTCAAAGGACCCTGCAGGAAGCGTAGCGAGGTGTATAAGCGCGATAACGACGAACTTTGACAAAGTCCAACTGTTGTACCGACCGTTGGTATGCCAGGGCTGCGCTCGACGCCAGCGCCACGGTGGCGGGTTTCGGCATTATTGGGTAAATCCGCGCAAGCCTCGCCGGAACATCACAAACTTAACGAGTATATCAAAGCTCTCCCCGCTCTCTCGTTCCGGATCGAGACCAACGGGATTTAATTGAAATTGTCCGATTAGTGGAGAAACTCATCACGAGCTCGCGAGCCGTGAATATACTATGAGAAGCCCCATGTGCCACCGACGACTCGTACAATGTTGCATCTCGTTCAACAACGAAACTTGGCAATTAATACGATTAATTTTCCAACCGAGACTCATGATTATGTATGTTGTTCGGCACGATAGCCACAAGAATGCCGAGACAAATAGCGGAACTAAAAAGTTTTTTTTTTTTAGGTCTCAATTTGTTAATGAGATTAGCCGGAAAATCGTGATACGCTTAGCACGCACCGTACCCGCGTACATCGACGATTATTAATTGTTTTTCAACGATACGATCTCTCGTATCGTTGATTCAGCGAACCGTTGTACTCGAATGAAAACGATTCGATCGGAAACTTTATTGTTGCAGTACTGTAACGAGTGAGACGTACGCGTTGCTCATCGCTACGCTTCGTTGCCTCCTTCGACCGGCGCTTGGCAGAGATCGGCGGGAAAACGATCCTCGCGCGATCGACGCGCTCTCGTACGCGAGAAGAAAAATTTTCTCTCTCGTTTCTCAAAGATAACGGTGAACGTTGGGCGATTGCGGATTTTGTTGTTGTTTCTTTTTTGTTTTTCTTACATCGTCGATCGTCGCTACGCACGAAAGGATACCGGACGGTATAAGGACAAGTAACCCTTATAGATGTAAAAGCGCCTAAGAGCTCTACGGTAAAACACGTATTGTACCTGGAGGCCGTTCGTGTGGACCATGATGGTAGTAGCGGCGTATAACTCGTTATAGACGCAAGAGAGTTCCTCGACCAGCCGACGACTTTCGATCGGCTGTGCCACGCGAGGTCGCGTGCTATCCCAAGTGTAGCGTGCAAGCTTGCCTGCCGAACAACTAAATGCGGGAATAGCGTTTCGAAGACTCGACCTTACGTATATGTATACTTATATATATATGAATAACATTTATTTTCTCGTATGTCTATATATATATTGTTAAAAATGAATAGACGGTAAATGAGCGAATAGTCGGGTTAGCGCTGCGTCGTTTGACATTTGCACAACCTCTGCTCAATCTCCCGTTGCTTCGTTTGGCTTGTTGCAGGACCTACAGATCATCTACTACGGACTCCTAGGTCTGGAGGCATTGCGCCCGTGTCGAGATTCCATTCTACGTGGACTGTGTAAAGTCGTACGATACGAGAGACATTATGCGAATCATGTTCTATACTAGTGAGTATATTATTCTTTAAATAATCAAGCAAAAGGTCTTTGGTTCGGTTAAAGTATTTTTGAGGTTGGCTCGGGGATACGCCGATTTGACGAGTGGTAAGATTTGTTTGGAATTGAAACTAGCGAGAGGCTCGTGAATCGAGCGAAAGAAGAAAATAGCAGTTTTTTTTTTTTTAAATGTAAACACGTTTTATCTTATTACGTGTTGAGTCAATTCTGTGTTCATAAAGTATAATGCGATCGTAAACTAGCACTTGAACACAGTGTATAATTTTACGATTTTTCTTTTCAAGCGTTTTGCCGTGTTTGGTAGTGTTTGGCGGAATGTAGAACAGATGGCGCCACCTGTCGGTGAGCGCCTGACGCGTAACCGCTGCAGTCGCGCTGATAGTGTAGGAAATTTCAATTATCCCTTCGTGATGCGAGTCGGTAATGCAGGTTACTTTGTCCGTTATCTCGTTGATCGTCGGTACAATAGGTTTTTTGCTTATCGGCAAATGTCAGCGACAGACACGATTGCTTATCTTATGCGCAGTAGTCTCTCTGTATTACGAGTAACCATTGCCGATAATCGGGCGATTAAGTAGATTTCTGTAATTTAATATTGCAAGAGCGTCGTAAAAAATGTGGGAACATAATTCTTGTTTCGCAGTACTGGGGAATTGGCCAACAGCTGGTACATCCTGCTATCCGGTTCGGTCTTCATCGATGGCTCGATGTTTCTACCCCGTTCAAGGTAAGAAGCGATAAATTATTTTCGAATCTCATCGACCTATTATTATCGTAATTGCCGGAGTTTATTTAAAATGTTGCGCCACATCCGTAGAATAATATTTAAAAATGTCCGACGGGCTAATGGTGGCAATTTTCCCACCTTCCTTCCTAACACGTACGACGCGCGGAAATCCTCATTAATTCCTAACCTCGTTTCGCGCCCCGTTCATCGCTTCGTGACATTGTCCACATGGGCGAATTAGTTTTGCTATTGCGATCGTGACAACGAGGTCGTCCTACTCGAAACGACTCGTTCTTATTTCTCAGTTTCTTTCTTCTCGATTGATTTCAGCACACCTTCAAAATCAACTCGTTAAATCAATTTCTTTAAAAGCTATTCAGGAAATTCGCATAAATCACATTTACAATTCTCATCTGGATGAAAACCAGAAGCACATCACGCGTACGTTCTCGTGGTTCGATCCTCGTGAACCCCCGTGAACTTAGCGGAACTTACATAAATACATACATTCGCACGACTTGCTATGTTTTATGTATGTCCGAGAGAGAGAGAGGCGGGAGTACGCGAGATGAAAGGGAAACATAATAACAATAAAAAAGTGATTTATTCACCGTGCCTCGGTGGCGGAAGAGGAAAGGGAATAGTGGGAAATATCACGAGTGAGAAGGTTAAAAGACAGGAAAGATTCGAAAGTGAATAAAAGAGCGAAAAACCATAAGACGATTTGAGACCTACGTGTACATAGAACGAGCGACGAGTCAGGACGACGCTCTGGAGTGGGGGTAAGTCCAGTGCGAGCGAGAGAGAGTCCGCGCGATAGAATAGTTCGTTGGTGCACTCCGTACCCGCGAGAGGGCGGGGGGAACAGCGCCTCTCCCGGCACAGGTTTGTTTGTTGACTACGACGTTGTCGAGACAGTCGCTCGGCAGCCGGTACGCGATACGCACGTGTTTCACAAATTTGACCGCAAGACAAGCCTCCTGGATCATCGGGAAAAGTGAGCGCTACGTTCGAAGAATAAATATCAAACGTAAATACGATCAAATCCGTAACATCCAAACTCGCAATTCTCCATTTATTTTCAATCACGATATTTCGATGTGTCTCGAGAACGACAATACTTGTTCGTCAAACATTTCGGTCCGTTCGGTGTTTTAAATGTCGAACGAACGATTATAACTCCAAACCGTGAAACTCGTTTCGAGGTTATACAAAGAAACTGCCACACGGGCGATACGATAGTTGGGGAAAACGAGAGGTGTGACATATCGTTGTGTTCTGTGTCTGTGTCTGTTTCTCTGTGTGTTTGTGTGTTGTTCTGGTGGGTAACAAAACCACGTCGAGATCTCGTTGAGTTTTAGGTTAGTTTGTAGGTACCGAGGTACCGACACAGCGTCCATACCGAAATAGTGCGATCAGTGACCCGTGAATAAAGCGGACGGGCGCACTGGAGCACACACGGTGTCCATATAGCTTACACGCGATACATCGGGGTTACACTGTACGAGGTGGGGAGCGCGCAGCGTGTATAGTAACACCCGGTGAGAAAGGACCGAGACAAGGATACGAAGGATATCGCTGCTGCACTCCCGCTGCAACTCCCGGTTGATCGCGGTCGCCCTCGCTAATTATACATACATATATATATATATATATATATATATATAGCTAAATTAAAAATAAATAAATAAATATAATTATAAAATGATTTATAAATATATTTTATTACGAAAATTCGAATTCAGTGCATTCGTGTTCCGTAAATGAAATTTAATCAGTGCGTTCGTAATTTCTTTAATACAGCGGTGTAACTCCTCGAGGGATTTAATAAATTGCTCGAGATTCGATGGTTATGGAAAATTGTAGGGAATAATGATAAATAATAGTAATAAAAAAAGATATATATATTTATAAATAAGCAGGTTAACGATCGAGAATAAAAATGAAGGGAAATCTAAAGAAATCGTTGACTTTGTTATTGCTCGTTAAATATCGGTCACCATAGTCGTCCCAGTCTATCAAACTGGCCTGCTTTCACTCGCTTCAAAGCGACCACGTTTCACGAACGACGATTCCTAACCTAACGCCCGATATCAACTACACGACGGATCGGCTCGCGTTTATTTTCGAGCGATATTAACGATCGTTCAAAAAATATTTTAATATCGAGAAAAAGAAAATTTTGAAAAATTTTATTTATATATATTTTTATTTTTTTAATTTTTTTTTCATCTCAAGATGCATTTTATCTTCGCGATTCTCTCGTAAGCCAGACCGATCGATATTCGCGTACATTGTGACCGTAGAGAAATATTTCTTAACCCGCGCGCCTGTCTCACGCCCAGTCTCGTAAAATGAAATTTTATCGCGCGACCAAAGTATCGAACCGCGTATTTTCTCGTATCAATCAAAATTGAATAGGCGTCTCGCAATTTTTTTTTTTTTTTTTTTTTTATATTTTCCACCCGGTCGTATCTCTCGAATGGACATGCGCGCAGGATTGTTCGGTGGGAAAAGAAAATTCGAAAGCCTCGAAAAATTGTTCGTTAAATTCGAAAACAAACTTTCCGCAAATAAAAAATTTCTTTTTTTTTAAATGTTTGAATTTAAACAATGGTTACGATAATGTCGTAAAGAATTGCTAATTTTTTCAATCAAAAGAAAAATATATAATTAAATTGAAAAATATTTTTTAACGGAACAATTTTTTGTTCACCCATGACTTATAGAATTTTTCTCGCGAATCTCGTTACCTGAGAATCTCGAGTATTTGAGATCGTCGGAATTTTTCCAATGTGCTCTATTTTTGGATTTATTCATCTCTTGGACTTTGGCGAAATGTTCGCGGAGTGAACGGTCGAAGAAAGTGGGTGTTCTCGAATCTACGAGTGTTTATACTTATATATACATATATAAGCATATATATATATATATTAATACATATATAGACATCTGCATATATATATATATATATAGAAAATATCTTCTATACAAGCGTCGATTGTCAAATCTCGCTCGGCACACTCTCGAGTGTTTGGGCGGACAAGAAGTTGAGCGAGGAAAGTCTCGGAGAAGCGACGAAAAAGCCGGCAAACTGGATGCGACTGACGGCGCCTCACCTCCCCCGCCCCCGCCCGACATCACTGTCACTCAGGATGACCGGTGAGCTTTTTAAACGATTTCTATACATACACGGAGAGAAAAAGTCTTAGAATTTTTGTTATGAAATTCTAGGAAAAATTATCATTCTGTCCTATAATGAAAACATCGTAAAAATTACCCTGCTACAGACGAAATTTGATGAAATCGTCTCTGAAATTTTACCGGGGTAATATTAATTTTTCTGCTGCTTTACACTAAAGAGTCCTAGATTCCAATAGAAATGTAAAGTGTAGAATGCTGCCTCTGAATTTTTATCGTGCTCTCTGGATAAAAATTGGTCTTCGGACCAATTTTTCAAAGATTTCGCAGAAAATCTCCTGCACATGTCGATTGCACACGCTTTATAGGGCAAGCATGGTAATTTTTGTAGGACTTTTCTCTCCGTGCATATGTGACGCGATTCGAGAAAAGGCACGTACGTGGCAAAAAATCAATTTTTCGATTGTGCGTTAGGTATGCTATAAGTTTTTGAACCGTTCTTTCATGTGGTGCAATCAGAGATGTTTTATCTACATAATTTTACAAGATATGTGTTATTTAAAATTGTATCACTCGAGCAGGAGCATTGGTTTTGATTTCTTTAATCGCTCGCTGTGAAAAATTTCTTTTTTGCCTCGTAGCTACCGTTTCTCGGATCGTGTCACATATATTATACACAGACACACACAGACACACATATATATTATACACATATATGTTTAAAAAAATAAGAAAAAAAAGAATAATAATAATAAGAAAAAATGATTCGATCAAAACATTAGATTTACGGGCATCCGTTATTTTACGTTATGTTACGATTATTAACGATCCTGATTACTTTAACCCGATAGAACTATGTGCAGAATAAGTTCAGGATGTAGAATTTTTTAAATTTCACCTTGAGTACCCTCGAAATTGTGAAATTCAACGAGATGCTAAGATCTGCTTTGCGAAATTAGCGTCTCGTTTTTTCCAAATGCGATTTGGATAATAAAATCGACGGTATTATTGTTAAAACTTGTCAAGAACTGTAGAACTATGTGGGATTGCCACTTTATATGCAGTTTATTTGTGATTCGCTGACTACTTGAGATGCTAACTTGACACACGTCGTTATTTTAACGGATTTCGGATTTTGTTATCAAAATTACAAAAAATCGTTACTATTAATTATTTTGGAAATCTATCCTCACGATTATTCAAGATCAATTATAATCAAGAGGTTTCAGAAAAAGTTTGAAGCTGGTGCGAGTAGGTTTTAATCGAAAATCGATCGATCGAATTAAAATTTATTCAACGATAATGAGATAACGAAAAATAATAAAATATTCGTAAGTTCAAAAATTTCATTTATTTTCGTTGTATTTAAATTTTTGTTTGATAAGAAAGAGAATTAATTTAATCAAGATTTATGTCGTTTGTACGAATATTTGATATTACTAGAATTCATTAGATTCTAATAACGTTAATTGAATTTTCTTCCTCGATGAATATTTTAATTTTATTATTCGTATCGAAAATTCTCTTCTCTCACTCTCTCACACACATACACACACAGATATATCGTTGCTTGCGTGTACGTGCGTATTTTATTGAACGCGAATTGGAGCTTTGATTAGAAAGCATCGTATTATCTATTCTTAACTAATATAACGTGATATTCGAGCGAACAATGCACTCGAGCCCCTCACCCATAAACAGACGCAAAAGCAATTACGTTTCTCGTCTCATTGTATTGTAGATATGCAGATATATATATATATATATATATGTGTGTAATATTCAGTCGACGGTGGAGATGGAACGTTCATTTAGTTCCTGGAGGGAGATAGTACAGTAAGCACGGAAGCTGCACTGTGCTGTAATGAAATTCGCGTATAGCTTGCCACTGGCGAGCACTAAAAAGAACGTTTTGCCATACAGTTATGCCACGGAGACTGTGCGGTTGAATACAAAAACGGTACATCCGTCGTCCAATTATGTCAATCGTTGTCTCCTCCCTTCTCCTCTCTTCCATTTTTTTATCCTCAATTGCATATATTGTGGGGCAAGCAAATTTCCTTTTTTTCCCACAGAAAATTAAAAAATCATTGAAAATTAATTCACTACAAAAATATAAAAAGTTTTTCCCAAACGAAAAAAAAAATATATTTTATCGGGAAAATTAAATAAAATAGAAATAGATGTTTGAATTATTCCCGATTCAAATTTTCGTCGTTCCCTTTCTTCTTCGGTTTGTCACGACTTTTGACACAATAGCACGAAAATCGAATCTCGTCTCTCGAATCGCACGCTATAAATAATAAACGTACCATTTTAATCCCATCACGTAACAAAAAAAATTCAATTTAACACTTTATTTTAATTCTCGTTCAAATACCAACTTGCCAAAATTATTTTCATCCCACGATCTGATCCGATAGTCTTGATTTCGAATGTAAATCTTTCTCGTCGTGTATTATTCTCGTTCCTTTCGACGTGGTCCCATGGCGTCGGAGCTTCTTTATTATCTTATTAAAAAAAAAAAAAGTTTATTATAAAGCCTGGAAGGATTCGTTGCACCTGTAAACGTGGCCAAATGCCAACGCTCGGTGGGGCCCCGGGTATCATTTTATTTAATGTTTGCTGCATGCCGCGGTCGTTTCGTACGGCCAGTGCGGTGGTAGAACACTCTTTGGTCCCGCGTTGTGAAGGGGTCGTTGCCGCACTGAGAAATACCTTTCACGTGTATTATACTACGTGTACGATCCGAGGTGTACATATATATATATATATATATATATATATATATATATATATATATATATATATATGTATAACTACATAACTATAAAACATATAGATATAAGAATTGACGACTTTAGTATAGCACATTTTCCCGCTATATGACGCCACCCGGCATTCCAGAGCGAAAGCTCGAACCTTCATCTCGCAACCTCTCCCACCCCACGATCTTTGACTCATCATCATCATCATCTTCTTCTTCTTCTTCTTGTTTTCCTTCCTCTTCTTACGATAAACTGTTTGTCCGTACCTTTTCTCCAGCTATCGGTTGCCTTATTTCGTCTTTCTCGGCTCGGATGGCAATGCGGTGATGTTTTTCTATTTTTTTTTCTCCTTCGATTTTTTTTCATCGTTCTCTCCCCCTCCTCCTTCTTCTCCTGGGGCACAAAGGCAAATTATCGATTTCCTATCGGTGAAACGAGAAGCCGAGCGTACTTTATACGGATGGGTCGCGGCCTCTCTGTCTTTCTCTCTCTCTCTCTCTCTCTCTCTCTCTCGTTTAAGCTGTGTTGTATGGACATCGGCCACGGTTAGCCGGACCCCTCGACGTATCCTCCTACTCGCGAGGAGTCGTGGATTCTCGATGATTGGGGGGAACGAAACAGGACGAGAATTTTTCGATGCGGAGATGACTTTTTTTTTCATGTGTTTTTCGTAAAAAAGAAGACAAACTTTTGCCTGGGTTTCGAAGCGATAGTTTTAAATAAATCGCGACGAGTCTTGAATAATAAAATTGAATTATATATTTTTTAATTATTCTTGAAATATTGTATTTCAGAGAATTTCGAATTTTTATCAAAATTTCGTTTCCCCGAAGCCCTTCCGGACTGTTGATTATCGCACGATGATAAAAGCGAATATCTATCGAGGGAAAAAGGATAGAATTTCATTTCTCGACGTTGCAAATTAGAAACCTGTCGATTTTGTATACCACGAAAACGTTTTCCCGACGAAGCCAGAGATAGATTTTCCTATCAAATATTAATACGACTATATATATCCCGATCCGTGAGGACGAAAGGCTAAACGAAAGCTTGCCCTTTCTCATTCTCCCTCTCTCTTTCTCTCTCCCTTGTCCACTTTTTCGATCGGAATATCCTCGATTGATCCAACTTGATAAAAAAAGAAAAAGCTCGCCAGATAATACGAGCTTATCGTCGATCCATCTACATCGCTTTATCTCGACCGCTAGGTCGTCATCTCGCCCACGCGAGGGCGCCCACGAAAGAAACATTTTTACGTACCTACGTACAAATACCACGTCATCGTACATGTGTCGCACGACGCTATAATAGACCTCGTCCTTTATGCACTTTCGCACAGGCCGTGTTATAGGAGCGTATAAATAAGAAGCTTGGCCGACGTGCCGAGTACAATCGTGGTCGCTCGGTCGATATTCGAAGCTTACGCGCATAATCTTCTCCGCGTACACGCGTAAACATGTCCCAGAATCGTTTACAGGCCGCTTGGCAATTTTCAAGACCCTAAAATAAAGAGAAGAAGAAACAAATCATTAACACTGAACTATCGAGCGATAAAAAAGATTTCTCCGAAAAGTTTTAAAATATCGATTAAAATAAAGATAATTATTACCTCGCGGCAAAAGCGCGATAAAAAATTCTCCGAAAAAGTCTTAAAATTTCACACGTAGGATATTTTTCAGTAAATTTCACTGTATAGGAAATATAAAGATTTGACGATTTTTTCCAACCCTAAAATTCACCGTAAACCCCTTTTTAGTTTTTTTGTTCTTTTTCACTAAATTTCAAGGTGTTTATTTATTGCAAATTTTATTATATAATAATAATAACAATAATAACAATTTAATTATTTATAAACAGGCTGCTAATTAATTAATCGATATCGTTACGGCCAGTGGCTCAGTCACTTGGTACGATGACGTCACTAATAATGCACACGAAGCCTGTGGCATAACGTACCTGCCCCCTTTGTTGCAATATACTTCGATTATGTATATTCGATAGACCCGGGGATCGTATACGTGGAAAAATAAATGAAAATACATCGAGTTAACTCCCCTCTTGATCGACGTTAAACATATAACGACGATGGCCTGCAGGCGCTCCGTTAGCGTTGTTTTATATACCGATACGCCTCTATGTCTCTTTGTGTGCGTGTTTGTGTGTGTTGGAGTTTGTTTTTTTTTTTTTTTTTTTTTTTTTTTTTTTTTTTTTCAAGACCAGGTCGTAGTCTCACGCTTGGTAGAACGAACCGGGGCTTTCCCCTCAGCGACATGGAGGGGGAAGCAGTATTATGTAGGAAAGAGGGAAATAGACAGGAAATCTATCCGTTCGAGATTAATCTCCATCGACGAAGGGCAATTATACGAACGAGGACGTAAAATTGATACGTCCGTTTAAAAGGATACTCCTTTTTTCCACCGTCGTTTATACGCACGAAAGATATTTTTACGAGCGAACGTAAAATTTGCAATATTTCGAAAATATATTATTACAGATATTTTTCTTTTTTACATTTTATTATCTCGTAATTTTTAAGTATTTTTTAAATTTCTCTTTTTTTTCTCTCTCTATCTCTCTCTCGACGAGACAGTCACCCGGATACGAGCTAGTTCTCTATCTTTTATTTTTGTATTTTTATAGTCAAGTTTCCTCGAGTCGAAACGAAAATAAAAAGAAAAAAAAAGTGAAATTTGAATTTTAGATTCAAATATCTCAGCTGTGCATGTGCATGTGCATGTGCATGTGCATCTGTGCACTTTTTTTTTATTCGACCCTCGAGACAATGTTCCGTCTCCCACGGGGGATATACCACCGTGTGATACCTTCCGCGGTAACAAAAGTAACAGCGAAAAGCCGGGGCACGGTCGAACGTATCGCGAACGATACAGAACGAATAGTTTTCCTTCCCTACCCACTCGCTGTAACGAGCGAGCAATGCGCCCATAGTGCTCTTTACGTTGCGCTCGTGCTGTACAACGAAACACGTACAGATCCAGAGTGGAAGAGAGAGAGAGAGAGAGAGAGAAAGAGAAAAAGAGAGAGAGAGAGAGCTCCCGAGAGAAGTCCCGCGCTTACGAGCCAAGGCTATCGAGTGCATTCCGTGGGTGCAACCCCCACCCCTCTCCCTCCACCTCTCTGACGCCTCGAGAAACACAACTATATAACTATAAATTTATATACGTATATATTTCCAGTTATATTGTTTTGTATACGGAGTTACAATATCAACGGACAATATTGGACGAACGCGCTCTCTATGAACGTGACGTACAGTTTTTACATTGAGAAACTCATCCGTCCGATTCGCGAATCATCCTGAAGGTTGATAAATTGTAGGTTATAAATTGTATGATATTATGAACCTGTTTTTTGTTTTTTTTTTCGTAATAACATAACATAATAACATCGTAATAACATATATACGATAGGAAAGATTTGATTTTAATTGAAAATTGGAAAATAAAGATAAGAATATTAATTAAGAAAAATAAATCTTTAATTAGAAAAAAAATATATATATATATGGTTGATATTTTTGAGGATGTAGAATTGTACGTTACGGTATAATGTCGACGTATTTTCCATTTTAGCCGTCGTAACGAAGATAGCGATCGAGTTCTTTTAATTGAATTTTAATCCTCGCGCAACGAGTTCGAATCGCGGAACGTAAATAATTCGAGCCTCGTGACGTTTTTACCACGTGAGTCGTATTCGAGACACTCGATATTCCACGATGAAAACATTCTACCGTCCGTCAATTGGCATCCCCGTGCGTCGAGAGGAGGTGTTGGTGCGTTGAGCCGAAAAAAAGAAGAACACAAAACAAACAGAAAACAACAACAACAGCGCGCAACCCCTAAAAAACAGTCGAGCGTTGGATATTTCGATTGTTTCTCGCAGCGTGGTGAGAGAACGGTACGCGGGTTCGCACGCGGATTTTTCGTAAAAATAGAGGCAAAATGAAAAGTAAAAAAAATAAATAAATAAAAAAAACAACAACAAAACGATAAACCGAGGAAACAAAAACCCACCCGTCCGCATTGCGGAAAAGATGCGTTGCCAAGAGAACGTGTAACGACCGAAAAAGCGAAGCAATTTCAGAATTTTCGAGAAATGGGGGCACGAAAACTACCCCTATCCCTCACCCACCCTCCCTTACACGATTTAAGCTTTTTACGACCGTCCTTGCGCGATATTCGCCGTAAAGTTGGACAAACCGTAAGAAACTCGACGCGAAAAAAAAACACCTCGTCACGATTGACAGAAGAAAAAAAATTATAAATCTCTGTGAAAAAAAAGAAAACAAAATTTCGTTTTCGAGAAATTTTTTTCTAAAAATCTTTTTTCACGTTTCATCGTTGAATTTTTCTTGCGATTCTTGCCGGAACACGAAGATCAACGTTTCTTTATCGTACGCCGGTGAGGGGAAGCTCGTTCGGGGGTTTCTCGCGCATCTCGCGTTTACTGCGTGTACCCCATTGGCACATTCAAGACGAATAAAGCGACGACGACAACGACGACGTCGACGACGACGATCGATCGTTTCAACCCCCGAGAGCCATCCTTGTCGTCTATCCCTCAAGCTTCTACACGCGTATAGACACACCGGTATATGCATCTTCATTGTTCCTTCGAAAAGCTCGCGCTCATCTCGCTTTTCCTGCAGCTACGACACCCTCCCCACCCCCTCCCCCTACTGTCTTCTCTCCGTCGCTTCATCTCCCTCTTTATTTTGCTTTTTTCTCTCAATTTCCGTATTTTCTCTCAAGCGAGTTTTCCGAGAAAAAAAAGCGATATCGCTATTCTTGAGGACAGTATCGCAAAAATGCACGCCCGTTCCCTCCCCATATTCGATATCATTTTTTTTTCTCGGAAAAGTCTCTCCAGAGGGCTAGGTTTCTGAGGTATATATGTAGTACATAGTAAATTATATATATAATGTGAATTTTATGCATATATATGATTCACTATGTGCTACAGGTTGTCTATATTCGTGGCAAGTTTCGGTTCGAAATTTGTCTGGGGAAAAACTGGTGAACAGATTTTATATTAAGCATATATATATATATATATATATATATATATTCAGTTCTGTCACACACACATATCCATATATATATATACGACAAAACTGAAGAGCGATGATTTTTTTCATCATTCCTAGAAACGCAAAAAACTTTTTCAATATATGCCACGGTGAGATGCGGAGAGAGTCTCGCGAATGCTTTTCTCGTTTTCGCGAAAATCGTCCTTTTTTTGCGTTCCGTTTCGACGGTGCAGAATTTTTTTTTTCTTTCTTCTTCTTCTTCGACTTTGTTTTTCTACTTCTTCGCTACGCCGAGAAAGGATCTCGACGTATATTCTCGACAGGATTCAACGTCGGCACAAGCGACTAATAACGCGGATACCCGTGAAAATATTGCCAACCCCTACGACATGGCCTGCACACGGCGCAGTACTGGGAAACCAATTGCAGGCTTACAACGTTGGTCCCGACCCTGGACCGATATGTCTGCCGATACTCAGCTCGTGCTTCTCTTGAGTATCGGCATACGATAAACTGCCGGTGCTGGACCAACCTTGGTTTTTAATTGGCGTCTGACCGTTGGTAATCCCCGTTTTACCCAGTTATGCGCACGTTATTGCTATATTCACCTTTGTTCAACTTAAGCCTGGCTTCAGTGTTGGCATGGAAGAATCGCCGGTTATAGGCCAGCTTCAGAGTATGAACAGCAAACGACTGTTGACAGCCTTCTTCATAACCTCACAATTTTCTCTTCCTATAATTCATTTGACCACTTATTCTTTTGCGTGAATAAAAACTTGCGACACCCGCAACTATATGTTTGTAGTAACAATCGCGTTAATAATATCACGATCACCGATAAAGCATAGATCTGTAAATATTCGAAGTTTGATAATTTAATTTCTGTGCATTATATATTATATTATTAAATACTGTATTAATGTGTTTTGTGCATTCCATTTAAATATGTCAAAACGGTACTATAGTGTTAAGAAGTATCGAAAATTGAATAAAATAAGTAAGAACGAAAATACAAGTCACGAGCTAGCAGAAGGATATAAAAAAATCATTGGTTGTATATCCAAAAAAGATACAAATGCAAAAGACACAAATATCAATTTGCATCAAACAACAAGTAATGAACTATCCGAAGACTTGTTTGAATATGATCCGTCGGTGGGCTGTGAAAATAATTTTGAAAACTTGGGTGAAGAGATTGATGTGGGCGAACAACACAAACATTCTCTGGAAAGTATTACCTCAAAATCAACAGATTTAACGATGAGAGAGAAACTCGTTTCATTCGCTTTGAAACATGCACAAACCTTGCAGCATAACGTTTTGACAGATTTATTGGTGTTGCTTCGCTCCGAAGGGTATGTTAACTTGCCAAAAACTGCTCAGACTCTTCTAGGCTCGCGTCAAGTTAAAACGGTTCGTTCAATGAGAACTAAAAAAGGAGCTGCAGGAAGCTATGCGTACATCGGCATAGAAGCTCAATTGAAAAAGAAAATCTCTACAGATGTTTATACTGGTGAAAGAATCGAAGTGCTTATAAATATAGACGGTGTTCAAGTGTATCGCAGTTCGAATCAGCAATTCTGGCCAATACTTATGAAAATTCAGGATGATAATTTTCACTGCACACCTGCTGTAATAGCAATTTATTTGGGAAATTCAAAGCCGCTCTCGGTTGCTGAATTTCTTGAAGATTTTGTATCCGAAGCAGAGAGTTTAATTACGAATGGCATTATGATTGCGGAGAAGAAATATGAATTCCGAGTAAGGGCGCTAATATGTGATTCACCGGCTCGAGCATACCTAAAACGTGTAAAGAGTCATGGAGGATTTCATGCTTGCGAGCGCTGCACAGTGAAAGGCATCACCATCAACCGAAGAAGAGTTTATTCAAAAATTGACTGCCCGAAGAGAACCAAGAAATCATTCCATCGAAAAACTGATCCGCAGCATCATTTACCTGACCTCGACTCACCGCTTCTTAGATTACCAAAGTTTCATATTATTAAATCTGTTCCAATCGATTCAATGCATCTTTTATATTTGGGAGTAATGAAGTGGCTTCTTGAGAAATGGACCTCATCCAGTAGCCGCCAGAGAATGAAAAAGTCGAAACTTATTATTTTTCAAGAGATGATGACTGCACTGAAACCAATGATTCCGGTAGAATTTCAGCGTAAAGTGTTTGATATAAACGAGATATCTAAATGGAAAGCAACACAATATCGTTTTTTCTTGCTTTACTGTGGTGCTTTCATCCTTCCGCATGTGATATCTGATATTCAATACAAGCATTTTCTACTCCTCGCAGTGGCATGTCGAATTCTTTGCAATTCGAAAACCGCTGTTCTTTACGCAGATTATGCAAATGACTTGTTGCGAAGGTTTGTGACATTAACGCCTTCCCTATATGGATGTGATTCACAAATTATGAATATCCACAACCTTATTCATGTGGCGGATGATGTCAAATATTTCCAATCATCATTGACAGAAATCTCAGCATTTTGGGCTGAAAATTATATAGGAAAATTGAAAAAGCTTGTGCGCAGTCCAAAAAATCCATTGGCTCAGGTGATAAACAGATTATCCGAGATCGATTCTCTATCAACAACAAAATTACGCAAGCGAAAAATCATCCAAAGTGTCAGTGTTAAAAATTCCGTGATCAAAGACATTGACATGAAAAATATCACCATTTCTTCAGAGACACCAAATAATGTTTTGAAACTGAAAAATGGCCAAATAATGTTTGTGAAAAATATTTCCATCGCAGATCTTCAAAAAGATCCGAAAGTCTGCAGCGCATCTGAATTTTTTGTCACCGGGTCGATGGTGACGCAAGTTCAAAATATTTTTTCACAACCTGACTTATCAACTAAATTTGGGGTTTTTCAAATACTTGATAAATCGAACGAAACGAGCACAGTACCTTTGGACGAAGTTGAAACAAAATGTATTGCAATAAAAATTAATCTCAACTGTTTTGCAGTGACTTTATTGCATAGCGAAGAATAATATATATCATAATATCACACTGAAACATTTGAAACATATATAAAAATTCAATAATAAAATATAAAGTATAAAACGATAAAATTAAAAAAAAAACACTATATACACACACAATTATATTCATAATTCGCTTCAAGAAAGCAGCGGTTGTGTAATACATAACGCAAGTTGGGATGCTCAAGCTCAATGATAAAATTGTTAATTATTTTATTACTTTGTAACACCGCACTACGATTTTTTTATTCGAGAACAACGACAGAATAACAGATCGAGAAAATGAAAAAAATATCTACTTGGTTCATGCGACGAAAAATAAGGTGCGGCGCTTGACGGTCATGCGGGTGACTACTAGCGCCGCATGGTGGGTTCGTTTACGTGCCGACAATAACGGGGACACAATAGACGCAGCAGTGTCAGCCTCGTGGTGGTTTGGATCTCATCGTGTTCGCACGCGGCGTACATGCGTATTTTACGTTATGTGATCTGTTATTCCCGCGCAATATTACCCGATAACTTTCTCAACATTGTGCGTGTTCTCCCGCGTTTTTTCGTGTTTAGTATTATTATCTCCTCTTCTCTTGGATACAGGTACGTAAATGGAGAAAATAGTAGGGTTCATGTTATGTTTTTGTTCGAAAAATTGCAAAACAATATCTGAAACTTTAGCATGGAAAATAATCTGCGAACGACCACGCAGTTTGTCATCGTCCAATTTGACGAAAAAAATGCAAACGATATGCCAGTCATAGATATTGTGCCTAAAACTTGGTTGATCAAGGAAAGAAAAAGATATGAGTGCTGGTATCCAACTGATGAATCTTCCAAAAAAATCCAAAAATGGGTGAAGCAACAAAAATCGCTGGACGATAATTGGGAGAAATATCCCATCAAAAAGATTATTAGCGAAGCTAGTAAGTATATTTACATGTTCATTCGATCTAAGTTATTTGAATTGAATTTCGTTTTTTAAATGATTTTAAGCTATGATTTTAACAATATCTTGTATTTTTTTAGTATTATATTTCTTAATTAATTCAACTTCGAACACTATGTTATCTATGTACAATTGACTTTTTAAAAAAACTAGAGGATTACGAGCAAGGTTTACGTCGGTTGGACCGTGCAATGAATTCTTTGGATTGCGTTCAAAGCACGGATGCCGAGAATAATCAGAGTGAGTTTGAGACGGAGGTTCCATTGATTGACAACTTGTCAAGCTTTCTATCCGAATTAGTCGCTTTACCAGAAATTGGAAATACAACGCTCACATCAAATATTCCATGTAAGTACTTTATTTATTTATTGAATTTATTTTGATAAAAAAACGAGCGACTGAACATAATATCATATCTTTTTGCAGGTGCGAAAGAAGCCAGAAATTTGGCCCCAATGGTGCCAAAAAATGTTACTGGTCCATGCGAAACATTGAATGAAGACGTTTCTCGTAAGATTCATTTTTCCATTACTCTTGAAATAGTGTAATGATTTTGATTTGGTCTGGTTAATGTTTCTTTTTGTTTAATTTTGTAGAACTACGGAACGACAACTTAACGATGTTGTTGCAAAATATGGAGAAGAACATTCTTTCCAAACTAGAATCACATAAGAGATCCATTTTATATGATCTAGATAAAAAGATCAACGAGCTAAAAAACATGCTTGCGCTTGCACTCTCTTTGCGATCTCCGATGAACGAAGACTCTTCTGATGGAAAACATGATGTCAGCGCTAATCTACCCATAAAAACTCTAAATGAGTTTTTAGACTTTGAACAGATGATTCTCGACTCGGAGGAGCAGCGTAAAGCATTGGTTCGTTTACACATTACTGATAATGTCTATTTTGATTTCAATTTTTTGATTATTATTGATTTTTTATTTTATAGAAAAAATTCGTTATATCGTTGGTCGGTGGATGTCCTAATGTGAAATCCGCTTTAACTCGGGTGATGCCGGCGCTAATTGGAAAAAATGTCCAACTGGCTTATAGTGGATGTGGTCGACAAACAAAAAACCATCCGGGGAAACTTTCCTTTGCAGTAACTGCAACTTTCAGATGCATTCATGGTATGCCTTTTTATATTATCCGAAGCAACGGGTTATTCGATGGTTAAAAATATAATTCCATTTATCTCTTTTCCATAGATGCTTTCCAAAACCGATTCGTCAACGAATCCACTGATCTCCAAACGATTCGAGCTCAACTCAGTCGATGGCTCGCAGGAGCTGGAGATCGCGACGGCGGACGCGCTCTCCGTAACATTAATTCAGCGATAGATCAAAACAATTAGAAAAAATCTTTTAATTTTTGTTTAACATATATTTTTTAAGTGTTCCCAAAAATTGCGATAATTTTTTTTTTTTTCATTCATTTCAATTCATTTAAATACCTTTATTCTTTTCATTGATAGTATATAACGTGTTGTGTTTGTATCTAATATATAAACGAGCAAATGTGTGATTAAAGAAATATATATGCAAATACATTTGGTTTTATTTTATTAATATTTAAACTGGATTCACGCAAAATTTGGTTTCACGCAAAAAATAGAGTAGCATTGCTTTTAGCATCGCACCAATGCTGGTTGAAAAATGGCCGATTTTTGTCGCCAAGTGTGGGCCGGTAATTGCACCAGCTCTAGGCCAACGTTGGCCTTACCGTTGAACTGAAGATTGGCCCAGCAATGAATTATCGTCGCAACCAGTACTGGCACAACCCTGGTTACCAATAGTAGGACCCACCCTATCACTCCAGGGCTGGTTCGTCCGTTGGCCTCGAATATGAGCCGAACGTCGGGCGTTCGGCAAATATAGTTGGCCGATCATTGTACCAAGATTGTGCCAGTTGTACATTTTTTCACGGGTAGAGCTCGTGGAAACTTCGTGACAGCGGGCGCAAAGTCTCGGCAGAATTTTCGCGAAGAGCGATGCCGTATTACGTACGAACGAGGCAAAAATTTGATTTCGTTAACGCGAGAACCGTTTCGGAGAAACGACGATACCCGGTGTACGCGAAATAACGTCGAGAGTAGTCGCGTTTAATTTTTATTCGCGTCGTTATCAAAAATTCAACGAATTTTCATCGTCTTGTATTTTTTCATTTTTTTCTTCTCATAGAATTTTTATAAAAAATACCAACAATTTCATTAATTCAACGTCAACAATGAAAGAAAGAAAAAACAATCGTAAAAATAAACAAAAAAATTTGACTCTCGAAAATCGCAATTTTTAGAATTAAAAAGAAGAAGAAGAAAAAATAAAAAACAATTTTTTTTACTCGTCCTGAATTTCACGAGTTTCTCGCTCTTTCTCTCTCTCTCTCTCTCTCTCTCGTCGAATGCCCGACGAGCTTTCAAATCCCACCGTGTACGTTCCCGGTAACGATCCGCAAGTCCTTTGTAATCCTCGTCGTGCCATCCTCCTCGCGCAAAATATAATCTCTTTTATTTTGTTCTTCGTCGCGGCAAAAAAAAACGAAAAAAAACCGTACATTGTCATGCTGCCTTTTTTTCTTAAAATTTTTTTTTCTCTTTCTTTTTTTCATAATCTCTCGTACAGCCGCGAGATCCGACCAGCGAACGGGGATGGCGTTGGGATATAATAAGTATCCAGACATGTTATGAGTGTAATCTCGCGTTAGGTCCCTTTGCGTTTTGTACATCAAAGGAAGGGTGCAACAATGTGCGTCCTCGCAAAGCCTGATAGAGCGTGTACTTTTATGTTTATACATATGTGTGTGCATATATACATGCATATAAGTATATAGCATTAGCACGTCAGCAGCAGCTTTTCGAGACCGGTATATCTGCTATGGGAGCAACAAGAGAGGAGCAGAGGAGTAATGGTGGGGGGGTGGGGGTATGATACACGCGAAACGTGTTAGAAAACGTGTTCCACATCCCCTCCCCCCCTCCGTTCGAAAATTGTGCCATTCGGAAATTCGATATCTCCCAAGGTGGCCTTGGAACTTTTTATTTATTTTTTCTTATTTTATTATTATTATTATTTTTTTTTTCGAACGGTGCTCCATTTTTCCACGCATTTTTTTCAAGTGCTCGGATTCATCGCGATTAGAGCAAAATTCTCATTAGCCGAACTTTCTATCACGGGCTCGAGCTAATTAAGGTGAAAAAAAAGAAGAGAAAAAAAAAATTGGCCCGGTGCCCCACTTGGATGTTCACATAGATGGGAAACGTTCTGCGGCTCTCGTAAAGTAAATAAAACGAATTAAAAAAAGAAAAAAGGAAAAGAAATGAAAAAGTAACACGTGGAATAATTTTGTATTTTTTACGTGCGCGCGTTTTTTTCTTTACTTGTCGATTGTTTATTTCGTTTATGTTTTTTTTATGGTAAAGTTGGACGGTTTCTCGTGTCGATAAAATGATCATTTTTCAAACGCTTTGGGAAAGGCGAACGGAAAATTACGGAGTAATTAATCGTTAATTAGTGAAGTTTCGGTTAATTTGGGAGAAATAGTTTTCCATGTGATAAATCGTAGGCAAAACTTTGATCATGCTTTTCTGATATCTAGTTCAACGTTATAGGCGGACAAAGTTCACACAGTTTTCGAGGCTGCTCATTTGAACACTGCTCTCTCTCTCTCTCTCTCTATAAATATATACATATATATCCCCTATCTCACTTCAACCAGTCGAGGGAGATTCTCTCTGTACACGGTACACACGCTTTGCCTCGGTCACCCTAATGAAGCTCTAACGAAGCCAAAGGCACACCGCGGTAAGCACGATATAGTTATATGAAAAGCGTACGTATAATACCAATACGATACTACTGTGTATACGCTGTAGCAGGTCAGCTTTGAGCCTAGTGAGAAAACGACCTATATACATTATATATATACATATATATATATAATAATCGTACCACGTCGTACGCGATATACGCGACGTACCTCCCCTCAAAGTGCAAACAGATATCACGAGTGAATTAAAAGAAACAATAATACCGATGATAAATTCGCAAAATTAACAAACTATGAAAATTAAAAAAATGAAAAAAACACCAGATATACCACGATCAAAATTCTTTTTCTAAAATAATTACGAAATCGAATCCGAACGAATGAGTTCGAATCCAATTTCCTTTGATTTCCACAATAAATCAATAATTTCGAACAAAAAAAACAAAGATAAACACACCACGTAAAATCAAAAAATAAATAAAAATGAAATTCGACCGATTCTTTTTTATTTCTCGATCTTCCTTCGTTCAATGATCGAATCAGCTGTCGCTTGATACAATAAATTTGGCTGGATATTAATCGGTTTTAACGTAACGTAATTTCGTCGACTCGAGCCGTTCGCTTCGAGCGTATCTCTAATATAAATCACGTCGATGACCGAAGAGAAGAACGACGACCTGCTAAACTGTTCTACAATGTAATATGTACACACACACACACACACAGACACAAATACATACTTTTATATACCCGAACGCATAAGTCTCTTTCTCGCTCATCGTCGTTCGCTCCCTCCACCGTAGGAGCCCACACTCGTTTTTCATCCTCGCATGTGTGCCCTCGATTCCCAACGGCTCAAGCATAATCAGGGAAAACCGACTTCTCTTTCTCATATTCTTAAAGAGACTCACCATACACACCTACACGAGCGATTGTTCGTTCTCTCGTTTTGTCCCGTGACGAAGTTTCTTGAACGCAGGTGGTTTCACGCGACTCGCGTCGTCTCTCACGCGTGTTTCGATATAAATATATAGGTATTTGTTGTTATATATATATATATCTTTCATCGCGATTGAATGCTTAGTCACGAGGAGAGGGATGGGGGAAGAGGGGTTGTCGCGATGACAATCATCACTTTCCGCATACTTTTTGACGTGGGTGTTTCTTATTCAGGGTTCATTGTGTACGTGACACTCGTAATAAGAACTCACGGTCAAAGATTCATTCGACGAGTATTTCACGGAGTGGAATCTCAATCGTGAGATCGCGGATGAGACTCGTCGAGTCGTAACGCGACGTGAAAGTACGACTGGATTCGAACGATGATAATATTTTTGATTATGTACGAGATACTCGATTTGGATACGATCGATCGATAAATTTGATCGAATTAAAATTGTTGCATCGATGGAAATTCTGGGAAATTTTTTTATAGGAGTAATGAATTAAAAATTGCTGATTTTGTCGTGTCTCGTAATTATTTTCTCGGGCCTGGGCGAGATGTGATAATTTTTCGCGAGTGTAGACACGTTGCGAAAAATATTTATCGATAATACGTTGATAATGGAATATGAGAAGGCGATGGCGCCTGGGCAGTTTAATAACGTGGACGTTAATGTTTTTACGATCCCTGACGAGAGGAAGGTGGTGGGAAGAGAGAGAGAGAGAGAGAGAGAGATAGATAGATAGAAAGAGAGAGAGAGAGGGAAAAATTGCAGGGAAGAGTTTGAGTGAAAAAGAAAAGAAAAGGAAAAATACATGGGCGAATGAGCGGAGTGAATCTTCTCCGCTCGCTGCGTTGCTTGTATAGCTATATATAGCGTACCTCGATATCTAGGTACCTGTAAAATATCGTAGACGCCGGTGAAGAGAAACGAGCGAACGATGGTTATTGTGCTCTCGCTGCTTCGTACGACATATATAAGTGTGTGTGTGTGTGTGTGTGTGTGTGTGCATATATAACATCAGACCATGGGTAACGTAGAGGCCGCGATACAATCCACCTATATTTATATATATGTGCCTTAGCTCGCGAGATAATGAAAGCACGCTCGGATGATTTTTGCGATAGATCCACGATGCTGTCGACGCTAAAAGCTCGCTGTACCAGAATGGAATGCAGATTTTCCATGGACGTAGGGTTTTCCACCAACCGCGACAAATTTATATGAAAAAGAAAAAAGAAAAAGAAATTTCTCGTCTTGTACAATTGTTCTTTTAAAAATAATTTTTGATAGCGGATTTATTCGAACAAACCAAACGACAAAAAGATAGACATTTTTGGTAGTAATTTTTTTCCATTCGTAAGTCGCTCGTACAATAAGTCGAGTCGTAAAATTGTACGCGTTAAAAGTAAAATTAGAATCGTAAATAGATTTTATAGTGTGTTTATTTATAGATCGGTATTTTATTTGTTTATTTATGAGCTTCTCGATAGAACGGGTTAACGACGTTCGGTAGATGACCCTTGTAAAATGATTTGCCGTTAAATTTAATGACTCGAAGAAAAATGGCGAATTTTTTTCTTTCTTTTTTTGTTTTTGTTTTTTTTTAAATCGCCTTCTTTGCGCTTGCAATATCAAGAACGAAGTACGAGTGTTTTTATGGTGTATTTATTACGGGTACGATTGTATTACGTTCCGATAATAAAAAAATTCGAATGGGTGGTCGGCGTGACGGGGAAAGAAAATTTTTACGATTCCGTGTCTCGTCTTCGACTTGGGAGATAAGTTGCGAAATTTTCTGCGCGACGATGCTCGCGTCGAGAAGAGCCGTGTTTCATTAATCGGCGAGACGTTGCAATTTCATAGCTAGAGTTTCTTAGTCGAACGACCGGCGTCGATGGTAGAAAGTCTCGTCTCGAAACGAGAGAGTGTACCTCGGAAAACAACTCGAAGAAGCGTTCGAGCTTCGGTCTTCCTTTACGGCGTAGCTGCCGATGACTAAAATATTGTTTACGTTAACTTGGTTAACATCTACGCAACGCAAATAATTGGAAAAGTTAACAGTTTGAACGATTTTGCTTTCTCATGGACAAAACTTTTTGATATCTTCGAGCCGACTTGGGGGATTCAACATTGTTTTCAGTCAATTTGGCTTCATTGGATAGTTGCCGAGTGGAAAATGTTCCGCAAAATATGAATATAATATCGTTATTCCCGATTTTTAAGAATTTACCGATCAAAAATTGAAAAAACGAAAAAATTTGCGGTTTTTTGTATCTTTGACCGATGAATTGCGGTAAATCGAGAATAAGAATGTGATATTCGTGTTGTACGGGAAATTTCCGATTCCGCAATATCCCTTTGAAGACTTTTTGGCAAAAAAAAAAATTTGGTCCCACTCGACCTACCCAAATTCTCGAATTTAATTACGAATACGGACCATGGACACCTTGACGAAGGCCGAAATTTTTTATTGTCCAAACAAACTTTATTACGGTCTTGGAAGATCGGAAATTTCCCGTACAGCACGAAGATTACGTTTTTATTGTCTGTTTATCCAAATTTATCGTCCAAAAAACGAAAAATTGATAATTCTGTCGTATTTTATTCGCTACCGAAAAATTGGTAAATAATTTTAAAAATAGATTGGACGTCATTTCTATATCACGCTCCTAACCTACTCCCGTCTCATATTCGCGTCTGTGTTACAAAGTCTCAAGGCCTGCGGGTTTTTCGAGGTCTCGATCGCAAATGCTCGATCCAGAGTAATCCTAGCCATCACAGTTTCAACAACACCGATCGTCTCGCGTCTTTAATTCAACGTCAAAGCCTTGCAATCGAGTCTATGGAATTCATCGCAGCTACGACAAGGAGACAGAAACTCGACTCTGCAACTATATAAAAATGTTGCGACTCTCGTTTTCGCCATCCGCGACAATTGTAACAAGTTTGATTTCACTCTATTTCCTTTCCAAAGGCCATGGACACCTATCGTTAAATATGATCCAATGCCATTTTAATACGAATTGTTTTTTCACACGTCACGTACGTAATAAATTCAATATTTTTCAAAAAAAATTCGTCCATTCTACAGATTTTCCGTACATTTTTTGATCACTTTTTTTGGTAACGAACTTCTCTTCCAATCATCGGAGAAACGTTTTCCTTACCGACCTATGAAATTGTATCAGCTGTTGAAAACGAACTCACCGTCGTCAAAGTAGGTAACCCTTGCTTAGTCTTCGTACGAAATCTGCCTTACCGACTGTCTCGCTGAGCCATTCGTAAAACGCAAGGTAAATGCTGTTCCTTTAGGACTCTGCGAAGGTTTTCTAACGGTAAAATTTACCGTCGTCTATCACTTTTATGTTTCTCATCGAACGATAACGTAATCTCCACAAGCTGTTAGAAATTTTCCTTCTCAGCGACCGAGGACAAAGTTCGATAAAATTTGAATCACAACGACAATTTTTGATAAGCCGTAATTAAAATCGATCCCCTCGTTCCACCGGAATTAAATTCCCTCGTTAAAACTTAAATTTTCCACATTTTCAACTTATTTCCCGATCCAACTCGATTTATAAAATTAAAATATTGAATCTAACCCAATGCTCCTTTTTGTCTCAACTTTGAGGTCAAATAAATTTTTTAATACCCCCGTAATAACGTAACTCTAATTATTTTTTAATATCGAGTCAAAATTTGTAACGAGAAAGAAAAGTATTAAAACCGAACAATTCTCGAGAAAAAGCTCGAACATTCTCAATATACAATTAATCAAATTTAACAAGAGTGCCGGAAGTTTCGGGCACTGCCGAGAATAGCCAAGCCACACCCGTTAGAAACAGATGCCGGTCGCTTATCCTCCGGCGAAGCTCGTATCGCGAGTAAAAAGGGTTTCTGATGACCGAGCAAGATGCGATACAGCGCTCCCTTTCGGTGCGATATACACTTCGTTATATATATCTATATATATATATATATAAAGTATCGTACATAGTAGGATCGAGTAAACGTCAAGTACCTTTAGAAAGATCGACGTCCTTCTCTCGCTTGGCTCTTCTTCACGTGCCAGGAGCGCCTCGCGCTTTTGACGTCGTCGAACGTTTTTCCTTTTTTCCTCTTTTTTTTCTCATTCTCTTTACGTTTTGCTTTTTTTTGTGTATTTTTTTTTCGTTCTTTCCTCGCTTCGGGAGAGTATAATAAAATTCTATCCAGGAACGTTACCGCGCGCTAGAGAGGCGAGAGAAAATAAAATTTCAGAAGCGACGAGTTTTCCCCGTACATTTCGTTGTTGACTCAGCCTCGGGGCAAAAGGCAAAATATATATAGATACATTCGTTCGAGAAATTGCGGAATGCCTTTGCCGGGCGCGAACAGCCGAGAATTTTTCATTTGATTAAAATGCAATTTTTTATTTAAAAAAGAAACTTTGCGCTATTCTAAAAAGCCACTTTACTTCTCTTTCGTTTACACGATAAACGAAAATCGACCTTTATCCTCGAGTTAAACGTTTCATCAAACGTAAGAAAATTTTTCTCGCGATATTACAAATTTAATTATATAAAATTATCAATTTTTCATTATTTCAATTATTTTAAGCATTTTTTTTCGTTACGTCTCCAGTGTTTTCGTTCGAAGTTTTTCGTTATTTCAATAAAAAACGAAATTTTCTTCAATTCTATCTTTCCAGGACGAGAAATTTGTCAACGTACGACGTTGAAACGATGAAAATTCGTGAGCGAGGAAAACTCGTACGTGACGTAGATTACTCAAACCCGAGTTTTCCCACGTAATTTAATAAGTTTTCTCTTGTATAACGCGAGAGGCTGATACCTCTTTACCTGTGGATGACGAGACGTTTCGTTACTCCCAAAATTCAATTTCTCTCCCCTTCGTTTTCACAAAAGGTCCAAATATCTCATCGTGCTTTTGTCTACGTTGTGTATATATATATGTTATATAGTACTTTGCGAAACAATTTTGCGTGAAGCATGGGCGAAGCTTTTGAAACGCCAAAGTGAAGAGGGAACGTATATTTATCAGCGGTCCCTCGGAAGAGGCGGCAAAGTCTCGTACCCCTTATATTTTAGACACGTAATACCGTCACTCGTAACAAAAGTACATGAATAATAAAAAAACATTACGCCCGTTCCTTAGATCGCCTCGAGGATATATATTTTTTTTTATTATATTTCTATTTTTTCGTCTCTTTTTAATAACAGAACGACTGTAAAATTGCAGCTCGCCTCAACCGAGTTCTTTCAAGGGAAATAAACGAGTTAAATTTTTTTTCTCGCGCCCCTCGGTATTCACGTTCTTTTTTTCTCCAAAGATTCATTCGCTCCCTCGTTTCGCGTAAAACGTGTAAAAAAGAACGCGAAACCTCTAAAATTTTGCCGATAAAAGGAAAAAACCTACAAAATAAATAAACGAAAAAAAGTATATTTCAATTATTTTCGTCGTAATTATTATTTTGTTTCGATAACCTTTCCATACGATTAAAAATATATTTTCTAATAATCATTTCGTCCTGATGAATTTTTTTTATGAACAAAAAAAATTAACTTCACGTTTTAATATAAAACAAAAAAAATTGAAAAAAAGTTTATCTCAGTCGAGTGTCACGGTTAGGCTCCGCTCACGGTTGGCTTCTGGCATTTTGGTTAAGGTCTCTCTGGGTGTCTGGTTCGGGTCCGTGTTTGGTAGACGCGTCAGGTCGATATCGCGCGCGCGACGCCCGGCGCTCGGACGTCGACGGCATCGCCGGACCGTATAGTAAGAGAGAAATCACACACACACACACACAGAAAGAGAGGCACACACACACACACACACACACCAGAGACCGAAAGCTCGCACTTTAGTTCGTCGGCGCTCCGATGTTCGGGTAGCTACGTCGTTTCATCCAGAGCTCACGGAAAAAGAGACGGACCACCGAAACCGGCGACGACGATGCTCCCGTGGGACTTAATGAATCGCGTCGCGGATCTTAATCTCGCCGGGTGGACTCTCGTTCGCCGGAGCGTACGGGCGAGGGCGAGCTATCGCCACCAGACTCTCGGAAAACGTGGACGATCTATGCAGCGTATGGACCGTTAAAAGAAAAAAAGGCAAAAGAAATTAACAAAAAAAAAAGGTCCCTTGCAAAACTCGACCTTGTCGGGTCATTCTCAAAGGGCGCAAAAAAATCGATTCAAACTTCGAACGATAAAAATTGAATCTTTCAATTTTTCGATCAAATTCTCAATCTTTTGAATCAAATTTCGACCCTTCGCTATATTTTTTCTTCTTTTTATTCTTAAACAAAATTAAATGGTTATTTTTTATCTCCAGGAAATTCCTCGAGAGAGGCTTATATATTCGATAATCGATCGTACAGCCGGTATGCACCGGACACTCATACACGTGGGCGAGTGATAAGAGAGAGGATATGCCACACACGTGTATTCCCTCGTGTCTCTATGCCGGCGTATTGCCGAAGAGTAATAAACTGGTCTCAACGTTATCCCACCTATCGGTTATACACATAACTTCGACTACATCTATACATACATATACATATATTTACACACACACACACACACACATATATATATATACATAGTTGTCCACAAAAATATGCATTCACATAGACGTTTCATTTTTAACCATGTTCGACACTGTAACGGCTTAACGTATATACGTAGTTATTCGCGAGAAAGAAGAGGGGGGTGGTATGGACTGGAAGGGAACTGTGAGGTAGGATGAAGAGATGGGGAGGAGGGGGAGGGAGAAATTCCATACATACTATCGAACCACCACCTCCTTCCATCGGTCCGCGCTTGCACCTGCTCGAGCTCGGATTGGCTCGTAGGTAGATGTACATCCGAGGATGTACGTAAGGTTGTATATATATGTATATATGTATGAATATATATATATGTATGTATATATATGGCTATATGTGCGAAGTACCTCGTTGGAAGAAGCTGCCTGGACCCGTTGAGCTCTCTCTCTCTCTCTCTCTCTCTCTCTCTCTCTCTTTCTCTCTTTCTCTCGTTCGTTTGTTTTCTTCATCTTTCGTCCCTCTTACCCTTGCGCCTCTTTCGGGAAGTCATTTGCTTCCTTTCATCAACTTTTTCTTCTTTTTTTCTTTCCTTCTTTTCCTTCCTTCTTTCGTTCATCACTCTCTCTCCTCTCTCTCTCTCTCGTTCTATCTCGCCTCCCCCGGGTCGACAGATGGGAAAAGAGTATACGGGATAAAGGACTCATCCAACGACGCGGCGCCACCGCGTTCTGCACGCACCCCCTAATACCCCCCAACTTACCCCTTGGCCACTTCTCTTCAGCAATTTTTTAACGTCAAGATTGTACTCGCTGGAAAATTCCTCCGTGAACGAGGGATGACTGTCTGGAAAGGAAAAAATAAAGATCCTCACGACGATCATGTTTTTTAATTTTTCATTATAAAAAAAAGTTGTCGAAATTTCGAATCTCGGTCGAAAATTACAATTTTCTCGATCCCATGTCGAAATTGTTATTTCGTTGAAAAATCTGAGATTAACGATCTCAACCTTGACCCCACACGAAGAATTTATTATTCCGCCTATACGTGCGTGTATTTAAAGCGCGAAGGAGAAAGAGAAAAAGTGAAAGAGAGAGAAAACGATGCGATGCAAAGTGTTTCTCTATTACGTCGACTCCACGCTGCTGCTGCTGCTGCGTGTCTCGTTTCGAGCTCTTACTCGTTTCGCTCATCATCATCATCAGCAGTACCTTTTCGCATCCTCTCTCTCTCTCTTTTTCTCTCTAGTATAAAATCGATTTTCGCGGCTTTAATTTTTCACAGACGGCGCGTATAGTTTTGATACATAACGATTTCCCACGGCTCTCTCTCGTCGGCGTCGCGTCGTTCGCGGTTCTCGTACTATCTCCGTATGCGTTTTGATTGCTCTCTACTCGTAATCACGACCCGGCAATTACGACCAGTGACCGCGTATACAACCGAGTAATTGATAGCCAACATTGATAGCTATATATGTATATAAAGCGTGAATCACGCGCGTACACATTTATACCTCTGAATTATTCGTGATAAACATATACGTACGTAATTATATACGCGTACGTGCTAAAGTTGCCTACTCGCGTATTATTATACATATATATATAGAGAGAGAGAAGGAGAGAGAGATAGATAGATAGAGAGAGAGAGAGACGTGTATTTGTAATCGTGATTGATCGAACGAAACGAGAAGCGATCTGATCAATAGAGAAATGGAGGTTTCCCTCAATTTATTATGTATATATATATTTTCACGTACATTCATCACAACTTCCGGCGTGCATTCGTATCTACGAAGCTCGACGTTCAACGAAATATACCAGAGGACACTACGATCGGATGAATTGTATTTTGCGTTGCTAAGAGAGAGAGAGAGAGAGAGAGAGAGAGAGAGAGATGAGAGACGAGAGGGAGAGAGACAGACGTGCGAACGGCGCCTAGGACGGATACGTCGACAGGGAACCGGAAGCTCGGAGCGTTGCGTATCGCAGTGTAGCAGTTTCTGATAAAAAATGAAAATGAAAAATACAAATGAAACATGAAGAGAAAAAAAATGTACGCGGTCTAGGCGCGAGAACGCGTCTAATTAAATTTCGTGACGTATCCGACGTTCTTAATGAGAGCTTGATGAATGGCAAAAGTCCCGTATATTCGCGAGAGGGAGGGTTCGAGGGAAAAGGGTAGGGAACAACGAGGTCGAGGGCGATAAAATTCAATAAATTGGTTACACTCGTTTGTTATTAAACGAAGCAACGCGAGAAATGAATAATTAATAGGCGATAATTATTACTCCTGTGTATTATCGAAATCATAAAAAAAATATATTCGCCGTTGTTACGCTCGCAGCAACGAACTCGAGCTGGTTTATTAACGTTTTTTTTTTATTCGTGCGTATTTTTTCTCCTCTTCTTCTTCTACTTTTTCTTCTTCTTCTTCTTCTTCTTCTTCTTCTTCTTCTTCTTCGCCGCTTTAATAGTTTTATGTCGATCAATTTGATTCGTCATTACCGAGAGACGAGACGACTTTTATTTTTCATCTCGTCAGATTAAATCCGATCGGAAATGGAATTAATTTAATAACGGGACAATCAAGTCGTCCAAATTACGAATGAATTATTCATACGACAATTATACGTCGATAAGTTTCGATTAATTGGTTGAATTTAATATTTCTTTATTTCGCGCGACGAAACGTAAATCGAGAGAGTAAAAGAGAAATATACAGAAAGTAGGAACGAACGTGTACTACGTCAACCTCCCTTTCCGTTCTTTAATCACCCCCCTCCCCCTGCCCCTGTTCCCTATTCTCCCCCCCCCCCCCTTCCTTCCACCAACTTCGTTCCCAGTTTAATTTACCGTTTGGTAATGGCCCTGTTTCCGCGACCGAAGAACCGGATAACTGTACTACACGAGGGATAAACGAATGAAGAAACGAGCGAGTGCGCGGGAGAGGAAGTAAACCAGTGAGAAAAGACGACGAGTGTGTGCATGTGTGAAAGGAGATATGGAAACGAGAGCGTTCAAAGAACTATACAGGATATATATACATATTTATTTATTTCTCTACGCATATATATATGTATAATATGTACATATGTATAATATGTACATATGTATATATATATATGCATAAATAAATAGCGCGCATTCATACTTCATCTCAAAGCTCTTACGAAGTCTATACCGTCGTTAAAAATCGTAGAACTTCGTCACGTTGTAGTTTATTGAATTATTATGTATCAAACGTATCGAGTAGTTTACGAAGTATCGATGTCGAGTTTACGTAACGAAGCGCGAGCTTAGCACAGCGAGAAGTTCGTACGTACGTAAATTTCAGGAAATAAACCCTTTAATACAAGATTTTCCAGTAAAAAAAGTATTATTTTCGTTAATTCGTCGCTAGAGAAAAATCTAGAAATAATGATAATATTTTTATCAAACGATAATTAATATCGTCGGATCGATCGGATAGTTATTTAAATCGTTCGTGTTTGCATCCTAACGAACTAATCGTGCAAGTTTCGAGGTCTCTCTCTCTCTCTCTCTCTCTCTCTCTCTCGACGATGTGCTTGCACGTAGCAAAGATTGCGACCGAGATTAAGATGCGCGAGGCACAACAAACAGACTCCCGAGGGTTGCCACTTTGGATTATAACCGATCTACGATATAAGCTCGTAGCTTATAAATCTCTCTCTCTCTCTCTCTCTCTTCATCTCTCTCCGTGTGTTTTATAACCGTTCTCGATACTTTATTATATATACATTTGCGAATCGGCGTACGTGGATATTCAATAATGCTTCCACTGTACACAACGTCCGTTCGTCTTATGCAAATATACGTGACCCCCACCCCCAGCCGCCCCTCCTCCCTTCTTCCCCTCTACTCGTCCCGGTGTATTATACGAGAGAGTCTGCGAGGGATTGAAACCGCAGAGTGAAATCAAGCGAGTTCACGGTTGGGGAGATGGTGTATGATCTCTGTGTATGTGTGAGAGATGAGAAGAGGGCGAGGGGAGGGGGTTGGAGAGGACCCTCGACCACACGACACAACGAAGCCCACTGTTTGTCCTATCTGTGAATCGAATCCACGATAGAAAATCAGGGTAGACGTCAGGTCGTTTCTGCATACCGTACGCTCCCTGCACATCGTCAAAGTTCTAGAGAGAGAGAGAGAGATTGCCTCGGTCCAGATTGCCTCGAGACTGGAGAACGATGCAATCGCACGTGTCCACCCTACGAGTCGCTATTCGAAATACGATCTAATTTTTGTTTTAATATTTCTTTTTTAACCTCGATACCGCGAGTGTCTCGTCCAATGATAATCGCTCGATCGATCTCGTTTTTCATCGAATAATAATTGTTTGGGGGGGATGAGTATATTTTTTTTTTTATTTTACGAAAATTAATTTTTTTTCGGGGGGGAGGGACAAGAAATATTTTTATTTTTTATTGGCCGATGGGTAAGGTAGATAAAGTATATCGAACGTTGTACGTTTGTCGCAGATCGTATCGATTACAAAATCATACGTCCGATTATTCCAGGAAGTTTCACGGGAGCGAGAAAGCGATTAATAAAAATTCATCAATATTTTTTTTTTTTGCTCCGACCGTTCGAGCGTCGTCCGACAGCGAAAAGGTTTTTTGAATCGTCGTTTTTGTTTCGTATCGTCTAGTGTACGATTTCCTGATACGCGAGGTCAACGTTTTTATTAAAACGTTCTTTTTTTTGTTCTTCTTCGCTCTCCATCTACCTCGGTCAAACTTCGGACGTTTCAAAATTTTTTTTTCCAACAATGAAGCCAAAGAAAAAAATTGGATTGAAAAGAGAAGGTTAAAAAAAATGGATAAAACGTTACACCCAAGCCGCAACTCGCGATCGTATATTTGCATAGATCTCCCCGGGGAGTCGTGTAGGGGAAATATTGTTTGCGGGACAGTGTCGAGCACAACCCTCTTCTACCCGAGGAGTGAGAGACGTAAAGACGTTATATATATATATATATAGCGAAACAGCATAAATGCTTTAAGGAAAGACTCGAAAAGGCACTGAAAAGAATTCCCTCGGCTGCCTCGATGCCTTGCCAGAGGGATACAAAAGTTGGACGCATCCTCTGTGAGCACACGAGAGGAGGGAGAGACGGCGATACTGGAACCACGCGGGACGCGCCACCAGAAAACATTTCCTTCTCACTTTGACGAAGGGTCTTGGCTAGGCTACTTTTTCACGGTCCTACCACGATCATCCTTCGAGAATAATCTCTCAACAGTCATTGGGCAAGATTCGACAAAAATTGTTCTTCTATAAAATAAAATAAAAAAAATCTTTTAATCGAATTGATCCTCGCTTTTATTTATATATTAATTTTATTATCGTTTCACACGATTGAAAATCAATTAGTACGATTGTTATTTTATGATCGTTTGCTTTTTGTAAGATTGGATCATTATTTTATTGGAAATAATTCTTTATTTATTTATTCTCTTTTTCTATCTGTTTTTGTCGGATCATTATTTTCGTTGATTGGACATTACCCATCGTCTTTTTCACCCTGCCAATGACTGTAAAAAATTTCAATCTCTCCCCCGTGTACGACCGGCTGCGTGGCTCGTCGCGCGAATCATCCGGCAGAGAGCGCACCGCGTCGGCGTGGTTGCATGTACCCAAAGCGCTCTTGCGTGTTGTCGAGAGTTTCAGTCCTCGCTCAGCCCCACAGTGTTGATTCGTACGGCGCGGCGCGAGTTTCGAGTCCTTCGAGTCTCCGCTCTCGTCAATAACAGAGATAATTATAAAAATACCTCGACGAGACCAAAACAACGTGTATTAATTTTTAAAAATCTTTTTTTTTACTAAACCTACACACGCGTGTGCGTGTATATTTGTGTTTGTGTGTGTGTGTGTGTGTAGTGAAACGATCGTTTCGTCGATCAGAAAAACGTGTCTCGAAGGAAAATTGTAAAAAAAAAGAGAGAGAAAAATAATTGTGCACAGGATTAATAAAAAAAAATGGAAAACAGTGCGGTCTAATTTTTCTTCGAGTCGGGACGATCGACGCGAAGCAGTAAGATCTTTAGGAAATTCGACGCTCCACGATCTGACGCTGCAGATTCGTGAGAAAAACGAAACTGAATGCGTTGCACTTAATCCTCGTATAATTATTATATACATATATATATTATAATGATAATAATAATAAATGAAAAGCTTTTGAACCAGCTTCGCGCGAGCGAGAGCCGATGTTGCTAAAATCGATAAGCTCGCCGATTGGACCGTTTTGAAATATTTCCGAAAGCTCCTTTGACAACCCCCGATACACGTCCTCAAATAATTCATCACGAACCCCCCGAACGCGATGCGAATAATTTAAACGGAGAAATAATTACGTAAATTATGAAACTCGATCGAAAATCGATTCGATTTCGATCAAATGCGTTTGAAACTTTATGTTTTTTTTTCTTCTTTTTTTTGTAACTGCGCTTAAAATAAAAAGTCGCAGTAACGATCGTATTATTGGCGTGCCATGAAAAATCGCATCGACACTCTCGCATAAAAATACGTTTGATCAATGTCGCTTTTGCCAAAGTATCATAATTCTCCATTGAGACCGAACGCCACTGTAATAACAATAATAGTCGCGTGTCCGAGCGTCATAAACTCTCGGCTGAATTAATATCCCTCGACATCGGACGGGGTATCTTCGTACCGAGTTACATTGATCCCTGATTCGTCGACCTTCTCCTCGACGTCGTTGTCGTCGTCGTAGTCGTCGTCGTAGTCGTCTTCTTCGTCTTCTTCGTCTTCGTCAATGCTAATCATAATCAGCGTTAATACCGAAAGCTCATTATTATTATTACCGAGCGTTATTTCCCTCTTTGACGAGAGATAGATCTCCGAAGATCGGTGAGCGAGAGAGAGAGAGAGAGAGAGAGAGGTAAAGAGAGAACACTTTGGAGTTTCAAGGCTCTTCCAGCCGACTAATTTCATGCAGGCAACTCATTATGACATTATTATTATGTTACCGGTGGCAACATAATATCCACTCTGTAACTATGTAACAGTGTTCTTTTTCTTTTATTTTCTTTTTTCTTTTTTTAATTTCTACACCGTAGACAAGAATTCGATCGTTTCCTGTCATTACCGTCCAATCTTGTGATCGAGCGTGGTTTAGCTCGACGATATCAGGGACACGACTATTTGCCTCTATGTTACTTTTCTTTTTTCTTATTTTTATTCACTTCCTACCTTATTGGAAACATATTTGGCTGGCGTCGTGATAAACGAGCGACCGAGCGAGAGAGAGAGAGAGAGAGAGAGAGAGAGAGGGAGAGACGTGCACGCTCGTGACTCCTCGAACACGCGACTCTGACCCTTGACCCAGTACCGTTGGTCCCATTTAGCCAACCTCGGAGCGGAGCTCTCGTCTTTACTCGACTTAGCCAATGGAATTCGAACCTCGGTGATTTCTTTATTATATCAATATAGTAAGTTCTATACGTACACTGATATAATTCAGTCGCTTTATTTATAGAGATGTTCCATTATGCGACCGTGGAAGGCACTAACTTTTGCAATGCCTCCCCCGCCCCCCCCCTCTCCCTCTCTCTCTGCTGACTTTTGGCACATATTGCCAAAATTAAAAAAACGAATTCTATTACATATATTTGCTTCATAGCCAAGGGGAATAACTGGATCAAGGATCGTTTTACTGCTTCGTGATTAAACCAACCCCTTGTCTCAGTGTCCTCGTTAGGTAATAATGAAAATATGTTTTCCGTCCTCGATATTTTGGAACATTGATCGCGTGTAAGTTTATTTATCGGTTTCGATCAAAAATGATCGCTATCGTTCAAGGTTATCGGTACAATTAATTATTCCAAGAATTTGGAATTTTTCGAACGATTTTTAATTTACAATGTTTGTTTTTTTTTTGGACGATTTTTTGAGCTACGAGGAGTTATTTCGTCGATGAATTTTGAATTAAATTGCGATTGGACGATGGAATTTTTATTTTTATTTTTGTAATTAACTGCGCAATGTTTATATTGCAGTCTTTTTATCTCTGTCGAGCTTTCGAAGGGTACAAAAATATATGTGGAGGCGATGTTTCATTTCCTCGTTCGGATATCGACCTGCTCGCCGATCCTTCCAACACCGCGCTTTTGCCATCTCCCTTATATATATATATATATATATATATATATATATATATATATATATATATATATATATATATATATACGTATATGTAAAATTCGTTTATATGTGCTGCTCCGTATGGAAACGAGTCTCGTGAGATTTCACCGCTGGCACACACACACACATACATACCTATATATAAATTTTTTCACCCATAAACCATACAACTCTCCGACGTTCGTATTTGCGATTTTTCTATATGCAGCATACTGTGGGAAGGGATGTAAATCACGTTACGTTCAATTTCATTGGTCACTCACTATTTTCCCTCTTCACGATTTTTCCGATATCAATTTCGAACCCCTCGATCCTCGTGACTCGACGATTTTTCCTTTTCAACTCCATCCCCTCGTTATTCCACGATATATTTATAATTCATTTATTAATTTTTTTATCCCAACTTCAGCATCTCTCGATATTTAAATAATTGCTAAAAAACATTTTTTTTATTCGCGTATAACGACAATCCGTTAAAATTCATTCGATCAAATATTCGCAGATTTTATCGCTTTCTGTTTAATATTTTTCTTCATTTCTTGTTTTTTTTTTTTTTTTTTTTCGGAATACAAATTCCAATTCTCGATGCCAATAAATCTAACGTGCATAACGCGTGTGTCCCGTTAAATCCGATTCCATTCAACGCACACGGGACGAGCGCGCGTTTCTCGCGTTTGTGCGATGCCATATAGCGCGCGATATCGTTTTATTTCTCGTCTTCGCCTCGGTTCTTTCGTCTTCCTTCGCTTATTTCTCGGTTTTTTTTATACAGGAATGGGATTCTACGTATCACCATTACGTGTATACGTGTCTCTTACGATAGCGACACGATATCGATGTATAAACGCGTATTCTCGTGTTGGCATTCACCACCAACGATGGTAGATGGCGAAACGGGCTTTTTACCCGGAAACTAGATCGCGGCCATATTAGTCGCGAGGGAACGAACGTCTCGTTTCACGACGCGGCTATATATTCCTACATCCATTCGACGTCTCTACCAACCTCGAGCCTTCCTTTTCTCTTACTATAGCGTTTCATCGTTTCCATATAACGTATACACTACCGTCTTTCCTCCTCCTTTGCCCATTCTCATTTCCCGATTCCAGTATCGAGCCGTACACTTGTATCGAAGCTTTCGATCGATTATACCGTTGCGAGGAAAATAGTACCGGTCTATTTTGCCAACGAGAACGGTAGAGGAATTTTTTTTTTTTAAATTCGTTCAAAATTAAAATTCTGTCAATTGTCATTGTCATTATGTTTTTAATTTGTTTTTAATTTGATTGGGTTTGTTTGTTTTATTTTTTATTTTGTCGACTTTCTGTATGTTGCTATTTTGTCAATTTTTATTCTGTCAATTATTCTCTTGTTGACGACTGTCAATAACTGTCAATTATCTTCCTGTCAACTTTCGTTTTTTTTTACGATTGTCTGAGAATTTAGATATTTAGTCGATATTTTTATATCGCCGGCTTTCATTCTGTCAATTGATATTTCGATCCTGTCAATATTTATTTCCTCGACTTTCTTCCCCTCAATCTCGTCAATTCTACGAATCTTCGCAACTCTCGCGTTCTTGCAATATTTTTCGTACGATCTTCGCGTAATATTCCGCTGACACGGGGTTATTGACAGGATAAAGTGCGATCGTGCCAATAGCGCGAGAAATACACGTATACACATTTTATATTGATAACCCTCCGGCGTTTTCCAGTCTTTGGTCTTCCCTCTCGTTTCTTTCACCAGCGTTTTTCCCGGTTCTCCGGCGAAAATAGGGTGGCAAACTCACTGGGAGCTTCCGTTGGCCGCCCGGCGAGGATCGACCGAGAAGAACGTTGGCTACGAGATGAAATACTGTATAAACGTTTTCTTCTCTCCTCAGCCGCTCTCGGCATTTCACCGCCGCGAACGTCAGCAGCAGGGAGAATCGTTTCTTTTTTCCTCTCACGGTGCACCGACCGTGTCGAATCCTTCCTCGTTTTTTTTTTCATTTTTTTTCCTTCTCTTCATCCCTCTTCCTCTCGTCTTCTTCTTCTTTCTCCTCCTCCAACTCATCTTCTTCTGCTTAAGCCGCGCGCATACAGCCGTCTTCTCTTCTGCCTCGAGATGGAAGCTTCTTCTTTATTTCTTACACCCAACATTATCGCGTCCTATGACTCACAACGATCTTTATTCCAACTACCGGTTTACTCGCTTCTTATTTCGCCGATACGCACGCGGCTTTGCTATCGATCATTAACGCCCCCTTCCTTTCCCGTGGATCCTTGCGGTTTCCACCAGCGTGTTCGATGTTTCCGATCTTTTTTTTTCTTCTTCTTTTTGCTTCGTCCTCACCGTTCGACGAACGGAAAACACTTTTTCTCGATCTAATTCTTATCTTACTTTTTTCATCACTCTCGTATCATTATTATTATTATTATTTAAAAATTTTCTCCTGTAAAATCGGACATTTGTTCGTTACCCAATTTAATTCGAACGATGAAAGAAATTAGCGAAAGTCGCTACGGCGTTATCGATTCTGTCGGACGATTAAATTTTCGCCAATTATCTCGTTAATTAAGCACGGGGATAAAACGTCGAATGGAAAGAATTATTAAAATGAAAATTGGAACGAAGGGGGAGAAAAAAAGAAACGCGGAAATCTTACCGCGTCAATGTTGGGAATGACTATCGTCCGAGTCGCGATCTCGCGAGTCGTAAAATCCTTTATTTTATTTTTTTATTTTCTTCTTTACCTCTCGCCTCCTGTACACGATTCTCCTTCTCTCACTGTTTCACAAGTCCGAGTCTCCAGCTCTCTCTCCCTCTCTTACTCTCCTTCTCTCTCGCTCTCTCTCTCTCTCTCTCTTCCGGGATGAGAGTTTCCCTAATTAACGGTCGATGAATTGCCTGGACGGTAGTCTGTACGGTATATCGCCTGTGTCGAGCCCCGAGGCCGAGACGGTATTCAACAGTGCATACACACACATACGCATATCTCTACATACACATCATCTACACGCTACAAACTGCGTTATTGCATAATCCTCGATATAACGGTCTCAGGTGGCTATTTTGCTCGTTTCCTGAACAACCGCTTTCGTTTCTTTCTCCACTAACACCATCGTGTATACGACTCGCGAGGCGTGTCGCTCGTGTCGTTCAAAATCCCCCCCCCCCCCCCCCCCAAATCACCGTCCAAATCCCATCACGTCGACAGTCGATTACCAAGACAAAATTCAATTCTCATATTTCGGTATATTTGTCCTCCCTCCGTCAAACGTCAGGATTCGAGAAATATTTATTCTCGATCGAATGAAAAAAAGAACAGAAAGTAAAAAGAAGAAAACAAAAAGAGAGCACACCTTTTTAAAAATCCCTTGGGCATTTCGAGTTGGCCTCGAGGCGAGTTGTCAAACTCCCTGTCACGAAGACCTACGTTTATTTTCAAAACCCCCTCTCTCGTGAACACGGCCGAGGAACATTCGTGGGATAAAAGTTATCTCGTATTACGAGCCCTTATTTTCTCGTAACGCCGCTCAACGAGGTCAGACCGCACGATCGACGAGAGTCCTGTTTCAAACGTATCTATAGATTGACACGCGTATTACGTATACGTATCTATCTATATATATATATATATATGTCTGTTTATATTGCACACTCGAGCGGATAAATCGCGTGGGCGATCGCGATGTACCATGCGTCGAAAATAGCCGTTAATGACACGAGGATCGAGCCATCAAAATCTCATCCTCTCTTCCAAATCGTACGTTAATATTTGTCTATATACCCTCCTCCCCTCTCACCCCCACATATATATACATATGTAAATACCATTTCCATATCTCTGCCAATTGTTACCGGATTACAACCCCTACGATTTTCCCCGGTTCGACAATCTCACCCCCCCACCCCCAGGTACTTTATTTCGCGGTCGATCCTGCTCGTATACCCACGTACGTGCTGCACTTTACATACATACATATAAATATGTATATAAAGCGGGTTAACGTTGCGAGGTGGTAAACAGTGGGTGAAAAGAAAAAAAGAAAAATAGAACTACGCTTTAGTGTCACTCGTATACACGATGCGACTATGTCGCCTGCGTAGGACAAATATGAGAGGGCGTGCGCGGAAACGACGCCCCCCCCACCCCACCCCCCACGCGACACAGGACATATCGAGCACGAACTACGCAGATGTGTTTCTTCAGGACACGAATTCTTTCTTTCTTTTTTTTCCCTTCTTCGTCGTTCCTTTTTTGTATGTATATGTATATATGCTTGTCGCGGCCTATATACGTGCTTTTCTTCGTCGTGGCGTGCCACCTTACGGCTCTGTCTGTCACTTCTTTCCCCCTCTCTCTCTCTCTCTATCTCTCTTTCCTCTTTTCTCTCCTTCGTTATTTTTTTTTCTCGCCTTGTTCTTTCTCCTACCCACATGTATGTATGTACAGTTAATTGGGCGGAAAAAGGTATTTACGTATATGGGAATGAAAAAATGTGTGTGTGTGTGTGTGTGTACGTATATAAACGATGAAAAAAATTAATGGTATATACATATATATATATTTTTTATGCTGAATTCACCAATCTCGCGATGACGCGAACACATACGAGAGACTCGGGGGATTTCATATACACGTCAAGCCCGCCTGGTTCGACCGGTTGCGGCTTTCGACTCTCTCTCTCTCTCTCTCTATACGCTCCTCTCGTCCTTCGTTGATTAACTGGCTGCACGCGCCCGTCAGGCATAAACCATATAACCACCCTTCAGTTCTGGTATTCGTCCTATAACGCGCGCTCTACATACGTATATGTATATATATATATATCGTGTATGTGTAGCGTTGTATATATTATTTTCCCTATATACATTTATGTTTACCATTATAATTATTGTCCAGTATTATTATTATTATTGTTATTACTATTGCGTGTATAACGTCACGTGACTGCGTACTTTATATCGAGACCAAACTGACGATCTTGTTGGGACGACTCGAGACATAAATAAAAATTAATGGAAACATTATTCCGTTTTTTTTTTTTTTTTTTTTTTTTTTTTTTTATAATAAAAATTCGACCCTCGTCTTTTATTCATAGAAAATTCGTCGATCGGTAAATACCTATATTTCACGTGGAACGTACGAAGAGCGAGGGTGTTCGCTACTGTCGACACGGGGTAGATATGACGAATCGATTAGTCGACGTGAGAAAGAGAAGCAAAGAGACGAAGAATTTCGTTAGTTCCTCATAAAGTCGCGCAAGCGCTCATAATTTTCGCCCTAGTTTATTTTTATTACAATTTATTTGAATATTAAATCTAAACATCAATAAAAAAATTTAAAAAAAATTCATCGAACGAATAAAAATTGATAATTGGATTTATAATTTTATCGTCGAGTTTAATCGCAATTTGATTTAATGTAAATTGCCGCGATTACTTTCGTATTTGCGAAATGAAAAATGCATCGAGCCGCAACACACCATGCGCCGTGTTACACTCCGCGCAACTTTCTCCCCCAACGGATACTTTTGACCTCCGGCGTCGTCCCTGTTGCACCTGTCTCTGATATTGCATCTCTCTCAGCCCCATCTTACCCCCTCCCTATCTTCTTCCTCTTCAACATCTCTCGACCTCATTTACTTTCGGTGATATATTGCACGTATAAACCGGCGTCGTATAAACGCGACGTAGACCAATGCACAGGAAGTGAACTCTCCACCTCTCGAACTCTCCACGAAAATTTCTTCAGACCTTGAACTTAACTTTGGACGAGAAAACGATGGGAAAACTCTGTCTTCCGCGTATTTTCAAGTCGTCACACGTCGTATTTTCCACCACCCTCGGTTCGTCTTTCAGCCCCGACGTAAACTTTCTTCACCGAGGAATATAATTTGCGTTTTCTCACCGTCTCTTTGGCTTCGCTGCTACGAAGAGATAAGTTTTCGATTGTGAAGAGAAGAGAGAAGTTGAGGGGTTGGGAGGGGGGTGGGGAATCGAGTTCGAAAGTACCCTTTACGCGATAAATACGAGTGACTGAATCGTCGAACGAACGAACCTCGAACCGCCAAAGATTTACGAAACAATTTTCAAAACTTACACCCACACACCTAGATACGTACACAGACGTACGGACAGACGGATATTTATAACATATAGGAGACTGGAAAGTACGGGTAAGATGCGAGGAGGGTTATATACAGTAACTGGCAATGTTTTAAGTGTTTATGGGCGTCTGGGAGACCCGGAAGTTGTACGAATTGGAGGACTTTTATTTTTCTCGTTCCCCGAATTCGTATCGTTGGCCAAGTTCCAGAGGGAAAACTCGGGGGATCGTTATCGAACTGTAACGTTCGAGATTTATATATATGTATATTCTTTTGTATCGAACTATATATATATATATATATATATATTCGAGGGAGGAATTCGAACGTCGCGTGTTGTACGACTTTCGTTGGCCTCCCTGCTCTATCCATCTTTTTCACTTTCGCGCTATCGAAACCCTCTTTCGTTCCATCTCCGTATACCTCCACCCCCCTCGGGCCCTCTCTCTTCTCTCCTTTTCTCGATAACACCGTTAAATCCGATTGAATTGTCCCGGACTGTTGCCTCGCGCTCGCTCGACTCGACTCGAAACGACGACTACGAAAATAAATACGACGTTACGTTCCAACGTCGTCCGTTTGAAAATTTATTCGTTATTTCGTGGTCAATGCGAATCAACGATAATATACGTATTATTTTATCGAGCGAATGATTATTATCGATATCAAATAATAATAACGTTAATTTTTCTTACATTTAATAATAAGGATAATTTTCATAATTAATAACGCGATTATTTCGCGAGATCGTAACGTTCGAGAGTAAAATTTGTGATTGACCTCGATATTTCGAGAAGCGAGAGATCGCGCGATTCGTGAACACTGAGAACGGATCGAGTTTATCGGACGGAATCAAAGTACGCGCGCGCGCGCGCGCCTCTACTCTCCACGGTTCTCAAAATTGCGTTTAAAAGTTCGATCGTTTCGTATCGGTGGACGCGTTAAACGCCGTTACGAAATTGGATTGCGGCACATAAAGGGACAGGGGGGAGGAAGAGGTAGAGAATAAAAATCCGAGAATTGCGTAACGATGTCGTCGCGGTTGAAAATCATAACGTTCTTTATTATTTTTTAATTTTATTTTTATCCTCTTTTTATTTCCGTAACTGCCTATCTCCCTTTCTCCCTCGGTTGTTGAACACGCGCCTTCGCAATTAATTCAAATTGCACGGATTCCCTCGAACCACGGTTATGCACACACAGACACACACACACACACACACGCACGCACGCACACACACACACACACACACACACACACACACACACACACACACACACACACACACACACACACACACACACACACACACACACACACACACACACACACACACACACCCACGCACACACACACACGCGCGCACGCACACACGCACATGCACACGTGTCCAAGGGGCGATTCACGGGTGAAAAAAATAATAATAATAATAATTGCACGTGGACACGGCACAAATTCTGGATTTGCTAACGATACGCACTGAAACGTACCGAGTTTCTCGCTCGACTTTCTCTCCTCAGAACCCCGCCCCCCCCCCTCCCCCCTTGTTAGCTTCTTATCAATCTAATCGTTCATTTTTCTATTTTGTTCGCTTCGCTTATTTTTGTTTCATCCTCTTCGAGAGGTGTTTTCTCGCGCGAAAGTATACAAACGCGTCACGCGACACAAACTGCATCGACGAGATTACGTGATCTTTCGCACGCGTGAGATAACGAGGGGAAAAACAACATTTCGAATTTATTATCGATTTGGTAACTTTTAACGATCGTAAATTATTGTTTATGTTATTGAAAAAAGCAACAATTTGTTATTTTTATTTTTAATAATTTTTTATTGAATTTTATTCGTGATATATGTTTTTTTAAATATTTTTGTCAATTTTTCTAATCGAATCACGTTATTATAATTTTGGGCGCGAAGTGACGAAAATTTATGATCGAACGTCGTAATCGATCGTAATCCGGGAGAGTAACGCGGCTTTGTGCAATCCCACGCAAATGACGATATTTTCGTCGAACGAAACGACGAAACTTCCCACGTTACTTCTGTAACGTGTCACTTTTGTAACGCGTAGAAAAAAAAAAAGAAAAAAAGAACGAATTCCCTTCGCGTAATATATTCCTCTCTCGTTTCGTATCCCACGTGTCTCCTTTCGTTCGTCTCGTTCCCGCACACTCGACCGAATTTTCAATTTCATCCGACCTTTCGACATATCGCGCGTCGAAAAGAAACAAAAAAAAAAAGAAAAAACATCAACTACGAAAAAAACTAAAAGAAAAAAAAACCGCACTCGTGTCCGTTGCGGAAAGGTGCGCGAAATATCGGATATTCTCGTCGCAGTTCTATGACAAAAAAGTGCGAACGGCATTTTCTCATCGTCGAACAACGCGATATTTAATTATCATCGAACCCACGCCCCAATACGAGAATTTCAATTATCGAAGTGACGAATTACAAATTCGAAATGCCACGCGATTAATATCTCTCGACGAACGTAAATTTTCATATAGGTACACCGATGTATCGCTAATTACAAAATGTAACGTTATCCGTGTTATCGAACGAAAATTAATTATTATCGATTAAACAAATAAAAATTTTTTTTTTTAATTTTTATCATTAATTCAAATTTCGTATCATTGTACGGTATAAATGTAATTTCTTCGTACGTTTATCATCCGGTCAACTCACCCTTCGTGCAACCCGGGAGAAAATTCGACGGGGTGTAATCGAACAACCCCTGAAAGAGGAGCGTTGTTTTCACGGCGATAACGATCGATCCTAAACGTGCTTTTGTTTCCCTTGTTTCTACTCCTCTACCTCCACCTGTTCGTATACATCGATCTATGTAGAACGAACTGCCTCGTTTATATTACGCGAGGAGGTGTAATCGTCGAGAATGCGCCAACGACGTTGCTCTTTCTCTCTCTCTCATTCCCTCTCTCACTCTCGGACTAATCGATTGAGCACCACTGACGAGTGTGTGGGTGGTTATTATTAGAGATAGCGACGAGATTTATAAGCTCTACGAATTTTCTCTCCGGTGAGAACCTTGCCGTTCGTACCCTCCTCCCCCCTCCACCCCCCGAGCTCGGGAACAACGACGCTCTTCCCCGACGCTTCGTCCCTTTTTTTTCTTTCTTCTTTTTTCCTTTCGCTATATACATTTTACCCCTGGCACGACCCCTCTCGGGCTCACCGGTCATCATCCCTCGACCGCGGATGGCGCAGGTCCATCGACTCTCTCTCTCTCTCGCTCTCGCTCTTTCTTTCCCTCTCGCTCAGCTGGTCCGCTTGATCGAGTGCTCGGTTCAACGATACAGAGAGACTTATATATATATATATATATATAGGCGCATAGACATAAAGGAATATTTTGCGGTTATCCGTTCGAAGCGATATATCGAATTATCGCGTAATATCATCGTTGACGATATTATTAGAACCATGAGCCATTATTAGATCAATCACGAACGACAAGTATCGAAGACGTGTGGTTCCGGTGAAAAATTTGTTTATTTATTTATTTATTTCTAAACACAATAATTGTTTTTTATATAAAAATTATTTCATTTCTCAAATCACTCATTATCGCAATAATGTCAATTACAAAAAAATTAACAAACAAGAATAACATTTTTTTAATAAGTCTTCGAGGAAAAAGTGATTATTGATATTTTTATAATTGAACAAAATAATTGAGATTTTTAAAAATGGGTGTTTTTTTTATTAGATATTTTATTATAAATATCGAACGTCGAGAGGAATGCTTTGAGACCTTGGCTCTCTCTCTCTCTCTCTCTCTCTCTCTGTGTTGCTCGTGCTCGATGACAATCGTGTACGTAATAACGGAATTTCGGATCCGTGTTACACTCTCGGCCGAGAGCACCTGCGAAATTTTATTGCCATTAGAGAGAGCGAGCACGACTCCCGTCCATTAACCCGATTCTCCGAACCCATTGCGCACATCTCGCTCTCGTATGTGTGTGTGTGTGTGTGTGTGTGTGTGTGTGTACGTATATATATATAAGTGTACCCGTAATTATATTTTCTTGCTATATATATATACATATATATATGCACGTAATTACCGAGGCAGAAAATGCGTGCACCTTCGATGGGACTATTACGTACGATTCGAAAATGCTTACATTACCGCTATTGCGGCACATCGATCGTACGAAACACGTAAGGGCGTATCTCCCGTAGTTCGTGTATCATGCTCGAGGCTTTTTTCACCGAGTGTTCACGTCGTCACTGCGCAACACGCGGAACGTAGCACACTGAAATTACATCGCGTACCCGAATTATAGTGCGTTCTTGCTCGTCCTTAACAACTCGGTCGATGAGTCTACAGTTCGCTTCTGGCATTTAATAGCCCGAGACTCGATTCAATTATATTCACGCTTTTTTACGACAATTTATCGTCAATCGTATTAAAAAAAATTCAAAAAATATAAAATTATCGTACCTCGACGTAAATACATTTTTTTTACTCGTAACAAAAATAGAAATTTGTAAGAATTGGCGGAAATTAATTAATCGTTCTCTTATCAGTGATTTTATTTTATATAATAAAAAGAATATTATAAAATCGTAATAATAATTTTTTTATCGTCCATGCGAATAAAAATCTCTGATATTTTTTGATTCTTTTTTTTTTTTAATTTTTTTTTGAGACTTGAAATAAAGAAAAGAACGAACGGTAGCATTAATTTTTTTTCTCCTCGGCGTTGAATATAAAGCGAACGGGGGAATAAAGGGTTTGGATATACGAGCCCGAAGAGTGGAGAAAAATACGATCCACTCGATCTCCATGATCATCACGAAAGGATGGGAAAATCCTCGTCTCTTTCATTCTCTCTCTCTCTCTCTCTCTCACTCCCAGCTTTCGCAGATCGCCCGGCACGATATTAAGTGGCCGGGCTGGAATCGTCGGTTGCATGAATTATGACGGATATATTATACGATATACAGTAACACGGTGGGGGCTTATACGTTAACGATGGTGAATGGGTCGAGAGTAACGTCGAGCTTTTTCTACGTGAAAAGCGCCGATATGCAGCGAAAGAACGATGCAGACAGGAGGCTGGAAAGGGTTAGAGAGAGAGAGAGAGAGAGGGAGAGAGAGAAAGATAGAGAGAGTGAAAAAGAGCGAATGGACGAAGAAGGGTACGGGGGTGAATCCTGAGCCGACAAAGGCTCCGGCTGGGCGACTGTGCGAGAGCGTCGCGTCGAGAGCAGGCGAGCGTGGCGAGAGAGAAAGAGAGAGAGAGAGAGAGAGAGAAATGAGAATGAAGCGTTCAAGCGCAATTCCAGAGTGCACAGAACGATATGTATAAATCGAGAAAAAAAATGGAAAACTAGGAAAAAGCAGTGGCGAAGAAAATTGTTTTTCTTTGAAAACATTGAAATAATAGAAACTAAAAAAATAATTACAAATATTAATGACAAAAATATCGACGACGTGGACAGTTTTTTTTTCTTTTTCACAAACGTTGGAAAATTTTTGTATCAACTTTGATTTAAACGCAAAATATACAAATTGTAAAAATATTGAAATATAATGACAATTATTTTCGATCGTCGTCATCAACGAGACAAACAAAATATTATTTTTTTTAACAAAGTTGAGAGAGAAAAGAAAGAAGACAAAATTTTAATCGCGTTTTATTGAATTTTCGGGATTTTGCGCACGAACAAAAGCCCATGTGACTGGAGGCTGAATAGAGAAGAGGAAAATATCGGGATCGAGCGGTGCGTGCTTCATATCGAAAATTGTGGTGTCCCGCTGTTTCACGCTGCTCTCAATCCTCTCGCGTGTGTTCTCCTCTTTTCCTCTCTCTCTCTCTCTCTCTCTCTCTCCCTCCCTCTATCTCTCTCTTGTAAAGCGCATTTCGAACTCGCATGCTTCGCTCTCGCCGTTCCCGTGCATTCACTCCCGCGAGGATTCGCAGGTGTTTATTTTTTTTAATTTTTTTATTATTTTTATTTCCTTCTTTTTGTTCCCCTCTCGCTTCGACCGGTGTTCTCTCGCCTTCCCGTGCTTATAACTATACACACGATTTTTCGGTCACCTGCGCGTACCATGGAAAAAGGTGGCTCCCGCTCGACTCTCGTCCAAAGCCACCGTAGTAACACACGTGAAATTTTTGGGCACTCGCCGAAATATTTCTCACGCGCGAAATTCGAACTCGTCTCTCTCCACCCCTCTTCTCGTTCGCCAATTCGCGTTATACAGGTATACGCGTTGTGTCTGTTAGGTCTCATTCAATTTGACACAAATAACGGACAATGGATAACGCGGGCTTTATGATTCTCGTCACTGCATTGTTCGTTCTCAACGCGCGTCGAGAACACGAGTTTTACACATAGAGAAAATCGGGTGCGAAACTATATCAAAAAATTGTGATTTTTCAACCTAAACTTTCAATTTTCGAACGTATTATCCCTTGATTCGCAATCAATGGAAATAATTTAATCGTCACACAGTTAAAAAATATAAAATTACCGATCGCGAGAATAACAATTTTTCTTTTTTCTCAACAAAATCTAAATAAAATGAATCAATTTTTAAAAATCGCTCTTTTTTTTCCAAAATTTTATTGTATCGTACATAACTCGATAAAAAATACTTCCTTTCGTTTTGTACTCGTTGCGATCGTAGATTCCAGTGCCAAGGATACGGAAGAAGGAAAAAGAAGAAGAACAAGAAGTAGAATAACAGAGCGAAAGAGTGCGCATGCGCGTACAAACGAAGACGATTTTCTGACGATGGGAATGTGGCTCGTTAGCAGTTCCTCCAGCGTCTAAGCACCCCCCCCCCCTTCCTCCCTTCATCCCAACACAAAGTATAACTCGTCAGAGACGAGATTCTCGTGTGTGAAAAATTCACCCGTCGTCGTCAGAGAAAATCTCTTCTTTTTTCGCGGTAGCGGGATTAGTCGTTGCGAAACCGTGTGCGTATCGCACAATGGACTTCGTCTCTCCCTCTCTCTCTCTCCCTCTCTCTCTCTCTCTTTTTAACCCAACGTACGATTGAAAACGAGAGCAATCTTTGCGAGGGAGAGAGAGAAAGAGAGAAAAGAATTTTCATAACGCCTCGCGGACAGGTTCAACGACGATACGAAGTGCAATCACAGACGGACGGACACACAGACAGGACAATACACTCGCAAAATCCTCGATCGTAGATCTCGCTCGAGGTGTATAGAGGGAGCTCGAGTTTTCGACCGCTTGGTGAGAATAGTCTTACCGAGGCAGAAAAAAGAGATCCTCGCATCGCGAGAAAGCGCAGCGGATCTTCTTCCCTTACGCGCGTATACGTATTTTTTCTCTATCCTCTTTTTTTTCTTTTTTTTTTGGCTTCTCATCTTTTATACATCGCTCGTTTCGAGATAATCCGGGATTTTCATCTCACTCGCTTTCGATGCTCTCCGGACGCTTTAATCTTCCGTTCGCTCGACTAGCGAACGATTTTTTTTACCCTTCTTCTCACGACTATTTTCCATAATGTATACGTAAAATTGCGGTTAGCGGGTTATTCGTACGTTCTCGTATTTTTGCCAGGAAAACCGTTACAATTTTTGCGATTTTAATTCGATATTAATCGATCAAATTGTTTTATTCGATTAAAATCCAAAATGGCGTTTATAAAAAGAAAAACAAAATAGAAGACAAAATTTTGTCTTACGTTCTTTCGTGTCTTTTCATTCAACGCTCTATACTTTGAATTCTTCCCGTAGAATCGACTCAGTTCTTTCTCGACAAAAAAAAATGATCATCGGGTAATTCTTCCATTCTCCCTTTTGTCGCGGCAATTCTGTAGAATTTTTGTGTCTCTCTCGTACGTATCTTATTTCGAGCGTCTATTTCGTCACGCCCACCCGAGGCTCGCCCGTTCTCTTCCTCCTCCTTTTTTTTTTGATTGATGAAGGCAGCACAATTCTTATTAGAAACGGGGATCTCTTCTCGTGCACATATGGGGCTGTCCTAAAGAAAACGAGATGCCTCGCTACTGATTGTCTTGCTGGAAACATAAGTCTGGCTTAAGGTTTCGATATCCGCCATCTTTTCAACTCTCGAGACCATTCTACTCTTTTTCTCGACTTTCTCGATCCTTCGAGCCAATTTTATTATTATTATTATTATCATCAATATAAACTTTTTTTATAATACGAGATTCCAATTTGTCTTCGGAGTTCGAGCGAGGAGAAAATGTTTCGCGAAACGAACGGCCCTCGGGATAATTATCCCGCCGGTGTTCAAATTTATTATACATACGCGATATAAATATACAGAGTCGGGCGGAGTACAGGCTCGTAACCGCGAGTAAGTAGTATTGGCAGCGTGGCAAAAGTACGTGGCGCCGAGCGAAGCGTGCTTGTTGTTGCCAAGATCATTGCACCGGAAGACACGCTTCGTAGGATCTCACGGAAAATTGAAATTCTCTTTTCCCTTAGACGGATGGTCACGTATCGCGAGCGACCAAGTATCCGCTCGGATACGAATGTATCTTCGGGTCGAACTTTTTTTTTTGTTTGCAATTATCCGCGTGAGTTTATTGTCGAGGCGCGTGTATATTTATTACTCGTGTGTATATAACACTCGGTGGCGTAACGAGGAACGTTTTTACTACCGTTTGGATTCTTCAACGGATTTGCATTATTAAATTTTATCGAAGATCGTCTGGTACACGCGGTTTAAAATTAATGGATTTTGATTATGTCTGGAATTATTTTTAAAAAAAGTCAAAAATTCAGATTTTTAAGAAATTAATATTATTAATAATTATTATAATTGTGATTGATATCAATCGAGACGAAACTATCAAATTTGAGCGATGCTCGATATGCATGATTGAAATTTCTTTTTTTTTCTCGGGTTTCCGTGAATTACGCTTTGCCTCGTTCGTCGTACAAACACGTTTGTATCTGTGTATCAGTTTTATCGTGTTCCAATGTCCGGCGAGAGGACGTGGCGCATTTGCGGGTTTCTGGCACACACAATGTGTCCTGACTCTCTCTCTCTCTCTCTCTTTCTCTCTCGCTCACCGTGCCGGTTGTAACAAAGTAGTATCGGTTTTTGTCAAACTTCCCGTTGTCAGAACTTCGGCACGCCACCGGTCAGATAACACGTCGAGAGAGAGAGAGAGAGAGAGGGAGAGAGGAAGAGAGAGAGAGTTGGGAAGCTGCGACTAGTTTCGTTGCGCCGCGAGCTGCCAGGTATTTCTCTATGTCGTTATACATATACGAGGACATGCGTGTCTGTATATCGTACCTGTGGCTTCTATTATGCGATACAACAAACTGTCTACGTCCTCGTGCCCCATCAGTTATTGCGAGAGTCTCTCTCGACGTTTCTGGAATTCGTTTTCATTCCCTTGTACACGCATTTAACTACAAAACGACGTAATTCTTTCTCCTTTTTTTTCGCGTATCTCCAATTTCGCGAACCATCGACCGAGTTGAACAATAGAAATTACGCAAAAAAAAAAAAAGAAAAAAAAACAGATACGACATAATCAAATTAATTACACTTAATAGCGAATTTTATTGTTTTGCGAATTAACACCTCGAAATGTAAATTTACACGGATGAGGACGTTGCGGAAAATTCTTTACAATTAAAAACAATGAAAGAAAAAAAACAAACCAAAAATTCTAACCTTTTCGCCTTTATACAAATTCTTTGGGAAATTAATCGAGAAAAAAGTGAAGGACAAAAAAATTTAATCCCACGGCGTGTTTATTTTTCATTTTTCCCAAATATTCTGAAAGTAATCCGCGCCGGATTACTTTCGCTCCTCTTTCCTACGTCGTAAAGCACCCCCTCCCCCCACTCTATCCTCGACGAGGAATCTTTATCCTCCATTATGGAAACTTCTGCACGGGAGGGGGGCGGCTTACATACCGTAAAACAAAAGTTTAAGTATTCGGGCGAAAGAAGTAGATGATATATATAGATGTATCGGGAGAAAAAAAAATATGCGGGAGTACCAAAAGACGAAAAATATTTAAATGCGAATGAGGGAGAGGGAGAGAGAGAGAAACAGCGAAAGGAGAGAGAAATGAGAAAGAAAGAAGAGGATGAAGAGGGCGTATAGGAGGAGAGACATTGCTCTCGTATAATAAACTTGGAATATAGCTGGGGAATGGACTCGACCTCCCCGAGATCCTCGAGCGTGTTCTCTCAAGAGCATCCGAGAGCCCGGTGAATATCAATGAACGTTGCTCTAGTGGAAGTGAAAGAGAGAGAGAGAGAGAGAGAGAGAGAGAGAGAGAGAAATAGAGGAGAGAGAAGAAGAGACCAGGACTAGATTCTCCATTAGCAACCCACTCGGGCTGACTGCCTTGGTTTTCACTTCCTCCTCATTTTATTCTATCTCTCTTCCCATGTGCACATCGCGTTATTTGGGTTCGTTTCGTCACCCCCGGTGCTTTCGTTCTCGACGGCCCACGCGTACAATTTTCTAACGTGCAATGATCTACATATACGGTCCGTTAACAATCAATAATCATAATATCAAATCCATTGTATTTTAATATATGGAAATTATGATTATTATTAATTTTAAAAGCATTAATTTTATGATTAATAATAATGATAAAATTTTCACATATTATAGGAGATGGAAATTATTATTATTTTTATTATTATTAAAATTCTTTTCAACAAGTTTTTTTATGACTCGTGATAAGCCTTTTTGAAGGTAATCGATAACGAGTTAATTATGATTTGATAAATAATTTTAATTTACAATTCATCCGGAGTCGAGGGTGAAAGGCCGTTTGTTTTGCAATTAATTTCGATATTTAGCGGATATTTTAATATTCACCGAAGGAACAAAAATTCATCAGGTTTTCGGCGTAATCTTGGTATTACACGTATTTCCTGGTAAGACGATTAGATCACTTTGCTCGTATTTATAAAGTCGAGACTGTGCGACGAGTCGGACGCACACACGACGAGGTCTCGTGACTTTATCGCGATACGATAAAGGGAGAAAGAGAGAGATCCCCATGGTATATAAAAAGTGCTGGCTTCGCATATTTTTTTATTTTATTTTTCACCATGTACCACGGTGTACAAAGCATCACCGGTCTTCACTCCCCACGTTGTATATCTTTAGCTCTCGGTTTCTCTCGGTGTTCCCCCTCGTCGCTGTCTCGCATTTATCAGTAAGGCGCCCCTTACGAGAAACGGTGTAGTAACGTTTTTTCATCGTCGAACAAACATCGTACACCGCTAGACTTTTACTCGGTTACTACCTACACGAGAAATGATAACGCGTTATTACACGTTTTATCACGAGAAACCCGCACACTTGGTAAATTCTACCGATTAAAATTTCATCAAAATAATTGAAAAAACAAAATTAATTAAAAGTGTGAATTAAAAAATCGAGGAATTTTTTTCGAGTATACGTATAGAAAAATCGCGAAGCTGGTTCATAAAGGTACGACGAGTGTTCTCGAGTGGAAAAAAAACAACGTAGAACGTGACAAAACCAAATTTTCTTATTTTCCAGCCTCGATCGGAAAAAAATCGAATTTTTCGATAGACAAAAATTAATTTCTGCGAAATTACGAACGTGGGACCATCAATTAGTCTCTCTCGTTAAATAATCGTTAATTATTACGATCGTTGTCGCGAAATGTTTAATTCGGCGGATTGAAAAAACCGCGCGTGTGTGAGACAGTGAGAAGGTGGCGAAAAAAGAAAATGGAGCCGGATCGTGGCTACGACGTACGACCGAACGACGTGTATTCGAAAAGGATCAACGAGGGAGCCAAGGGAGTCGCGCGTTGAGAAATCGCCCTCGGGTCTCGATTCGCGAGATATACGGCATAAAAATAAAAATTTATTGGCCGAAGGATGCACAAACACACGAGCCAATTGAGAGGAGGGAATAGTTCGTCAACCGGTCGTGGACCAGTTCGACGATGGAACAGCTTTCACGGTGGTGGCGTTGTTAATTTTGGCGATGGTATTGGCAACGTTGGCAATGGCGGAACGATGATGAGCCTCGGTGGTGGTGGTGGTGGTGGTGGTGGTGTTGTTGGTTGTGGTAATAAAGTCGCGACCCAGGAACCCTTCAGGGCCGTTCCGAAAGCGGTACAGGCCCTGAGGAGCGAGAGCGTCGATCGTACGCATCGTGCACAGCCACCGCCACCCCCGGCTTTTCCACGCAGACGATTTTCCGTATGGTGAGTTTCCGTTTGCGGAAATTTTTTTTTCTCGCCGTTTTACGATAGATAAAAGTTATTCGTCGATTTTACAATCGCGAATATTTACGAATAATAAATTAATAAATTAATTAATCGATTAAGATTAATATTGATAAATAACTTTTGATAATTTTTCATTATAAATATTTAATAAAATATTTTTATTGAAAATTGGTCGATTGGATAGAAATGTCAATTAATCGATCGATTGATAACAATTCTCGTAATTTCTTTCTTTCGGACGATAAATAAAATAGTTTTAACTTTTTTTCTTTTTCGTAATGAAAGAGAAATTTGTAATTGTCTTCATTATTCCGATAATTCGACGTTTTCATTGTTTATATTTTTACCTAGGGACTCGAGAGCACTTGGGTTACTGTGTTTGACGTTTAATCGAATGTATACAGGGTTCATCTATGTTTGCACCGCGTTATTGCGTAACACAGGGAAAAATAAACAGACGACGTCATTGGCGTGTATAATCAAACGTGGAGTTCCAATCGAACGGTGCGTTTGAACATTCGGGCAATCGGATCCCATCCACCCCTCCTCCCTCGACCCTCCTACCCCTCGAGACACTGCGTGTAGAAATCATCTCCGAGCAGTGTGCACGAGGAGGAAGGGAGGGTCTCGTGTGTGCCAAAGCCGGTGGCCTCGTCGACGTGCAGGGTCAATGAAAATGTTCATTAGGCTGAGTGGAGCGCTCTAGAGCGCGAGTGCTCTTCATCTCGCTTTACAGAACGAATCGAATCATTTCGGTAATGTAAGTGGGAAGCGACCAGGAATATCATCGACTTCTACTCGTCACCCCTCCAGTACGATCGCTCGAATGACGATTATTATTTTATTTTCTCAAATATATTATTATCATAAATTTTTTCAAACGATAAATACCGTTTTGATAATTCTAATTAAATCATTAACGAATTAATTACCGCAACAAGAAATTAATCGAAAAATAAGAAAAATAAATAAATAAAAAATAATCAATGCTCGAAGAGTGACATATGACGTTGGCATATATTTTTGTTTCGAGCAATGCCTACGACTTCACCAAAACGTCAATTTACGAATTGACGTATTCAATTTCCTCGAGCGATACGTGCAGAAGCGCGGAAAACACAAATGTGCTCGTATGAACTTGGTCGAACAAAAAAAGATACGTGATATGGTCGTGGGGGTGGGTGGGAGGGGAGGGGATGGGGCTTGAAAAGAAAAATATTGAAACGGTGGATAAAATCGATCCGTTATCGAGAAGGGGCGATGAAACGACGACCATGCTACAGCGGTTTCGGTAATATTGTACGAAATACAATATATACAGATATATATATATGCACATACACACGGAAACCAACCCCATAATGGAATTGAATGGGACCACCACGTCTGTTGTCGGTTTCGGGGGATCCTCGAGATCCGGTAAAATTCGCCACTACGCTATAGGCTATATATACTCTCTCCTCTCGTTTTGTGGTAAAGTTTCGAGCACGCGCATAACTCCACCCCCTCTCTTTCCACCCCTCTCTATTTTCCCTCCGTGACGAAATGGTTCAAGTTCGCCGGAGCGGGGGGGGGGGGGGGGGTGGTTTTCTAATCGCACAAAATTCGAGGGTGGCTGGTGAAATTTTGCTCTAACTATACTGTATACACACGCACTCACCATCTATATGTATGGACCAGGGGAATTTCGATTGTGTAGCGCTATATCTATATAATTGCCGTACCTACAGGCCGTGACGGTAATGGCTGATTTTGTCAGTTCCGACGAGTCGGTTCGTCGATCGTTGAAAGCGTAGACACGAGATGTTACGCGTGAACATCTGTCGTCGTTGATACGTATGGAAAAATTGAGGGTAGTATACGCGGAGTGGTTGAATGAGGGGTGGATGATGGAGAGGGTGGGAAGGGGGGATTCGCTTGTTTGGATCAACCGCGTATTGTAGTACTATACCGTTGGTCTAATGTGCAATTCCACCCCCTCCCCCCTCCCCCTTCCCCCTGTTAGGAAAATATCCTTGACGATATTGTCGAACTATATATATATATATATATTTTATTATTGTTTTGTACGAGTCTCTCTTTATATACAAAATAGGAGCGTGAACGATTTATTTAGGGATTTCAATGTGTTCAAGCTTCCGTGACTAATCTATTCACGTATTTTGACCAGCTACCAATTTTACGACCTAATTCACGACGTACCGTGCCAAACAAATATTTACTCATCGCGCGTATTTAATTTTAATTTTTTATTTATTTAATTCCTTTCGATATTAATTTAATGAAAATTTTGTAATTTATTGTTTTCATTCGTTGCTGGGAACAATTTTTTGTACGTTTGGCGAGAAAGTGTTCGAGTTTTTTTTTTATATAATTTCTTTTTCTAAATATTTCGAGCGAGAAGTTTTCATTACTCGACCGTAACGAGAATGAATGATCTCACGCGTGATTTAATTACGAATTAATTACGAAGAAATTAACGAACTATCTCCTTACCATCCCTCGCGACGGTTTCGAGAGGGATTGAAAATTAGAAAGGAAAAACAATCTCGAAAGAGTATTAAGAACGACGCGATCCATTAACTCGCGCGATTGCTAATAAAAAGAATATATAGCGCCACGAGGTAAATTGGATGGAGAATGTATAGTGCCACGTACCTATATATATAAACATTATCTCGGCTATGAACGAGACCGGGGGTTGCAACTTCGTGGATCAAACGGGAAATGTCGTCGAATGAACCTGTATGTTACGTGCGTCGCGACAACGAATTATTTGCGTCGTAGTTCGCGTCGATAAATATCTGCGTAGAAATGTGACCTGTCGTCTTGACGTTCCGGTGGAATGACGGGGTGGAGAATTCCAGTTTCTCTTGCGAACGTGATATTTCATTGAGAAATATTCCAGATGGAAAGTTTTATATATAAATATAACTTTATGTACATAAAAATATACTTTATATACAATTGTATATAACTTTATGTACATATGTATATTTCGCCTATTTCGTACAATAATACGTCGTCCTTACGGTCGTTGGAATGTTTGAGAGAAGCGAGAGGAACGACGAGTGGGAGAACATAGGAAAATTTGTAAAGAACCCCGATCTGTCGGCGTGGCGACAAGACGAGCCCGCGAAAGTCTCGAGACGCATTTTCGTCTCGCCCTCTTTCATCCCCCTCCGTATACGCTACCCCTTTCAATTCACCATTCGCGCACTTTGAAATACGGGGCAGACACGTGTCGAAAACGTACAAACCGCGGGGGTAAAAGATGAACGAGTGCCTCGCCCACGCGAAAAAGAAACATTGCGGTCACGGGCGAAGGTCGGTACGCGTTTTCGAACTACCCTCTTGCGCCCTCCCCCTCATTAACTCGAATACTTCATAAAAAACCTATATAAAAGTTACACAAGTCGGTAAAAGAGGGGGATAAACATCGTTCCAACGGAAACACGAAATGAAAAATGAAGGTGAAAACAATATTCGAGTTATTATTTTCAAATTGTTGAAAATAATTCATTTTCTTTTTTTCTTTCTTTTATTTATTATTTTTTCTTTTTTTTTTTTATTTCATTGTAATTTATTTGTATTTTTATTGTTTTTTTTGCTAGAATTCAAACGGCCCGACTTTCAGATCGAAGTAGGTACTCTACGTCGCTCTTTAATAATTAGGATCGTTTCATTAAAGAACGAGCCCTATGGCAAACGATGAAAACGCGTGGCAAACGTACATTAAAACCGAAAGATTCTTATATAGGATTTATGACTAAATTTCCCCTTCCCCCTTCCCCCTTCTTACCTCCACCTCTCGTCGAGTTTCTGTGAACGACGATAATTAACGAGGGGACATTCCCATTTCGTGTTACAGCTTCGGCAAGCGGACGGGCGGCAGTGCCAGGAGACCCAACGAATGCTTCGTCCTCGAGCCTTCCGAGATGATAGTCGTGAGTACACGTTTCTCCATGTCTTTTTTTTTATAAAACAAAATTACAAACTTTTTGTTTCTTCCTCGAATTAACGTTTTATCGACGACGTTCGATCGGAACGTATCATTCGCGTCCATTTTAATCTGGCGATATTATTAACCCTAATATTCTTTTTGTTGTTGTTTTTTTTTGTATTTGTTTTTTCCTTCTTTGTCATCGGCGCTCGTTGAATTCAGAAAATCGTCGCTATATTTGTATTAATATAAATGCAGATAGCTCGACGCGGTATTACCCTTATGAGTTTTGATATTTGCATAAGCTCGCTATGTTATGCAGCCTCCCTCTCGTTCTCTCCTACCCCTCGCTTTAGGTCGGCGAATGTGGAATCTAGGCGTGTGATATTAAGTTCAGGGTCACGTCGTAGGTTTGCATTAACGTAATTGCACGTACAGCTACACCGTATACGTGTTTTCACATATATAGATTGATATATATGTATATGTATATATATAGACATAAGTATATGTACGGTAGAAACGTTGATGTGCTAGCAGTCATATTAAACGTCCTGCAAGCTTATTAAAATCGACCTTGCAACGCTGCGCTCGAATCTCGGGTTCTCGAGATTCGCTAATATCGCCCGCTTCAAGCACGAGTAAACACCGGAGCTTTCGTTGCGAATAAAAATAATCTATAAAAATCGGTGTTCTCGATAGACACGAGAAATTAATTAAAAAAATCATCAACATCGATAATAACGAGATTATTAAACCCGCGGTGAGTGTGTTTTTTTTTTAAATTTTTTTCCCGGGCAAATATTTAAATGCAAAAAACCTTTCATGTTTTTTCGACGAAATTATCGTTCTGGAATATTAATTAAAAGTAACAAAGCGTCATGTAAATTAATAAATTTTTTTAACGACGAAATTTTCATTCGTTATTCGTCTCGAAATTTAATCTCGATGCAAAAATAATGCACGTTCTTGCCACGTGCCGTCTACATAGCTCGAACGACAGTCGAATAATAAAATTAAAATATCGTGGAAGAATACACGTTTTATTACGACGTGTTGTCGTCGTGCGAGACAAGGTGGGAGGTAGATATGGTCGCGGTAGTCTCTCTCTCTCTCTCTCTCTCTCTCGATATCGAGACGAAAAGACAATGCCTAAGCGAAGACCGAGAGTAGAGGAGACTCGAGACGCAACCCCCTGCACGACAGCTAATCGATATCACCTCTCCGCCGGAGTTATGTCTATCTCCACGTACCATAGAACATTTCCTAGAATCTCGACTAGACTTTACCGTGATATATACAACGTACGAAATTACGAGTAGAAGAGGGTGTCGGCTGAAACCCCCGAACACTAAAAGGGCGGAATATACAGTAATTCGTAAAAACGTCTCGACTTTTTCACGAAATGTTTTTCAAAAGAAAAAACAAAAAAACACCTCGAAATTTCCTAGTCTCGTTGATATCGTATGCATAATTATTAAACGAGTGGTCAGCTCGACGATTAAACGTCACTCGTGTTTATAAAATTTATTTCATTTTTATACAAATTGAAATTAAAATTTTTCAAAGTTATGATTTTTAAGAGTAATTTTTTTCTCGAGCTATTTCGTGTACGGTGAATTATACGATAGGGTTGAGAAGTGTGTCTTGACCCTGTTGGATCGATAATTGCCGGGTGAAAAATCATTACGGCACTAATAATTAAACTCGTTGGGTAAATACGTCTTGTTTTATATCTATAGAGGCCACGGGCTTACTGTACGTGTGTGAAAAGTGTTAACGAGTTGGTCAACACGGTGGCGCCATCTACAACGTAAATCTGCTTTGCCGACTCTCCGTCGGTCAGCGATATCGCTGTGGGGTTCTCGCTGGAGACGCTAATGCGTCGAACGGAGCGAGAGGGAGAGCCTCGTGCTCGTTCCAAGCCACGCGCCTCCCCGAGACGAACAAAGATGCCGCGCGAATCGTATTTCCTCGATAATTAGTCAATTATTCGCTTTGATTCGTCGAAATTTACGCAATTTTCTTAAATCATGATTAAAAATTTGCAATTATTTCAAACTCGCGATTCGTCAATAAAAATTCGAAAAATGAGCAAATTTTCATATTTTTCGATAATTTGCTAAATTCAATTTGTTTAAAATTCAACCAATCTCCGTCTTTCTCTATTCACTATTTATGTGATATTCGCGATAAAATTATCGTCCTGGTGAACCGGGAGTTTGATTTTTCGTTCTGATTTTATTTTCAAATTTTTATTACTTCGTCCTTTTTCATGTTGCGTTTACCAATATTCCCTCGGAGGATTTTTATTTCCATTCTCTCATTCTCTCTCGATTCGTAGAATCGTTGAAAACTCAACGAAACTGCGTGGTACAAAGCAAAGTGGAGTCGACGAACATTTCATGAATAGTAGAGAATGCCCCCCCCCCCCTCCTCTCCTCCCCCTCCCATATTTCTAGCGAAACGTATTGTTTTATTCACAGTCGAATACACCACCGGCAAACTACCGGATAAACTCGAGGCAAAAGTTCAAAGGTCAAAGCTCAAAAAAAACAACAACAACAACAACTAAAAACTGAAGAAAAAAAAATAAATAAAAAGTCGTTTTTGTTTTGAAAAATATCTCGCGAAATCGATTTGGTTAAAACCTTTCGAATTATTAATGGTTTAGCGTCCGGTTAGTGAGGTTGGGGATCGAGCGGGGGTGGAGGATTTAAACCACGAGGAGACATTAAAAAATCAGGTTGACGAGTGGGCGTCCGTACGAAAGTCTCGTCGCGGACGAGCGAACGAGCGAAGCGCACGGATTTGTAAAACAAAATCCAACGATGCGCCGCCGCCGCCGCCACCGTCGCCGCCGCGTCCTACGCTCCGCTGGTGCATCGGGCACACGTGTGCCGCGCGTGCATATGTGTTATACCATAAACCGTAGTGAGCCCAGGGTAAATAACCGCATCACCGTCACTCTCGTAACGGTTTCTCGATGCTACGAGCGCCAACACATAGGCACTCTTCGTTCGTCTCTATCTATCTATCTATCTATCTCTCTGTCTCTCTCGTCGCGTATGCAACAAAATGGAAAGCTTCGCGTTGTGACAGGATGCCGAGAATGAACTATATGTATATAGTCATACTCCATATGTTATATATATATAGGTGGAATGGTAACAGTTCGTACGGTACGTGTAAAAAAAAAATAGCGTACGTACTCGGAACTGTGACAAACGGTAACGCGAGATCGACGAAGAGGAGATGAAAGAAAGCGAGAAATTGAAATTACAGTCATCCTAGCTTGAGGACAACGTAGACAAAGATTGATTAATAAAACGTTATAATAATTGCGAATTATAAACGGAAAATACATTTTTTGTAAAATTTTTATTGATTTTTTATTTTTTAAATAGAGTTTTGAGGTGAATGAGGTGGTTTTTGGTTCGAGGGAAGAATAACGTGATTAACAATTGTGCATTTAAAATAGAAATAAGAGATGAAGAAAAAAGTAATATTGTGCAAACAGTCGCATCCCTCTGTCGATGTGTACACAAGCTTCTACGATCGCATCACGTTGGAAATACTGCAGACGCTCTACGAGAGCTGTGGGACAAATAGGAAAGGGAGGTAGAAAACGAGTCGGTCCAAGAGCTAGAGATATATATATATATATATACATATCTAGCTCTTATATGTGTGTGTTTAAGTGTCGTTGAACGGTACAGAGAGACTGTGTTGAAGAGTCTCGAGTTATAGTACTGTTCAGTTTGAACGTTCTGAGGACGACGGGAAGAAGAGAGATGGTGAAAAGTAGGAAAAATAAAAAAAATGAAAAAAGAAAGAAAGAAAGAGCGAAAAAAGAAAGACAGTAAGGGGTAGAGACCCGAGTAGTCCAAGTATACTTTCGAACGAGCCAGAGAGGGATGGAGAGAGAGGGAGAAGGGTGAGTTCTATACAGACAAGTGGTGAGTGTACCCGAGCAAAGAGATACGAGAAAAATGAGACAAGAAAAAAGGCGAGATGAAAGCGTCCGGAAGAAGAATAATGGGTTATGCGATGCTATAAAAGAGTGCACTACTCCGAGAAACAATGACGAGCCTTGGAATCGATTGCACGGTCAATTTTGTCATTTAGGTTCGATTACATCGTCTTTCATTTCCGGCGAAATTTCCAACTACCGGAAATCCGTAGAAAATCAAATTCTTCTTATTTAAAGAAATATTTAATCGTTCATTGATCATTTAATTAATCAATATTTATTAATTAATTTTCGTTTCGATAAATCAATATTCATTTATTCACGTTTATTTCGATATGTCAACATTTATTTATCTACTTTCATTTCGATCAATCAATATTTATTTATCGATTCTCATTTCGTTAAATCAATATTGAATCGTCGACTTTTACACCTCGATAAATATCGTTCGATTTCGTTAAATATTATTTCGGAGAAACGGAGGTAGATAGTGCAAAGTGGTTTATGGAGTAAAGTGCTCGATCGCAATGGAGACTCGACGAAAAGCTGATAACAAAAAAATAAGAAAAAAAAACATTGATACGAAAGGGTCGAAGAAATATAGGTTATGCAATACTATACGAGAGCCTACAGTGCTTTTTAGTACATATATATCGTACGGTCCATAGCACCATCATCTTCTCTCGCGCCACGACGGGATCCACGACAGATACGACTTCCTGTCGCCAGTTCGAAGCGACTGCAGTCGCGACAAGTGTATACGATACTCCGATTCTCTGTATGTGTCTGTTGGATAGAGAGAAAGAGAGAGAGAAAGATGGAAGAGGGATCGAATACGCGCGCGAACCTCTTATCAGTATCGTGCAAGCCGGGGTGGTACTCTCTGCAATGATCATTGTTCGCTGCGTTCGTCGTATGGTCATCGTAAAACGGCTCGAATGACGATGGCAACGGTTACGATATAGTAAAATTCATCCCAGCTGGGCGATATACCGCTAGTGCTATATAATCGGCTATGATATAGCGATATATATATATATATATATATATATATATATATATATATATAAACACGTATGTAGAACGTGCTACCACCTACTGGGAATTTCGCCCACGTTATTTCGACGTACTTCACTCTCTCTCTCTCTCTCTTATACGTACCGACGTCTATCCGATTATGCGCGGATTTCGAGGTCGGAAAAATTGAATTAAATTCAATATCGAACGTAATCGGGTCAGTCGGACAATTTTTTTTTATTAAACCGGCTTTAATTTTGCATTTACTGAACTATTTTAAAATAATTTCATATACGCTTTATCAAATTATTTTATTCAATTATTTCAAGTGATTTAACGACATAATAATTTTTTTTATGATAATTATTATACCCCTTATTTTGATGGATATAATGGGGTGGTTTTTTTAAAAAATAATTTGTATTCAGTTTATCGATCGAACCGCGAAAACGATTTGTGGGTCTTCCAGTATTTCCGTTGACGGTTGCACATGGGTAGACAGACGCATTTGGGAAACGAGAGGGTCGACGACGGAGAAGCCGGAATCTCGGGTTTCGTTACGGATCCCCTCGGGGATCGGTGTATCGATTCTCGCTCTCGTGCCTAGTCACATCGTGTCGCGGCGCCGGTATTAATTACCGATCGGCTTTAATCGACGATCGCCGTTGGTACGGTGTCATTCGGTGCAACGACGACAAACAAAAATGAAAACAAAAAAAACGTATCTTTTTTCATTCTCGTTAGTTCGTTTATCTCGTCGAACGTGTCCGTACCCACGTGCGTGTTACGCCTCGATTCGAACCTATCGATTTTATCGATCGATCGCCAATTTTTTTTGATAATACCAATTTTTATTTTTATTTTTTTAATTCGATTTTTGTCTTTTTTTTTACGTTTTTGTCCGTTATCCCGAATTTCCAGTCGAGAGCGACGATAAACGAACGGATTCATCGAACTGAATCATCGAACGGTCGCGCGACGATGTATAATTGCGCGTGCATTCGCGCATTCGTTATCGAGCAATGAGTTCGTTTATTTACTTCGTTCGCTGGCGCTCGCAACGTCCCACGATTATTCATTTTATTCCGTTGCCTCTCGCATTATCAATTTTCTTTATTCCCTCGGTACGTCTCATCGCGCTCGCTCGGTCAAATGGAAAATAAAAATCGGTACGGATGAATCAGCCCCGAGGAGTAATCACGCCGGGAAGAGAAGAACCGTGCGCCGGAGACAGGTGACCCCGTGACCTGCAATACACGGCTTGATCCCGCGACCTTTAACCTACACGTATATCGATATACACGATAATCGCTCTTTATGTGTGTGGGTGTTTTTTTTTCCTTTTCTCTTCGACGACCTCCATTTTCGACCTGCCAATATCGATGGGAAAAAATTGCAAAAATTTGTATTGACAGAATGAGAGGCACGGAGTCGAGGAAAATTGCGTGCGAGCTGGTATTATTAACGAGAATGAATATTCGAATAAATTGATTGTACACGATGATTTTACGAATCCTGAAATTAGTGACAAAAAGTTGAATTTATTTCCTACTGTTTTTTTAGGTAATTTACAAAAATTAATAATAATTTGGTAGTCAAGTGAACTAAATACGTCGATATCCAACGAAAAAACAAATTTTATTTCCAACTTTTTCCTGTTTTGGATTTTGTCAAAAAGGAAGCTTTTCTTTAAACTCTCCATAACTTTTTTGAAAAATGATCTAGCGAATCGGCTCTACCCTCGTTCCATTCCCAACCCTCCAAGCTTCGAAACCCCATCCACTCTACACCATACCTCTATTCTTCAATCATTTTTCACAGATTTTTAAAATCGTATTATAAATTTCCCCAATTTCTCCCTCTCCATATTTTCCACCGATTTTCGAACTCTTCTCACGCCCACTCTATTCGAGTTATCCCCACGAATCCAAACCCCTTCTTTAATCGATATTCATCCCTGATCCGTCTGAAATCAGGGTTGAATTAGGTCTCGCTTCGGACATAAACATTACATCCTCGATCCAGAATTTTAAATCAGGCAAACTCGATCCGGACCGAATCTCAGCTCGAGCGAAATTCCTGCTACGTATAATTCGGTTGTCAGCTTTCGCAATTCGTGAATATCCTCCAGTCCTCCGCGTGTATCTACTATCGTTCGCTCGCACATGTCGCACCTGATGCGTTTCCTCGAGCTAATTAAGGTAATCCCATTACTTACACAAGTATGTGTCGCGGGTTTCACGTACGTGTCGGTACACGTTGTGTGTACGGTATTAACGCTATGGCCTCGTGTGCGCGTCGCTACCTCTATCGGGTCTGTACTCTCGTAGGTGTACTCCACGCTTGCCTGGCTTCGATAATTGATCCTCCCTCTCCCTTTCCTCTCCACCTATTTCACCCGCACTCCTTTCGCTGCTCGACGTCGTCACCGGAGAACCGGGAGCTTTAAGCTCTTTAAAATACTTCGTCCCAACTCTCCCTCGTTGTTGTCCTCGATGGATCGTTAATTTTCTCATGGAATTATTCTCACGTTATTTCTCTTATTCGTGACAAAAATAAGTATAATTCTTGAGAAAATCTCGAGTGCGGAATGCGCTCCATTCGCTCGTTACAAGCTCGATGATAAAATCAACCGAAGGTTTTAGAACGGAGCGAGAATAATTGAATATAATTTTGTTCGATCGTTTTAGCAAAAGAAAATTTGTTTTTCTTAAAATTTTTGTATTTTTAATTTTTTTTATTAAATGGGGTTTAAAGTGTTTTTTAAAAATTGTTTTTGTTGGAATGAAATAAAGTTTATTAGCCGTTATCGTTCGGAAGACGTAATATTAATCATCGAGGGATAACGCTGGGTGTCATAGACATCAAAAATATCCCTCGATCCCGGCCACTCTCGTCTCGGGGACGTGCGTCCAAAGCGTCAAGTGTATTACGAGAGTGACGAGTGTCCGCGTTCGTCGGGACGTACGGGACGCGCCGAGGCTCTCTCGCCACATCCGTTCGCGATGAGTAATTCATCGGGCACGAGTGAGAAGAATCACGACCAGGGCAACCCCGGGCATACGATACACACATAATATCTATATATATATATAGCACGCGCAGATTAATTAAATTATCGCAAATAATTCTGTTTCTTTTCGTTACGAATTAATTTGTACCAAAAAAGAATTCTAAAAAACTGTTAATTAAATTGTATCCTTTTAAAAAAATTGTATTTCATATTTTCTAAACGTAAAATACGAATTGTGGACAATTCTGTACGAGAAAGAATCGTAACTAGGCAAATTTTCAAACTTTCGACAAAAACGAATTTTTTTTCGTTTTTTTTTCGATTTAAAATAGCGATACGTGGGGTCACGTCCCTCACTCTCCCTCTCTCTATCTCTCTGTCGCAAGAAGAAATTGAAATTCCAGCGGATATAAAATATATATACCCACGTCGTACGGAAGTTGCGAATAAAATTGTACACGTGATTCGTCGTCGTCGCTGTCGGTTCGATGCGGCGAATGCGAGATACGGTATATACCTGACCTGCCTGATCTTGGCCACGTGTCCGTCTGGCCATTATCGTGGAATTCGATTCCGTGGACCGTGATCGAGGTGCGCGCGTGGCGAGAACCTCGCCGGATCTCCGCGCCACCAGAATCTTCGTCTTCTCCAGCATTACGGAACCACGACGTAGAAACTCCATTACCGTCGGTCCAAAGCTTTGCCATTTCGTATGTGTATGTGTGTGTGTGTGTGTATTAAGTTCGCTACGTAGACGGTCTTGCGAGCTTTCCTTGAACTCTCCCTTGTGGTCTCACGCGTCAGCTATCTTCGCGCCGTGAGCCCCACAGCATCATCATCATCATCATCATCATCATCATCGGCAAGAAGCAAAATGCGGTGCCCGCACACAGCGGCTACATGGTCCATGAGCGCCAAACGGATTTTGTGTCCTGCTCGATGTTCACTAGGGAAGACACGAGACTCGCTCTCTCTCTCTCTCTGGAAAGAGAGAGAGGGAGATTTCATTTTAGTCCCCCTCGGTCTAGATTTTCCCTGGGGTGAACGTTGTACGAGACGTCGAGCTAGAAATAGAATTTTATCACAATTTTTATTGATAAAAATTGTACAAAATTTGCAATTTTTCTTTTATTGATAAAAATTAAAAGTGCGATTTTTAGAAATTTGGGAAATTTCGGTTTTGTACGAGGGAATGTGAGTATTTTTTTTTAGTTTTAGGAACAATACGGAGTGTCTTACGGGGATTCTTCGTAACGAGAAACAGACCCTCCTGGGTCTCGTTTACATAGAGAAAACTGACCAGGCACTCTGGGGGGATTTGCTACTCGAGTGCTCGAAAGAAAAGCAATTAGAAGGGCTGGGCTCTCTCTGGCCTGTCTACCACCTTTCTCGCCCTCTCTGGGCATAGACGAAAGACTTGTCTTAGCCGCGTTATACAGCCCTGTCTCAAGAATATTCCCAAACAGTCCGAAATTCCGGAGCAACGTGGCGACTCCCCCGTGCCTAATTTCATGGAAACACGTGTAACTAACTGCGAGGACGAAAATCGTACGGGAGCAACGGCAAAAAAAACAAAAAGAAAAATGAAAAATTCTCAAAATGCGAGTTTCGCTTTAGGGGGCACACGCACGCGACGAGGAGAATTCTGAATGTTTGGCGGCCCGAGAATTCACGGTGAGGAGACGACGAGACGGAGGGACGAAGGGGGACCGAGAGAGAGAGAGAGAGAGAGAGAGAGAGAGAGAGAGAGAGAGAGAGAGCGTTTTGAGTCGTAAAATAAATTGGCAAAAGTCGGCTGAGAAAAATGTGTTAGTACGTTTTGTCCTCGCTAAAGGGAACAACTAAATCATTCTCTGTATCTTTGAAGGAGTCATAACCCTGTCAACTCTCGTCGAGACGGTAGGAATTTTCTGTTTCGTTCTTTTTTCTCTTAGCTGTTGTTTTTTTTTTTGTTGTTTCACTTTCTCGAGCCTTCTTCCCCCAATACGAGCCAAAAATATCGTCGACTCCTAATTATTCTTTACAAAATGAAATTCCCCGCGGTAATTACTCGAAAAAGAAATTCTCATTCGTTGAAATAAACGTTAATAACTGCAAAATAAAATAAAAATATCTAAATTGTACAGTTTTTTAAATATATTTCTAACATAATTATTGTTATATTTTTTTAATCGTTTTTTTCATATTCTTTCTCAAATGTTTATTTTTTTTCAACATCATTCGTAATTATATCGCAAAATTCCATCGACCTCGGCTCGAAACGATCTCTACGTGCTTGCTTTCAGTGGGTTTCGCGTATTTCCATTCGCCCTACCGCGACTGCAACTCGCAATACTGTAAAGTGCGTACAACGTGCATTGTGCGAATGAAAGAACAGATCAAAGAAGGATGGAAAATAAGTCCGTGCAGAGTTCATTCATCGTACGCATATGCGTAACGTAACTTCCGACTGTGCGTAATATATATATATATATATATATAGCTGTTGGAAAAAGATGGAATGAGAAGAGGCGGACGGGGGGGGGGGTGATTGAGTGAAGAGGATAGGGGAGAGCGCACGTTCCAAGACATCCCACTTCCGGTGTGCGCTGGCCGGTGTATATACGTTCTCCCCCCCCCCCCCCCCCCCCCCTGGATGCGCACAACACTCTCGTGTTCGTAACTGATGCGCTTCTTCACCTCACTCGCGGTGATTCAAAAAACACTTTTATTTTTCTCTCTTCTCTTTCTTTCAATTCGACGCATTCTCCACCGCGTGCCTCTCGTGCTCTTCCTCTTATTTTTAAATACTTTTTTTGTTCTCCTTTCTCGCTGACTCTCTCTCCCTCTCTCTCTCTCTCTCTCTCTCTCTCTCTCTCTCTCTCCGTAGCGTCTTTTATTTCTTAGTGCGCACTCGATCCGTTCGTAATCTCTCAGTCTCACTCTCTCTCTCTCTCTCGTCCTTTGTTCCAACGTTCTTATTTTTTCCTTTTTTTTTTTTTTTTTTTTTTTTTTTTTTTTTTTTTCTGGTAGTTCCGCGACTTCGCTCGTCGAGAGGATATCCGGATGACCAATGTGTATACACCCGCGCGCGCGCGCGCTATATTTAGCATTATTTCGAGAATACGCCGAGATGCGGACCGCGGTGAATAAAAAAAAATAAACGGAGAATAAAAAAAACACAAAATGAATCGTACGTATTCGTGACGACGAATTCCCCGAAATGAATTAAAATTACGACGACTTTAGTCCCTCCCCCTACCCCTGCGTTATGTTCATCCACTTTCGTATTGATTTTTCCTTTTTATTTCGACCTTTTGAATAAATTAAAATCGATTTATCTCGTCGAGATAAATATGTTATCGAGATAAATCGATTTATCAGAAAACACGTCGTCAAGATTCTCGTCCTTTTCAACTGACCTATGGATACTTTTACGAGCCGCGCTCGGGCAACATCTTTCGCCCGAGGCGATATAAGCGCTCGATCTTTTCTAACCTCTCGCTACCTCCCTCGCTGTTTTTCTCGCAACATTTCTCGCGCACCTGCTACCGCCGCGTCAAATCGAGCCCACGCTCGACGTTCAACATTGCAACTCGACTCGTCCCTCGGTAGACGAAACAAAATCCACTCCAAACCTCCTCTCTCTCTCTCTCTCTCTCTCTCTCTCTCTCTCTCTCTCTCTCTCTCTCTCTCTCTCTCTCTCTCTCTCTCTCCATATATATATATAAATAAACCCTTATCGAGTTTATCCAGCATTTGCGGCACTATATTTATACTCTCATCGAAAAGCGAATGCATAATGGATATTGTCATGGAGTCCATTATCGTAATTCAATTGCATCGAGAGCTAAAGGATGTGTGGGAGGAGGAGAAGGCAGAGGGGGTGGGGGGGGGGGGAGTCTAGAGAAAGGGAGGGAGAGAGAAAGCACTGTACATGTCCGCTAGTTAATGCAACAGTAATTGAAGTATGATGTCGAGTGCATCCTCAACTGCACATGCGTATATTACACCCATATATAATCTATATATATATATATATATATATATATATATAGTCCAGACAACATTATGCATTATTATTTGTACGTACGAATAAGCCACGAGTACCCGTGGCCCCTCGAGTCCTCGACTCGAGTGTCCCATAAGGTCGTCCGGTACGAATCGCACGTACGTGCATTTAGCACATACGATTTTCCACGACGATCCTAAGACCGAGAGTCTATTAAAATTTAATTAATCAGTAATCAATAATTATTCGTATATACCGTCAAAATATAATTCGCAATATATCGAGATTATATAATGTTGTAATATTCGTATTGCGCGGGAAATTTCCGATTATACGTACATTTTTGTTTTGTTTTTCGTACGATCGATAGTAGGTCACGAGAGTATCAGAAAACATAAATTTTCCTTGTATCCCTGCGGGCCTATTAATATATACATATATATATATATATATATATGTTATATAGTGATTTGCGCATTCACGAGAATGTATATATATATACATATATATATATATATATATATATATATATATATATATATATATATATATATATATATATATATATACATTGTCGTACAACTCGTTAAACAGCCAATACGCTTCGAATCGTTCGACTACTTCTATAGCTAACGCGCAAATCACTATATAACACAAGACCGTTTGCAAAACGCTCGCGCGCGTAGGTGGCCGAGAACACGTGTGGGTGTGCACGAGCGCGAACGCGCTCGATACGCACCAACTCGGTTACGTTACCGTATACGTATACGGTGTACTTAAGGGGTAGGAGAGGAGGCAGGGGGTGATATTCGATATATAGCGAGTATACGATACGCGATAGCTCGAGTGTACGCGAAACCGTTATGCCTCGGTATATGTGATTTTTTTAAATTTTTTTCTTACGTACGTACACACGTGTACACGTGTGTATATTCGGAGTAGAGAAGAGTCGACTTTCCCCATTCATGCCTGGCTCGAACGAGCGCGAACGTCGACGACGACGAATTAGCGCGCGCGTCATTGCGGTTGCGCACGAGCGATTCGACTCTTCTCTCGTACAGTCTAAACGATCGCGTTTTCATCGTGCTCTTTGTATATTGGAGACAGTCGGGGGTAATAAATATACTTGAGGTATAAAATATTGATTTTTTTGTTTATTTTGATTTTTATATTTTTTGTTTTACGTTGGTAAGGGAGGGGGTAATTGCGCGAGAGACGAGGGAAATGAGAACGAGCGATGCCGTTCGATGAAAAAAGTTGGGAACTTCCGCGACGCGATAGGGCGAAAGGCGCGGAGGCGTTCGCGAGGCTCTTATTGTCGTGCGTTTTATCACGCGGTGCCTACGGGCGGAGGATAGGGCGAATATTTATTTTTGTTTGATCGAACAATTATTTTTCATAATATTTCAATGTTTTCACGAAGATAGATAAATTAAGAATGTTTCTTGATTTCGTGCCTTTTTTTAATAGTCGCGATAGAATTTTTTTCTTTATTTTGACTTTCGCATATGACGAGATATTGCCACGAATGAAGAAAGTCGAGGGGATTTCCCGAGAGGTGAAAAATGGGCAAAAATGACTCTCGAGGGAGGCGGTTGAAAGGATGGAGGCACGACGAAAATTTCAACGTTCCTTGATCCTTCGATGATTGGAAATCTTGCCGAGGCGTTGAGAGAACTTTCGGAGTAAAGAGAGATGGTGCGGCAAATCGCCCTTTTCTCTCTCTCTCTCTCTCTCTCTCGCTCTCTCTCTCTGTCGGCGTTCGATACCTGGCAGCGGGTCGGGAGCACGCGAAAAGCGAAACCCTCGTAGCAAGATCCTCTCGTGGCCGCGTTGACGTTCCAGGGCTTATAGTTCTGGGCCTTCGGTTTTAAAAGTTTACTAATTCATCACGTAGCTTCCTGGAAGGACCTCCGGTAGCGTTTTACCTCGTGTCCGCGTAACTATATACGTACGTGAACGAGAACGTTTCGTCATTAGCCTGTAAAATATAAATTTCGGAACGAATTATTAATATTAAAAATAATAATAATAATTTCATTATTAATATTAATAATAACCACCAAATTATCATAAATTTAAATGTCCCTTAAAATTATTACAAAAATATGCGGACACGTGTAATACAACCCGGCCCTTCGACCTTTGCGTCCGATGACGCATAAAGCTCTCGCGAGAGAAAGTCATTCTCTTTTTTTCTTCATTGCTCTCCCTTTCTCTCTCTCTCTCTCTCTCTTCGTCTTCTTTTTTTTCTCTCCTCCGGTCGCTTTCAAGCGTGATGCAAATAATAAAAAATAAATAAAAAAAAATGAAAACGAACTCAAGATTCTTCGCTATATATCGCGAGAGAACGAAGTGCACACGCGAGTGAAGCTCCGGTTATATCCTTGTGGCCGTGGTAGCACGTGGTTTTTTTCGTGCCCTGACGCCAATGAGACGAAGAAGCCACCCCAGGAGGTACCGAAAATAAAGTAGACGTCGCGCGCGCTCGCGCACCCGTCTCTTCTTCCTCCCTTCCTTCCCTCTCTCAGATCTTCCTACATGCATATGCGCGTCTTCTTTATAACGCGGGACCAATGAATGTGGTACATGAAACTCGGTGCTCGTACGCAGAAGAAGGAGTCGTCACTGTCGTTGACCTCGGAAGTGGGTTTGAAAAAATGCAGAAAATTACATTTCTTTTTTTTTTATAAAATAAATTATTTTTTATTTCCATGAAATTAATTTTTTTTTTTCAAATCCATATTAATATTGTTATTAACAGTTCGTATTCGCGTTGAGTCTAGATAGGAAATTACGAGCTTGGTGCTATTGATCGTAATGATGAAAAATTAATTAATTAGGGTTTTTTTTTTTTATTTTGTTTACAATGTTAATGAGTGAAATAAATTGAGAATGGAAAACTAATGGATAGAATCGACTGGTGTAATAGAGAAGGAGATGGACAAAGAGATAATTTCTTCGCGAGAGTCCTCGGTGGGTGAGGGAACGTTCGAGATTATTTTTTGCTCCTCTCGGTCCATGGTCCCGCGAGAATGCACCCGAGAGACTCTCGGACTGTAGCGCGTTTCTGATCTTTACTACTATACCCGTGTGTGTCCGTGCAAGGGATTAAATGTACACGAGACGGGAGTCTTCTCGTTCCTGTGCCGAGAGCTATCTCTCGTGCGTTCTTGTCTCCTCCTGCGGTGGTCGCATTCCTCTTTCTCTCTTTCTTTCTCTTTTTCTTTATTTCTCTCTGTCCCTCTCTCTCGCTCGCTCGTTCTCGAACGGACGTTGTCTACGTTCCTGACACGCTAACACACAGAGAAAACGTTTCTTCGCGCCGAGCAAGAATTACCCACTTGGCCGAGATACCGTCGAGAGATTCGATTTACTAATTTTTGAGAGTTCAAGAATTTCACGAATTTATTAAAATTACAATTTTTTTTTTTTTTTTCATTCGGACGAATCAACAATTTTCCATAAGGTCGACGTTAACGATTCGTCTCGAATATTTATTTATAGTAACGATTCTTCGATCGAGTTAATAACAAAAACATAAAACAATAATAATTAAAATTATTAATAATATTATTGAAAATAAAAATATTACGATCTTCAAATTTTCCAATTTTTATTTTTACGATTACGAATCAAAAAATCTAATCACCATGAAAATTACGTCAATTACGCAATTAAAATCACGTTCCTCGCCGATCAAAGATTTCAAACGCCCTACTCGTATAATCGTGTATATACGACGCATTGAAAATTCGACGAAAATTCGTTTACAAATCATGTTCGATATAGTTATCGAGACACACGAACGACTGCAAAGCATGTAAAAGAGATGCAGGCGCGATAAACTTGCGCGCGCTCTCTCTCGCACGAGCTGTTCGGTAGAATCCGGGAGTCCAGAAACACTCGGCTTCGAACCAACACGCAGCCGACACGTGTGGGGCCCTCTCTCTTTCTTTCTCCTCTGTCTTCTTTTTTTTTCGTCACGTGACCTTTTCTCGCCCCCCCCCCACCCCACCCCACCCCCGCCCTCCTCCTACCCCTTCCCCACCACCACGCGACTTCCACCCAGAATCGACACGTAAAATATACCATGTGCTACACACACACACGCATACACACACAAATGCACATGCACATAGACACACACACACAGAGAGAGAGAGACGTTTCTCGTTTTCACGTACACACTTGTAATATCGTCGGAAACGCGACGAAACGTCGCTGGCAACGACAGTACATGCTGGATTGCCGCCGGTTTAAGTCAGCAGCTCGTCTCGCAACTTTTGTCTATATACAAATATATTAGTTTACTGTACAAAAGGATATTATCATTAGAAATTCAAATGTACGAAAATTTTGGGAATTTAAATTAAAAAGATAAACAAGAAAAGAATCGAGTGTTGGAATTATTTTTTATTTGTATGTGGAAACGATATTTTTTTTTGGACTTTTGTTTCGAACGTTTTTTATGAAAAGAATTTATTTATTGTCGAGGAGATAATCGAAGCGGTGTTTAACGTGAATTAAATTCAGTTTATAAAATTTGTCAACAGATAATCATGAAAAAATGAAGGATTAAGATTAATTCCAAGAGAAATAAAACGTGACTTTAGATATGTAAGATTGTGTGTTTATATATATATATATATATATATATATATATATATATATATATATATATAGGTAACTTACGGTGTGGTGCGCGCGTGGTTGGCTCGAGAGCACGCGCGTTTCTCGATTGACCGAATTCCATCGAGAACTCGCGCGAGCCGGGGCACATTTCTCGCAGTAACGCGGAAAATTCGAAACGCGCTCGCGGCTACTCTCTTCGCGAGCGAGATAGTCGTGTTCGCGTTATAATACGAGAAAATAAGTGTAACGACGAGGATAAAACAAGCGATAAAATAAAAATAAAAATATTGTCTCCGTTGTATGGGAAAGACGATCGTCGTCGTTAAGATGAGATCGTCGCGAATGGCGACGATTATTTCGAGTCGTGTCAACGGACGGTGAAACGAAGAGACGTAAGGGTGGAAGAAACGAAAAAAAAGAGGAACGTTAAATAATCTTGTCAGGATGTTGAAATACGCCGCGCTGCAGGAAAATACAGGAAGGCAGGGTCGACCTCGTGTCATCATGAGGAAGAGACGCGGTCGCTCCGGCTCGAAAAGTTGGCCCGGTACACCAGCTCTTTCCGTCGTATCGCCCGAGGTAGGAATAACAACGAACGATAAGGGAGACGGAATCGCGATTAATTAAAAAAAAAGATAATAATAATAAAAAGAAACAATCGGATCGTGGATCCGATAATTAAAAACTACGGGCGAATAAATCGTTAATAAAGTTTTTGCTTATTAACGAAATATTTACCTATTTCCGTAATTAAAATATTTTATAATTGGCGGGGAAAAGATCCTGACGAAAAATTCGATTTAATTGATAAATTTGATAACAGGCATGTAATTAAATAATCGTTCTACGAAAAAATGTAAATATTTCACTGAGGAATATAATTGCAAAATTTTTATGATTTTTTAAATAATTGTAACAATGATTTTTATATTTATAATTATATTGAGCTAATTGTAAGTTTGTTTATTTCGTTCTCTTCGATGAGAGAAAAATAAATACAAAATGTACAGATTCCCGTGACCCGAATCGATAAATAAAAACAAAATCGTAAGGATCGATCTATCGATAGTTAGACTCGCGAATCACGTCCGGCCTAGCCCAGGGCGATCGTTCAACCGCGATTGTTTTTTCAATGCGCGGAATTTCCGTGCGCTCTCTCTCTCTCTCTCTCTCTCCCTCTCGCTCTCTGTCGGTCGATACAGATTTTGTATTATATATGTAGTACACACGCGTGTTTAGTGGGAATCGTATCGTCGATGGCAGAGCAATAGATAGCGATAGATAGATAGAGAGAGAGAGCGAGAGAGAGAATGTTCGATCCGAGTCTCACAGTATTGCTCGATGTGCGAGTCCGTTAACTCTCTCGATCCTGGTACGACAGTGGGGCGTGTGTTATTCGGGTCGCTGTCGCCTCTGTGGTCTGGCCCCGAGTCAACGGACCAACACACAGAGAGCCTCGACTCGCGGTACATTGCTCGACCGTGCTCGACGTACGAAACTCGACGCTTCTCGACGTTTATTAAATTTATAAAAAATTTTATTAAAAAATACGTAGATCGATCAATTTTTCAAAGCTTCGATTAAAACCTACGATTTTTATCAATTTTCTCAATATTTTTCTTAATTATCGTCGATAATCGTACGTTACACGATCGATCAATAATTAAGAAAAAGAAAAAGAACGAAAAAACAATTTTTCTTCAATAAATAAATAATTTGTCGATCGTTTTGATACGAATAAAATTAAATTAAAGTCAATTAAATTAAACGCGATCAGCGCGACCTGATATTCCACATCGGATACCGCGCGAATGCTTTCTCTTTCGTCCGTTCAGTGAGGACGATCCCAAGTTGCGCGATGTTTATATTTCTTCGGTTTCGTGCAACGTCGACGTACCGTACGATATGCAACGTAGAATTAAAATGTAAGAGAGCGAGAACGCTCGAAATTTCTTGTCGCACGCGACGACGGAATAATGTCGAGCGAAACGCCAACTTCGAATTTTCTATACGTCGATCGCAATATTATAATTCGGACAGATGTTTTATCGTTCCAATTATTCCATTCACAAACATTTTTTTTTCATTGTCGCCAATAAGAGGATTACGTACGTCTCCCCTCGTTCTTTTACACTCCATTATTACAATCGTCATGTACTAGATGCAAATCTACATAAAAAAGAAAAAAAGGGCTGTAGGGGGGTGCAAAATACGACAGGGAAAAATGAGATCCCCCTCGGTTTTGATCATGATGAAAAAAATATATTATATATAAAATCGACGAGATAATTTGTGCATAATTATTTCGATTGAATTTTAATTAAAAATTAATGAAAAAAATGTAAATTGGAACGTTGCGAATATTTGTCGATAATAATAGTTTGTTATGTTTATTAACTCGCTGCGCTGGCCTTGTCTCTCGCGTTTCACATTTCTGCATTCTCGCAATGTTTATACACAGTCGGTTGCATCACGCTCGACGTTTCGGTTTTCGCTCGACTCCTGACTCGCGTCACGATTTTTCTTGCGTTTTGTTATCGTTACCGAAGCCTCGGGACGACGTTGAACTCGCGCTGAAAAATCTAGGCTCTCGTTTTTTTCTTTTTTCGCTCTCGTCGACGATATCGTACGGTCTCGGACGTCTTTATCTTCTCTCGCACGAAAAACGAACCTCGCGTGACTCATAGCTATTTTTTTTTGTAAATACTTTTTTATATCCGCGTTCGATTAAATTATAGAAGTAAATAACAGCGTGGGATTAAGACGTGATCGAGCATAAATGTTTCTAATTTTTATTCTTTTTTTTTAATCGAAGAATATCGTTTAATTATTATTTAAGAAAAAAAACGTTCTATCGAATTTTTTGATAAAAAAAATATGATTATGACGATGAATGTTTTCTCGACCCTTTAAGGGTTGTTCGTGAGAGTTTCTCGCGTGAAGCTCCGATAGTAAGAAAAATTGGGAAAGTTGGGACGAGGGAGGATCGTTTTCGACCCTCGTCCGTGTTATACGGGGATAGGTGAAACAAAATTTCTGATCTTTTTCACCCTCTCGACGTCGCTATTTATTGGACAAGGGTGTGTGCGGTCCGAGCGTTTGACCCGAAACGTCTAGTTTATCGTAAGAATATGACGGTTCGTTGTATAACAATATTTTCCCAACGTTGGCAAATTGGGATTTTTCGTATGTTTCGCCAGAAACGCGATCATCCCTTCACTTTATTTTCCAAACACAAACTCGACCCAATAATGGAAAAATCCACAAATACGGTTGCTTGTAAAAAGAATTAGCAATTATAATTATATATTGATAATAAAAGAAATGATTTCCTATCCAAACATTAATTAATTAATAAAAATAAAATGATCTATTTTTTCGCAAAATCGTTGAAGTTTATTTTGATCGTAAACGCGATCATTCCTTCAATTTATTTTCCAAACACGAACTCGTCCCAATGATGGAAAAATCCATAAATACAATTGCCTGTAAAAAGAATTAGCAATTATAATTATATATTGATAATAACAAAATGATTTACTTTCTAAACATTAATTAATTAATAAAAAATAAAATTTTCTATTTTTCCGCAAAATTATTGACGTTTATTTTGATCGTAAAGTAATATTTTCTTTTCTTTTTTAATTCTCGTCAAAACGTCGTAAAAATAGGAAAATTTCGAGGGAAGAAGAGCGACGGAGAGTCGAGTGCCTATTTCGACGTGTCTCTCGAATGCCCACCCGGGCAGAGAGTCACACTATGTATATCTACCGGAAGTCCGGCCTACGGAGTTCCGGTACGACACACATTTGCCTCGTTTGACTTTCGTTCTTTCACTCTCTCGTTCTGTCTCTCTGTCTGTCCGTCCTCGTGTACTATTATCTGTTCCTTCTGTCTCTCTCTTTTTCTCTCTTTTTTCTTTCTCTCTCTCTCTCTCTCTCTCTTTTGATCTCGCTCTTTCCGATCTTTCGTATCTCCATTTCGTGCACTGACAAAGCGTTTGTCCCAATCCTCGCTACTTTATTTCCCTCCCTCTCTCTCTCCCTCGAATTTTTCCAAGTTGCTCTAAACAACGCACCGCACTGTCTTTAGGGAAGCTTAGAAAGCCACAACACGCTACGATTCGATAGCAGGATTGTTGGGGAAAATATTAACGCAGCTGAAAGTCTCTAACGTGAAAATGCCTTTACACGCGTTCTCGACGTACAAACGCCACAAAACGCAAACACACGATACACAGGGAGACTTTCCTGCAGCCTAAAGCTTCGTACAGCATGCTATACTCACACACACACCCGCACACACACACAGACACTCGCTCGAGGTGGTTGCGCATCGAGAAAGTCGAGAGTCGAAGACGATATGGTCGGTATTCGTGTTCTCACGCTTCGCAGCATCTACCTAATCTCGCTTAGTACCCGAGAATTTTTTGTAAATTCTACTAAATTAACAAAAAAAAAATACGAAATTTTTGTTTAATTATAAGATAAGAAAAATTCTATGAAATATTTCAATTAACCCAGAACTCGTGAGAATTTATTATTTTCTGGTAGTAAGACAGTCTTACTACGGTTATAATTGAATAGATTAGATCGTATCGAGGATCAATTAAAAGTGTCTATAATCCTTATCAACGAGTCGAAATAATGCGATCGTTGAGAGAATATAAATTTCACGATTGTCTTAAAGTATCGATGATAATAGATTTATAGCCACTCGGAGGATCACTAAAAGCTTAAACACCGCGGTAAAAGAAAGGCGTGATAATAAAAATGCGTCACTATAAAGTCTGAGAAACTCGTCACACCCATACATTAAAAATTTAAAAAAAAAAAGACGAAAATGCATCGATGCATTCGAAGCGCACGTAAAAATATGCATTCAAAGTGCGTACGAAAAATTTGATAAAAAATTCCCGAGGTTCTTGACAAGCTCGTGAATATAATTCTATCGACGTAAGTCGTGCGTCTGTTTTATAGTCGATTAAAAATTTCGAAAATTTCTGATTCTAACGTCGAACTATATATTCACTCTTTGTTTTATTTTTTTTCAGATCGACTATCCGGAAGTTCACAGCGGTGGAAGGATGCATCGGCCACCGCATCCGCATCCAATCACCGATCATCGTCAGGTCAATCTGGTCTTCGATGACACGGTAAATATATTGATTTACGACGCTCGTAACATTAAGTTTATATTTTTAGATCTTAGCGACGTAGTTCATCGTGAACTACGTCGGAAATTTTATGACGTCGTCGAGAGAGAGAGAGAGAAAAATTCGTCGTGTATTTTGCTTCCCGGGATTTTCTAACGACGCGCGACGTAGGACGACACTGTGACGATCAGAAAAATAAACAGTTTTTCGTGAATTTTTTTCATTAACTTAATGTTTTTTTTTGAGCTTGATTAAAAATATGTTATTTCACATCCATTAAAGTAAATTCGAGTAAATTTTTATTAAAAAAAAAAACAATAATCAAAAATAACAAAATAATTCAGTTATAGTTTTTTCGTAACAAAAATTTATAAATTTAAAAAAATCTTGGTAAACATATTTTTTTCGAACCGTCACAGTGGGGTGTCCTCCCTTAAGCCTCGATGATCGTCGTTTCAACCCCATACTTTGTTTTATTCACGAATCTCCTGGATACACGATGCTTAACGAATGTTTTCCATGTGTCGCGTGTTTTATTCTTCTTCTTCTTTTATTAAAAAAAAAATTTTTTTAAACATCGTTTCTTCTACGTCATTCGTTGTATTTCGAGAGAGACGGATGCGTTTGTATGGGCGTGTATGACGCGCGGTCGGCGAATCCCGGACGCGTATCATTGACGATATTCTCCCTGGCCCGTCTATCGTGCACTATCGCTCCTTCTCTCTCTCTCTCTCTCTCTCTCTCTCTCTCTCTCTCTCTCTCTCTCTCTCTCTCCTTCTCTCTCTCTCTCTCTCTCTTTCGTTGGTGGACTTATCTGCCTCATAGCGTTACGATACAGGTGCACTTCCATCCACAACACGATCTAGTATACGATCGCTCCCTGTGTGCAATTACTATCTCACAATCTCCGATGCATTTAACCGCGACGTTATGATGCGATAATGAGCGTGACGTATGCGAACTCGATCACGTAACGTCTAGTAGAGCGCGTCTCATCCTTTTACTAAAACAGTCGGGGGTTATTCTGGCCACTCGAAATAGTTCGTTTTTTTATAATTTCAAAAAAATAATTAATCGCTCTCTGTTTTTAATTATACAAACTACCAAGTTTTTCATAACGTGCTGATCGTACGGCAAATTTGTAAAAAAAAATCAGCCGATCCATATTACCCCCAGTGCCCCCTCCGGGTTCAAAAGTGCAAAAATTTAGTCGAGAAAGTACGAGACGTTTGGTGTCGCTCGGGGTAATGCGAGTCAGCGAACAAAGTTTCCCTCAATTTTCGGGACTGCGGGGTAATACGGGTCAGGGAATAAATTTGCAAATTGTGTGCATAGAAAAATCGTATTTAATGTGTTTTCGGTGTGGAATGTGTGCAAGAGTGCGATACGTATGGAAAGAAAAAGCGTTACTCAAATTTAATGATTTTTTTTATGAGAATAATTCCGATATTGAGTCGGTGACCCGCATTGCCCTCGCATCTCGCGTGTACATTGCGAGCTCGACGGTATTTAAAAGCGACGTAGTTCTCCGCGTGACGATCTCGTCTGCGTGGTGTCAAGGGAATTGAAACTTCACTCTCTCTCTCTCTCTTTCTCTCTTTCTCTCTCTCTCTCTCTCTCGCTCGCTCGTTCACTCTCGTTGCCCGTTGTTAGAGATACGCGCGCGTCTCTCCATACAATAAAACGGAAAAACGAAATAGAGCTAGAAAAAAAGAAAAAAAAACGAGAGAAAACAAAACAAAAAACAATTCTACGAAACTGCCAATAACGCGCACGAGATTTCTGCACGTGGCGTTTCTATTGACTCTCTATCCATATCGAACGCACTCGTGCGGTATAGTTGGCGTTATCGAACGAAAAAAGAAAAGAAAAAAAAAAGAAGAAAAAAAAAGAAGAAAAAAAAAGAAAAATAAATAAATCGAAAAACAACAATAACAACAAATTGTTTCGTTGGATAATAATTGAAAAGAACTTTTTCCCTTATTATCGCGAACTTGGCACGTTTCGTGCAATAATAGACACGTTGTCTATGAGTGGGCAAGGTCTGAATGAGAAGGAACGACGATTTGGAAGACACGCGGTGGCTATAGGTACAAAAGGAAAAGTTCGAGAGGGTAAAAGAGACGAAGGAATGGAAGAGACAAGGAAGCGAGAGAAAAATAAAAAAGATGGAAAGAGTGAGAGAGAAGAAGAAAAAGAATGAGAGAGAGAGAGAGAGAGAGAGAGAGAGAGAGAGAGAGAGAGAGAATAATAGAGCAAAGCTATATAGACGCTTGGGACGGTGTAACGGGCCGTGTAAATCATGAGACCCCGTCGGCCAGTGGCCTCTCATAGCCCGGGGAGCCAGCGCAGCTTCTTCTTTTTCTTCTTTTCTTCCTCTTCGTCATTTCACTTCTCTCTTTGCCGCTTGCGCTAGCTTCGAGCAGGGCGGTGTTACCTCTCATTGTCGATTCCCATAGAGACGTACTACGATTGCCCTCTGAGCGTTCTTCGCTCGTGTACCGAGCGAGCGACTCGTAGCTACCATTGCTGTGTATGTTTTTTTTTTTTTTTTTTTTTTCTTCTTCGTGCTCCGTTTCGAGAAACAATATCCATAAGTCCAAATCTCATCGGGGTCGGACGCGAACCGAACGATTCGTGCCCGTTGATAAAGCGTTACCGAGAACGAAGACGTTGATTAAATTTTATTTCTCGTTCGTCATTGAGATCGAATTTAATTCGTAATTATTTTATTAAATATTAATCGAGGAAATAATACGAGAGGTTGGACCAAGGTCGATAAAAATTGTTGTCTGGTTAAAGTTTGTTTATTGTTGTTGTTATTATTATTGTTATTATTATTCTTGATTATGTTATTCCTCCATAAATTACATTGTAATGAATTTTCGTTCGATTACAGACATCGTTACTCGTGATTATTATTATTGTAATTACTGTCGTGAATTTAAAATCGAGTCTAAGTAAATTATGAAATTATGCGCGCGTTATCGCGAAAGAATATTTCCATAAATTATGTCGAGATAATAAAACAGTTTATCTTTCGTAATTGAAGTTATTTGCGATCTGAATCCTATGGGTTATTTATTTCATCGATGAGAGCGATCAATTTTCGTAATCGAAATAACGCAATGTATTTGGAAATAAAATGAAAAATATGCGGACTGTGCTGGTTTGAGATTTGAACTCTATTCGGGATGGATGATAGATTGTAGAGAAATAAAAACTACTCGTGTATTATCGTTGCATGTATGTAAAGAAGCTACAGGTGGGCGCCCCTCGGGGGGGGGGGGGCGGGGGCACCCGATAGTAGTGTCGAGTGCGACGGCCCTGAAAAACACTCACCAAGGCAGGCGGGGTAGGTCACGTGAGCGTTCACCCCCACCGCAGCATGCTGGCGGGAGGTCGAGCCGAGAAAACGACTCGAGAATGCCCGGTGTAGTTTGTAATAACGGACAGGGGAGCAATGGGGGAAGGAAAGCCTTTCCCTCTTTCCCCCTCGGCCCCTTATCATCAATGGCCAACGAACGCGTTCGCCCCTGAACGAGTTCGCGTTGCACGAGAACCGCTAGGTACGTTCGTTTACGGCCCTGGGGCGAACGGTGGAAGAGCGCGCGACGCCAGCGCCGTCACAGCGTCAGCCACGGTAAACACAAAATCGTGTACAACTTACTTATATTTCTCACCGCGCGGAACACAGCAGTTCACGTTCATGCGGCGGATAAGCGCATATGAAACTGTCGCTCCATGAAGCATCAAAGTTTGTTATTATACAAACCGCCAGGTGTGATGTACGAGTGAATTAGAGCAAGGCGGAGTGAGTGATACGAGAGAGGGCACAGGATATAGTACAAGACATACGGGATATAAAATATATATTGCTACATATATATATATATATATATATAAAGATATAAATATCAGTGCTGCGTGTGTACAGTGCGCGTGTGTGAATCAAGAATTTCCTAGTGGTGTGTTCGATGGTCCGCCGTGCTGCACGTACCACGAACGTGCGTTCGGAGTGAAAAACCTTTCCGTGAAACGGTGAAAATATGCGATCTGTCGGGATGAGGAAATCCACGGCGTTGATACGCGCGGTATAAAAAAAAACCACACGCACGGGAAAGACGGTGTCGCGGTGTACGGTGGAAAAAAAAACAGCGGAAAAAAACGGCGAGGTGGTTACTGTAACGTGTTTTTTTTCGGAGTGCACCGGCGGCGACATCGAGAGAAGGATGGACGCCTTCGGCATGTACCAAGTGAGTAGCACCGATGGCCGAGACTCCTCTCTCTCTCTCTTTCTCGCGGACACCGAGCGCGGAAATCTCGTGCTCAAAATGGCCTTGGCTCACGGCGCGCTCCTTTCTCGGTGTACATATATATATATATATATTATTCCCTGGCTCTCGTACCAAGAGGCAACAGCCACCTCCGCTTCGTTCACCTCGATTCTCTCTCTTTCACACGAAACATATATACATGCCCAAAGCAACACGTTTTTCCAGCCACGATTTTTTTCACATGGAAAAACGTTATTGCCATGGTGCTTGCATCAAAGATCGTTGCACCGTAACATACGTATGACTGTTACGAGATGAATTTTCATATCGAGCTAACTCCTTCGCACGCTGACAGTTTACTACGTTTTGTTTGGACTTAAAAGCAGGACAGACTCGTACGTGAGAGATTCTAAGAGTTTCTCGATCTGTTGCGTGGGTGTGAGTGATTCTTCGCTAGTCTCTCTTGTCTCTCCTTCGCTCTCGCACGCCCGCTCGCTCGCTCTCTCCGTCACTTCTTCGCGTGCGTGATGTCATATCGAGCGTCCTAACCTAACCTAAACGCGAATGCACCTCTCGCTTCCTCGCAATCACGCCCATTCTTGGTATTTTCCTCTCGTCGAACCTCGGAAAATGTCCTACCGAATAAAATATCCTTGGGGAACTCATGAAAATCATCTTTGTTCGTTTTTCGTGCGTCCTTTTTCTAAAAATGTCTTGCAAATGTTTTTTTGTTTTTCAACGAAATGAGAATTTACATGACAGGGTGGGCTCGAGCGACGCGACTCGATTCGCTCGATCTTTAACCATTCCACGGACACTCTTCCGTGTCTCCATCTTATTTTATATATTTTCTAGAAATAAAAACTCCCGTTTACTTTTCAAATCGGATATCTCGTTGACTTTTCTTTCTTTCCCGTCTTACATTAATTCTGACATGCGCAGGAGCATTGGCCAGCAATGTCACACGCGTCAAGGAGAGGGGGGACAGGCTCGATGATTAATCGTCCCACAATTCTCATTACACTGTACCCGAATCGATGCGATAATGAAAACAAAATTCTTCGTCCCTCCTTTTCCGTCTCGCTCGTTTCTTTTTCGTAAACACGATACGCACCGAGCGTATCGCGTTACGACGACGACGAACGAATTCGCGTCCTGGCATTGGGCAATTTGGCCGCTCGGAGCGTCGAGTTACGTAGATAGAGGTTATGTTGGAATAAAAACAGAGAAAAAAAAATAAACAAACGAGACAAACGTTGTTATCATGTTCCAGACCCGCCATTTTTTATTGTATAGGAAATTCATCGAGAAGGTGGATTAGGTGGGATTTAAATAATAGTATTTTTAATTACGAGCAACAATAACAAATTCTTCGTCCATTTAAAAATCCTTGTCAAAAATTGTAAACTATATACTATTATTAATATTGATAATTTTTATATATCTCGTAAAATTAAATATTCAAGATTTTTTTCAATAAATCAATAATTCATGATTAAAAAAAATCTTCAATTACGTTAATTTTTCACCCAATATTTTTTACAACTGGTAAAAATGAAAGAAAATTTTTATTTTTTCAAAAAGCCTTGCACACGAATTAAACTAAAATGGAATGAATTTTTTTCGATGATTTCTTATCAAAAATTCTTTCCTTTCTTTTTTTTGCAGTTCACCCAGGGCCTGACCGGCAGGCCAGAGCTTTATCAAAAGTCAAACAGAAGTAGCCACTCGAGTGACACAAGCTCGGCTTACAGCGGTTCCGACACGATGACTTCCGCTCAAGGATCGCTGGATGCGGATGCCGACGAGGTTGATCTCTCGGGTTTGGTCGAATCCATCGTCGACAGCGACGAGGAGGAGGATCTCGCGGAGAGTATGGACGTGAGTTAATTTCAATGTTTAAAACCAACCGAAGAAAATTGCTCGAAATAATTTTTTCTCGACGACGACAAACTCTCAATTATTAAAGACAACATTTTAACTTTCAATGGACAAAAAAACCATTTACCAAACTTTCAATCTCGCGTGTCTCTAATCATCCTCAATAAAAAACTATAAATGGAGCATAATGGCTTAATGGAGAAGGTCAAAAAAAAAATGTCTTAATCGTATATTAACAATGATCTTCCCCTTTTCAGAGTCTCAATGTGAGAGACACGGTGAGAGAATGCCTTGAGAAAGATCCGGCCGAGAGGACCGAGGAGGATATTGAAATATTGCTCGAGTTCACGCAGCATCTCAAAGCATTCACCAACATGACCCTTGCTGTTAGACGCGCGCTGTGCGCCGTAATGGTATTCGCCGTTGTCGAGCACGCCGGTATGATTGTCCTCAACGACGGCGAGGAATTGGACAGTTGGAGCGTTTTGATAAACGGCGCGGTCGAGGTCGAGCACACGAATGGCGAGGTCGAACAATTGCATCTTGGCGATAGCTTTGGTATATTGCCGACGATGGAGAGGCTATTGCACAGAGGAGTTATGAAAACGAAGTAAGTCTCGAGATTTTTACTACCGAGAGAACGAGCCCTTTTTCAACGAATTACAAAAAACAGATCGACTTTTTGTACAAGATTTTAACAAGGATTATTCGTAATAACAAAACGTCTTAGAAAAAATACGAAAAAATTTTTTTTAACAGCCAGGCTTACAACAGTATTACGAAAATTATCAATTTTTTATCATTAAAACGTAAATTCCAATGTTTTTCGGTTGGAGAAATTTTTTGTACGTCGAGCAAATCTCTCTAGAGGCGAATTTTATCGTGTAAAAGTTGTATAATTATTGTTTGAATTTTACAGAGTCGACGATTGTCAGTTCGTGTGCGTTACGCAAGCGGATTACTTCAGAATTCAGCATCAGGGCGAAGAAAACACGAGGCGGCACGAAGAAAATGGCAGGGTGATTTTGGTAACGGAATTACGCGGTGCCGTGGACGGTGGTACGCGCCGTGGCCACGTGGTAATACGAGGCACTCCGGAGCGTCTCATGCTACAGTTGATCGAGGAAAATAGCGTCACGGATCCGACGTACGTCGAGGATTTTTTGCTCACGCATCGAACCTTCATCGACAGTCCACTGTTGGTTGCCAATCAGCTTCTCGAGTGGTTCGATCAAACGCAGGTTCGAGATCGCGTGGCTCGAGTCGTTTTGCTCTGGGTGAATAATCATTTTACCGATTTCGAGACCGATCCTACGATGATGGAGTTTCTAGAAGCCTTCGAGACGGGTCTCGAAAGAGAAAAGATGCAGGGACAACAGAGGTGAGAAATATACGTAATTTAATTAGATTTTTTTGGGGGAAATTTTAACTCTTCGCGATCGCGAATTACGACAATTCCGTTGTTTCTGTTTTTTTCTTGCAGATTATTAAATATCGCTTGCGCGGCTAAAGCGAGAACGCGAAACGTGACGTTAGCGAGGCCAAGCAGGGACGAAGTTTTGCACTTCAGTATTCTCGGGGGTTACGAGCGAAATTTTCGTATATTTATCTCCAAGGTTGACAAACGTTCGAAAGCCGAGGACGTTGGTTTGAAGCGAGGTGATCAAATATTGGAGGTTAACGGTCAGAGTTTCGAGCACGTCAGTCACGCGAGAGCTCTGGAGATACTCAGGGGTTCGACGCATCTAAGTATCACCGTAAAATCGAATTTATTAGGTACGAGAACGATCGGTGTTTCGATCTTCTTTCAATAATTCGGAATAATAATTTTTCCCTCGAAATGTAACATTTTTTTTTACTTTGTAGCTTTCAAAGAAATGCTTCAAATGCCGGACAATTCGCCACGACCTCGTGGCAGAGCTAGTAAACCCGAAATTCCACGACCTCAAACCGATCCACGTGCCAGATTATCGACACACGTCGATCCACTGACGCCTCTCGTCGGCGGAGTTCCACTCTTGTTGCCAGAGAGTAACGTATCACCTTGCAAAGATGGCAGCAAGAAAGAACACAAGGGTTTCATGACACTAGGACCGAAACGACGATTGCAGAAAGCTCTGATGAAGATGAATATATTGCCAAAGAACACGATCAAGTGAGTTGGAAAAATTGATTCGAGAAAATGAGCAAAACGCTTAAACGAGGAAATAATTTTGTTTTTATAACTTTATAATTGTAATTATTTATTTCTAGCGATGGAGTTCATCTCGACGATCCGTTAGCACCACCTCACACACCACCGGGTACCGGTCTCGCACAAACCACCACGAATCTCTATCATTCGCGGAGTAATCCGGATTTAACGTCTCTCTATTGTTACGACGATCTTCGAGCTCCCGATTATCCGGAACACGTTTTAAAAGTTTACAAAGCCGATCAGACCTGCAAGTATCTTCTCGTTCACAAAGAAACGACATCGCACGAGGTAAAACAATCGTAAATCGATCGGAAAAATTACTTACGTTTTTTTTTGTTTTTTCGCCAAAAAACGAAAAAATTCATTTTTCGCTTGTGTTCCTTTGTTTTCTTCAGGTCGTAATGCTCGCTCTCCAGGAATTCGGTATTACGGAGAGCAGTTCGAATTTTTCACTCGCGGAAGTAAGCGTGGGAGACGGTGGTATGATAAAACAGCGTAGATTGCCCGATCAACTGCAAAATCTCGCCGAGAGAATAGGCTTGAGCTCGAGATATTATCTCAAAACGAACGGTGTCTCCGAGACTCTCGTAGCGGACGAACAAGCGCCCGAGTTAATACGCGAGTCTCAAGTACACTTTTTGCAACTAAACGCCGTGGAAGTTGCGATTCAATTGACGCTACAGGACTTTAGTATATTCAGGTATTTTTTTTTTTCGTTTATCGTCGAATTTTTGTAAGATTTTTTTTTCCACAAAGATTTAAGATTTTAATTGTGTCCACAGGCAAATCGAATCTACGGAATACGTGGATGATCTGTTCGAGCTAAAGAGTAGGTATGGTGTACCTATGCTTAGCCAATTCGCGGAGCTAGTCAACAGAGAAATGTTTTGGGTCGTAACGGAAGTATGCTCGGAGCATAATCTCGTGAGACGAAGTAAAATAATCAAGCAATTTATTAAAATAGCTCGTAAGTGTTACATTGAACTTTTTCATAACACTTTTTTGCAATAAACTTGGTTGGAAACCTCGATAACGTTGGGACTTTCGCGTTAATTCAGGTCAATGCAAAGAGTGCAAAAACTTCAATTCTATGTTCGCTATCGTCTCGGGTCTCGGTCACGGTGCCGTCTCGAGACTTCGAGCGTCTTGGGAAAAATTGCCGAGCAAGTATCAGAGATTGTTCAGCGATCTTCAGGAACTCATGGATCCGAGTCGTAATATGAGCAAATATCGTCAACTCGTTGTGTCGGAACAGACACAGCCTCCTATCGTGAGTAAATCCCGCGTTTCTACGTCGAACGATACAATTCGTTCGAAATTTTTGTGAATATACGCGTGTGTTTTTCTCTCTTTTTGTTTTTCGCGTAGATTCCGTTTTATCCCGTTGTAAAGAAAGATCTCACGTTCATTCATCTCGGTAACGACTCGAGGGTCGAAAGTTTGGTGAATTTCGAAAAATTACGAATGATCGCTAAAGAGGTGAGAACATTGACGAACATGTGTTCGTCACCGTACGATCTCTTGACGATGCTCGAACGTGGTGGTCAACCCCCGAGTTCGGCGATGGTCGCTCTGAATCAAATGACAACGGGAAATCAAGGTAAGAAAAACATTTTCTTCGTTCTTCAATAAAATCCGAGTAAATAGGAGTATTAAATCGTAATAATACATCGAATTCCGTTGACAAGGAGGACAAACGGCAACGGTAAAACGTCGAAAGAAATCTACAGCAGCGCCAAATCCAAAAAAAATGTTCGAAGAGGCGCAAATGGTGAGGAGAGTCAAGGCGTATCTCGCGAATATGAAAGTAATCACGGACGAGGAACGTTTACACGCCCTTTCCGTCGATTGCGAACCTCACGCGGGTGCAGTCGCCGTCGCAGCTGCCGTACCACTGGGCGGTAGTCGAGGAAGACGTCATCCATCGCCAACGTTGTCGACGACGAGCAGCGCCAGTAGCACGAGTAAGAATCGGAATGAATATTTACGATTAACGCGTCGAAAACAAAAAAATCTCTAATCCAACGGGTCGATCGATTTTTTTGAAACGCGAAAAATTCACTTTTTCCACTTTAAGTTCTTGTTTTATCCAAAATTCGTCGAGAATTATCTTTAATTCTCGAAGATAATTCGTCGATTCGTCGCTAGAGGCGTATAACGAGTTATTCGTTCTTCTCAGGTACAAAATTCGGCGCAGCATCGCCTCAGGCAGTGAGGAAAATGCTCGCGCTCTCGGATCCGCACAAAACTCGTCCTTATCAGCCGAAACACTGTCCACCGGCGCTTCCGGTGCCAGGATTAGCACTTCACGCGAGTGGTCTCGAGCCGAGTCCGGGAGCGCCTCGAAGAGTCGGCTCGGGAAGTCGCGTACCGATGCACGAGAGATCGCACAGTGACACACCCTCGGGTTTGCCACCACCGGTCGATCTAAGTGCCGAGAGCAGTAGCGTAACGAGCCTGAGTAATCTTCAACCTCTAAGAAAGACTCTCACGAGCGGTAAGTCCTAAGATCATTCTTTCCTTGTTATAATTTCATTTTTTTTATATATATTTAAAACAAAAGAAAAACAAAAGAAAGAAAAAAATACGAGAAACGACGGTCGTTAAGCGAGACTCGTTTCTCAAATCTATCGCTTCGTGAATTAATTAATAGAGAGAACGGCTTGCACTTTGTCTTGGACCATGGTGCACTTTCGTTGCCCGTTACTATTAACTATTCATCATTATTCGATATCGTGTCAGAACGGGCCGGGGAAGGGGCGAGTTCGTTAATGAAAAATTATTCATTTGTTCTTTGCACGCTGCACCAAACGTTTCGTAATACTATTATTCATATATGTTCCATGTCATATATCTTTTAATTGCGTATATTCATTAGACATATATATATATATAAATATATATGTTTCTAATGTATTTGTGTGTGTGCGTGTGTGTGTGTGGATTAAGAAAGTATTTTCCTGATGTTTTGTAAAATGGGACAGGAATATTTTCTATTCCAAATGAGACAGTCTCGCGACTGAATTAAGGAGGTTGAAGCGTTGTCCATGCATTAGACGAATTCCAAGTTTAATTCTTTCAAATTCGTACGAAACTTCTTAACAATAATATTCAACTGTGAGTAAAATTTGAGAAAGTTTTACCGTCTAGAGATCGAGTTATTTATCGTGAAAAATCGTATTTTTTTGTAAACTTCCCGTAAGACCTCGTGTTAAAGGTGCGATTTTAAACACTCAATATCTCGATTACTAGATGGTGAAAGTTTCTCAAATTTTTTATCCATTATAATACGATGCTCGAGAAGATTCACGAAAAATTTCGAAAAATTGTATCTCATGATTTTGCCATTACTTTGTATATACTATTATGATTATGGCGCGCGAACCTCCTTAAATCGTGACAACACGAAAATACTTAATCGAACCTGCGTATTATATTTCTATTAAAATGCTATATAGTATTATACAATAATTATTATAGCCATTTGCACACGCATCTTGTATGCTGAGAGACAAAACAAAATCGCGCGCTTATTATCCGTTCGAACGGCCAACTTCACGCATCGATCCCCTCGATCCCTTGATATTCGACAAACGAGCTCGTACACCAAAAAAGCGAAATAACAAAAAATGTCACCATGGGACATACGGAAGTCAAACGATTGAGTAAAAAAAAAAAAAAAAGCAAATCGAACATACGTTTCCGTTCGATGTTCGTCCTCGATTAATGGTTAACTTAAAATTTCATCGTTAGAGATTTCTTATTTATTTATTTTAAAAAAATAGATATATAAATATCTGTTTTTTCGCTGGTTCTCCTAGCAATTGAGAAATTTTTAATCGATCGATTATTAGCAGCCTAGGACTTTCTTATTTCTTCATTTAGTAACGAGAATATATAGTTTAGGTAGCTGAAGCGAAGCTGGTCCGCAAAAATTCGAAGTAAACAAAACAAAAACAAAAATTATAAAAGAAGAAAAAAAACGTGTTTTGTGATAGAAATGTTATTCGGGACGTGTGCGTAGGTTCGGTGACGAGCAGTGACAGTGGTCACAGCACACAGCTGGACAGCCACAGCGGGAGCAGCGTAGAAGCCGGTGGAAGTCCACCACCGCCGCAGAGACGGCATTCGGCGATGCAAGGTACGTAAATCGAGTATTATCATTGCTCATCAAAAATATTGTACTTATACAGATTTATATAAATATATATATATATTTATATATTTCTTTTGGACCCCACCCCTCGCTATTGCCCGTTCTTTTGGTAGAAATTCGTGTACGAGTAGCGTGCGTAGATCGTGTTGCGTAGTTTAAACGAAGCAATTTCGTACGAATTCGGTGTACAATGGAAAAAATGCAAAGATTGTCTTTGTTTTTTTTATTATTATTTGTACTTTTCCTAAGCATTTTTTCTTTTATTTTTGATGTTGCAAAGAAAACAAAAATATCGATAAATATTAATACGTTTGAGAATCGGTGAAAATTCCAGTAGGCTTGTGAAATATTCAAGGATTTTCTCTGTGTTACAATGCATAAGTCTGTACGGAAAAGTCGTATGTCCCATGGAAAAAAAAACAAAAAATTGAAATTATTCGCAAATATCACGTCATTCTTTCATTCTCGTTCGCAATACATTTTTCTTCGTACTTGTGTACGAATTTCATCGGCTCTCTCTCTCTCTCTCTCTCTCTCTATCTCTTTCTCATTCAGTCGTCATTTCGCAGTGTGGAGTTTCGAGATCTCGAGGCGATGCGAGACAAATTGTTTTTTTTTTCTATTTTTGTAAAAATATTTTCATTCGTGTCTGTAAATTTGTAATTTTAGAAATCATTGCTCGTTACTCGTTAAGATTTTCGACAATTGTTTTCGTCGCCTCGAAATATCTATCGAGATTGAAACTCACTGTCGAACGGGAAAATTGTTTCATCCGCTTGTCATTTACTATCGCAAACAAGTCGACTTTGTCCGCAATTCGGTCAGAAAGCTGTCTAATTAATATAAACGGTGGTGTCCAAACGAAGAATCTTAAAAATGTAAATATTTCTCGAAACTATGTTAACCGTAAACATCTCAATTTTTCCACAAATTTAAACTCGTCAAATCCCAATTACGCTCGATCAGGTGGAAATAGCGATAAGCTCGAATCGAACGTGAATATTGGAACGATTGTCATCTCGATCCAATTCCAACGATCGACGATAGTTTCTGTAAATATTTTCATTTCTCTCCAACGTCGAATAATTATCCCATCCGTCTTTGGTACTTTACACGGTGGCCGGATATTAATAATATCGCTCTTTTAATTAGTCTCCGTCCAGTGTAATCCCGTTATTCAGTAGAATCGATAGTTTTGTAAAAATTGAAAAAAAAAAAGAAACAACAAAAAATACCTCGAGAAAAAAAAAAGACTTACGAAAAAGTACGTGGCCCGTGTGTATGTGGTGCAGGACCGATATTGAGGGGAGGAGTACCTCCGTTTCCTCACGCGGTAGCAGTGTTACCTCCGCTTCCTGCCAACCACAATCATCTTCTTCTTCATCATCATCACCATCACCAACAATATCACCAACAATCCCAACCCCCTCAAGGTGAGTTTGCTACCAAGCTCCTTCCATCAAACGCTCGATAAATCCTCGAGTTTCTCCCATGGCTTTTATTTCTTCTTTTTTTTTTTTTTTTCATTAACGCATTACTCGCCTTCATCACCGACTCTCTCTTCCAACCGTTACCTTCTAATTCGCTAATTTTACTGCAAAATGAAAAAACCAAAAAAAATTATAGTACGGTCGGATTTAGTCGATCGAGAGTGCTTTTAATCCACGCATCAAATTAAAAGAAAACCTTCGTGTGTGTATGAGTGTGTACGTACGAAACTAATAGCTTGTGGCTCGATACAATAATTCACAGCTCGCAAATTCGTAAACTGTCGTAAGTATTTTTGTTCTTGTTTTGTTTTTTCCTGAAAATGAAAAATGTCACTGCGAGGTTCCCACTGCATTTTTCGTTACCTCTGTTTCCTATGGGTATGTGGTGTGTGGCGAGCGCGTTTAAGCTTTTGTGTTTTGTGTAGATATAAGTGTGACTATCTTGCATCCGTGTGCATTTTTCTTTTATAATTTGTAAATTTTATTTTAATTCGGGACGTAAACGGGAAACAGGAATTTAATTCTAGAATTTGCTGATAATATAGTTTAGAAATATTCTCTAGGCGTGCTTCACACTTTACGAAAGATCGTAGGATTTTTTGTTCTCTCCCTTAATTATAGTACGGATTTAGTGGACGATTTATTCGACGATGTCTCCGGACGATCGAGGGTACGAATATATTTTTCAACGCAAATTTTTTACTCCTCGATAAAAATTACCAGCGAAGGTTTGTGATCAGGGAGAATTGATGGATCTAATTTAAAAATATCCGCTTATCACGAATTACCTTGGGTAATATATCGAGCTAAAAAAAAAACTTCCATTGAAAACGTGAGAAAATTTGACAACGTTTAACAATTCTTCGTTTTCTGAAAAAAATGCGAAAGAGCGAACTTTTTTTTTACCTATATACTTATAACTATACTTCTCTGTGTGTGCGTGCTACTCACTGAAACGCAGGGCTTTAATAGCTTCGTCGCTGATAACACGAGAAACTTAAACATCGGCGGTTACACCCGATTAGCTCACTCTCGCCTTTAGCCACTCTTACCTGTCTCGCGTTTGAGCTTTTTTGTCTTACTACTGTTTTCTTTTTTATTTTTTTTTCTCTCTTCACATTATTTACAACTCGAATGCCCCAAGAGATAATCGTCGGTATTTTCGTCTAGCTTACACGTTGACAAATTGGAGCAAAATTGACGAAAAAAAGAAAAAGAAAGAATAAATTAATAAAATTAGATACAAAACAAACAAAAAAAAATAGTGGAGATCGAGAACCAGACAGTCGAGGGATTTCAGGTATCGCAGGACCCGCAGTCGGAATGTTAATGGGCCCGGGAATGTCGGTACTGCCACTTCAGCCGGGTGGAATGACGACGAATGTCATGATGACGAATAGCATGATGACGACAATGCGTTCTGGTATCGTTACTACAGCACAGTGTCGACAACCACCGGCATACAAAGTCGCTGCTCAGATGGCGAGATTGCACAGGCTAGGTCGTGCCCACAGCCACGAAGGAGTCACTACATACCGGACCGATCACGAAGATGGTACTGCAAAAACAAAAACAAAAACAAACAAACAAAATCAATCTCAAAGAACCACAAAAAAAACATCCTAGACACACATATTTACCGCCATCTCGACTTATTATTTTTCTCACACGTACACAAACACATTGACATTTTTTTTAAATATCTTCACTAGAATTTTTTTTAAATATATTAGACACTAAAGAAAAAAAAAGAGAGAACACACCTCGAGTGCTCATGCTCCGTTGACGAGTTTTAATTATTATATCATAGTCGTTATTCCCGTAAAACGTAACCGCGACCGTTAGGTGTCCCGATGAATCATCGAAGCCGTAGTTACAACGTAAAAACCATCACCCTCGTTTCTATTGTCCCATTTTTTTTTTTTTTTTTTTAAATTTTTTTCTCTCTCCTTTGTACAAAATGTAATATTCACGTAATCGTTAATTATCAAAGCGCTCGTGAAGTATCGAGGATTGGAAGATAAATGATTTAAAAAGAAAAGAAAAAAGAAAGAAAGAAAGTCTATAGAAATTTCTCCTGCATCAAAAACGTAGAATTTTTGTTGAGTCTCTTGCGTTTATCTGTGTACAGTAAATTATCCAAGTATCTTGTCGTATATTAACGTAATGTGTACTGTAAATATTACGTGACAATGTCCCAATGTATTTATGTATATACGTATATACATATATACACACACACATATATGTATTCTCGCGTAAGTGCACTCGGGTTCGTCCTGTATTTGCTTGTTCTCACTCTCTTCCCTCTGTCTCTGACGAGAGTAAGATAAAAAAGAGCGAGAGGGGGAGGGAAGAGACACTCTTTTCAATCTCGCCCAACAGCACTCATGCACTCACTCATATATCTCTAGATATATAATTTATGTATGTATACGTGTGTTGGCTAGCTTCTCGCAAGTCGAATGCTTCTCACTCGTTCATAACACCGACCCAAGTTTATCATGCCCGATCGTCACTTTTCACCCACTCTTTCATCCTATTCTTCTTCTTTTTTATTTAAATTTTTTTTTTTTAATATTCTTCCGTTTCATCAATTTTTTTTATATTTTAAATTGTTTTATTTTTTTATTTTTTTTGTTTTACGTAACTCTACGTTGCGGCTTGTACACGCTTGCCTGCTTCGAATTTTGCACGAATTCCTTCGTTTGCTCATTGCACAAGGTTTATAAATATCATAATATCTCGACGACGACCGTGTAGTTTCCCGACAAACTTTTGTTTCTAGTGATTCATCGTTTGTTCTTGTTTTTTTTTCTTCTTTTTTTTTGTTCTCTTTCGTATCATTATTTCATTCATCGAGCGACCTTGATTTTATTTTGCGCTGGCAATGGAGGAGAATAAGGGCCTGATAGATTTTTTTCTTCTTTTTTGATTGATTTTTGAAAATTGTTCATCAATAATGATTCTTTTTTTTTTTTTGATAAAATATTTGTAAACGATTGGAAAGAAAAGAAAAATTCTTATTTCGCGCGGGCATTGGACTCGACGTAGCAAAAAATTCTTTATTGGGAAAATATTGAAAAAAAAAAAATAATAATCCTAATTATCGTTGGCTCGTTCTCCTCTCGCTTATCAATCATTTACCTCGCCATCGTCGCGCGTTTCATCCACTAATCGATTCAACGTATTATGTTACAGACGACGAGGACGCCCAAGTCTCCGCGGTTTAAGGAAGGCGTAAGAGAACCGAAAACAAAAAACAAAAAACAAAACAAAAAACGTCCGTGCAACGAGCCTCGGCCGTCCTTTAGTTAAATTGTAAGTGTTTTCCTTTCAATTCTTCGTTCGAACGACAACAACAACAACAGCAGCAGCAGTAACAACAAAAAATCAGAATGACGGAAGCTTGAAAAAAAAAGAAAAAAAGAAAAAGAAAAAGAAAAAGAAAGATTAAACAAAAAATCTCTTATCCAAGGGCACACACGCGTAGACGCCATCGATACGTGATCGATACACGTTAGAGAGAGAGAGAGAGAGAGAGAGAGAAATGGCGAACCATACGCTTGGGGTGAAAAGAATAATTCCTCAAAAAAGAAAAAAGAAAACGTTTAAGCGTTTTTACAATCGTGCTTCCTTTCTTACCGACTTCGTAGGACCCGCATGACTTAGAGTCTGCTCATCTATCGTTAAGCGCACGAGATACGCGAATAAATTTACTTTTCATCCGCGTATTCGCGACGTCACTGGAAAGAAACGAAAGAAAAACAAAACAAAAAAACAAGCGAGGAGAAAACAAAAACACGAACGAATATCAACGCTTCAGTACGCTCATGTACGTTATCGAAATGGGATAAACACGATTTAAGTAGAACAAAAATACGAACGCGACGACAGAAAAATGGCGAATAGAAAAATATAATGAAAAGATGCGAGAGAGAGAGAGAGAGAGAGATCGCAAGAAAAAAAAAGAGAAAACAGTTTCTCGACACCCCGTACGTGACACGGAGTGCCAGAAACGATTCTCCAGCCCGAAAACCCTCCCCGGGCACACACACATATATATATATACATACATATACGTATACCAACCGTGGGAGAGAGTCGAGGGCGAAGAAAGAAAGTGAGAAAAGTAAAAAGAAACGAAAGAACGTGAAAAAAAAAAGAAAAAAAAATATCGCGAGAATAGTCGTGAAAAGAGGGCGGGAGGGGGGGAGGGGGATTTTTAATTTAAACAATCTATATAAATGTGTAATAAAAAACGAGCCCAAAGATGTTATATATATATATATATCTCGTGTAATCGCCGAATACTTTTTTTTTTTTTTTTTTTTTCTTTTTTCTACGGCGAATCTTGTATTATATTAATTTTAGTCTTAGCCTCTGAAAGCTCCGTAGCTACGTAAGTTGGTGTAAATAGCTTAGCAAGCGTTGTAGTCCTTAAAAATTATCGACGAGAAGATGTAGACTTTAAGGGGGAGGGGGCAGCAGCGATTATCCAATCTCTCACGAATTCGCGACGACACCCTTCAATTTTGTCATTAATATTTACTTTCTTTCTTTTTTTTTTACAATTTTTTTTTTACATTATTTTTGCACGTGATTCGAACGCATCGCGATACAAAAATTCGCGTTACTTTCTTTGTTCTGCATGCGAATCTGGGTCGTATGCCACGAAACGAGAAACGAGATTGGTCGATCGAAGGATTACATTGGAGAATGAAGATTGAACGAAACGCGCGGATGACGATAACGAAGAAAATTTTCTTTCTTTCTACTTTCTTTTTCTTTCGCGATAATACGAACGAAAAGAAAAATGGGCCTAAAGTTTCGCGCCGTCACCATCTATCGTGGTATCGTCGTAATCGCGATTACGGAAACGCTTCGACAATGACGACGAAGTGTTTATTGCGAGGAAAAGAAAAAAATCATATCGTCGTCCAATCGTGCAACGTAAAAAAGAAAACGAGAAACGAACGGAAAAAAAAGAAAAGAAAAATGTACGTCAGCGCGTGATTCGTCTCGCGATTTTCGACCGTCAGGGAAACGATCTTGGTGATATAACGAGGCCGAGGAAATTTTATTTTCGTTTTTAACCTTTTATTTCGTTTCGTTCGACGTTTGAAAAATAAGAGTAAAAAGAAAAAACAAACTCTCGTTCGACTTGGCACACGCCCATCCGTACAACCCCTCCCCACACTCCGTCGAGATATCGAATCGGATTTAAAATCGATTTCTCGAAGTTAGCAATCGCATACTATACGAATATAAAATCTTATATATATATCCTTGTACATATCCTGCAATTTCCCTTTAAATATTGCACAGCCAACGATTTCTCGAGAGAATTTCATCGTCCGTTCCTCCCGTCCTCCCATCTCCTCCACATCCCTCGTCCTTTTTAGATGATCACCAAACGAGTAAAATAAAAACGAAAAAAAACGTAGACAAGGAACGAATGAGAAACGAAACAACAAAAAAAACAAAAAGAAAAAAAAACATGTCTGTCACCGAATGCGAAACTCGTACGACTTTTAAACATTTATATTTTTGTTCTTCTTTGTGTGTGTGTGTGTGTGTGTGTGTGTGTGCGTGGGTGTGTGTACGTGTGATTTTTGTTTGTAAAACGACGCGAGAGAAGGAAATTTTTACTCCACATCCGTATTCATTCCAGACGCATTTATCGAATTGTTCGTGTTCGCAAGCGCATGCGACTCGTTGCAATATTTATCTCACGCACGCGTGGACAAACCTCTCGATTTCGTTCGTAACGACGTGGACCACATTGTTGAATCGCGAGAATTTTTCTTTATCGAAGCCCCAGTCGATAAATACACAATCGTTTCGATAACGAGACGATTGTAAAAATATCGATACACGACGAACGTTTGTATTTTCGAAAAAATTGTGTTATTGTTTGATTTTTCTTTTCTTTTTTTTATTCTATCGAGTCGAGCCGGAAGTAAGATTTTTTTCAATGTATCGTCAAACAATCGCGCCGAGCGTGGCGAGTTACTTTCACCCCAAACCCTTCCTCTCTCTCTCTCTCGCCCTCTATTTTTTTTCTTTTTTTTCGTCACGCTTCGATCGATCTCACCTCGAGTTACATTTTGCCTCAACGGTTGAACAGAGTCGGACAGTAGTGTCATTATTTTCCTCACTTTGCCTTTCCCTTCGCGCGCGCGAGAGAGAGAAAGAGAGAGAGAGAGAACAACGATCGAGAGAATTCTCGTAATTGAGTCTCGAAGATGCGGTCCGCGTCGTTCACGATTTTTTTTTCCTCGTCTCCGAAGACGTATTACGAAAGAAACTAGAGAAACAAAAATTAACGAAGAAAAATATACATACAACCTTCGGTTACACACACACACACTCTCTCTCTCGTAAAAAGGTGCTGCTCGAATGCTCATCGATCGAGAAACGAGAACAAGTGGCTTGAAACGAAAAATAAAAAAAAATAAAAAATAAAAAATCGACGAAGAAAAAAAGTAATCGTAAGAAAACGAAAGAAAAGACAAAATTATCAGAACATGCGAGCGTCGAGACGAAGGCAAGGAAAATAAAATGAAAAACGAAACGCGAAACAAAAATGAAAATGTCGACGGTACGGGCAGTAAAGCTCTGGTGCATTCTTCTGTCTTTATTTTTTGTTTTTGTTTTTGTTTTTGTTTGTTTGTTTGTTAATCTTGGAAGAAACTTATTCGATAAGAGACCGTAGCGAAGCGAAAAAGATTATTGCGTACAGGCCCTCCCCCGAATCACCCGAAGAGACTCCTCGCCCTACCCTAGCCCCTCCCCTGCGCCACCCCCTACTTTCTATACTTTTTTTTTATTTATACCTACCTCTCGTTTTAATTATTTATAACTCGAATCATGCGACCAAGACGACGTTGACAGCTGGAGACAATTTGAGAAAAGAAAAGAAAATAAGAAAGAAGAAGAACAAAAGAAAAAGAAAAAAAGGAAAGAGAACAAAAGAAACGAAACCTTTTTGTATTTTATTTGTTTAATAAAACAAAACAAAAAAACAAACGACTCGAATCATAGTACAAAAATGGATTTTTTATTTTTCGTTGCACGATAATGATGAAAAAACCCTTTTTTCCCACCGTCTCGTCCCAAATTCGTAAAGTATCACGATTTTTTGTTACGATCGACTCCTTCTCTCTATTTTTTTTTTATTTTTTTTATATTTTTTATAAGTTATCGTTACATTCGACACGTTTTGATTTTTCCATGTCCCACGACGTGGTTCGTCGCACTCGACCGAGGACCGTGATTTGGCGCAGACGACGATTAGACAAACGTGTAACGAAGACTCTGTTTATCGATCGCTAATTAGAAGCAAAATCGTGCGCGCGAACGAGAAACAAGAGAAATGGAGAATAAAAAAGAAAAAAAAAGAGTAGAAGAAAACGATGGAAGCGAATTAAACTATATTTTGTACGATGATGAAAAAAAAGAACACATGTTTTTGTATATCTCTTGCTGTCTACTACGATTAAGAATTAGACGATCTCTCGTACCAATTTCCCCGATTAATCTATGTTCAGGTCAGATTTGCTTTGAAGTACGGAAGATTCGAGGAACGAAAAAAAAAAGAAAATATGAAAAAAAAAACAAGAAGACGAAAAGATGAAACCTATCCTTCCCAATCTAGATATCGTGTGAAACGTAATAATATCACATGTGGATCCTTGTAGAGGTGTCCTAAAACGATTAATCTCAATGTAAAACTCGATTATTCCTCGAACAATATATCTCATTAGAGGAGTCATATAAAAAAAAGAAGAAAAAAAAAAGCATTTTTTGTGAACGATTTTTTGCACGTATTACGTCGATAATAAACCCCAGATTTTTCGTAAGCTCGTCGAAAAATTGATTCTTCACAATCTACCAGGTGAGTAAGATTTTTTTTAGAATATTAATTTTTTTCTCCAGCTAAATTTAACGAATTCTTTCCCGACGAAAATATTTGGCGATAATAGCCTTTCTTACTTTTTTCCTCGCGACATCTGTCCAACGTAATAATGACGGTTGGACGACACCTGTTGCTACAATTGCCAACTGTTGGAAAAATGCTCGAGGCCCTGTTGCAAAAGCCACTCCCGGCCAGTTTACAAGAATACATTCGTCGAAAAAAACGAAATAAAACGAGACGAAATTTGACTCCTTTAAATTCCAAAAATTCAATTCTACATTTACATCAATTTTTAATCATCTAATTGATACTAATAAAACACCCCTATTTTGCAATTTTTTTCGACCTTCGTCCTCGTAGCCATCCATCACGTAGGGAGATCGTGCCGAAACGCGATCGTGATCTTGATCCACGGAAGCGCGTTAGATGAACGCGGGGAATGATCTCCGAGTGGTCGTCGTTCGCTTTCTGGTGTCTCGATTTCCCCCGCCAGGTAGAGAAACACACAGGTCCCCGATGTTTCCTCTCCTCGACATTGCCCCTCTCTATCCATTTACGGGGAGAGCCACAAAGCCAACGTGTGTCCTCCACCTCTTCTCTCGCACAAGCCTCTCACCGCTCCGCAGTTTCCCTCCTTTCGCCTCTCGCTCTCTCTTTCTCTCTCTCTCTCTCTACCATGGAACCTCGATCGCTACCGCGGGGGCTTTCGTTTCGCCATTTTCCCCTCTCTCGTTTTATACGCGCGGCCGGTCCCCCGGTGCGGTTTCATACTACGTACAGTCAACGGCGATGCACCGTGAAGGGGAGAAACGCGAACGTCGACAAGTTCCGAGACCGGCCTCGGCGCGTAGTTACTCGAAAACCTTTCTTAAACCGTACCGCGACTTTAAAACACGAAGAGTCCAACGATAATTCATCATCGAGAATAATAAAAAAAAACAATATCTATCTATAAATAAACACATAAAAAGAGCGTGACAAAGAAAAAATAAGAGAACGCGAGTGTTTGTATTTTTCGCGCGTGATCTCCCGATCGATGTTCGCGCATGCGCGCTCCGACACTTCTGGACAAATATTACGAACGATTCGAGTGTAACGCGCGACACTTTTTTTTTAATTTTCTTCCTCCCACGTGATCGATAAAACTCTATCGAAACTCTATCGAGCTTTATCAAGGTCACTGCGATCGAACGCAAAAAAATAGCACGACGTAAAAAATTCACTCGTGAATCTTTCGACGTCGCGTATACCGATTTCTAATATTTCTACGAACTATTCGCCGATTTTACCGTCGCGGGAATTCAAGGGGGATATTTTTAATTTTTCTTTTTTTTTTCACGCGCCGCAAATTGTACGTTATCTCGCGAACGTTATCGTGTCGAACGTGCTGATTTGCCGACGAACGAGGCTAATGCGGGTCGTTGCGAATTTAACGCGAAGGTCGGAACGTCGTTGGTTCGCTGCCTCGACCTTACTTCGATAGCGTAACGCGAAATAGCGCACGACGAGCGTGACGAAAAAAAAACAACAAAAAAAACGAACGAACAAAAATAAACAACAAAAAGAAGGCAAAAAAGAAAAATTGCGAGGGCGTTCGAGAGAGAGAGAGAGGAGGGGGAGAGTGCTGATAAAACAGTGACGCATCCTCCGTTATCACGTGCTCGTTACTCTCTCGTTTTTTTTTCTTCCTTTTCCCTCTCGGTCGCAATTTTTTTTTTATTTATCTTTTTCATTTGTCTCTCTTTCGAGAGCGCTTTTCACCGGGTGAACGATAGATCGCAATGGCGAAACGTGGATAAAAATCGTGTGGTGGGGGGAAAAAAGAGTCATCGTCGTTTATACGACACGGGGGTAGAGGGTAGTTTTTATTTTTCGCACACAGCGCACGGTCACCGACTGTAACGTTTCGTTGCGATCTAAAGCTGTATTTTGTGCACTTGGTACCCGAGGGCCACCCCTCGCTCTTCTCTTTACACCACCCCCTCCACTCTTCCAACTTGCCTCGCTATTCTCTCATTATTTCCGGTAGCCCGAGACGCGCGAACGTTTACCGTATAACCGCGTGTTCCTAGGTGTCGGTGCGTCGGTGAATACACCGTTTTCGCGTTGCAAACGTCCCGTGGGCAATTAGAAAAAAAACAAGACAGCGAGAGAGAGAGAGAGAGGGAGATAAAAAAAACATCCGGTTAATCTACGTTCGTCACGCGATACGAAAAGGCGAGGAGAACGAGAAAAATCGATCGAATCGATTGTAACTTCGATCGGCAAACGATCGATATATACCAGAGCGTATGGTCAGGGTGGTTTTACGTAAAAAAAAGTCGATCGATCGACGACGAACTTGCGTTCGACAGTGATCGTTATAGAAATAACGATTAATTGTCGCGAATTAAAAACGAACAAAAGAAACGATTTGAAAAAAATATCGAACGACACTCGATATCGAATAAAAATAATTACTGTAATAAAACTGAAGCGAGTGATTTTTTTTCCCTATTCGAGTGACGAATATCGATTAATTGACGGGAATTAATGAACGAGTCGAGTGACACTCGATAACGAATAAAAATAATTACAGTAATAGAACTAAAGTGCGTCAGGCTGTGTTTATTTTTGTAACTTGGTGCGAAACGAGTTTTTGTTTGTTTCTTTTTTAAATGCGTGCGATTTATCGAGTGCTACGTGAGTGTTACGTGCGAAATAAGATCAATTAAAAAAACACGCATAAGATTTTGTTCCCTATCTATAAAAAAAAAAAAAAATACACACATTAGGCGTTATATAGCGCGGATTGCGCAAATGGAAGTGGCAAGTTGAGTTTGCACGATTTGCAGCGTTTGTATATATCGTTACCGGACACCGATCCGCAGATCCAGGTGAGAGATTTATACGTACGTATATCGCTCGACTGGTTTACAATAAAAAAAAAAGAAGAAGAAAAAAAATAATATCGTCGAGTCAACTTTTTCGTTCCCGTCGCGAAAATTTTATATTCGTCGATGCAGCTCGATCGAGCTTACCCGCGAAAAAAAAAACGGTTCCTGTACCATTTGGCGAACTCGGTGAAACAGTCTCGGTCGAACGGTTCGAACGCGACAAGTTCGACTCTCGGAGTCGCTCAAACGAGCTTCTAATTTTTCTGAGTTGTTTTTTCTGTCTTTTTTTTCTTCTTTTTTTTCGTTTTTTCTCGTTCTATGCAAACTGCGTTGGCCGATACGCCAGTTATTGCTTCGCCGGCAGCTATACACGTATAGTAAGTACGGTGGCAACGACACACGATAGGCAGGTTTGCTTGACGTTTCGTCGAGGTCGAACGAACGCTCGACTTCTCGAATCTTGCACGCACACGGCGTAGCCACACGCGCGCGCGCTCGCCGGCTGGTCGAGAGAGAAAGCTTCGTACGTTGGGGTGGCGCGAGGGGGGGGGGGGGGGGGGGGGTGGGCAACGAGAGTACGGTAGATGCAATATAACCAACGTAACGTCCGCGTGGACCATGTTGCTGCACGATTCTCGTTCAAGGATTATTACACCGTCGAATTACTTGGTTTTTTTTTCTTCGTTTTCGACGGTAGAACGATATCGTGGGCATTATGAATTCCCTGACCTCGATTAAAAGCTATTAAATCACAATTGTGCTTCATTACTTCTCATCGGGAATATCCTTATAAGAATGGTTTTCTTTCTTTCGTTTTTTTTCGTTCTTTTCTGCGTTTTTTCGAATGCCTAATTTAGTACACGGTTTTTATCGAAATGAATGATTTTTATACGAAGCATTTTGTAACGGTAAATTTGATTCGATTAATCGGTGTTCTTATGGTGAAATAGAATCGTGTTCTTGTATCGAGAGATTATTATCTTTTCGTGGGTTAATTAAAGTCTGTTGCAACGGAGACTGAGTCAACTCGGATATGACTACTCGCGTTTGTTCGATTTTTGTAGATTGTGATTGGAATTTTTGAATTAAAATTGATCATGGAAATTATTTTTCTCTTTTTTTTAGAATATCGATCGATCTATTTGCACGGATTTTTTGGTAAAATAGCCTGATGCACTTCTTGGCTAAAATCTATAAATAAATAAATAAATATTGTACAAGATACGCTTTATAGAAAACGATCATAATAATCGACCTTGGAGCACGCGCGATATAACAATTTTATAACCGTACCTTCTATTCAAATCCAGACTTTCATAATCCAAGAAATCATAACTTTATAAATGAAATATTCGGCCTAATTAATGATAAAATTTACGATACAAATTTTAATTCATTTATTTCCCTTCGATTATTTCGATTCATAAAAATTACATTAAAATTGCCATTTGATTCGTAATAAAGACGTTTTTTACTGTTCGTCTATTGAAACCCAGACGACTCGCGGAGGCTGTAATTGCGAGAATAATGCAGTTGGATAGGTTGGCGTAAGAATATTTATTCCATCGTACGACCACCCGTTAGAAAGAACGGGACGTCGTTGGCGTCGCCAAGAAATCTCTTATAAAACAACGCCTCTCTAACCGCGCGATCTTCGGTGCGGTCACCTGTCGATCTTTTTTGCGTCCGGCGAATGTTTCTTGAGTCGCGATCGGTGAAGGTGGGGGTGAGGAAAAGAAACGAAAACGAGCGGAATGACGGAAGAGGGGAGGGTTAAGGAGGGGGGGGGGGTGACGTCTCTCTCGTTTGACCCGAGAGTCTCTTCGTACGATCCCTCCCTCTATCATTCTCTCTTTTCGCTACGTACGTACATCACGTCTCGAGGTTCCGCGTAAAGTCGTTTCGCAATTTTTCAACGATCCACTCCTGTCCGTATGTAGGACGATCGTTTTAAGACGTCTTGCTTAGACTTAAACAGCCTCATCTCGGAGTTTCTATTCTCGAGATACGTTCGCGACGTTTTAAAAAATAAATGATCTCAATGAATTTTTAATAAAATTACGTTTAGATTGAAAACGAACGATCGATATTAAAGAATTCATCGATTAAATCGATATGGATATCGATCGATATAGAAGTTCGAGCCGAGATTTAGGCGAGATAAGTGGAAAATCGTGCGAGAATTTTTCGTTTCGTATCGCTTTAACGACCGGAAAGGGGATATACGACGTATAGGCGAATTAACGAACGGATCGAAGGAATGAAGAAATAATAAAGAGGGAGCGGAAGCTAAGGATGTACAATGCACTCGGTGGAAGCCCTCGAAAGCAAAGCGCGCGAGTCTGTAACGTTAATTTGCATAGGCGAATCAGACCGAAGATCGGTCTCGTCCGCGTACCTATAACGTGTACGTAGTGCGGATGATCGTTAGAGAATTCCGTTAGATCGCGCCGAGCCGTGCGAACGTTCAACTCCCCCGCGCGCTATACACCCTTATACATATATATATATGAATACGTCCGTGTATTATACAGCCTGTTAATGCAACTTTTCGTGAGTTAACTGTCTTCGCAAGAAGAAAGAAAAACGTAACATTGATAATAAGGGGGGTTGCGCGTTTCCAATAGTAAAAATATAAACACCCTCTTTAACATCGTTTCATATCCGTCAATTAAAATTTGTAAATATCATCAGGAATTGCATATATTGGGATTAATGACGAACACGTGGCAAAGTCGATTACGTCGTGTGTAAAAAGAACTTTCGACTCGGACGTTTTCAACGTCGTTCTAATTTTTGTTCTTAACAGCTTCGTTCTTAATTTTACGATCGTATAAATACCTGAATAAATGTTCTTATACGTCCATCGAGTTTTCATTTCCGACTCTACGACCTCCATTTCCGAGCGACTTAGTGCGATCGTTAATGTGGGGAAAGAGAAGAAATAAGAAAACAATGAAAATCACGATTCTTATCGACGAGACGCTATATAACGTCGCAAATCGAGAAGTTCGATATGGGCGCGCCTATCGAGGCTCCAAGGTAGGGTGCCACGGGGTAGCGATTAATAATACGAAATAGGTCGAAGGATTAGCTTTCGGGCGTGCCATCGACGATCCGGTAGCAAATTTTATGTATCCCATTGACTATAGAACGTTATTAGCATTATGTATATCTATTATAGATATAGGTATATATATATATATATATATATATATATACGTGTGTGTGTGTGTGTAAAACGCTCGCTGATGATGTAAGAAGAAAGCACCGGCGTCCGCGAAACGACCTCGCGTGCAAGCACGACCCATCTAGATAGCTCGTGTACGTATAAACGCGATGCACGTAAGATACGCCGCATATCGGCAATAATATTGCATCGACTGTTTTATCGACCGAGCTACGATCTAAATTTTCTTTTTTCGCGATACGATCTTACGAAAACAAAAAAATATATAGTTTGTCATTCGAAAAAGAAAAATTACGATCTGCAAATAACTCGACGCTCGATTAATCGCTCGAATTTCATTGAACGAGTTTACGAATGGCACGAGACGTAAGTCGAAATGAAAATATTATTTATGAAATTATGAATTTGCGAAATGTTTACCATTTGGAAAATTGAAATTGGTTTCGCGGGATAATATTCGAGATTAGAAATGTTAATTGAGACGGGCGCCGCAGTTTTTCGCCATTAAATTTTTTTAATGCTTGTCATTCCAGGGTGGGTCGGGGGCAATTGGGCCCTGCGAGAGATCGTTAACTGGTACCCCCCCCCCCCCCCCCCCCCCCCCCCCCCCCGCACTCTCTCTCTCTTTCACTCTCGAGGGGTGGAGGGGTGGTTTATTATACGAGCAAGCAAAAGCATTCGATCGATAAATTCGTTTCGTTCACCACGCTCGGGCATTGCAACGGAAGTTCCTGGAAGAGATTTGCATTCCCCTGGAGAACTGCGTCGTGAGCTCTCGTGTATTATAGCGCACACGCTTCGCCGTACGATCTCTCGGCGAATCGGGCGCCGAGTCGGTAACTTTGCAGGACGATAGGAAACAGAGAGAGAGAGAGAGAGGTGAGGGGTTGGGGTGAGCGTGTGTTGCGAACGTTTCGAAAGGGGTGGCTTTTTTTCTCTCTCTGTGTATGTGTCTATCTCTCTCTCTCTCTCTCTCTGTTTTTTCTTTCTTTTTCCATGACGAGGTGGGGCGTTCACCAGAGCGTGGGCCGTTCGCGGGGATGTTGTAGGCACACGGAGGGTTGCTCGCTCCCTTGTGCCTCGGCGCAGTCGCAAACTCGTCGTGCCCTCGTGTCTATGTATGTATATATTTACATATATACACACCCATATATATATACATAGAATTACCTATATAGATACACAAATATATATGTATATATACGTAAGTATAAGTCTTGGTGTGCGCCTACCCCCTCGGGAGGGCGCTCACGACGTGTACCCTACGCCGAAGAACTCCCCCACACGCTACTCAGTCTCAATCGGACTCTGGTGGTTGCCGGATCCTCCGGGGGTCCAACTTGGCGAACTACGAGACGTACGTTTCCTTATTTTACTGGTTCTTTTTTTTTACTTTTTTTTTCCTTCTTTTTCTTTTTTCTCCCTCACTCTGTCTTCGAACAAGCTCATTCGCTTCTGTGCCAATCGTTCCGACTTGGGAGAAAACGAACGTCCGAGGAAACAGGAAGGAGGAAGGAGAAGGAAAACGAAGTCACGTCCGGGAAGTCCGAGGAACCTCGAACGAACGAATTAACCCTGCGCGAAATATTTCGTCTTTTTTTGCTTTTCGTTTTTTTTCGAGTCAAAGACGCTCCGGCTCGTTAACTTTGGAATCGTAGATTCGTAGTTTTTTTTTTCGTAAAGTGTACGTGCTCGCGACATCGACTACCAGTTTTTTCCGTCGCGATAATTCGAGAATTGAAATTTCAAAATTTTTTTCATTTTTTTCGGGTTTACAGTGAAATTTTTTCTTGTCGCGTAAAAAATCGACCTACTCGTTCGAAGATTCGCGGTAATTCCGGTCAAAATGTCGAAAAAGAGAGCAATCTTCGGAAATCGTCACCAATGGCGATCTTATTATTATTTTTGTCTCTTCTCTTTTAATTTTTGCACTTATTGTTAGAGACAGAGAGAGAGAGATAGAGAGACTTTTTGAATCCTAATCGTCGCAGTCGTCCGGGAGGCCGAAAAACCGAAACGAAGCGAGGAATTGTACGAGAACGGAAGGGCCAACCGACGAATCACGATACACACCGTGGGGCAGGATAGCGAGTCGCGCGCTCGTTTTTCAACCAAGGCGGACGAGAGAAGAGCGCGCCGCGCGCGCACACACACACACACAGACACAGACACAGACCGGGCCAATACGCACCCGCATCGTTGTGTGTTCGGGTACCGCGGACGTCCGACAGCCAGTTTAGTTAGTGCGCTTCGTGCCGTCGGACACGAAACAGCCCCCTCCGTTACACCATTTTTCATTTACATTCCTCGATTTCGTTCTCGCATTTTTTATTTTTATTTTTCGAGTTTTTTTTCGTTAATTTTCTTTTTTTTCGAAACTTTTTTAAACCTTGACCTTACGGATTGTTTTCTTTGTTTATTCTTTCCGTTCTTCGCGACATTACTCACTAGTCTCGTGCTCGTTTCACAATTTTCGTACGCGAGACGACTCGACCGTGTTCCAGACACAACGCTGAAGTGACACACGCGACGATTTCGAAAAAATTCACGGTCGTTTTGAAAATTATTTCTATCGTTTGATCATTTTTGAAATATTTTTTCTCAAAATCTTTTATTTATGTAATTTTGTTGAATTCTATCGAGGAGAATATCAATACGAACAATATGAAAAATTGTTCATTTTTTTATCGACAAGTTGAATCATATTGAAATTTTAATGTCATTTTTTTTATTACGTTCGGAAGTTTCTCGCGAGGATCGTTCTTCTCCATGTCTACGTAATGTACAAGAGTCCGCAACGTTTTATCTTCTTTCCAAGTACCGGTGAACATCGCGGGTGTAAGAAGAAAAAAAAAGAAAAACAAAGTCTCTACAAAATGTAAAGAAAAAGGGTTTCCGTCCGCTGGCTCGAGCACCTTCGGTTCTCCTCGTAAACTTTGGCTTCAGCCTCTCTGTCTCTCTCTCTCTCTCTCTCTCTCTCTCTCTCTCTCTCTCTCTTTCTCTGTCTGTCTGTCTCTCTTTCGTCGCAAGGTGAGTTTCGCGCTCGCGGCGTTCTCCCGCGACGAGCGTCGAGCCCCCCGAGATCACTTTCCCCGGGAGAACGTTTGTCTCTCGCGGCACTGAAACGCCGCAAAATCTCGGGATTGCTCCGTCGCGTCTCATCCTCGGACTCTTCTCGTGGGACGAGAGCGAGGGCAAGTGAGAGACCTACCATCGTCCGAGAGATCGTCCCGAGAGCTACCCTGGAATCTTGACGAGTTCTTCGAATACTTCTTCGACGTACCCTTTTCGCCTTCTCACGAGGGCACTCAGTCGCCCGGTCTGTACTCTACGAATCCTCTTGAGACTACGACCGAAAGCCACAGGATTCTGTCTCACTCTCTGTCTGTCTGTCTGTCTCTCTCTCTCTCTTTCTCTCTCTCTTTCTCTGTCTATCTGTCTGCCTGTCTGTCTCTCTCTCTATCTTCTGTCTTTGGGTTTCTCCGTCTGTTTCTCTGTATGTGTTTAACCGCGAGAGGACCGAGACGAGAAACGCAATGAAAAATACAACGAGCTTCGGTCGAGGATGAATGACGTTGGCACAAAACTACGAACGGCAATGGAATTTCGAGAAAAATTCATTCACCAAATTATTCGAAATTTTCTCTCAACAAATTTTTGTATCCAACATTCGTGTCTCGTTCGTATTGTTCGTTCGATTTTTAAAAAATTCCAACGTTTATTCAAATATCGATAATAATCGAAAAAAAATCATTCGTTCGATTAATGAAAAAAGAAATAATTATTGGATTGTTTGAATATAAAAAATATAAAAATATTGTCGATTATTACGATGTTGCCGAGGTATGTTGGTTCTGGCGGGTCTTGGCACTGGAAGAATTCACAGATGTGCAATATATATAATCGTGGATCTTGCAATGCCATCACTTGCTTGATGCCGATTCAGCGAGATATAGCGCGAAACTTTCGACGATTTCGTCGTTTACATTTCTCATCGTCGTCGTTAACGTGTTTTAATCAACGTATGAAAATATTTTCGCACGTTTTATTAGAGAATAAAACAAAAGAGATTGGAAAAAAGAACAATATATATATATATAAGTATGTATATATCATTCAATAAATAGAAACATAATCGATTTGATGTAAAAGTGAAAAAATTCGTCATTGACGCCCAATAAATATGATTTCACGCCATGTCGTCGCCAAGTTTCAACGATTTATGTAATTTTTTACCATTCCACCACGACGTACGAAAAGTCTCGCCAGCTGATAAACCGCGATCTCGAAGGGGAAGACGACAGAAAGAAAAAGAAAAGAAAAAAAAAACCCCGAGCGACGAATATTCGAGGGAAGGAAAATTAAACCGCGTCGACGAGGATTAAAATCGACGTTGAATTAAATCGATTCGTACGCGATTTCGTATTTTGCGAGTAAATTTTGCGAGGTCAGCGAGTTTGGGGTTTTGCTTCCAGAACGATCATAAAGTGTCAAAGTCCCCGGAGCGTTTGACGGAACGAACCGGTCGCCGGCGAGACTCTTGCCAAGTCGCGCCATGCGATCTTTGCCGCACGTGCGCGAGGCACGAAATGTCTACGTTGCTTAAGTGAACAAAAAAAAGAAAAAAAAGAAAAAAAAATCAACACGAAATCGAGACGGAAGATATGTGCAGCCTACGGGCGCCCATATTTTCACGGAATCGCCCGAGTCGAAATTTTCGGGCGCGTGCACCTGTCGCAGATAACGTGACTAGGCAGGGACACACGTTGGGGGCTCGGGCCACACGGGCGTGCTGCTGCGGTGGCGGCGTCTGTAACGAATAAACGCACACGCTATAACACCGACCCAAGCGTGGAGAACATTGAATCATTATAAGTTCTATAGTTTACGTGCTTCACCGTTTTTTTTTCTTCCTTTCTTCCTTTTCTTACTTCCTTCGAAACATTTCCTTACCTCGCACGTTTCTCACACGTTGAGCCACGATTTTTCGCCGTCTCGTTCACTGTCGTCTTATAAACAGTGTTTTCCTTTTTTTTCTTTTTTTTTTCATAAATCCGAGAACGGTGTATGAAAACGTTCAATTACATAATTCTCTAGGCTGTAAATGGGGAGGGAATAAAAAGAAAACGTCGCTAAGTGCATGTGTACGGATCTTCGTACACAACGAGCACGAGAGTACACACTCTAGGATGGGCTTTATAGATAGAAATGAATGGGACGCTCCACGCGCTCGACAATGCTTCGCAAACGGAGGACAAAAACGCGCGTTATATATATATATTCGTATCATTCGTATTTCAAAGCCTCCGACTACCTCGCGAATTAATTAAGCACCTCGTGACGCAATATTTCGAATTACCTCTCGGTCGAGAATTTCCCGGAAAACGCGATACGAATATGAATTAAATTACGAGATAAAATTCTGTAATATAAAGATGCAAAGTTGCACTCGTAACAAAATTTCAGCGTGTGAAATTGGATCCGTGGTAAAAAAGTTTACGCAACATTAATGAAAAGTCAAGTAAAAATCCTCATTTTCTATACGAATTAAATAAAATTTCTAGTTAATTTTTATCATAATTAAAATTCGAAGCTAAAAGTCGATAGAAGAAAGAAAAAACATTCTCATCGTTGATTCTCGATAGAATCTTAATTTAATGATTTGTCATAATATTAATTCGGAAGAGATTCTCGAAATTATTTCTGAGATAGACGCGAGTATGTTTCTTGAGAAAGTAAATTTGACTCGAAGCGAGAGGATTCTACCAACCGGAAGTTCCAGATACGAGCAGGTAAAGGACTGCGCGCGAAGATTGTCCCAGATGATGAGGAGCGTCGCTCGACGCGCGACGTTATGCCTCGGAGCCTCTCGAGCTGTATTATAGCAGCATGTATATATATATATATATATATATATATATACATCTCTCTCTTTCTCTCTCTCTCTCTATGTATATATACACACATATATAAGCAACTAGAAACCTGATGATGGGACGTATCATACCGAGAAATTAGTTCCGTAGCGGGTAGCAGAGATGAAGGGCTCTCGGGTAACAGAGTTGCCCTACCTACTACCTGGTAGTCAATTTAGTATGATCGCCGTCGATGGGAACCGGCGCGGGAGCTACGAGAAGATTTCCTGCCGCCAATCATTCGTCCCTCTCTCCAACGTCGACGACCGCCGTGGAATCGAGAGATTCTTCGAGGCATGCATCTCGTCAATTTGATCAAATCGAAACAACTAAAGCACACGCTTCTCATACCGCTCGCGCCAACGTACCAATAACATTTTGTTCCACACGATTCAAACGAAAATAAACAATAAATTTAAACACGTTGCTATTTTTCAATATGTAAAAACGAAAAAACAAAACAAAAAAACAATATCATTTTCCTCCCATCAATAAACTCGAATTGTTCATTTTTCATTGAAAACTCCATCTCTCGATCCAACCAATCGTCAATAATATTCAACGTACGACTTAGAAAGAAAAACAGCTGCAATAACAATAAAATGTTATTCGTACTTAATGACGTCTCGTTCGAAATCGATCGTTCGCCTTGTCTCTCTAATCGATCTTGAAACGACCACAACACGTTCGCGCTCCGAGTCACCCTCCCTCTCCCCCCCACCCCTCTCTCTCTCTCTCACTCTTACCATCCATAATATATTCCCTCTTGCAGTGAATTGCAAAATGGCCGGTAGGCGTAAAACCTCGAGATCGAACATCAGAGATATCGGTCCTGCGGGAGAAGTCCGCGTGGAAAGGGTTTCGATCGTCGGGTTCGTAAACTCGGAGGGTTGGAGGAAGCCGAATAACACCCTCGCTACGTGGCATATATAGTACCGACGTTGAATGCCGCAACGCACGCGTTTATTCACGCTACCTATATACATATATACCTATATTTTCTCTAAAGATATAGATATATCGAGGAGCACGCTCGGTCGCGATAACGGAACCGGAAGCTCGCGGGGCTCGAGGTATTTATCGAGCGCGTTGCCATGCCAGCCCCACGTGTACAACACGGGGGTTTTATATACGTTCAACAAACGGGCTCCGACGCCATTGATCATCTACACGTAAATTCGCGTGCCCACCTGTGCCCACCTGCGGGTTCGCGGGTGTCGACGATCCAAGCTTCGTTTTTATTTTTATTTTATTATGCATCGTGTTTGTATGCGTGTGTGTATACGTATATATGTATATTTGCACGTATACGTATCCTCCACTTTCTGGCTTCCACTTTATCGTTCTACACAAACACACGGGCAACACGCGCGCGTAGAACATCGCTGCTCTGTTATTATTCATATGTATACTCGCTGAATAATCGAGAAGGATGACCGGTTAGGGAGGTCGTCGCAACCCCATTTCCTTCCTCCGCAACCCCCTCGTACCCGGATGCGATGTGGTAATGACTCCGGCCCAGCGCAACGCACACCCTTCTACCCCCTTCCTCGTCACGTCATTCGCATTTTTTTTTGTAGACCCGCCACTTTGAGTATTATAATTGTACGTTGGGTATTTTTTTTGTTTCTTTTTGTGCCTATGCCTTATATCTAACGTTCGGCGAGTGAGAGTCGAAAATTAGAAGTCGGGAAGTAATGAAGTTTTTTTTTCTTCTTCTTATCATAAATTCGATCGTATAATCGAGGGTTGAAATTGAAGGTATGGAAAATGGACGACGTTCCGTACGTAATTGTTTTCTTTTTTCTTATCACGATAAATGCGACGGAGTCCGTAACAGAACTGATTTATGCAACCGAATGGACCGAGGGTTTATTGAGTTTTATCGTTTTTACAGGCGAATTAATGCAATACTGATCGCATTCCGAGATACAACTCTCAATTATGTAATTAATCTAACGAGAATGAAAGAAAAAACTAATTTTTTCGAATAAAAAATCAAATTAACGAAATAATTAAAAAAATTATCGTTTCTCGTCGGCGAGAACGTCCTAGCGATTTCCGCAAATGGGAAGTGACGTCATCGCCCGAGCGTCGATCAGTGCGAATAAACGTGGCGAAATTCAAATCGAGCCAGGCCACTTCCTACATAAAATGGGCATTGAACGTGATTGTCCGAGAGTGTCTGCCAACGTTCTCTATTCAGAAACGAAAATCGTTGCGAACGCTTATTTATATACCTACACGTGCGCGCGTCTCTGTACCGGCCGTCACAATGACTGATCGTTGTTCCGGCAATCGCGTGAATTTTTCTATACGACACGCCGGTCGCGCTAAAGATCTCAGAACGCGATTTGCAATTTTATTATTGATGTTTTCGTTCCTTCTTTTTTTTTATTATTTTTTATTCCCGTTATTATTAGATCGTTGTCATGCGAGGTATTCAAAACAGTCGGACGATTGTCGTTGAAAAAAACCCAAAAATTTGTATCACATTTGTAAAATAAAATACAAATTTTTTTTTTGTAAATCGCTCGAATTTTGTTTTAATCGATCCATTTTTTTTTCATTTCGACGTTATTCGATGCGTGATTCTTATTTAGTTTTAATAGAGACGTAATGAATCCAGGCGAAGTGTCCTTGAGGAAAAATGGAGTTCAATCGAGTTACGAGACCACGCGTCCGTACTTCCGGTAAGCGTTTGCTCGCTGTGGTCTCCTGACCTGGCGCGCAGCATTACGCCTTTCTGGCCTTTCATTCATTCTTCGAGCGAAGGCTCTCCCCCTTTTCCTCTCGAGCACGAAGCACGCGTTCGTTATACGATTGTCGAGAATATCTTTCTCTCCCTCTTTCTCTTGCTCTCTCTCACTCGTATCTCGTTCCACAAACGAGCAATAAATGCGCTGATTTTTTTGTACTCCAGGTGGTATTACGTGTCGGTGCACGTGAGAGCACTTCTTTGATAAATAACTGACGTGATTTAGATTTAAGAGTCGCGTGTAGCAACGCGATCTGAGAATGGTTATAAAACGTTTTATTGTTCCTCGATCGTTGTTTTTTTTTTCATTCCTTAAGACTAACTCGACTCGTTTTAAACGTTGTTGTTCACGTTCGTAAAATTCACGTGAAACGAATCTCGATCTAATTATTCCTCGTGTAAAAGTAAATTAACTATATAAATAAAGAATATAATAATTGCGAAAAATTGTCGTTAAAAAATTAATCGACGAAACGAGAACTTTTCGTACGAGACCCGTACACTTGGCACACTATTCTCGTATCTTTCTTCCTCGTTTTATGCGGTGAAAATAACTAACTCACTGCCAAGATTGGATAAACGGGTACTCTCGTATATACGAGTGGTCGCCAACTGCGAGAGGGTACTTTAATAAGGCCGAGAGCGAGAGAGATAAAGAGCGCGCAGTGAGAGAGAGACCCGGAGGTCAACCCTTCGACGTTTCGCATAACCCCGTAATACGTACCAGGGCAAAAGTACAAGCTACGAGGAAAAATCAACTGGAACCTTTCGCTCGTTCGCAAGAACTTTCTCTGCTTTCACCGATGTGGGAATCGGCATTAGGGCGGCAAAACGATCGTTAACTAAAAAGCTAAGAAAGCGGGCCGAAATAGACGGTAGAGAGACGCTATCATGGAGATTGCTGCATCGTCACTGTGTGCGCTACATCCGCATCCACGTAAATGCATAAAATAGCTCGCTCGTTTATGGTTCTCTCTCTCTCTCTCTCTCTCTCCCTCGACATATTCACTATCGTTAATGACACGTATCTATACACATATATATACATACATACATATACGAATGTAGTCTCTACGAGTCAAAGGATCGACGCGAATTTCCCACAACAGTCAAGCACCGTTCATTCTTCACCTACGTTTAAAAGCCTTTATTAACGAACGAGTGTACGATTGACTCGTGAAAAATTAAACTCGGCTATGATACATCCATTAATTTATGATAGACTCGCCCATCATCGGAAAACTCTAGTTTCCAATCGAAAACGTCGTATCTGTGCCACCCGATACTACGATAATAAATGAAATAGCTATGGATATATCTATTCTATCTATTTGTTGTATATATATATATATGTATATATATGTGCATTTAGGTATAGGGATGTAGTTATGTATATAGGTTATACGTAAGAATCGATATAACCACGTATACTTTTATATATAGACGCGCAGGTATAGATACTTTCGAAAGAAATCGTTGGCTTACGGAAAAAAGGCCATCAATCATTTCGCACACACAAAGATATGTATGTACGTGTATATATGTGTATATATGTATATATGTATATATATATATATATATATATTTATGTGTGTATATAGATATATAAACAGATAGCCTTGATAAAGTTGGGTGCGCGCACCCCCGTCTCGTCGACGACGAGACTCCCCCCCCCCCCTCACTTCCTCCCTCTACTATCACCGGAATCCTCGAATTTGGCCACGATATATCTCACAGATGTCTTGCCAATTTATTTATGCTCGACGGTCTTCGTGAATCGATGAAACATCGTGAATGGCGAAGCAATAACGCGTACGAGGTACGCTACGAAATTAATCAATTTGGTGGATTTTTCAATTTTTATTAGTACTTTTTTTTTGGAAGTCTACCAATAAGTTTCGTGTGAATTTATTATCGTGGAATGTGGGCGTTGAGTGCGAATAAGAAATTGAACGTATCGATCGATGCTTCGATCAGTAGTGATCGAAAAATAAATAAATGTCTTTAAATTGGATTTTACAGAATTCTAATTTTTATCTAATTAAATTTTTTTAAATTCCGATTTTTTAAAGAATTTTCATTTGTTCTAATTAGATTTTTTAGAGAAATCTAAAGGAATGAATGAGGGAAAGATAAGCGGATCAAAGCGATATATTTCACGATTGTCACGAGGGATAAATTGTCCTGTATGCATTTCATTTGCAGTGAAGCGGAGTGCGTCGGTGGGTGACAAGTGTACGAAGGAGGAATTCACCAGAGACGCATCGTCGGGGGTGCTCGAGCAAAGTAATTCTAGGACTCGTTTTCCGAGTGTTTTCCTCGATAGTTTCGATCGCGAGTGTATAGAAACGCGATAGACCAACAGAGAGAGAGAGAGAGTGAGAGAGAGAGAGAGAGAGAGAGAGAGCGCAAGAAAACTATAGAACTATAGACTTTCGTAAAAACCAGAAATAACATGTACACATTATTCTCACGTAACTATATAGTGCCACGAACAAACTGCGAAAGGCCATCGACGTTGCGATGAGCAAACGGAAACGTCAAACTCGCGTCCAATGAACGTCTCTAAGGGACGTCCGAGAGACGAGAAAAAGAAGACGAAAAAAAAGATATACATATATATAAAAAAAGTAAAGTTCCGGGCCTCGTTCGTCGTCTTCGTCGTTGTCGTCGAGTTACTCAAGAACATTTTCGCTCGATCGATGAAGACACACACACGCACACACACACACGCACACACACACACGGACGACCTGCGGTATAGTCCGAGTCGAGCTTTAGGATAAAACGCTCCGTCTTGAGCTCTACCTTCGTTTCTGCGCTTTGATGATGTGGCGCTTTCACCCTCCAACCCCTCAACCCTCGCCCAACCCTTCGCTCACTCACCCTCTCCCTCTTTCCCACTCACACACCGTGAACGGTCTTTTCCTACGTGTTCGAGCTTCACGTTCGATCTCCAGCCCCTTTCGCATTTCCGCCGTCTCACGCCATATAGACCGTGATAAGGGTTGTTTTCTCATTACGTATATATGTATTCAAGGCACATACGTCCTAATTGTCAGACGGAAACGAGAGGCAAAGGTTTTCGTGTGGGCATAGAGAATGAAGGGTACAGTGATTGGCCATTGCGATTTAGTCATTGGCAGGCACTGTAACACGATCGTTTTGTAACGAGGTGCATTCGGCTATGCCAATCACTGTACTTTTCTTCTCCCCCGGGCTTGGCTCGAACAACCGTACCGTTCGACTCGACTGGGTACAGGTGCGTGTGTACTCGTAAACCTCTCGTACTGATCGAGCCCCGTGTGCTGCATAATTTCGCAAACTTCTGGCTCTCGCCGCCCTCCACCCTTTCTACGCTGCGTTAACTCCGAAATAGGGGCTGGAGGGGGGCAAGGGGTGAATCGCGAGTGTTGGCGTCTGAACCCTTTGCGAGCTCGGGGCGACTGGGATCATTATGATCATCGCCGTTCGAATCGTGGCGGGGCCGAAATTGCACGAGAAGCGGATATTTCAACCCCACGATATTATTTCAAGCTCCGAGGGTAGTAAAGCTCGTCGTTTCGCAGGCTTTTTTTATCGTTAAATAATTTTCTTTACGATCGAAAATAAGAGATAACAATTTTCTATATTGAAATGCATAAAATAAAAAACAAGGTGAAAACAAAATGAGAAAAAATCGTGCCGATTGTTACGTCGTAAAACAAAAATAAGGGTGCCTTTTCGGAGCTCGAGCACGATACGTTATTCCGACAAAATTACAATTTTCTTATCGTTAAGGAAGTATTGTTGCTTGAATAATTCAAGTTCGCGAGATAAGGTCGATGATGCATGTTTCATTGCAAATTGATCAATTTAATCGACGTCCCTAGTTCAACCTTGTTAAACAACAAACGTATCTATATTATCGAATGATTGCGAGGGGACCGTGTGACAGGAAAGAGAATGGTGAGAAAAAGGAAAAAAAAAGTAAATAAAGCGAGATATGCTCGCGCGTATTAATACTCGTTGCTGGTACTCCCCGTAGCATAAGGGCAAGCACGCACACATACCCAAACACACACACACACACACACACCCATACACACACACACACACACACACACACACACACACACACACACACACACACACACACACACACGCGCGCGCGCGCGCACGCACGCACGCAAACACACGCACGCACGCACGCACGCACACACACACACGCACGCGCACGCACACCCACACACACACACACACACACACACACACACACACACACACACACACACACACACACACACACACACACACACACACACCCATATATATATATATATATATATATATATATATATATATATAAAGCGAGCACTTTCCTCGCGAGGAGTTACCGCCAAGAGTGGTACGCCTTACAGTACATTTAACGTTTATACACATACCATGCGCCCCATCATGTACGGGCAAACTATTGATCCGTGAGTAGTCACGCGATTCCCTCGTAGAACGCCACTCAAGCCTTTCTTTTTTCATCGTGGTTTTTTTCCTTACCCTCTCTGAATCCGAGCATTTCAACCCCCGTCCTCGCCCCGTCCTCAACCTCCTCGAGCCAACCTCCCTCGTCGTGCTGCGCTGCCGGTCACTGCCGCGACAGTGCTGACTTTTGTTAGGCATACTGTATACATAGTCGAAGTTTCTTCACATGGCCCACCCCATCCGTGAATATGCCTCCTATATATATATAGACGTATATACGTACATATAGTACGTAGACGTTGTGTACGATATATATATGTGTATAACGCGAAAGGTAACTCGCCCTTCGCCGCCGATCCTCGCGACATAACAACGACTACCTAGGGCACCCTCGACAAAACTACCCCTTGGACAATTTGGTCTTATTTAATTTTTTTTTTCGTTGCTATTCCGCGACGCAGATACGACGAAAACAAATAACCATCCCTCTGTCTAATTTATCACGGTTATACCGAGAAATGCGGTATAGAAAATTGCAGGGGTTGAAAGTCAACTCATCGGACAACGACAAAAACCAGAGGATTTTCTCGGTTATGGTTGCAGTTACCACCGTCTGTAGCCAAGAACACGTAGTTTATTTTCCGTCTCGTTGCATCCCACGGATATAAAACGATACTCGGTCGCAAGTATAGCGGGATGGCAAGGCCGGAGACAGTGACGGAGGTTGAGGGTTGGGGCACGGGGGATGTAGGGATACGGGACGTACAGGGGATGATAAAACGCACGCGGTCACCGCGATCCAATTAGGCCTCTAGCCGGGGCAAACAGGAAGCGCAACGGCGGATGATTGTGGACAGAGAGCTGAGAGGAAGAGAGACAGAGAGAGAGCATGCGGGGTAGTTCGTGTTAAGGGGTGAGAAGAAGGGGGTTGGTTGGTGATGACGACGAGAGAAGGATGAGCCAGGAGGGATGAACGAAAGGGATGGAGACGGTGTGGCCTCGGGGCAATATCAGCCCAGGAATAACCTCGCCTTTATTTCATCCCTCTTTTGCTCTCTCTCTCTCTCTCTCTCTCTCTCTCTCTCTCTCTCTTTCTACATATATATGACATGGCATATAGCCCAGCCGAACCGTAGAGTGTATACACCGGTTCGTTGTCGTTCTCGTTCCCCACCCACCACCACCACCACCACCACCACCATCACCATCAGCCACCCTTAACTCACTCCATTTCCCTCGCTTTTATCACCTGCCATCACCACCTAGCGGCCACCAAGAGACGGGCTCGCGCTCGGTCGCTTCGGGGGTGCTTTCTCGCGGAGAACGCCAAGGCAGCCTGGGGGCTCTACACACGACGCACACGTATGTACAAACATACACGCAAACACAAATACAGGTACACATGCACGCCGCGCCTGCTTCGTAAGGCCTTATCGGTAATGGTCCTATTTTTGGAATCTCCGCCCATTCTTCGCGTGACCCACCTCCACACGAGGCATCTTATAACATCGTACCTACCGTGCACGTATACAAGCGGACTTATACCACTAAGGAACGAAGAACAGAGAGAAAGAGAGGCATATACACCAAGTCGCTGCTTCACCGGCGCCCATCGACCATCGCCTATACGCGCTTGATATTAGTCGTGGCAGAGTCATTGGCACAACGAAGAAAACTTCGCCACGAAACTCGTATAGCATTATGCAAATTCGTGCTAATTTGTTTCTTTCTTACCACTCGACGTCAACCCTGTTTTACCCCCTTATCCTCGGTGAAACGAGAATCGCGAAAGGCTATAAATTTGGTCAAGAACGAAGCTGGCAAACGCTCGATGTTTCCAACCGTGCCATTAGTTACCAGACTCGACCCGATGATTTGCTAAGTGGCCAATGACTGTGCTCTTCCAAGATTCGACGATCTACATAGACGAGCGGGTGGCGTGCTACGCGAAGCGTCGAAACCAGCCAACTTCGTTCCTATCTCGTGAGAGACGAAGAAAGGCGAGCCGGAGGGAAAGAAGGGCGCAGCTTTCCTCGATCGAGAGAACGGGATGGGGAAGGTGGCGTCCTGTCGGAGAATGACGCAGGCTAAAACCTCGTGGTACCGAGAGTCCAGGCTGTTCCCAGCTATGAAGTCGATCTTGATACCTGACGAGATTGAAGCGGGCGACTCGTTGCTTCGTACCGACGACGAAACACACACGCCCATGTCGCCTAACCCTAAAAAAAATCAACATAAAACCACCCCTAAGCTATAACCCCCCTATCTCGATCCACTTCGCTCGTCGTTTATCTCTTTCCGATGACTTTTTTCTTATTCCATACATTCAAAAAAAACAACAAACCTCGCGAAGATTTCCTGGAATTCTTAGAAACATTACAGCGAATAACCCACCGCGAGTTTCGATCGCGCCCGAGCTTTCTTACGACTAAAGTTACAAATTCGTTTCTCTCCTCTCTCTCCCTCTCTCTCTGTTTCTATATGCACTTACACCATTAATGGATGCAACTATATATATATATATATATATATATATAGCCTGTGTTACAGCCACAATCCTGCTTCGGTAATGCCTCGCAGGGGGTTGGGCAGCGAGAGGTTGATACGTTTGGTTGGCGTGACTTGGCGCTTCGACGATCGATATAGTGAGACAGGGGCTGGGGGGGGGGGGGGCAAGCTTTCCCTGCTTCGGTTCAACCAGCAAGCGTTCGCAGGTCACGAGAGAATATTATTACCCGTGTGCGCTTTTTTCTTTTACTTTTTATTTCTTTTACTTTTTCTATGTGTATATAGTACGAATACGCGGTTATAGTCTTTTATCCAACATCGCTGTTTGATTATATATTTTGTTCTTACCTAAGTGTGCGCGTCTATGCGCGATACCGGACATTCGGGCTCGTAAATGCGCGGCGTGAAAAGTAGCGACGACTCGACCAAACTCAAGGGGGAAACGAGTAAATGAGGGAAAGTCCTTATTAATGAGCAAATGCGAAAGAAAGTCTGAGATTTTTTTCAACTTTTCCCTCCGACGCACGTTAATATATATTTTTCTTTTCGTACGGACAACGATACCTTTATCTAGGGCTCGTTGTGAAAACGATCGAAGTGGCCTGGTGCTTTCGCATCTTTTTGTTACGTGTATTCGTGACCCTACTCTCCTCTTGCCGACTCCGTCGCACCACCCTAACGCGAGTCACGCAATAATCACAGCCAACCCTCGCGCCCGAGCTCGATAGCGCGGTATAGGTCTTTCGCGCACGATTTAATTTCACCGCTAACACACGAAGAGTAAGAGAGAGAGAGAGAGAGAGAGGACGAGACAAGGGAGCGAAAGGTACCGAGACCATTTCTCCTCATTATTTTTTCGCTCGTAGTTACGCATTTTTTTGTTCTAGCCCCGTTTCGTATTTTTCTTTCGCTCTTTCTTTCTTTCATCGCCCGTCGATCGCTGTGTTCCGGCCATTTTACAATAACCCCGCGAGTTCGCTATCACGGTAGCGAGTCTGTTAATGAAAAATAAAAATCTTAACTTCTCCTCCCTCTCCCTTCTCGTTGTACGTTATTTCTTTTTTTCTTCTCCATCCCGATTAACCACTTTGCTGTATAGTCGGAATAATTTTGTTCCCCAGACATAGAGCGCTTGGTCGTTTGGTCATGGGCCACCGCACTCTCGGCAAGTCGATATTTTTCATTCGTGCAAAGGCCGCTACGATGTACAGGAGAGACGTTGGTTCCGGTGTATGTGTGGCGCTCGTGTAATTGGTCTCGGGGTTATTCGGGGACGACGGAAGAGGAAGGGCACACGCGAGAAGGAAGTGTTTGCCGCGCGCGCACCGCCTTGGGAACGGAAAAAAGAAGAGAAAAAAAGAGAAGACGAAAAAGAAGATAAAAAGAAATATATATATATACGTATATATGTAATAAAGTAAAAAAAAGTGGGGGAACTCGAAGAGAGTCCGCGACGACGAAGCTCTCTGTCTTTCTCTCGTCATTTTTGTCGCGCGTATTTGCGCGCGCGTGTGTATGCGCACATAAAAATGTGCGGTACCGGGAAAAAGGGAGAGCGTTACGTAGCTAAACGCCATATGCTTGTGCCCAGTCATTCCCTCACGCTTTCCCGCTATATTTTCTTGTCGCTTGGTTATTACTTCGCGTACCTGCTATTTGTTTTTCCTATTTTTTTTTCTTTTACTTTGAAACACTTTATTTTTTTCATTCTTCTTTTCGCGGTATTCGTGGTACGTGGGGAAAGAGAAAGAGAGTGTGAGGGAGAGAGAGAGAGAGAGAGAGAGAGAGAGAGAGAAAGAGAGAGGGACGAAGTATCTTTGCGGCGGGTTAGGTCTCGTTAGGTGCCAATTTACCTCCAGGCAGAGTGGTATAGCTTCTCACCCCCCTCCCCTATCTCCTTTACTCTTTCTCATTCGCGCTACTTCTCTCTCTCTCTCTCTCTCTCTCTCTCTCTTCGTTCTTTACGCATTCGCGTCCTGTATATTTTCGCACCCGTATGTATGTTTATCCTTACACATCTGCATGAGAGAGTCGTGCGCCAGTTGTCGACGTTTACCAACTGAAGAGAGAGGGAGAGAGAGAGAGAGAGAGAGAGAATGGAAGGCGAAGGAGACCGAAGTGCACACTTTCCCGCGTCAATTTTCGCTCTCGCGTACACAGGTACACAGATACGCGCGTAAAATGCCGTACTTGGAGCGCCGTTTCTAGTCAGCGCCGTAGGGCGACAAAAAGCCACGGCGCCGTTGAATCGTCTCGAATACTCGCCGATACGTAACTACTCCTAAGCGACTTGACCATTTTGCGCTTCGACATCGTCCGCCGCTCGTTATAGCGCCCCGATATCTACGTATACGCAATGTTACGTACGTGACCGATCGATATTATCACGATGGGACGTACGACGTGATCGGCATGGTGGAGGGGGGGGGGGGGGGGGGGGGGGGGAATCAAGATCGTGCGAGATCGCGATTTAGTCGTTAGCGAGGGTCAGGTCTTCCCGAGAGCGTGAGATTCGAACTCTCTCTCTCTCTCTCTCTCTCTTGGACGGTTTGGAAAAATCATCGACATGCTCGAGGCTTCGTCGATCGTGAAACTTGACCGGTAAATCGAACGAAACTTCGACCTCTCGTACGGAAATCGATAAACTATCGTAATTTCGCGAATCGATGTATCGTCGAATTTCATCGTATACAATTTTAATCGATCGTAGGTATTATCGTCTCACGATCTCAACGGTTTCGATCAACGTGCGTCATGTAATTAGCGAATTAGTCAGCCCCCCTCCTTTTTTTACCGCAGATGCAACGATTACTAACGAGACTCGAAGGAAATCGTACGAGGGACAATCAGGGTAGGAAAAATTCCAAAAATTAAATTAACACGTCAGGCATAAAGAAATTCCAGCGAATGTCGTTACAAACAGTCGTAACGGAAAAGAAAACGGACGTTACCACTTTTTGACATCAAGCCCTTGGTCTTGTCTCAATCGCGATGTTCTAAAATCGGCATTTTTCCTCGTCCAAAATTTTTGTAAATAAGACAGAAATTTGTGGATTTTATCGCTTGCCATCCGACGACTCTGTCGCGTTCCGCTGGTATAATCCTCGATGCGACCGCTGCAACAGAAACAAAAAATAAAACAAGAGACAAGGAGGACGGAGGGTGGTGGTCTCGAGGTTTTGCGGTGGACAGACCGTGTGCAACGCGGGAGGACGCGAGGCGTGACGCCCACCTGCCCCAACGCAGCCTTCGAGGATCGCTCGCAGTCCGATACTTTTCAGTCTTTCCGGATGGTTACTGTCCTATATATATATACATACATATATATATATATATAAAACATGGCGTCCGCGACCACCGAAACGTCGCGCGTCAGTGCTGAAGAGCCTGCTGCCATACGAAACGTTCTTTGTCCGAGTTGCGTTTCCTGCGTCACGAAAATGGTTGCCGGTCGAGAGTCGTCACGATCCTCGCGTCCCTCGAAACACGCACTACGCGTCGATCCATAAACCCAAAGACGCGACGATTTAAGCTTTTCCCGCGCGAACGAAAAAGAAACTTCCGATTCAAATCTCGCGCGCAATTAAATAATTCTCGTTGAATTTTTCATTCCTAATTTAATGAATAATCGTAACGTAGAGAAAATTACGTGAAAAATAAAAGAGGGAGAGGGAGAGAGAGAAAGGGGCCCTTTGAGTACATTTCGGAGTCCGCATTGCGGAGAAAAAGTATTTTCTCGCTCTGATATTATCCTTGACCAATCGGCCAGAGGGATCTTTCGCGCTTATTTCGAAAGCGTTATTTTCTACATATCTATATATTTATATATACATATAAACATACACAAATATATATATTTTGGCCTATATGTGCGAAGCACGCGACGCAGCGTACACGTAAAAGCAGCCACGAACCGTAGTTATAAGCTGTACTACCCAGTACGCGCGTGCTTCGAAGTCTACGATCGTTGCGCGAAGAGGGACGGCGAAGTTTAACATCGTTCAAAAGAGGTGGAGGTGTACGAGGAAGAGGGTGAGGGGGGATGATGAAGGAAGGGAGGGAGTGAGGTTTTTGCCTCGCCTATTATATATACAGTAAAACGCCCTGGCGCGGTATACTTCAGTAACAGGGTACCGAGAACCCGCTATCTGCATGCTGATGCACCGACGAAGGAACGTATATACGCGATTGCGATGTGTTAAGGGGAATGGTCGACCGGGGGTTGCCGTGGATAAACGAGTGTGTCGGCGAAATTTGTAAAAATATTTTTCTCGAACGAAACATTCGGCAAGATTTGAAATCGTACGTAACGTTATTCGTGTCCCCAGTTGTGATCGATTCTGGAATTTCGAATTTGGAAAGTTTCATGGTTTGGGGGAGGCTTTTTTTTTCAAGGGTTGATATCGAGAAGATTCGAAAGAAGTTGTAAATAAAATGTTCTTTTACGGGTATATACTTTCTGGCTTGACCGAGAGTTCTATATAGAGTAACGTCGTTGTGGCGAAACACACGTAAGCGCGCGACTACCGGTCGCCGATTTCAACGGCTCGTAGGATCAGCCGCCGTTTCCCGCCGCATTGCTGGCGCAGCGCCCTGACCTCAAAACACAGCGGACTCGCACCGATCGATAGAAAACTTCCTTCCTACCGTTTCTACAACCCCTCCGGGCTCTATCGTTCTCTCTCTCTCTCTCTTTCTCTTTCTGCTTTTGCCGTCGCGCACACACCACGTGTACACGCCTACATAGGTGAAACGTCACTGTGAGGTCAACGGCACAGTGATTGGCCGGTACGAGGCGAAACTTCTTAAGAAAGTACAGAAAAATTTGGTCCCGAGCGAGAATCGAGGCTGAATCGATCGGTCAACGATCGTCTCGATCGAGATAAATCATCGGAGAATCGAGAGAAAAACGAGTTTTATATCCGACGTTTTTTTGTTGTTTATTCGCGTCGATTTCGTACAAGAGTGTTCGTAGGCTCGTCCGTAGACACTTCCACGCAAATCGCCCACACGAACGTTGGTACGATATTTCGAACGAAATCTGTCGTGGGATTTGAGAAATAAAAAAATAAAAAGTAAATAAAAATAATAAGAGAAATTACGATTAAATTGATCGACGGTCGAAGGATCGAACGCCGAAGCGAGAAAGTGATGGACGACCACTTTCGACGTCCCGAGGCGCGGGAAACTCCGGCCCCTGGGCTACTTCCGCTCTCTCGAGCGAGCTTTTATGTCGATCTCGACGACGGATGCGCCATCGCGTTGCATCGAAATCGCTCGTCTTTTCGAGACAACAAAAGTTCTCTCAGCATTTACAAAGTAGGACGTGAAAGTTTTCATGCTTTTTTTTCAATTTTATTGTTTAATTTGATTTTATCATTTTGTTGCCGTTAATACGCGACGCGCGATTACGAGAATTATTGCGCGATGAATTTTTCTGACATTTTCGTACTAATTCGTTTTTGTGCTTTAGCCTTTTGTCTTTCTCTCGTATATTCGTCGTGCCCGCCAGACGTCACTTTTAATATAGCTGTATATCCGTATGTCTTTTCGTATGTGTGTGTGTGTGTCTGTATAAATAAATATAGTATAGCTAGTAGGCTAATGCGGTTGGCATTTAAATGACGAGGGACGATCCGAGAGAGCCGAGGGGCGAAGCAGCCAAACGCGACGAAGCCCTTTCCGGTCTGCCTCCCTAACTTTCACCCCCCCTTCTTCCCACTTCGTCTCTATACCCACCAAGAGACTGTCAGGATGAACCTGTAATTTGTAACCTTCAAACAGTGCCCTCGTTTCGTTCCATTTCACCTTTTTCTTCAACCCCTCACCCCACCTCCTTTTTTTTACCCAGCTGCGAAATTATTCGTACGCTCTCTCGCTGTCTATCGAACCATTTTCCACTCGAAGGTTACGAAAATAATTGACAGATGTAAATTTACTTGGATAATTTGTCGATTAAATTAATCGAGTATAAAAAGTGAAAAAGGAGAGATATGAATTTTATAAATATAAGTTGAAAAATATGAAGTTGAAAATGGTTTGAAAACCACGAGAGAAAACAGTGAAAAGAAAAAGTGTAGGCGATACTGTTAGTAGGAGAACACGTAGCGAAATTATCAACCGCATGGTACACGTCTAGGTCAAGATATCCTCGGCTGAGGTCTCGATTACTTCTCGATCGCGGTCGGATCGAGTCACGACGGCCTACGAAACATCGAAAAATAGATACACGACCCACTTACGAGCCAGACGGTATCGCTGATACGCTGATGCTATTTTAATTATGATGGACCGTATACGCTCCGTATGTCGTGGTATGAGAGAAAAAAATATACATCACGAGTATAGTAACGAGTTAATGAGCAATTCGGAGGGTGAGAGTTTCGCGTGATTTAATAGTCGCGAATCTCCTTTCGATTCACCTCCTCGCCTGAACCCTCGCGCAATAAACTTCGTTTTCCATACGCTTTAATGAATTCTTAACGATGCAACGACCTACAGACATCTCGTATCGTCCGGAGAGAGTGAAATTCGCCGTTACTTTATCGAATAAATAATTAAAAATAAAAATTAATAAAGAAAGGAACAAAAAGGAATCGATTTTTTCAATATTTTTTTCGACAATCGAGTAAAAATGAAAGTCTTTCGAGTTTCGTCGTGGATTGAATTCGTGAGTAATGCCATTCTGAAGAAGTAGAGGCTTCTTTCGTTACGAGGAGAACGGAATTGGTGATGTACCTTCGCGTTCCACCTGGTACCACCTTCGATCTGTAACCGATACAACGGAAAAAATGGGCAAAACAAAAAAAGAAGAATATTTACGTAAAAAAAGGAAACGCTTCGCACAACTGGAAAAAGGAGAACGTTCGATCGTGGATATATCTTTTTTTTCTCTTTTTTTTAATCCAGAAATAGAACGAGACGAATGCACTCTCTATCTCCGGCATTCGGTCTTTTCCGCTATATCACCGCAACTTTCGCCCCGGAATAATAATCTTCCTCGATCGATAGCTTCGCTCTAGGTCTCTCTACGGACACACTGCCCCGTTGTCTTTTCCACCGGAACGATAAACACGTTAATTCTCAATATTTTATCTTTTCTCGATTTTTTTAAATTCGAACATCGCTCGATGAAACGAGAGGTGGATGAGCGATGAATTTTTATCCGACGGAAAGTTAAATAGAGACAGACGGAAAGAATAGAGAAACGATATGGGAGCGAGAAGCACGTTTTTCGAGTTCGTCGAAGCGCCCTTCCTCTTACTCGCGCATACGGGCATACATACGGACCGGGAGATTAATTTTAATTAATGCGCGGTGGCCCGTGCTCACCTCGCCTCGACTCGTATGCCCTTATACCACGTGATACGCGGTGTCGTGCGGCTAATTGTGCTCAAGAAACCCCGCGCTTTCGTCTCAGGGTACAATAAAGTGAGTGAAGTTGCGAAGGTGTGTGTGGGGGGGGGGGGGTGGAGGGGGGGGGTGCTATGGACTCGAGCACGGTCTAAGAAGGCAATACATATGTATATAAATTTTGAAAACAAGGTAGGCTAATTCTTCGTTCTCATTTCCTCCTTACGCGTCTTTACACACGCGTTCCCTTTCAAAAAGGTAGACGAGAGTGAGACAGAGGCAGAGAGAGAGAGAGAGAGGGTGATAAGGCACGAGGTGAGATATAGATGGTTTGGTGGGAAAGGTGACAAGAGGTGAGAGAGACGCGCCAGTTGCGACAGAGTGGTCGAGTTCGGGGCGCCAGTTGGACGAGTCGAGATCCAGAACGATACGCCCGGTGCCACTCGTACATAATCCATACGGAGAAAACATATATATATATATATATATATATATATATATAGTTTGAGCATAGACCAACACAGTTGCGAACTCGAATACGCAGTGCACGATGTTTGCTCTTACGTGGTAAAATAAAAAAATGAAAAATTAAAAATAAATGACAGAATGAGTTTTCCGCGAATTAGTACGCCTTTGCGCTCCTCGGAGCTTTTACCTATATATATATATATATGCCTCTCTCTCTCTTTCTCTCTTTTTTTATTTATGACGCTGTTTTTTTCCCTGCAGGATTTTTTTTATTCGTTCCAATTTTTTTTTTTCATATCGTAACCGTTGCACGAAAGAAATAAAGAAATATATTTTCGAAGCTTTGTCTCTTTGTCGTTTCTTTTTTTTTGCACGAAATCGAGATACGCGTGATAAACCTCGCGGGGAGCTTTTATAATCGTAGATCGGCCTCGATTCTAAAACTCGCCACCGACCTTTCACGATCGCGAGCCTCGTAATCCTTGTGTGTACAACATGTATAATAGTATATGTTTATATTTATATAGGTAAGTGACCGTGTGTGCGCGAAGTAGGTATGTATATCGGTGGCATTTACTGTAGCGCACTCTTCGTGCACTGTGGTCGGGCCACCACCGCCGCAACTAATACCGCCTATGTGACTCTCGGGCGCACATAGAGCTCTCTCATCTCTCTCTCTCTCTCTCTATCTATCTCGACGTCCACCCTTCTATTCCTATTAGTTTCTTTTCCACGAGCCCACTGGAAGAGAACGAACGCGCGGCTGGAGAACCCGACGGAGAGATAGATAGAAAACCCAAGGGATATCAGATACGGCAAACCGGTTCAAGGATACCAAAACTCTTTATATATATATAAAGAGAAATATATATATATATATATTTATGTATGTATGAATATGTGTTTATATATGTATGAAAATTTATATAAGTACGCGTCGTTTCCGGATATAGGAGAACATCGCGTATATAGAAATCCCGGGAGGCCATACACGTGGATACTCGGAGATTTTCTTGCAGTATGAATATTATTGCCCACGTGTTTTCGTGTACGGCATGTATAATGTATATACGCGTATCGTTTGTACGAAAGGGAAAAATACTCGTCTCGCCCACCAGTTATTGACCACTCGGGATCGCTACTCGCGGGTCAATAATCGGGAAAACATACTTACTATCGTAGTGGTATCTATTGTTTTGTCTTCTGTAAATTGCAAATACGACATTGTTATTTCTGATTTTTGACAATTTCCCGACGACAAGTTGGAAATGTATGAAAATTTGCAGGTTTTGAGATTTTGAAACTGATATCTTGCGACAAATTAGAACTAGAAATGTGATATTCGTGTTATACGGGGATTTCCGTTTTTGTAACATCCCTTTTCCCGTTAAAAACTCGAGAAGCAGAATTTACGATTTTTTTCCACTTGATCGATAAATTGTAACAAACCAATGTTGTAAACAAATTGTATATTTTCGAACTTGCATCGTAAGGTTCCTGCGCAACGAGATCGCAATGTCCTGATTCTTGGATTGAACAAATTTGCTCGATCTTTCATCTTTTGACAAGAGAGAGGGAGGGAGATAAAGAGTTAAGTAGAATTGGCCAGAGAGCGCGATCTCGGGTCCAAGGCAGCGGAGAGAGCGTTCTCTCTCGTGGCGCCGAGAGCGCTAATGATCAGTATCGAGTAAGATCCCGTTACGGTGTTCATCGTTGGTTCGTTCTCGCCCCCTCATCATCGCACCGAGATACAGTCTATAACGATGTGGTACACTCTCCGCTTCACTGATGTGTCCACACATTCATACGTATCTACCACTCTTCTTCCGTTTCTTCATCCTCTCCCTTTCGACTCTCTGCTTTCACCTCTTCCTCTCGTCTTTCTCTCTGTCTCTCCACCACTTTTTTCTCTCTCTGCATTCATGGGACGATCGGGGACACGGCGAAATCGTCAAACCTCGATTCTCTTGTTTATTCCACTACTATGGTCTCTATCTCTCTCTCTATATATGTATACATATACATATCCATGTATAGCCGCGGAAACCGACTTCCGAATACTCTCTAGCGGCCGCGACTCACCTTAATTATTATTCGAATGGCTCTTCGCGCTGTGAGAAGGGAAACGTCCAATTATACGATTTTTTTTCTTCCCTTCTCCTCTTCGTCCTACCGTAGCCGCAGCAACGAGAAATCTCTTTACCGATTGAAATTCGGTCTTTGCGGCTAAACTCCTCGAGCAAATTAATACGACAGAAAGAGAAAAAATCTCCGCGACGAGATTTTTCAAACGCGACCGCGAGTACACAGAAAAATTCTATCCACTCTTAGCAATGTTTCCATTTAATGTGTGGTCAGTACCACACATTGAATGAAAACGTCAGAATCATTAAACATCGGACCGAATTCGATCAAAAAGAAAACCCCTCGTTCTCTAAGGTCCAGGCGATTCTAATTACGAAGATACACACACACACACACACACACACGCACATATATAAATATCAATATTTACGGAAGGTCTACCGTAAGGGAAAATGATCGTACAAAGTAGAGTGAACTTCGTGCCACACGAAGACGACGGAACTCTCCGGAACTCAGCCGGTATCAACTCGTGTCCCCGTCTTGGGGATTTCATGTTTCAGACACGAAACGTTCCTTCGTTGCATGCATCGTTTCCAACGATTAATTAGAAATAATTAGTAGGTAATTTTCTCTCCTTCTTTCTACCTATTTCTTGTTTTCCTTGTTCTCGTTCCTTCTTCTTTCCTTCTTCTTTTTCCTCATCCATCCCATGTATATATAGTAAATAAACACACACATATATATATATACATACATATAGGGGCAGTTCCGTCTTTATCTCCGGCATGCTGCATCCTCGAGCACGTTCTAACGGTGAAGGTGCTCACGTGTACGTATACATAGTTATACCTTCATGCTACGTCGGAGAGTCGAGGTTATGCACATGCATTGTTTGCAATTTACCTAAATATATATATAGTTGTATATTATGTCTGTGTGTATGAGTATATATATATAAATATACAGGAAGATTATATGGACGTCTTCAGTCGGCCGATTGTTTTATTTCGCCCAGAGGGACCAGCTCTCGTTCGCTCGTGGTTACACAAAGCATATTTATTCCCCGGATCTTGCTGCAACGTATTTCTCTTCTTCCTTGGATCGATCTAGCGGCAGAAGCCTCGATATAGACTGGTAACTCGTTCCTCGATTTAATACCAGACTTTTTGCCGACTCTCTATTTGTCTCTCTCCCATAGACACAATGCGATTATTTCCAGCTAATACTCGCCAATTTGCCAATTAATTAATTACGCCGTACGCCTTTCTTTGCTCGCATACCGAGAGCGACTCGCGTGTACGAGTTTACGAGACAAATGCATTGTTAAAGTTTACGATCTTCTCGACGAAGGACAGATGAGAATCTTGAAAATCGTTAGGACGCGAATAAACTGTTTTTCTGTTTGTTTGTTCTGTTGTTTCTCGTTTCGAGAGCAAACGTTTTACAAATACCAAATTTTATTCGTACTTAATCGTAACTTTCGTTTCAATGGTAATTACGATTTTTCTTAAAATTAATGTTTATCCCTGTTTTCAGTTAGATTTCGGGAAATGGGTCTTGTCGAGCGCGAGGCCGAGATGCAAGGCTTGCAGGATTCACCGAGACCAGGAAGATCGAGGGATCTCTTTGGTGTGCAACTCGAGGTGAGCGACCCCTCTTCTACATCACTTTACTTTACCAGTTCGATCTAACCCGACTAACGTGCACACGTATACATTCTCGAGTCCGTAGAGCGAGGAGAGAAGAGCGATCATTCCTTGTATTATTCACGCCATCAACATTACGAACGTTTCGAGCGATCGGACCTCCCGGAGCTTTATTTTTTCAGGACACACGGACGCGTATCAAGCCGAGGGCAAATGTACTCTGGCCCTCGGTAATGTCTCTCGAACGTCCTGTCGCGTGTTCATCATCGCACGTACGGGAGTTGAAATCGCAACCCTTTTGCCACCGTGTATAATTCCGCAATGAATAATAGTCGATAAGCGATAAGAGACCGAAGGACGAAGCGTCGAGACCTCTACAAATAAAAAAAGAAAAAGAAAAAGATAGTAGACAGGTTCGCAAATACCACGAAGCAACAAAACACCAGATTAATCGTTGGATAAAACAACTGTAGTTGCACGAGGTACGAGTTTTGCGCGTGTACGTACGAATCGATGATTTTCCAAAGGCGCGTATTAAACGTTTCGAGCATGTTGTACATACATGACGACGGAACGTAAGCGTCAAACATGCGCTGGTTCCAGCGCTCACCGTCCGTACAGCGCGAGCCACAATGCTGCGGTCATTTCGCATCGACTCGAGTTCATATACATACACATACATAGAAGACTTGTGGCTTGCATGATTCGCCACGTGTGTATGTCCGTGGCATGTAATACTTACGTATAGTTATAATGCAAACGAGTAGGCTAGTGTCTCGTTATAGTGGGCCAGTGAGAGGGCCGCGACCCAGAAACTTGCCAACGACGACGACTACGACGTTACAACGATATTATTGTACCTGTCCTGGTCTGCTAGCTTGCATACGCGAATAGGACACTTCGGCTCTGTCTCGAACCCATAGCCAAGATAAATACTCGCGGTTATAGTAGAGCGCGACTCGAAAAATGGAAAGAAAGTAGACTCGGTGATACGACTCTCGATCCCTCGTGGTACTCGTCCGATTATAAGAACGTGCGAATGATTATTGCACTTTCTACGAGACTGCGACGAATTTAAAATAGACGCGATCAAAATCGAATAAAAGCTTGATACCAGTTTGATCGGGCCTGAAAGAGTTTGTCCTCTTTCCGAGGACTTTCCGTTAGATTCAGTGGAAAATGAAATTGGCGGTTATGAAATGGAAACGTGGCTCGACGAATCGATAAAGACTTCATCGTTGGTCAATCTTCTGGTAGAGCGAATCGTACCGGCCACCTGATCGATTCGCATCGATCAAACTCCGATGAGACGCCATACCCGTTCGACGGCGTGATTCGAGTTTCACAATAACATACGTTCGACTTCCATATATAACTAATCGTTGTGAGTGAGCGAATCGACCATCTTGCTCGCTCAATTTGGTTGGAAAACTGTAACGTCGCGCGTGTATGTATAGATTTGCCGCGCGAAGAATTATGTCTTCGTGTAGTTGCGTCTGTAAACGTGGGTCGTTCGTGAACTCCTCGTAGGCCGACGTTATGATATGGCGATGTTATACGGTTGGTCACCGTCGTGCCTCGAGCCTTTGCGAAACGACATTTAATCACACGGTAAAAATCTCGTTCCACGCGCGCACTTTGTATCATTGTCGGTCTTGCGATTAAAATTGGCCAACGAGACGAGCATAAAAGCAACGAAAAATGGAACGAAGATAACGCTAAATGGGACCAAGGTGAATTCGAGGGAGGCCTCGGGAATATCGCGTTTCGCGTGATAGTAAACGAGTAAAACGAGGGGGAGGAGAAGACGGAGGAGATAAAAGTGAGAAAAAACCATTACTCGTATTTCGCAATGGCATCGTAAAGACTAGTGCGCGGGCGCGAGTCTATCGGTCATCGTGGAAATCTAGTTACGGCTCCGTGCACCCGGACGGTTTCACTTTCGTGCTAATAACGTTGAATTATTATAATAGCAGTGTGAGTGTGCGCGCGCGGTTAGGCACGCGCACGTAGCACTGGCGCATGTGCAGCGTCTTCAAACGCGTCCGACGCGACGAGCGCGCATGCGCGCGCTCGTCTAGTCCTCGCGCATGCGCCGCTGAGATCTCGCGGAGTGCAACGACGCGCAAGCCTCCACGGTGGTTGAGAAACGCCATTTCTCTTATCGCTTTGAACTTCCAGCAGGTAGATGATGATGATGATGATGATGATGATGATGATGATGATGATGATGACTATTCATCATCGTAGCTGGAAGTCCTTGCGCGTTTGTCGAGTACCCTCCGGATCAACGAAGGCTGAAACACCATGGAAGTCGCCGATGGGTCGAACGTCTTCGTGTTTTCTTCCTTCGACTTCCATTGTGCTGGGTCAGCAACAGGAAGGCAAAATTGACCGCAACAAACTTTTATATTCCTCTATACTCGCTCGCTGCGCATTCCCTCCTCCGTTCTCCTGCTGGAGATGCATTCTTCCTCTTACTTCTCTCCCTGTTCTTCTGCTTCTTCTTCTCTCTCTTTCTCTCTGTCTTCTTCTTCTTCTTCTTCTTCTTCCGTGTTGCTCGAGAAGCGAGAACAGAGGGAAGAGGACTTAAGCCTCGGTACATTGAGACGGGAGAGGCACTACACCGCCGCGAGGATTCGTTCCCACGGATTATCGTACACACATTGTAACATAACACATACGTGTACATATGTATATATATATATAGATAAACAACATAGAGAAGGCGAGCGAGAGTACCTACTCGGATGAATCTTTTCCGTAGCCACACGAGAGCTGTTATAGCAAAATGCATGGCTATACGCGTTTCTGTAGATATGAAAGCTGATGTAATTTAGCACTCTCGCATACATACATATATACATATACATATAAATGAAACGAAGAAGGTCGCACACCCGCACTGCGACACATAGACATCATGTACTGTAATAATGACGCAACGCAAGGCGATATAATTACGTCTGCTTCGCGTATCGATGAATCAGCCAGGTTAATAAACTCAACTCGATCCCAGTGTCTACAAACGGAGAGAACAAAAAAAAACAAGCTTTTGTACGAATCTTACGAAATTTCCGTTCGTTAATTTTTATTAATAACCTGTCGATACAAACGACGCGACTGTTATTATCGTTTCCAAATTCTCGCTGATAACGGTCCAACGCGGTACAAAATTATGACGGACGTTTCCGATAATATCAGACGTGCGTTTCATCCGTGACACCGATGGTTAACCGCAGGACGGTGTTTAAGTATATAGACGCGGCCCAGATGCATTATAGTAGGTACTCTGGTTCATTATGCGGTGCAACGAACATTCCGGATCGGTGAAACGACGAAGGAAATCGGTATAGCGGGGTAAGATGATTCTACGAGCGAGTAAAGTTCCGTACGTCCCGCGGACTGAATGGATCCCAACGGCCTTGCCCATCCATATATCGCCGATATATATATGTATATACATATATCTATGTAGGTAGGTACGTATATACGTGTATTTAGGTTTGCGTTTGCGTTAATGCACCTTCGTCGCTTCGATGCACCACCGAGAGAGCCATAACGTTAAACTGGTTACGGGGATTGCTGGCGTGACGCGCCAATTCGCCCGTGTCGTCGTAACGCGATGGGGGAGTCTACGAACCCCGATACGACGTGGTTATTCCAGTGCAATTGTTGTCACGGGCTATTTATCTCTCGACTGCCGAATGCCACGTGTCGCCTGTAGCTCGTTTCTAGAAGATTGAAAAATTTTCTCGTAATATTATGGGAGCAGGAGACGATTAATTGGAACGAAGATCGATATCGAGAAAAAACGATCGGCGTTGTGATCTCGAGTATGCGATTGATAAGTGACGCGAATTGGATTATTATCTGACAACGACAGGGAAGGTGGGGGTGAAATTTACCGAATTTTTTAAAATATCGAAGAAAAAAGACTAAAATTATTCGCATTTTGTGAAAAATGGCTCGATCGATTCTTGGTAAAGTTACGAGAGTTCGGGAGTCAATATTTGGTTGACTTTTGATCTGAGGATAGTTCAAAGTCGCGGGAGGTTTGTTTAAATAAACGATGCAAATTTGTACTTGACTCGTCTCTTTTTTTCCTGGCAATTTTTTGTTTCTTCGTCTCGTCGTTTCTTTTTCTTATTTCACGCGATGATTTCTCGCTCTTACGTAACTCACCTCCTTCGCCTCTCGGCTATCCTCTTTATTCCGATACCTCGCTGCTCTCGCGTCTGGTCCATACGTCTCGAGACTTTGTTTTACGTCTTAATTATAAGTTTACGAGAGTCGAAGGCGGCGGCGGCGGCGGCGTTTGCTTTCTTCGTTCGAGAACGACGTAGACCCGGAGCTGCGCTGGTACACGACTGCATCCTATTTTTCACGAGCCGAAGTAGATTATGTTGCGATGCTCGGTTACATCGTGCCGGCGTAACGCCCGATCGCCCGTACGAGGAAGACCGATAAATAGCACCAACGATTGAACTTCTCTCGATTAATTCAATCCTACGTTCGATCGAATCGCGCGATTAAAAAATCAAATAATCTCGTTTATCGATTGAAATTCGTATAAAAATTTGATTATCCTAAATTACCGTCTAACCGCGGGTTGGGGTATGCCACACCCCATCGAATAATTCGAATACATTTTGGATCGATGATTTTCAGTTGATTCAAGTTCCTCGCGCCCGAATCGCACGCAGTACGCGCTTTGCGCGCGAAACGTTCAAAAGCACCGTTGAATCGGCGGATCGACTCGTTCCTGACCGCAAAATGCGCTACCGGCGCGTATAATAACGCGCAAACCGTGTTTGGAAGCGCGAATATAATAGATAGGGACGTGAAGATACGGTAAAGACGAAATAGGATTCCTCTTTCATCCTCGATCATATCTTGGCTGGCGCGCGTTGCAATGGATTTCCATAATCTCGCAATAATAAGACGTATAATCGTCCCGAGTGAGACGTAGCTTGGTCCCGCAACGGCTTTTCGAGCAATTATACGCCCCGTTGAACACTCGCTCGACGTTCTCGAACTTTACACTGTTACGCGTTCCGCTAAGCTTCTTCGCATCTCTATTCTGTTTTCTTTTTCTTTCTACGTCACGGAGGGACAATAAACAAAACAAAAAGATTAATTCATTTATTCGTGGTTTATGGTCGTCGAATTTCCAACAGGTGATGGAACTTGACGTATCATCCAAACATTTCGGCATTGCGCGATCGTCCATTCTTCGCCCCTTGATAGCGATCCTTATCAGCGCGAGCAGGAAAGTGAATTTTACACAATTGACCGCTCATTAAAGCGAACGTATTACAACATTTATCGCGTGCTTGTGCCATTCTCGAAAGTTCTTCTCGTCTTTTTCCTCTTATTCTTTTCTCGGCACGACGCTGAACGTCTCTGGCTCGAGGCGCGCAGGCATGACCGAAGCGACGGGGTCTCTCTCTCTCTCATGGGCACGCACGAGGCTCGAACACTGTGAAAATATCGCGGGTGAATTCTCAGCTACCGAAGGTGTTTAGAAATTTTACCTTCGTAACGAATTAGCTTTATCGTTGCTTGCGAAAAAAAAAAATTATAATTTTGTAACGTTTTTTTCGTACGATTTGTAAAAAATTTCATCTTTCGCATAATTAAATATTCCGCAGTATTGGGTAAACTTGTGTAATAGTTCGAAAGGTATATAACGCTGTTCGCGTTGTTCCTCTGTGAGAAAAAATTCTAACTTTGAACGATGAGATTTAAGGGTTGTTTGGGCGGTCGGTAAGTTACCATCCGTCGGTAAAGTAGAAATCATTGCACCGACCGATGGTAAGCCTGGTATCTATGAAGGAGTTAATGTCCGACTTGTGACGAACGTAGGTACTGGATCGACGAGAGTGGTGGGAGTAATATGGAACTCTGGAGTGAACGAAATTACCGACGAACGGCAATTTTTGAACCTTTCGAACTTGGTACGAAGAAACTTTCGAAAAGTTTCTGATAAGCTTTGCACCGGCCCATTTGAATAACGAACAATTATAACGTCTTCGTTTCAACCATGAAAGTTTCTATTTTCTCCGTTGCCAATGTTCCAGGTGACCTCACTCTTGCTCGAGGGAGAGAGACGCAAACTTGCGGTTCTTCAGCGCGAGCTTCAAGTAGCGCTCGCCGAGGGTGGAAGCGTCAAAGTCAAGGAGAAACAGAGACAGGAACTACTTCACGCCATATCGTAAGTTATAACGAAACTTCTTGATGAACTTTTGATTAATTAATTTCCAACTCCCGCTATCTACCTATCTTTCTGTCTGTCTCTCTGTCTTTTCCTCTCTCTCTCTATTTCCCTCACTCTCACTTTCCGCTCGAGACTGCGGTTTGGAATATTCATCTCGAAAATTTAATCATGAATAATGTAATTGAAATAACAGCGGGATTAAAAATGATAGAGCGGTATTAATACCTCTTTCACGAATTAACGTTAAAATCCTTCCGTCAACGAATTTTTGAACGAACGAAATAAGTATTAATCGATGAATTATTATTCGAGTTGAAGAAAGAGAAAAAGGATAGAAAGAAAAATAATCATTCCGCGCTCGCTAATGATCGTCGAGTGAATTTTACCTCGTTGAGCTAAACAACCGAACGGTTGAAAATTATTCGGGAAAAGCTTTCGGTGAATCTGGCCCAACAGAGCTCGTTAAATTTTCGCAATTTTCGACTTTGCGACGGAAAGCCAAAGCGTGCAATAACGTCAACCCTGGAACGAGCTTAACGGTACGCTGCCCAACGACTCCGTCGTAGAACGAATAAATTTAATTCACACAGAGCTCGTGGAATCTCGGTGTGGCAGTAGTACACGAGAGAACGATGATATCGTTCCGTGTGCCTCTGGCATCCCTACCCAGCGATGGTGCGCCCGGAACGGACGAAAAGTGCTCGCGAATTCGCATTTGGCCACGGGGACGAGAGACGCGGTATATTTTTGCCAAGTTAAACCGAGAAGAGCGAATAATCGCGGCTATACATATCGCTGTCGTGAATTTACAAGGTTGTTTGCCTAACTGGTTGCACAACGTGTAATTATATCGCGTTGAAACTTTTCCCGAATATACGGCGCGAATTACTTTAAAAATTTTTTTTTTTGTTTCTTTCTTTTTCCTTTCGCTTGAACCAGTTCGAAACGATCGAGGCAATAAATAAATAATATTTAACGAATTAAACTGAAGATTTTCCACTACGTGCGATAAATTTGATATTGTTTTCTTTTTTGCTGTCTCGAGGGATGAAAATCACGAATATTTTCCAAGGGTGGAAGTGGTAATTTTTGTTTTTCTTCTTTTTATCATGGGGGTGGTTGGGGATGGAAATGTAGAAATTTTGTTGCGAACGACGTGAAATCAGGTTACGCAAACTATGTGTTTCAGAAAAATTCAGGGTCAACACGAACAACTCGACAAGGAGTACAGAATTCACGCCGCGGGCGTTCTTCTGTGCAATACACGGGGTTCGGGCAAGGTAAGCATATTCACATCCGTTTTGCATTTGTGACCGTGTTTTCCATCGGTTGGTGGAAACTGTAATATCCCGTTGTCATAAATTATTTCAGCTTGGTCGTTATTTATCACGGGATAAGAATTGCAACGAAATTGGATCTTGGAATAAAAGAAACGTCGCGTAACGTTTATTCGAGCGACCCTTAAAAATCATCCCGTCGACGAAATATTCTTTTTTCACCCTTTGCCCGTTATTCCCATTTCTAGCCATGAAATTTAAACGTTTTACTTTTAAACGATAAAAACCGCGTTTTCCGACATCCCGAATAAAAAGTAATGCGAGAAAAAGGACGATGAGTAAAAGTGCCGATAAGACAAAAAAAGCAAAAAAAATCTATATTTCTGGGACGACGGAAGAGAGATTCGACAAGATGGTCCATAAATGGGGAAAAAAGTTGGAGAAGAGGTTAGTCGATACTTTCCAGCTCGAGAAAAAGCACTTCTCCGCCATCGACCTCTTCGCAAAGAGCGAACGAATCGAATACTGGAAACACAGTGTCGGATAACGCCCGAGGGCTGGAACAAAAAAATATATCGCGTTACCGATCAAATCGAATAGCTGCGAGAGAACCGCGAGCCGCGACGAGATCGTGGGAAGGACGTCGGTCCTTAAGCTGAAAAGAATCGAGTCGATCCTCTCCCCTTTTTACGTTCCGGCTCGTCCGTCGTTTCTATCGCGGTCCACCACCCTTAGTTTCCACGATAGCCCGCCGGCAGGCACCGACTTCGATTCCCTCCACGTACGCTAGTCCGGATGGAGCTTGAGAGATGCATTAACGGTGTCCAATTACCCTTCGGTCGAGAGGTCACGAACGCAACCCCCCGACGCGTAATTGCCCGATCGACCATGCGGGTATTTACCCTCTCCCCCTCGACCACACGAAGAAACGTCTATGCGTTACGACGTATTCGACACTACGGGTGACGACTAAAATAAGGGTTGAAATTGCAGAAAAAATGTTTGAAAATTTGTCTGCCTTAATAAAAAAAGAAGAAAAAAACTAAACAAAAAACCGACCCTTGAGTGTAATCAAATTATGAACAGATACAGTAGCCAATTGGCGCATCGAGCTTGATCGCAAAATCTCATCCACCCTCAAATTCAACCGAAAGTACCTCACAATGAAGATCGCTACGCTGGGAAACGAGGGCTTTGGCACGACCGCCATGGGATTCCACGATGTGGCTCGAAATATTCATTAGCCAAAGTAGGTATCCACGAAAATGTTATAATGCGTATAATACAGAGGGGTAGGGGATAGGAGGAGGGGGTTGGTAATAGTAACGAAATGTCGGGTAGCTTTCCAACTGCGGTCGGTGGAAATGCGCTTGTGCACGTCTAACGCAAGTTTGCCCAGGTTCGTGGCAGATCTCCGAGTGCGATGTTAGCTATAACATAACGGAACGGAATTGCACGTAGGGTTGGGAACATCCCCGCTCGTTGCTTTCAATGACCAAGATAACTTTGTGGGACAGTCGGGCCATTAATGGCATCGTCGTATACACAACCAATGTTGTACGTGCGCGCGAAGAAAATGCGTCGAGGCAACCAAATATTGGTTAAAATCAAACAATCAATTTGTTGGATCAACTAATTATTGATCGAGCCAATTAATTACTTTCCAAATTAATCATTCACTCGATCAACTCCCTTTCAAGTATATTTACCGATAATATCATGTTTACGTTCGCAAACGAGCGAGGAAATATATATTCCGCCAAAAAATACAAAGATTTGTACGAATTTTTTTAAACGAAATAAAAACAACCCTAATTTTTGAATTATCCTGGATTCTCTTCAAATTTATGTAAGATCTCGTGGCTCGACGGAAATGTTTGTATACGATTCCATTAGTCGTACTCGCGTAACGTTCTTGACAACTATTTCACTCGGGATCGTAAAGTTTTGGTGGTGAGGGGTGCGAGAAGAGGGTGGGATGTAAAAGGGTCGCAAGAGGGATTCGCGTTTATCCGGCTTCTATCGTATCCCGGGTTGTATTCTCGCAGCTACGAAATACCGAAAATTTCGATGTACGATACACACGTCGCACCATGGCCCGGATAGCGAGTCGAGTAGACCGATAATATTCAACCCCCCTCGGGGGATGACCGTACGAACGATGTTAAAATGGCTTTCCCAATGGACTACGCCGCTCCATTGTCGTCTCGCTACATACGAACTTGTTCGTGTTCCCGTCGGCTTTTCCTGTTGCGTTCGACTCGTGACAACGGAGATAAATGTAGTGCTGACAATATAGCCCGAGTGGCCGAGAGCTAGAAGGCCATGGGGGTCTTATCAAAATATAATTAAATCGAAGAAAAAAAAGACAGAAGAAGTAAAAAATTAATGGAACAATAATCGTGCGAACTAAAATCGAGCTTATCGGAATTAACGGCACGTTTTCTCGCGTTACGTCCACAAACTTCGTACTTCTATATTCACGTTAAACAAGACAAACCCCCCGATATCGTACTCGACTCACACATTATGAGATAATTTTTAATTAAAAATTTCAAGACCAAAGTTGGCGTGTTCATGAGGCGTGGTTTGCGTAGGATAGCACGCTGTCTGTGGGCAAACAGGAGAAGCTCTCGTGTACTCACGTTGGTCGACAATTTTGGTGGTTTGCCTCGACCGAAGAGGGTAAGGCGAAGAGGTGGGGATTGGGAGGATAGAGGGTTGGAAAGAACCGTGGATATCACGATATTAGAGGTAGCAGTAAAATTCCAGGAAAATCTAGCGTATGTGCATATCTCCTGTCTGGGTGTACCGCTTGCACGTTGAATTCAGTAGAACTAAGCTGGATCAGGAATATCCCGGATAATTAGGATTGTGTGTGCTTCGCTTACGACGATAAAGAGGAAAAAATTTATCTTTTTTTTTCGTCTTTTTTCTCTCTCTCTTGCCCGACGAGTCGGACTAAAGTCTGGCGCGTTTATCCGCCTATTTATGAGCACATAGTCGCCTAATGGTGGTACTTTAATACGGATCGATAAAAAAATTATGAATTTTTCTCACATCATCCCTTATATTGCAAGCAGGGATGATGGACACTAATTCGAAATAAATTTGTACTCGTTTTGAACCCAGTGAAAATTTAATGTATTTTATCGTAGGTACTTTATCGATAATCCTCTTTGACCTAATGTAGCAGGAAAAACATTTGAAAACCAACATCACAAGACGGACAAACTTTGATTCCGCGCGAGGTTCGTTAATGTTCGAATGAAACCGGTTGTTGAAAATACACGATTCCGCCAAAATGTGGAATTAATTCCGGCTTCGCCCGACCGTGTTATCGGAGAAACACGCGAATAATCCGGTCTCGGTCCAATAATTCCAATTCATTCGCGTTTCTCTGAAAATACATATTTTCCGTTACAAAGAAAAAAAACAGAGTTTACAGCATTTCGACAACTTTTCGCTTCGGACAGGTTCACGTGTTTTTATGGGCATGTCGAGAGAATAAGCCGGGGGCTTTTTACGGTTACATCTACTTTAATCACGAAAATATTAGAACGATCGTCCTCGAGGAAATTATTTTAATTTTATTTTTCATCAACAAAAAAAAACGAAAACCCTCCGCGCATCGACAATATTTATGCATTTTCCATTTCCGTACGTTATAAAATGGGAGAGTGTTGTTTTCATTTTTCATCGTATAAATTTTCACGTATTTCGTGGTCGCTGTGTAAAACGTAACGTCGCAACAAAAAGCACGAGGTAAAAAGCTCACTGGCTGTAAATAACGGTAAGCTAACGGTCAGGTGGGGGTGCGGTGGTGCAATGGGATAGGAAGGTTGGAAAGGGGTTGGCCCGTGGCGAGTACAGAGGAAAGTGCATCTTGCAATATCCACCGCGGAAATAAACTTACTTTCGAAAGCTGCAGGGCGCTTTAACATTCAGCATGGACAACGTGAGCATAAACATCCCCTAGGGCCAACCCTGCGCCAAACGCTGCGTATTTCACGTGTGCCGCATCGGTTCTCGATTTATCTCGTATATCACACAATGCGCAAAATGGATTCTCGCACCGAGGATCGAATCGTCATGGTTGTCGCAAATGTGAAAGAAAAGAAGAAGAAATAATAGCAAACACACACACAGACACACGCGTTCACATTTATGATCGTAGAACACATCATCAAGTTAGGATTATATATGGTGAAAAGTAGACCGGCGATAGGAAGGAAGAGGAGAGGAAGCGAAGAACCGGAAAAAGGGTGGGCCCTTGTCTTCCGTGCTCGGTCGAGCTCGAAGTCTCCGTCGGGTTAAGCCCATCTATTCAAAATTATTACGGTCCGGCTTAACTCGCGCGAATCCAGAACTCTCTCTTGCTTCGACTCACCTTCCCCCTTGGCCCCGGTCTCTCAACGATCTATCCCTTCCTGTGCTTTCACCGCGCGGCGAACCATCGAGTTCACTCCGGCGCTCTCGTTGGGAAATGGAAGGGTAAACGGTGTAGGGAGGAGTGGGGGGGGGGGGGGGGGGTGAGAGGAGGCGAAAGGAGTGACGAGAGACGGACGAGACGAACGGACGTACTGATAGAGAGATGGACGGGAGGGGTGACAGTCCGTCTTAATTGCCTCGTCAAATTCTACCTCCGTCTACCGGTATCCCAACCAAGACGTATATATATATATATATACATATAGCATCTATAGATATAAAGTCGAGAGGAGCTTCATGGAAACGAGCTGTGTCATATCGGATCGAAGTGCGGATTATATTGGAATACATCCCGCTCGATGGCGAGAGAGAGAGAAGAGAGAAAGAGATAAAGAGAGAGAGAGAGAGAGAGTGCCACCTCTAGGAACATCAACGAGGAACGACGGGCGGGAATAAAGCTGTTTAAATCAAGTTTTAACGATTGAATTTTCAGCGTGAAAAGACGATTAAACGAAAATAAAAATGCAGTGAAAAAAGTTTGTTACGAGCCAATTTACGTTGCACTGTGATATATTGGCAATTCGAAAACTCGTGATATTGTAAAAATGGCTAAATTCTTTCACGCAATACCCGCGAAGATTTCCGAGCAAAGATTTGATCGGATTGAGATTTGACCCGGATTCAGCGTGTCTTATTTGAAATGTGGTCCTGATCAAGCTAAAAATCTGACTTGCGACAAAATATTTAAAAAAGATTGTTAAATATATAATTTTCCAGTATATAACGATTTATTTGACTCCTTGACTACGAAACTTTTATTAAAATTCACGTAAAACAAATTCTACCTTTCATCGCTCATTTTCAAAATCGTAAAAATCGGAAAAATTCGAGTTTCCATAGCTCGGCTTGAATTTAGCCGATTTTTCGTTACATTGTAATGTTTTGACAACGCCAGAAGTACAGTGAAATATCGATAATAATAAAATATATTAATAATAATAAATATAATGGGCTATGGTAATCTTTAGAATGGAATTTTCAACAAAAGAATGTTATCGAGTCGGGAAAAAAATAGCCCACATGTATTGTAGGGTAAAACAAGGCTTTTCTGGTCCATCACGCGCCAACGTATCGAGCGAACGTCAACAAAGCTGTTCGAAACCTCGATCGAAGTATCAATTTTTCGGCGTGAAAGAAGCGATAGGACAATAAAAGCTCAAACCTCTTTCCCTCGTGTATCCATCGTCATTGCGCTCACTTTCGCGATAACGAGAGGGGTAGAAAAACGAATCTGATCGATCGTCGATCAAATTTCAACCGTAATTACCTTCGAGATTTTTCGTTCGTTTGAAACTCGACTTTTATTTTCAATCAACATTGACTCGTACCGTATATTGAACTCAACATATCATAACTATGAATAAATATAGGAATTGTTTAGTCGATAAATATATGTCGATTATTATTTTATGATAATAATAACGTATCCATCGTCGGGATTCGTTGTCTTGGAATTAATACAGAACGGTCATTCGTTTTCGTGCTTGATATATAGAACTATGCCGGATCGTAGAGATAGTCGAGCGAATCCATTGCAGATGGGGTAATATACATTCCGATATCGAGCCACGGTGATCAATCACTCGTGGGTTGTTGGATGCGGTAACGAAGAGGGTATCGAAGAATGGTGCAACGACATTGATTGTATCGGAAAACCGATATGATAACGTACTGCTGCTCGATTACACCATTGTGTCTATGTATATATGTATACATATCTATATACGTATAACTGGCAACGAAAAATTGGGACGAGAATAATTGCCTTCAGCGAGTGGTCCGATGTGAGTAAATGGACTGTTCATGAAAACGAACGAAACACGTTTCATTATTTTCAATTTTCCTATACATTTCCCTGTTTTGATATTTCGATGCCTCGCGGACTCAATCGAGATCAAAGTTCGACCAAAAACATGAATTCTCCGATCGATGAATTTTTTTCTTTCTTATTAGTGTTAATTAAATCAAAGATAAATTTCTTGTCGTCCATAAATCCTCGATCGTTATCGCAAAAATCATAAATCAATGTTTCCCAAGACCTCGATTGTTTGTTCGTCCGGAAGTGAGCGAAAACCGGGTGGTTCTACTGAATATGAATAAGCATATCGTATAATAAGTATATTCGTCACTCGGCAACTCGTGTGAACGGGCCGTTGCCAGAGAGAGAAAGAGAAAGAGCGGTCGGGTTACAGCTCACTGGCTTATATACACGTTTTCCCTTCAGCAACCTGGGCGATGTTCCGCACAGGCCAGTGCAGTGATTTTCTCGTCGTGACTCGAGACTTGGGTGCAAACCACCTCCTTCATCCCCTTCCAAGTCAGTAGGGGGGGGGGTGGATGGTTTGCGACCCGAGGGTGGAAAAGTTTACGAGGGTGGTAGGCACTCGCATATTTAGACGCCCGGTGCATAGGGGCGCGAAGAGAGATAGACAGAAGGAGGGGTAGTTGCAGAAACATATATACATGTTTATATCTATATATACAGCTATATAGAGTACAGTAGGAAGCGGAGGCGAACAAGTGACGGCTCGAACGTTGAATGGGGCGCTCACATGATTCAGACGAAGATGAAGAAAGTCTGGGGTGAGAAGAGATGTGTGATACATATAGATATATGTGCGTTAAGTTTCTGTATAGAAAACGAACAGACGGCGTGTTGGACACCCCGGAGAAAGAGATACAGTGTATGAGAGAGGGCGTGGGGGGAAAGAGAGAGAAAGGGTGTTCTGTGCTTCTGCAGCTCGTCGGCCGATGCAACGACGATTTGCTGAGGAGGTGTGTGGAAAAAGGAGGGTTTGAGGCTTTTGCTTGGATGTCGCTGTTTCGCGTCTACTCTCTTCTTATTCTTCTTGTTGTTCACCAACCGTTCTGTTTCTGTAGGTTCCTATATATATATATAACTGATGTATATACGAATGTGTTTATATACCCACTCTCGTTGCAGTGTTTACGACTCCGATGTGTTCACCGGCTGGTTGGTGCGAAAGAGACGCGACTAAGGGACCTACCTAAACGTGCAACGTCTCTTGTATCATGTGTTTTATACAGGCATACCTATATCCACATATATATATACGTTTTGCACTATACACCACAGTTTATGTCCCGTAGTGTGTAATAGTGGTAGAGTATTGGCTGGAAACTTTCCTACGAAGGCGAGAGAATGTTGACGAATGCGATGAACCGTAAAATGGTCTGCGAGGAACATATTCGAGTGGCTGGAAATAGAATCAAAAGAATATATAAAACAATTTTAAAAAAAATTTAATAATGGATCACTTTTACACTCGAATAAAATTATGTCCAACGTTCTTCTTTACGTCGTAATAATAAAACATTACAGAACTTAACTCTGATTTCCGAATCAAACGTTGTGCAGCAGTGATGAAACGAAGTGGAAGCAGTGCCATTTGTTCATTCTTGTTTCCTCGGTCGCAAAAAACATCGCACGTATGTGTATCATTTTTTATCCGACGTCAATGGAAACTGTAAGGTCGTATTCTCATCTTTTCTTCTTACGAACCGAAACTTTATTAGTGGATGGTTTTCGGTCGAGACTCTCGTGGAGTATGCACCGTGCCAGGAGCAAGCTGCATGAAAGTTCTTTGTCGTGGGAGTGGGTCGGGCTCTGACCTCAGGCTCCACGGATATCTACTCTCTCGCCTTCCATGAGACATCTTGGATCTCCTCCGTCCTGGCGAAACGCTTTTTCTCTTTTTCTGGCGATGCTTGCGCTTCGCTATAGCAAACGTATGTAGACATATATATTGAAGAAATAGCTCGTAGAACGCTTATTGTCCTGGTACAGAGAGTTCTATACAAACCAGACACGCATACACGGTTACGTATAGTTTCCTTTTCCATTTCCTCTCTATCCCCTTTAGCTTTTTTTCAAAATCCTTTTACCATCGCCCCCTCTGTCTCCCATTTTATTTTCTTATTTTCTGTCTCCCCCTCTTTCTACGTTCTCGACGATTGCCGTAGCTCCGGACTAACCGCACTTCCGGCAACTTATATTCGTCCTCTCGTTCTTCATTGTGGGCCTAACGAGTTTTTCCCGTTTCGTTCTCACGAGAGAGAATTGGCCCTCTTGGAAATTTTCCCATTCGCTCTCTCTCTCTCTCTTTCTCTCTTAACGTTTTTCGCCCTCTTTCGATGGCGCAATTCTTTTTGTGGAACATCTCGGACGCGATGTTATCGTTGTACCGTTATGAATTGATAACAAAAAAACAACACCAAAATGATGGAAAACTTTTGACCGTTGTCGTAACATCGTCGTGTAATTGCATTTCCGCCAGCCCCTTTAGCTGTAGACCGTCGTTTTTCCTTGGATATTTCGCGAAATAGGGCGTTCTTCATGGGCGTCTGGGGATCGTAATTTTTTCCTTCGATCGCGTCAAATGTGCTCGGCGAACGTTCGATAATAACGAGGATCATCGGATCTCTTAGCTATATATATATTTATAAGATATATATATATATATATATACAACCCAGTGCCTGTCTGGGAATACGAGGTAAAGGGGGTGTGCTCGGCTGAGCCATTTCATGGTTCATCGACGTTACCTCAAAGCCTCGCTATCTATATATGAGATTTTCCTTCATCCCCTATACCGGACCTTGTGTGTATTACGTGGGAACTATACGTATCAATTGATGGTCCTTCACGAGGTCGATTTCCTTTCCATGGAAAAAGAGCAGGTTCTCTTCCTTTCCGGAACTCCTCATCTCCAACAGTGGAGTTCGGAACGCCGGGGTGGGGGTAGAAAACTCACGCGAGTCATAAATAAAATAAATATGAACGTATGTCGGACACCGCGTGTGTAGTTTCACGCAGACAATTCCGGGTGTTTTCTCCAGTACGTAGCTGGTTCATCGACCAGGGGGTTTAGATTTTTTATATCCATTGTGTCGAATGGAGAAGCTGGAACAAAGTGCGTCGAGAGGTAGAGGATTCACGCAGGGTGAGGCGGGCTGGGGGGCGAGGTTACGGACGTTCGAGAGTTGATGCAGGTCTGCGCTCCACTTCACAACGCGTTGGCTACGCCGGAAGGGCTCCGGAGGGTGCAGAAAAGCATCCTTACGTGTGAGTGTGTATGCGAAGAAAGAGAGAGAAAGAGAAACAAGGGTGGGAAAAAGGGGATGAAAAGATGGTGAAGGAAGGCAAAAGCCCGCGAGAGGGTGCTACTCGAGGTTAAGGCGACTAGTATGGGGTCATTGGCGCTAGGGCATACGCTCAAGAGTTTTACTGTAGTCAGACCCCTCTCCCTTTAAGTCTGATGGCGATGGGGTTGAAGAGAACAAAGTGTCGCGTACCAAGAGTAGCAAGCATCGAGGAGTGGAGGTGGGGCTAAGTAAATCCACAGTGTCGACGGGACGAAGGTATAGCGAAGGTCTAGGACAAGCGGATGCAAAACTTTTCAATCCCTTTTTCGCTCTAAAGCGTGCCTGTTCCAATTTCAAAGAGCTCAGCCCGTCCTCAATCCATATCTTTCTTCGAATCGGCTGGCTCTCTGCTCACTTTCCAATTTCGTAAAGTTCCCCATGTGATGACTAGTTTCTTCTCTCATCCGGCTGTGATCAAAGTCGATCGGACGACAGGAGGGCGGTACTCACATGCTTGTCCGTGACACGACACTAACCTTTGGCAAGTGTGCTTCATCCTCAGGCGTAGTTACCGATATCCCGTAGGCTTCCTCCGACGGGATGATCTTCATCATCGGGCCTCAGGTTTCTAACTCATACTTTCATCTTCCGGCCTTCCTTCGAAATTTCATCCTCCTCTTTAATACTCCTTCTTTCAAACTCGTACAAGCTCTTGCGCTCTTCAATTCTTTTTTTTTCACTTCCACGGGTCATCATCCATCTTTCCGATTCGCGGTGTGCGTTTCTCCATCGTTCCATTTTCATACCGTCTGTCTCGCTCGATCTCTCTCGCCAGACTCGAAACGAGCCTCTCGCTTCGGAGTGCAGGAGAGAGAACCAGATAGAAACAGAGGGAGAGAGAGAGAAAACTCCCACCGAATCGGAGTATTCGATCGGCACAAGCCCGAAGTTCCCGTAACAGCCGGCCAAGCCCTGGGTAGCGCTGCCGTCACGACGAGAGACTCGACTCGTAAACACGGAGAAGCTTTCTTGCTCTCGCTTCAACCCTCGGCGTTACATATCCACGTAGTTCCAGCTCAGTCGTGCTCTGTCCGTTGCGCGCAATTTTATGGGCAACCCCTAGAGCACGGGGCGCGCCTGCCTCGTCCTTCGCCGTGAGAGAAACTCATCCTCCCTCGCCCTTAGCATGCGAACCGCACAACCCAGCACCTAGTAGCTCACCCTAGTAGCTTCCGTTCTGTTTCGCGACATCACCGGCGAGAGGTCTTCCTCGCCACTGAAGACGAAACAGTACCCTCACGAAACCTCCTGTTTTTCCCTGATAGTTCCAATTTGATAACCACTGTCCGACAATGTCCACGGAACGAGAATTCACATCGGGCGATGGGTGATCATCGTCATTGTATCGGTGAGGGGCAGTGGGTAGCCGCGAATTCCTGAGGAGCCTGCTCGTATTTCTCACGAGGTGATTTATGTGTCCCAGGCAGTGGTATCTGTTATTGCCGTAGAAAATGAGAACCACTGGCGGGAACGCACGGAGAACGAGAATTCTTGCTGGTGATGGTGTTGATTGTCATTGTAGTGGTGGTGGACGGTGGAAGTGGTAGTAGCGGATTCGTGAAGAGACGTCTGGGTGTTGGTGGCGGACAGACGCCACAGTAGGAATGACGCTGAGGGTGGTGGTAGTACTGGTGGCAGTGGTGGTGGTGGTAGTGGCGGCGGGTGGGTGGCGCTGGCCGTAGAACGGTGGTGGTGGTGATTCGACGCAGTCGTGGTAGTCCTGCTCGAAGCGCCGGGGATGGTTGAACGGTGGTGGTAGTGGAGGATACGAGCAACGCTGGAGAGGTGGCTAGGTAGCGGAGGGTGGTTCGTCCGCAAGTCGTGCGTTCACCCCGCGCCGCGACGACAGGGCGTCGTAGCGGAGCCCCCGCGAAAGCCGAGCCTTCATCCGCGCGCTCTGCTTTTCTCCCAATTCACTGTATTGGGAATATAACAAAAAATATTGAATAAATAAACAACCGGGCGATTCCCTCTTATCGTCGTCCTAAACGAGCTCGTGTATGGACGAAACAGGAAAAATAGTTCGTACGAAGAATCCGAATGTGGAAGGATTTGAGGACGGAAAGTAAACCGGAAAAACACGAGACAGATTGTGGAAACGAGTCGTGGCGTCGAGTGGTTGTTAAACTCGAGTCTTTTGACACGCGACCCATTCACGGTGTTCGGCAGTTCTCTCGTACAACGTTCCAATTTTTCCACGACACGATCCCCGAAGCGTCTGGTGAAGCTCGCGAATTTTTTTGTCGTCATTGTTATTCGTCCGTGTGTACATACGTTCCGCATCTGTTTGTTTGTTGTTGTTTGTTTGTTTGTTTCGCGTCGTTCTCTTTGAGGACTCTTTGATTGTGCGCGAAGAGTCGAGGTACTGGCCCCGTTGACAACCACCCAGCGCGCGCTTTGCAACGTCTGACGTTGGGACACACGCTGGACGCGAGTAAAACTACCCCCCTCCCGCGACTACGTGGGGCAGTGGCAGTGCCGTAACACGTGGCTCTACAGGGAAACGCTCTGCACCCTGTCGACAGAGAGAGTGAGAGAGAGAGAGAAACAGAGAAACAGAGAGAGATCGTGCTGGAACGACGAGACTGAGTGACGTCGGAGAAAGGGGGGTCGTTGGAAAGTACACGGAAATAAAAGAGGGTGTTGTTAATGTTACGGCTTTGTAGATTCGTTTCTTTTTAAGTTTTTCTCGTTTCTCATTTTTCGTCGTTATTCTCAACGTTTTTATACCGGTGCCGTTACGTATCGTCGCGATCTCGTCAAAGGCCACTATTTTTTTACAGGGCCAAGACGGCTTTCGTGCCCGAGACATTTGTTCGAATGCAAACTTTTCTTCTATCGTCGAACTTCTTTAAGGTTCGCGCGTAACTCGAACAAGTTTGAAGCTCGCAAGCTCTAAACGGTCTAAGCGCGTTAATTTGCCGCTATGCTATACCTGTAGTACAGTACGCGCATTTATACATAAACAGCTATATACATATATACATATATACATATATATGTATACATACAATAATATATAGTTCACCTTCGCGGGGATTGGCTCGCCGGTTCTCTCGGCCGTCTCGCTTGGTGCTCTAGACGTGGTAAGGGCGTTTACCTGAGTTATACCCCTCAAGACGTTTACGAGACGAGAAAACCGATGTTGCAATCGGTGTAACTCGTGGATAAAGCTCTACTGGAGAATCAATGCCACGATCTACGAAACGTGGACCTTAATGGTGATGTGTAGTGCGTGATAATATTCGACGGGATATTTTTTCGTTCTTGAGAAAAAAAAGATTTTTTGAGAAAAAACAAGATTTGTTTTTTTTTTAAATAAAATAAGACGAATCATATTCATCAATTAATTATCGATCGATCAGATTTATCAAACAAATTGATCGAAAAACGTGAAATTTTTATGGGACATGACGGATTAAAATTTTCGTAAATCAACGCGTGATGATTTACGTGTGAAATGGTATAACGTTACGTTGTATCGAATCAAAAGGCGTATGAATCGAGTCAGCTATCCCGAAACTGGGTTAATTGCAATCGCCTGTACACCGCACACGCATCGTTCGTTCTGACGTTCGGGACATATTCTCGATACAACCGGCGTTATTAGCACGTCGGGCAATTCTACCGAGACAGACGAGGGAGACAGAGAGAGAGAGAGAGAGAGAGAGAGAGAGAGAGAGAGAGAGAGAGAGAGAGAGAGAGAGAGAGAGAGAGAGAGAGAGAGAGAGAGAGAGAGAGAGAGAGAGAGAGATTCCACGATACGGAATTTCCATCTCGTTTAGCCCCGATAGTTTCGAAGCGGATGTCAAATATCAACGGGAACGTGTAAGAGGGAAAATATGTTAAAACAGTGCGTGGATCACGAACCGAGTAGTCGGCGATCGGAATACGCGAGGGGGCGTATCCCGCAAGGTTAAGAGAGAGTAAGGAAAGAGAGTTGAGGGTTGGACAAACCCCCAAGGCGAAGAGAAATCCATCATATCGCACGAGACGAGTTAACCCGAGACAGAGAGAGAGACAGAGAGACTGACTGATCGACGAGACGCTAATTAACGTCGGATGGATATTAACGAGGATAAGTTTGGCGCGGGTCAAGACGATCCCGAGATTTTGAAGACCCGACGACAAAAGTTGTGATCGGTGTCGCGTGGCCTAGGTGGATAACGATCGTCCCGAGGATAATCGAGGACAGGGTGAAAACATCGATGTCGGATGACACACGAGTCCCGCTCGATCCGACGATTAGCGCAGTCACGACCGTGAGCTGATCGGAGTCAAGGTGAGCCGAGAGCAAGGGTGGTGGTTGACGAGACACAGAGGGTGAGAACAAAAAACAACCACGAGGGTGAACTCCATCGGCGATCGTTTGATCGCAGCACACGGTGCTTCTGTCGATTAAGCGTGTTAAAATCTCGACGACATCGTGATCGTTTGCCCTCTGTATATAACGATGTATATACGTATAGAGGGATAGCTCACCATTCGATGATGTTACGGCATGTTTCCGTCATCCCCGTCGACGTTACCCACCTGTGTGTGTGTCTATGTTGGCGGATAAAGGAAGAAGCCTTATTCGATTAATTCCCGATCGACGAAACGTGGCTTACGAAATTTATCCCGTGATCCCGGGGACGAGTGACCAAAGTGCTTTCAAGGAGCTTCAACACGGGAATACAATGAAACAAGTGCTCAACGTTAATAATATTATCGTGTTTGTGAATTAAGTGACGTGTTTAAATATACATCGTCGTCATACATGTGTGTGTATATACGTATCTCGTGTGTTTATCAACGTTAGTTTTCGTGCGAGCCTAAACTACGAGGTGGTTGAGAAGGGATGAGGGGTGGAGAGAGATAGAGAGAGGGAGAGAATCGCGTATACTGTATGTGCTACTGAGTGAAATTAAACTGAAGTGCCGGTACGGACACTGCGGGAGCCTCCTCGAGTGGATTTAGTAGGTAAAGGATGAGAGACGGTTGGTTATATATACCACGGTAAGCGCACAGAGTCGTCTGAGACTGAACACCACCATATACACGAACATATATGGGTATATATATACATATATAGCGTTTGGAAATATTTCTGCTCAAACGTCTCAGTTTACTCTGTGGCTTGGTGGTCTTTCAGTTCACTTCGGAAATGAGCAGACTTCGATAAAGATAATAAATTAATAATGTTGCTGCTGATAAATAATTACGTCAAATTGGAGAAAATGTTAATGAATGAAAACCAGGTACGAATTAATTTATGATCGTTCCGGAGTCGATTTAATATTGTTAATTTAATATTGCCGAGGTATAATTAATGACGACGTTAATTATTTATGAAGGATTGCTCATTACTGAAATAATTATTGTTATTATATAATATTTATAACTATTATTCTTATTATTACATTGCGAATGTTTAATCTAGCTTACATCTACTGCGTATGTGTGTGTACGTGCTCTCGTTTCGAATCTGCGAATTATTAGCACCAGGGGAGGGTTTGGGGTTGGAGGTGGGGTGTTCTTTCGATAATTTGAATCGAGTATAAGTATAAGCCGGTTATCGGAAGATCGCGAAGCCGGAAGGGGCGTTACGAGAAACGTGAAATGACGCGATGTGTATCGCGAACCGAACCTGCTAATTAAAGCTAATTAAAGTTGAATAAATTTCAATTATTTTACGAATTTAACTTCAATCGGTGAGAATATATTATAGATCGTGGTCTCGGCGGCGAAATGACACGACCGTTGAAAAAAATAAAAAGAAGTCGGCGATAAAACCGAGAGAAGTGGATTACGCGAGATTGTGGAGTCGAAAAAAGAAACGTTTAATAAAATAGTGCGAGTTTCGGTAAAACGAGAGGTAAAAGAAGCTTCAGAATGTTCAGAATCTCGAGTTTAAATTATGCGAGGGTTATATTCCCTGTTATCTCGGCTCGTTTGTGTTCAAGAGAAACCGCCACGAAGTTGTCGTTAGGGAAATTTTAAAATCGAGGATGAGAATATTTCTTTCGTTCGTGTTTTTTTAGCATAACTGAAAACGATTATCGGCCTGGATAAGCTGATCTTTGAACAATTTTACTGATAAGCTTCCACAATCGATTTTTATCGAATTCGTTCGTTCGTATCACGAATCGATAATCGAGAATATATTTCATTATTTTATATTTTCAGTGTTAATTTTTTTCGATGGATATCTAAGCAGGTATATTCTTGGTAGAAGAGCCGGTGTATCGTTGAACCGAGACGAGGCAATATCATTACGGCAAGGTACACACGAGCCGTATAAAAAAAAAGAAGAAAAGAAAAAAAGTTTGTTCGCGGATACTTCGGCTGAAAATAATTAAGTACCAGGATATAAGCAACTATATTACAGAGTCAAGCGTCCTCTAATACCCATCAGCATAATATGAAAAATTTCATTAATCACGGTTGGATTTTAATATTCAAAAATATAGATGGAAAATAGTGTCTTTCTTCTTCTTTTTCTTCTTCATCCTCCATCGTTGTGGAGAATCTTGTTTCGACCTTCCGTGTCATTAGTGATCTGTTTTATTCAGATAATCTATTAATAGGGTTGTTTTTTAATAAGAGAGCCGGAAGGAGTGGGCGTTGCCGATTTATCAATAACAATGGTGTTAGCAAGAGAGGCGAACGAAAAGACGTGTATTACCTCGATGGGAATAGAATTGAGAGAGTGAGAGGGAGAGAGTGAGAGACAGAGAGAGACATACAAGCCAATCTCGTGCATTTCGAAGCTCGTAGAAATTGATCGACGATCCTCGAGGGAAGTTTCCATATGGTCCCCTTAGCAACGTGAGAGACGCTCTCGCATTGAAGTTGAACGACACACACCGGTGGCGAGCATTCCCCGAGCGAGAATTCTCGCGAATGTAATTAAAGCTGATCACGCTCGAAGATGTCGTCATCGAACGAATCGATTGGCCGGGTAATTGGGGCTTGGCGCAGGCTCGGCTCGCGAACTATTCGCCACGATCGGTTAATATACTTGAAATTGACTCGAATCGTGCAACATAATATCACAGCCTCGAATCAATCAATATAACTAACGAATAACAATTTATTACGCGTGTCGTTCGGTAAATTCAATAATTTTTCGATTAATAGCGTGATGAAAGAATTACGGTTACAACAAATTGATCGAGAATATTCGATCAATTATGAAAGTTAATGAAACGATCAATTGATAAATAACGCGCCTATACACGTCGAGAGTAATTAATGGCCCACTAATTAATCGATTAATTATTCCCTAAAATCACTCTCGTTAATAAATCGTACGCGATAAAGCTGCCCATTATCGTTTATGTTCCCGCGCCTCGAGAACTCTATTTATTTAGTTTTCTGTTACAACCAGCGAAACTCGTAAAAGTAGGGTCTCGTACGTAGATACGAGGCTCGCGGGAAATTTAGATAGTCTTTTCCCCGACAGTGAAAGGAACCAACTAGCTTTCGCAGGGTCGTATATTCGTTAGGGTCGAGACGAGACAGGGGCAAAAGAAAAAGAAAAATCGAAAAAGGTAAACCCAAAATAACGAACTAACTCGCAAGGGACGCTGCTCGTCCCGAATCGATTTTGGGGAGGGGGAGGAGAGCGCAAGAAAAAATATAACACCGAATTCCATCGTTCCTGCATGCTGGTTTACTGACCCTACCACCAATTTACCCTTGCCAATATAAATTTCCCCGTCTACGTATAAATATTTTGGCACACTACTAGCCCCCTTTTTACTCACCCTCGTGGCGTCGTTTCCACTCTCACCCCTGAACTATATTTACGAACCTCCTATATAAACACATATGTAGTACATATCTCCACCATATAGAAGTAAATTGTTACAGTAGATATAGAACAAAAGAGTAACGTAATGTGTAATTTAACACAGGTGAACGGGCACTTTGTGCGCAAAGTGCAGAAACTTTATACCGATGAAGTTAAAGTAAGGCGTTGGTGGGGCCTGGTGCGTCTGCTCCAAAGTGCACGAGATATATCTTTAACCCTGTAGAACATAACTGTATATATATATATATATCTTGCTCTCGCAGTCTCATGAAGAAACTTCTAACTTGCCTTCGTTCGTGGTTTAAACTTACGTGTCTCGTAACGAAAAAAAAGTGAGAGAAAAAAAACGTCAAATTTCTATTCTTTCTTTTTGTTTTTTAATGCAGCGAATCCACTGCACCAAGTCGTGCACGTTCTCGATCCGGCAGTCACTCTCTCTCTCTCTCTCTCTTGGGTCGTCTCGATTCCGTGAGCAAATTTAATTTCGTCAAACTTTTTCACGCGATATCCGTCTTCGTGTGCGTGCACATGTGATCCGATCGTTTTATTGACTCCGATCGTACGACTTTAGAAAAAAAAGTAAACCCGAAAAAAAAATGTTTCTTTTATTTTCAGTCAGACACTACGTTCTTTTTCTACTGTATACACACGCACACACACACCCGCACGTATACATATATAGATTTGGCCGAGGGGAGATACCGGTTGAGTTTGCGAGTCACGCACGTGCAACGTAGCGACGTCGAACGGTCACGCATAGCGAAGCGCTCGTGGTGCGGCGGTATCACCCTGCCGCCCATATACCCCCCACACTTACCCTCTCTGCTATATATCTCGGCCCTTCTCTTCGCTGTGCCGTTATCCATTCGGCGATCGATTTTTCTCGATTCGCGATAAATAAAATTGGCGCCGTACCTTCTCGCGCCCTTCGCGCGTCGACCTCCTCGCCACTACCACCCGGCCTCGTGTGTACAGATATGTAATACACTTGAACTTTGGCAAGTGAAGTATTGCACGTGTACAAATATAGATATATTTATTGCAGTCGATATTTTCCGTGTGTGTGTGTGGGTTTTGGATCGCGTATAGAATAGCGCGGGTACATTTTGGCGGATCTCTATGTAGTGAGGCAAGTATAAAGAGAGAGAGAGGGAGGGAGAGAGAGAGAGACAGAAAATCTCGACACTCCAACATTCCCGTACGAGAAAATAAAATGTTCGAGCGCGGTTAACACACGTGGGTTGGAACGTACGCGACGAAGCAAAACGAGAGATCGATCCTACGCGATGACGATTCTCCGTCTCCATCTCCCTCGTTCTCCCCACCATCTTTATCCTTCTTTTCCTTTTGCTTTGACCGTGTTTTTTGCACACTCCAACTCTCTTTGTTCCATTCGTTCGTTCGGTTTTACCTGCGACCTGTTTTTACGTTTTTTTCCCTTTTTTTTATTCACGTCGAACGAGAAAGTCTTTCAGCGTCTTTGACACATTCGCTCGTTTGCTATTAAAAAAAAAATCCGTCGCATTAATTATTTTGACACGTTACTTCGACGCCCCCACCCTCCCTTTGCCCTCTGGTTAGATCGACGAGTTAGATAGAAATATTGAGAGAGAAATCAAAGAATCTTTACGAGTTTTTACGATCGTTATTTATTCTTTGAAAATTATCGCCGAATCTGGGTTGATTTCTTTTTTTCTTTAATTTTTTTTCTGCCGTTCTCTATAAAATTGAGTTTGATTGGAAATTGGTAGAATGTCAACGATTTGATTAAAATTTCAGTTTATACAGCGCGAGGAAAGTTAGACATTTTGTAGATATATTTTTGTTTGATTTTTTCTCTTTGTAACACGTGCGCTATCAAATCACGCCAAGGCGCGGAAAATGACGTGTAACCTGTGGGATGCCCGAAGAGAGAGGAAAGCACGAAGCGAGGCTTTAAGGCCGTTATTAGTTCGGACGTTTCAGTCAATTATTTTTCTCGGTGGGGAATTCGTGCTCCCGGGAAGAGACGTGAGAATCATGAGTAAAGTCGACGAAGAACGAGAGAACAGTGATTGGACAGATGTGAAAGCTTTTTTTCCCCATTCGTCGCTAAAGTTAGGTAATCTGAAGGAATTTGCGTTGACAAAAATCCGATCGAAAATTGATTTTCCCATCTAAACGATTCAATATGACAACAAAAATTTTCATCTCCAATCCGTCGTTAAGCGAACGAAAATTAATCCAATTTTAAAAACATTCCAACGATCGTTCAAAACGGGTCGTCATAACTTTTGTAAAAAATTATTTCGATTATTTTGTCAACGAATCGATTTTGTTTGAAATTTAAATAGCGTCGATATGAGTTTAATAATGTGAATTATTACAGTTTGTATCTCGAGTTAATCCAGTTCCTAGAAATAGTGAAAATGATCGGTCTACCACTTTAGAGGAATTCGTGACTCTGGGATAGTTTCGATATTGGGGATAGCTAGTACTTCTCTGCTAAGTATTTATAAAAATATATATATATATATATATATAACACAGTTTTCGGTGATGAGGCCGTGGCATATATCTGTATCATCGAACACAGCCGGTTCCCGAGTAGTTTCGATGTACGATTCTCGACAGCGCCTCTGGTGAACATTCGTTGAACCAGCTATCCCGAAACTACGTGAACCCCAAAAGCTCATCGCGTGTTCTCTCTCTCTCTCTCTCTCTCTCTCTCCCTCTTTCTCTGTCTCGTTCGTTTCCCTCTGTCCGACAGCGTATCTGGTCCAGAGATTCTCTGGCACATCAGTGACGAATTCCCCTCACCGATAAACCCATACGTTTCACCATCGAACGGATAAACGTGGTCACGATTAGATGGGAGAATGCATTTGGCTCGCGGCGGTATTTCCGGTCGGGCCTCGATTCAATTTGCCGGCCAGAACGGACAGCCGTGTCCGTCCGGCTGTCCGCTCGATGCCAAATTGCGGACGTTTCAGGGTGAACTCCGTTATAATTCACCGGGGTTTTGTTAAATATCCGAAGCTTTTGTCAGCCAAAATTTGTATCATCGTTTGTTTGCCGTTGAACTAAATAATTATTCAAAATCATCGATCCCAGGTTTAAATTCTGTGATGCCTGTGCTAGTTAGGGAATTTTGATGGTACGGTCGACGCTTGAACGACGAATAATGAGCAATGATTAACGATTTAATTCGATTATTCGACGACAAAGGAAATTGCAATTCAGAATTTTATCGATTAATCGAGGAACTTCGCGGAGAAAATTCATTGATCTTGGTACAATAGTTCGTAATAATAATTACTGTTCACTATTGCTCAACATATTAATTAATACAAATATTGTATTGTTTTAATTGATGTTTTTCTCGCTGATTCGTCACGTTGACATTCGCGTTATTTGTACCGCGACAATTTTTTATCCTCGGTCTCGGCAATTATCTCAACGTGACATTTCTTGCTAAATATGTGAGAAAAAAAGAGCAAAATAAAATGTAAAAAAGAATGGGAAGATATATAATTAAAAGCAACGCGTTCGACGTTTCGACAAACAAGAGAAAAATTATTCGAGCGTCACTTGCGATAACCCTCGGTCCCTTGGTGGCTTATATCGCTCGAAATTCCCGATGACTTGGCTTTGACGCTGCTATTGCTCTATGCGTTGGAAAAAAATGAAATAAACGAAATTGCTCAATGCGTCAATGCCACGCGCAAGGTGCAGGACACAAGGTAAATTTATTAATAAAGAGCACGTCAGTAACTTGGCACCGATGAAATTGACGCGTTGGCATTTTTTAAAATTCTATAAAAAAGAAAAAAAATCGGTACAACAGAATTCCAATTGTTCAAAAAATTTCGAACTGTTTTCGAGCGAAATATTCGCGCAAGATCGTTCGAAAAAGCTTACATCATTTTTCATCCTTTTATAACTTATTCTTCTTCCGATTAATCCCGATAATTTTAATATCACCGATTTATCATCGCCGGAATAAAAAGAAAAAATAATATATCGTCGACCATTAATTACCAACTGTCACGGTTCGTTACAATTTATGTTTATAGTTCAATGGATCGTGGAACACTTCCGATAATTTTATCGTCTGTACGTTTCCCAAAAATTCAATAAAACAAAATAAATAATAAGGACAATAGTAAAAACGATCGAGTTTTCATGTATCGGTTTTAATTATCGTCCGGGACACGCAAGGGAAAATACACGAACGCATAATAATTATCAAATCAGAATTCGAAAATGTGTCTCGAATCTCCCCTACCGTTTGTATAATATTCGCGCCACTAAATCCCTCTCTCGGTTCTTCCGGCCCACGTGCCAGCAACAATAACCTTCGGGAGACACCAAGTGAGTGAGTGAGAGAGAGAGAGAGAGAGAGAGCCATTAATTCGTGTACTCTGGTACAGAATCGCGGGTGGATTGATGGGCTGCCCACGAGAATGGTGCGGCGATGGGAGTGCGAGAGGGAAAAGGGAAGAGCCAGGGCAGGCATCGATGGCTGACCGCTACGTCCGTGACTACTGGGGTGGCTTGCTCGTGGACCTAACCACGCGGTTGAACTGAAAACGGCCACCGGTGGATTTATTCTACGTGTGGCACGTCTCGGTCTCTCGCACGTCAACCGGACAAGACAACCCGAATTCACAAGCGTGGGAAATTCGACGCGAGAAATATCTATTAACGTCCGCGTCACATTTCCGGGTACGCGAGAACATAGCGAGCGTGCGCGCGTTGGTAGTTCACCGGCTTTTGAAACGTCACTCCGGTCCGAGTCGATTTGTGAACTGGACCGGAGTCGTTGACGTTCGTTGTCGTTGAATACAATGACGGAGTATTGAAGATAATGGGCTGAATAGGGGTTGGGTTTGTTAGGAAAAAAAATCAAAAAATTTGAATAAAAATTTTTTTAAAATAAAATCGATGACGCGAATGTGTAAATAGTTATTTTTTTTAATATTACTTTTTTTAGCGAAGTTGAGGCAAGAAAATGTTGACTTGAAATTTCGCTAATGTTTCTCAAGCATTCGTTTAGGAAATTGTTATTAAAGTCTTCGAAACGATTGCCTCGGTTTCACCGAAGGGAAGTTCGCAAAAGAGTACAGCCAAGGGCGTTGCGGTATCTTTCGAATTCAGTAGCTTCTCGAGGTCGAGTTTTCGACTAAACTTCATTTCGAATTTCTCGTCTTCCCTTATTTCCTACTACATGCGGTGATGCCGACCCTTCCTAGCAGCGAATTCGCCTCGGAATCTGCATAGAATTGGGCTACTGCGAGGAAAAGCCTTCGTGTAAAGAGAAGTCGTGACGCGAACTTCACTCCCGACGTAACTCGACGAGTTTCTCGTGTGACGTGGTTTGGAAGAGGATTTTTGCAAAACTTTTCGTTTCCTGGTAAAAGACGGGAAACGAACGATTCTTGGTACATAGTCTCAATGTCCTCGACGAGAAATCATTCGCTGAGAACATTCTTTAGCTGTTTATATCGCGCGAGACTTTTGCGTAAAAAGGAAAAATCGAGGATTTTCAACGAACCGCGAGAATAATAGAGACGACTACGCGAACTCGTGGAAGAAGTTTCGAGTGTTTTCAGGTTTCTTGTAAATAGAAATAAAGATAAAATATCGTTAAATCGTTCGATATCGCTGATAAGTTTAAAATGCCTTTCGTAGACAATTTTTGCTTGCTTGTTTTTTTTATTTTTCATTCCCACAAAGTTCATTTATCGGCAAAAATACAATAACTACGGAAGCGACGGAAATTGGTTTCGAGATTATTTTTCAATTACGCTTTGAATGAAATTTTATCTCTATATCGTCATAGAGGAAATTATTTTTTTTTCATCATTATTTTCTTTTTTCAAGATTGTTAATTAAATTTTTCTTCCCACCGCGACCTCGTCGATTTAACGAATGCCGTTAACTACGTACTTTTTCCATCGTTAACTGCGTCTCCGCGCGAATTTCCTTTAATTATAAACGATAATGGGATTGGGAAAATGTGGAAGTAAAATGCAAAGAGCGGAAATCAAGCAACTTCATAGACACCCGGAGATCACACACGGTTGAAGCAACTGGAGGGAGGAAGACCGAGAGAACGGGAGAAAGAGAGACAGAGAGAACGAGAGAAAGAGAGACAGGGAGAGAGAGAGAGAGAGAGAGAGAGAGATCGAGAGAGACAGAGAGAGAGAGAGAGAGAGAGAGAGAGAGAGTAATATGCCGTACAACCCGGGCGATACTAAAAGCGAATCAAGTGCACCACGTTCGAGGTTGCTGACGACAAAGCGCAGAAAGTCCCAGGACGGACGGAGGGTATGTCCTGTGTGTGCCACATGCAATATCGTCAAGCCAGAGAGTGTGGGAGAGAGAGAGACAAAGAGACAGAGAAAGAGAGATGGCGAACACAAGCCGGTTCGTGCACCGAAGGTCTCGAATCGATTTTCGATTCACCGGCAAGCCAAAGGGTATCGAGATTTACCATCAGGAAGCTATTGAGTTTGTGCTCTCGTATCCACGTATATATAACGGATCTAATGGTAAATATATGTGCCTATGAAGGCTTACGTACCCTACTCGGCCCTGGGGATCGTCGTTCGACTCTGTGTGTGTACGGAAACGATTGAGTCCACTGAAGAACAAGTTCCCTTATACCACGGGATCTCCGGGTTTCAACTTTGATTGAACGTTATTGTAACGAATAATCTTGCTTCCGTACGATTCGATCCAAGCGAGATCGGGATCGATATACTCGATGTCCAGAAATTTTTAGATTAAGACAATTTATTTTTCTTCCTATTTGATTTATAAAACTGTCTTATTTGAGAAATTTAAGATTTTTCATCGATATTTGACGATATTTTGTGTGTATGGAAGAGTGGGTAGAGATTGGAAAAAAAAATTGATGAGAGAAAATCGATGAAGAAAACTGTGGTCTATCTTCACGGTCTGACCCGATCCCGTCGGGTCGTCACTTGTACGGTCTAGTTCTCGAGTATATCAACCGTCTCCATGAGGGCGTCGTAACTATCTCACTTGATTCTCTTCTCTCCTCCACGGAATAGACTTCCCCGGTCGTCCCTCCGACATACCCACACACGCTTGTTCACAAACGCACCCATAGACCGCACACACACACTCTCGTATAGTGGAGAAGCTTTCAGACGAAAGTCTAGGCACCTCGTTTGATTCACCTTTGAACTTTTCCATCTAATATATTCGACTAAACGCAAGCGTTAGCGGGCTAACGCCGTTGACTACCACGAAAATTGTATATGGAGGAACATGCGGAGGCACGAATGAAAAATATGGGGAAAAAAATCAATCAACTTCGCGAAAACATCGCGTCTCAAAGGTGTTTCATCGTGATGTCGCACGTGCGAAACGTTTTGTGGTGAGAAAAAGAAAAAAAAAAGGTAGAATTCAACAGGGCCAAACATCAGCCAACGCTCGAACAGGCTCTTTGATGCTTTTTATTTTCTTCCTTTTTTGCCGTTATGTTGGCGCGCGCAGTAAAAGTCGTGGAAAGTTAAACTCCAACGTCATCCGGAGAACCGAAACTTCGGTGGCGTAATGCTAACTAGCCCCTCTTCCTCTCCCTCTCGCAACATTTTTACGACAGTTCGCGCGCCCGTGGCACGTCCTTGTCGTAAAACTCATCGACATTATGTAAGAACGTGTCTTACAAATATTTGACAACCTAACGATCGCTCTCGCGCGAGTTTTCTAATTGCGAGTCACGAAATTTGCATACTTTACGGGGTAAAAGAGTGTTCGAACGATGAAAAAAAGGAATTTTTCAGAAAAAAGAAACGAGACGATCTTCGGGCGTTCGAGTATTTTTTTTATCTTCTCATAAATTTTGAAAAATTACAACTGGATGAAGTTTTCGAAAAGTCGACGATAAAAAATTGGATTTACAGACAATTCGAACCACGTGGTATATTTTCATAGCGACCCTTAAATCGTCGCGAACTTCAAACGTCCCGCGACAGGGAAGATTCTTTTTTCTTCGCGAAGACGAGAAACTGTAAAAATCAAAGAGCTACAAATTTTATCGAAATATCAAAAAATTCGTTCACCGTGATAGTTTTGCACCCAAATATTCCATCCGTCGCTCGAATTGCGCGTCGTGGAATCGACGTCTGGAGCTGTTTCGTCGTTCGGCGAAACCTAAAAATGCAAACAAAAATATAAAAAAATCATCCGACGTTGGAGCGAGTTCGTTCTTCCGGAAGGACGAATTCGGGGAAACAGACACGGAGGTTATAGACATCTCGTGGATAGCGTCGAGTGTCTCGTGAAGTGTGACGAGTACGAAGGAAGTGGTTTTTTTATATCTTTCGTATTTTCCCACGCGCGTCTTTCTCGTCAAACGTTGCAACGAAAACCGAGACGAGAAACAACCCTTTCGTGGGATTTCTTCGTGCACTGCCTTACGAGTTTACCAGTGGCGTTCGTGAAGAACCGTTTGTTCGCAGTTGCTTGGGGTTGCCCTAGGGGGTTGATAACGGACGCGATAGAAGCGTTCGGTGTAACGTTCTCGTAGCGATATATCTCTCGATTACGGTTAAACCCGTACGAGAGGTTCCCACTCGAATCGAACGTTGTGCATTACAGCGATCTTGACCAGCTGGATTTCGATCGAGACGAGAAGAAAGTAAGATAGTCGATGGTTGCTCCTTAGGGGTGGCTATTTACCCGAGCGTGATACGCGAGACGTTTTACCCAGACCTTGTTCGTCTCGTCGAAACACTCTCAGACCCGAACGTCTCTCAAGAGGAGTGAAAATAAAGTTCTCCGAATCCTAAAACCCACCCTTAAGAAACGCTCAAATCCAATCATCCCCCTAACATTTCTACAGAAAAACAACCAATTGTCTCGATTTTCCAAATGGTACAGCGCGAACAGATAAAGAAATTGCCAATTTCATTTGAAAATCTACGTTAATTCGCTTCATCCCCTATTGACGAGTCCATCGAGATAATGTCGTAAAGATGAATTGTTCCAGAGTACGAAAATTGCATGATAAAAAGACAATAATCACAGTCGTAAAATTAGTCAAAAGTCACACGTGGCTGGGGTGCGTTTCGCCTCCCCCAACCCTTAGCGGTCGGTACGAACAAGAAGCGTTTTGGTAACGAGAGAGGTCGCTGACGAGTACTCGTGATGTTCATGAAAGTGGCTCAGTGGCTGAGAATTGATGTTATCAACCAACCCCCTCGATGCGCATCGTAGAGTGGAATTGTACGTTGCTTGAGAGACGAGGTCGATTCGCGGCCGTGTATTCGTTCGATCGCGGGTGTTGTTGGTGTACCCATGAAACACGCGATTATAACGTTGAACGGGATCGGTACAAACATTGTGCAAACACGCTACCCAACTGGATCTGCGAGCGACGCTGTCGTCGCGATGCTACATGGCTAATGATCGTTCGGCGAGCAGAAATTACTGTTTGCACGACGTTTGTGACCGAAGTTACTAACCCCTCTTTGCATCCCCCTTACATGTGTGTGTGTGGGTGGAAAGGTTCGAATATGGCGAACGGGGCGCGTTATCTCGAGCAACACCCACAAAACGTTGGACCGTTCGTCATTGCAGTGTTCTACCCGACGCGCGTAACTCTCACCCCACCCATTCGGTAGAGGCTGAATCTACCCCTTTTAGGCAATATAACACAGTTGTATTTCTCTAACGAATTTGTCACCGGCTGTAATCAAATTATACTCGTCACGCCGTCGGTTAGAAATTAAGTTGGCGTACGGGGACGGAAAAGCACACACACGCACGCATGCGCGCACACAGACCGAAGAATTAAATTAGATAAGCCCCGTCTCCTGGGCCCTAGCGATATAAGCGTATATACACGAGCACATATATCTCCGATGGTACGTACAATTTCGCGTGATACGTGGAAAATCGAGTATGCGTACCGGTGCTCGAATGATTATATCGGTGAGTTTGCACGAGCTTGAGCGTAGCCAAAAGCAAGCAAATCCATCGATAAATTCGTGAGTATTTTCGGGGTTGAGCTATTCCGGAATGAATTTCCATAGTACGCTATAAATTCGTTACGTGTACTTTGCTAATATCGGTTCTCTTGTTTCGTATCTGTATGTACCAATCGTGTATTGATAAGGGTTGCTGTTGTTTTTTTTTGTTTATTTTTTAAAATTTTAATCCGTTCGAGTGAGTGTGATGGGAATCGACTGAAAAAACTTGAACGAGTTCAATGATGCCAGAGGGTATTTCTCTTTTCTCGAATTCGAGCGATGAAAATTGCGTAAAAATCGCACGACATCAACTATGAGTCGACGTATTTGTCGCAATTTATCTCGCGATAGGTGGCGCTACGGTGTAATTGGTAGGAAATGTAAATAACTCTTGAAGCTTTTCGATCCAGTCGATGTAAATGTGTCTTTGGATTAGTGTACATGTGTGTATTTGTGTGTGTGTGTGTGTGAGAAGAGGGGTTGGACGATTGGATCGTGTGCGTTAACGGTAACTATAGGTACCCTCGTGCATCGTTCCCTGTACACAGAGTCCTTCGTTATGAAACTCAATCCGTTCGCGATGAACGAGTGGCACAGATATGCAAGAGGACGATCGGAGAAGGGTTGGATGGTTTACATTGTCATCGGACGGACGTTCGACAAAACCTTTTTTTGTTCAGGTTGATAAAAAAAAGCAACAACCCCTCGTTGTAACGAGGAATTTTACCCGGAAATAACGAAATATCAAATACCACGATGATCCTTCCTACGAAAGTTTGCACCGAGGCCGGGCATGTTTTTTAATTCTTTTTTTTTGTCAGAACTCATTACTCCAGTTTTCCGAGAGAGATAGCCACCTCGCTTTATTCCGGGATATATTTATTTATGAAATTGGATGAGCGTTTCGATTAAAAAAAAATAATCCCGATCGAAAACGCGATTAAAGTAAAAGCTGTTTGAAAAATTGATAAATAGCGTGGAAGATGATTCTGTTAAAATGTTAAAATAACGAATTTACACAATTTCGTGCAAAGTTTAATCACGAAAAATAGAGGATTTCCGTCTTGTTGGTATTTTATCGTATCTGTAGTTGTACTTTGTTTTTCTTCCACGAGAAGGTAAAACAGCCACTTTCGTGGCCGTCCGCTCGTCTAGTTCGGCGTTGTTCCGTCTCCGCGAAGGAAATTGGACGGAAAGAGACAAAAGTATGGGCATTATACGAGTGTTTGCGTCGTTTTGCAGTCTCGGGGTCGATAGCCGAGTAACGTTTGTCCTGCCACACCGCAACGTACAGTAGTACACTCGGAAAATCGTGAGACGGTGAGAGACACACCGTCGCGTTGAGATATCCACCGAGCCGACACAAAGCACGCCCGTGTGTGACACGGGTACCACCCGTCGCGGGACTATAACGATCATTTGCCCCGAAACTACTGTTTGTACGCGACGCACATGGTTAACTATGTTACCCCCACTCAACGCCCTCGGCCCCCTGCGCCCCACCACCTCACTCCCGGGAGAGACGAGGGCGACACGCAGCGGTCTAGGCATACACTATTTGCCCCGGAGGTATGCCGGAGTGCGAGGGTGCGGGGAGGGGGGAGAGCGTACTCAGTTTGCCTTGTGGCTCCGCCTGGGGTCGCGCGAGGTCGCCACTGGTACGGTACACTGAGCTTTTCCGGCGTATTTCGTTGGATTGAATTACGCCAGTATCGCCGGAGCTTACACGGCGCTACGCTGTTCACCCTTGTATCTTCTCTCGTGTCTCGGCCCAAGAGACCCGAGGGTTGCTATCTCGAGCTTTCTTCCTTCGCCTATCTCTCTCGCTCTTTCTCTCTCTCTTCCTCTCTCTATCTCTCTCCAGGTACTCTTACCAGCCTCTATGCTTTCCTTCGCCTCTTTCCACTTGTTCATTTTGCCTCATACCGGTGTTTCTAACTCCCGGAAGTTGCGGAGTAATTCGACGAAAATAAACACACACACACACACACACACATACACACAAACTTTGGAAAACGAGATGCTATTTGGAAAACGAATACGTTCGTACGAGATTTGTTTTTACTGACTCTTTTTTTTGTTTTTTGTACTTTTCGTGTCACGAATGCTTTTCAGAGTTCAAAGGACTATCGAGCGTCGAGGGACCGAACGGATCGCGTGACGAATTTGTTCTCTGTAAAGTTGCGAGTGATGAGTCTCTTTACGAGTGCGGACGTACGATCCATCCATGAAAATCTGTTTTCCCTGGTGCGAGGAAAAGCTCACACACACACACACACATTTGCCTGCTGTCGGGCACTACGGACTTTTCCATAGGGAATGAGAGAAAGGCGGAAAGGGCGTGTGGGTGCTAAGGAGGGGGAGTGGGAGGTTTCGAGTAAAATACCCTTCGCGAATGCACTCGGACGTGTGCACTCAGATCGGGGCGAGGTTGCCCATTGCACTTGGTACCACCCAACCTTGCGAGTAGGAAAGGCGCGCAAGCTTTCCCTCGTCGAACGGTGAAAGAAGCGGAAGGAGAGAACGATTCAGACACGAAGAGGCGACGACAAAGAAGGATGAAAATGGTGTACGATACGCATATATAAGAAGAAAGAAAGAAAGAGACAGAGAGTCGGAAAGAGAAAGAGTGCAAAAAGAGAAATACCAGTGAGTGAAGTCTCTCCGAAAGCACCGAAGTCCGAGCACCCGCGAGATCCAAGCAAACGGCACATTTCTCTTACAAACTTGGCGAGTTTTTTTCTCGTATCTCTTTTACTATCCTTTCTTTTTCTTCTTCTTCTTCTTCTTCCGTGCATTCTTCGCTCGAAGGAAAAATGCGAAAGTGCAAGACGGTAAAACCGCGACAGACGAGTCACGAGTGAGAGAAAAAGACGGAAAGAGAGAGAGAAAGAGAGAGAGAGAGAGAGAGAGAAAGAGAGAGAAATTTCGGTGGAGAAAAGCGAGAGAAGAAGGACTTCCATAATTCTTATTCCTGGCGTGCGCGCGCTCGGCTGGGTACACCGAGTGTCTGGAGTGTCCGCGCGGTTAACTTATCGCCATTCGCGAGCTTTTCTCGTCCTCTTCCTTCTTCCCCCTTACTCCCTTTCTCACTGTCTCTCTTACCAAGGTGGACGGTCGATCGCGTCGAGAAGGCTCGTCTTCAGGGGTTAACGCGGACGTTCGTCCTTCCTCCAACCCCCTAACCGCCCCTCCCGCTCCTCCACGTTCTTCCTCTTTGCCCCATTCGCAACCGAACCGAGTCCATCCATCTTGCGCGAGATCCCTGTGGTCCTCGGGTTATTACGCTCACTCCTCCGGGCCACGCGCGCCCTCGCGACTTCTTTTCTACCTTCCCCCCATTTTTACCACTCGGCGTTTTCTCTCTTTTCACTGTTTTTTTGCACCCCCTCTCTGTGCCGTTTCTTTTTCTCTCTCTCGAACGAACTATCGTCACTTCTGCCATCGCATTTTTACTGAAAAATTGCCGAATAGTCGTCTCGTTCGGGGTGCCGACACCGGGATGTGACAGAATCCTGCTGCTTCGAGCGCTTTTACGCGCCACGTTTCTACTCTCGCGCAACACCCAACCCACCTCCTCATCGCTCATATTCGCTCTTGGAACATTTTCGTACATTCATAAAATTATACGACCTCCTGCACTGTACCTACACGTTGCGCGCGTATTCGCCATCGAAAAATGTATTTCGATGGTTGGCAATTTTCTGGACGATTTCGTTGCCAGAAGTGTATCTAATATCGTGACAAGAATTTGAAACGAAAGGAAATTGCAGCTTTTTCTTCATCATTTTTTAAATACCGTTAACGTGATCTAATCAAAGTATTGGAGAATAATGATGATGTTCTGTATTTTTTGTTTTGTTTCGATAAAAAAAGTTTATGGTGAAAAATAATCGAAAGACAGATAAATGGGAATACGCGTGAAATAATAATTGAATCGAAAAGTCAATTCGACCCTTACCTAGATATGTACATACATTAGTATATATGAAGATATATAGACATGTATGTGTAGACACGACTACAGTTAACTTGGATGTAGTTAGTGCAGAGGGAGAGACCGAGCATCGAGGGGGTTGGAAATTCGGAGTGTACGTTCGGGAGAGGTTGATAGCCAAGGTATAGGACGCACCGCGAAGCTTTTACGACACAGCTCACGTCCGCATGGCTCGTTGGTGGACTTTAAAGCCGGGGCGCGTTGGGTCGACAGCGAGAGAGAGAGAGAGAGAAGGAAAGAGAAAGAGAGGGAACGTCGACGAAAACGTCGGAGGGGAGAGAAGTAAGGGATGTATTTTAGGGGGTTGGTGTACAGGTCGAGGGTTGCGCCCGCTACAACCCCCGGCCGTTTACTCTTCGGGTCTCGTACACAAGAGCTGCTCGACGTTGAACGAGGAGATGAAGCGCAAGAGGGACGCGGTTGGTTCGTGGATAGACGTTCAAGGCAGTGCCGAGTCTCGTACCTACCGACACGAGGCATCCCGCAATTATCGGGCCTTCGACGTTGAATGAAGTCTCATTCATCCAAATTGAACGAGGCTCTTACCTACCGAGGGCCACCTTCACGCGTGAAGGTGGAAAAAAATACAACCCTGAGATGTAGAAAAAAACGACTTGTGGTGGTCACCAAAGCAACCGCGAGAAAACGAAAGTAAGAGAGAGAGAGAGAGAGAGAGTGTAGAAGACGACTAAATCGGGCGAGCGAGGCTGACGAAAAAATTCATCTAGTTCGAGATTAAAGGCTAGTCGTTTATACAATTCAGATAAAATTCAATAACGACTGAAATTGGCAGTTGTTTTTTTGCATCGTAAAAAGATAAAAGTATCTCGATGAGCCAAAGGAAATAAATTTCCACTTTGTACGAAACTAATTGCGGCTTCATCGCAAATTGAAAGATTCAATGTGAAACCACCCTGTAACACAGATAAGGGCGAGGACGCTTTTATCCGAGGTCGTCGACTGTTCTATTCGCGTGTGGCCCCCTTTGGGCGTAATGTGGCACTAACTCGTAAACTTGGTTTCTCCTCCGACACGTTTCAACCGGGATCTTTGCGAATTGCCCTTTGAAATGCAAATACACACGCACCAATGTAACACACATAGCCCCGGGCGTTCTACAAACGAGCAATTCGAAATGTTACCCTGGTAGTGCTCGAGCAAATACGAGGGACGCTGTACATGACGTGCATGCCTCTATTCATTATAAACGAAGATTTACGTACGTTGCTACGAATCAACGTCGAAATTTTAATCACGACCGAGTCAGGATGAAGGTTTTATCTAGTTCGAGCTTTTCATACTAAACGGCTAGATTCATTTTGATATTAAAAGCGTTTACTTTCATCGGAAATTTCTCGCACATCGCGAAAATCCTAGTTATTCTCTCGACAGTTGGAAATTAATAAGCAACGTCCCAAAAAATTGTGAAATACACGTTTTTTTCGACATATACCTATCAATTCGCATTAGGGAGGAACACAACCGCAATGTATGGTGAGGGTAGGGGTTGAATCCATTTACCTTTAATTTTCATAAAGGTCTCCGGTCTTCGAAGCTTTGACGCTACATCCCAGTGTCGTTACTCATCCTTTCTCATATGTACTTCATCCCCCACCCCTGCCCCTAAAACTCCATCATCTCACTTTCCTCCATTGTTTTATGACGCGCCGACACTCTCGTTCCCAGATGGTTCGAGTATCGTGGTACGAGTAACTAAAGAAGTTTGCCTCGTTGAAACGGTCGTCGAAAGTTTCGACAATAAAATCTCCATTTCTTCGCTTTTCGAACGATGCGAAATGACACAAGAGTGGGATGAGGTGGGGGGGATAACAAAATTATGACCGTAAGTTTTCGAGACGAGTCTGCGAGACGGTACGAATTAGCCGAGTCAGTTTTTATGGTCGCCAACTTATTGCCGAAGCTAAATTTTTAGTTTGTTGGCGGGGGGGGGGGGGGGGGATTAATTTCTGGCGCAGATTTTGAAACGAGCTTAATCCGACTTGGCTCGGAGAGGCCGGAGGCGAAGTTAGCGTTGAATTGTTGCATCTCAGCGTGAATCATGAGGGTTCAAAAATCTTTAGGGGAGGAACGGTAAAGAACGTACTCGGCACAACCTTCTGACATTAAACCCGTTCTAGATTTTGTACTTTTTCTTTTTCATCGTCCGGTTTTTAATATCGGGTGGACAAAAATAAACAGAAAAAAGATTAAAAAGGGGGAAAAAAATAACAGAAGAAGGAAATACAAATGGAAGACAATGAACAAAAGCGCGAGTTTTATATTTCTTGACCCCACGAGGCTGTCTTGCATTCTCTTTAGCGAGGCTCCGGCGAGTGGAACGAGAGGCGGTTTTTCAAAGTAGTAAATGAGAGAAAGAGGAGAGCGTGGAAGAGGGTGAGGAGAGAGGGGTTGGTCGGCGAGCAGCAGCAAAGACACGGAGGTTTGTACCCCTGTAGGGGATGATCGAGGAGGGGGGGGGGGGTAGTTCGCAAGCAAAGTTTTCCCGGGGCTCTGATAAATATGGAAATTAGAAAACTCCATTAATGACAAACTTGGGACAGGCGGAACAGGAGCAGCGCGACCAGCGTGGCGGATTACTACACTATGGAACGTCGGTAGTTAAAGTACCTGGAGAAACAAAAAAAACAACGAAGATATCGCACTTTCCGTCTTTTTCTCTCTCGCTTTTATAGCGAGAAGTTTCGAGAATCGCTGTGTTTAATGCTCGCGAAATCTCGCTCATCCATGTACACGTTTAATTAATTACAGCGACGAAAATTAAACAAAAACAAACAAAAAAACGAGAAAAAGGAGAGTTTAAAAAAAGAAGCGAACGAAAAATATGATGAGAATATTCTTCCAGCCAGCGGCGTTGCAACATGGCCCATTACATCGTTTTAAAATTCACCCTAGCGCCGAGTGCTAACGGGTTAAACCAGAATTTGTTCAATTTGTAATTCGCTCAATTAACCATACCGTTAATGAGTTTTACGAATCAATGATTATGTAAATCGGGTATGGCGTTAATAATTGTTGCATCGATTTCCCAGCTAAAAAATAAAATGATATGTAAACAAAAATCGATTAATTTCATCATCGACGGGGTCGATTCTGGCATAAGACCTTGAAGGGTGTTTCTCGTGATCAATTCATATTTTTTCACGCTTCCTATCGGCTCATTATCATCTTCAATCCGCATTGCAGGTCCTCCCGCTGGCAGGTAGCGCAGCGAGAAAAGGGGAGAGAAGGAACAGAGAAAGTGCGAGAGGGTGGACCCGGGGTAGATTTTTCATTCCGCTCTAGATTGCTCGCGATATATACATATATATATACATGTATATATGTATATATCTCGCGACGGGCAGAAGAGGATCCCCGTGGGTTAGGTCGTGCTTCGAGTGTACATACACAGAGGGTTAGCGTTGCATTTTGCTCCGCTCACCACGATCATGCTTCACGGATATTATCCTCCCTCGGGACGTTGGCAGGGGAGCTTAGAGTGGTCCGGGCTTTCGCGAGCTGTTGCGAAACCGAATGGCTCGAGGTTCGTTTTCGCTTTTGGCTCCAAATGTAGCTTCGACCATATTCACTACCGCGAAAGTTTTGCGTGTGTCGTTTTCCATTGTGGATCATGGAAAAGTAAAAAAATGATGTTTTTTGTTCTATCATGGGGAAACCGATGGGTCAATGTGTCGATTTAATGATCCATGTATCGATCTAATTTTTTTTAAATTTGTAACGGTCGATCGACTTTTCGGTCAATCGGGATTTTTCACCAATGGACGCGAAATGTCATTCGTCAATTAACGGCAGAATTGAGCCTTCTGCCAGCTGGCGTAGGATTCCCATAATCGATTCTAATCGATCGTAGACCGAAGCACCCCCTGGCGCTACCACTCGTTATCTCGTAATATCGAGAACAGCGCTATGACTGCACCGAGAGCAGAGGAGGGGATCTCCCTAGTGAGTATTCGCGCTCATCGATGTGGCATATACGAGGAAATTGGTAAAATTCCGTTACGGCCAATTACAGGATGCAAAAATCGTGCGTGCGTGCACGTGTCATCGCGCTTCGACGATCCCGAAACGTTGAGTTATATTTTCATCATATTTCAAATTTTACGGCGATACCCCGGCCATTTCCGGTACTGACAAATGATTTTTTGAATATCGTCGTTTGGAATTTCAATAGAAATTCGATGTTTTGCCTCGCGGTGTTAATTGCACGTTTATAAATATCATTTGATAGATAGCCATAATTAAAATATACATATTTCACCCGTATTCGTATATTTGATATTTTATTGAAAATGTTATACGAATATTGAAATTAAATCTGTTCTTGCCCGGTCGTTATTGTGAAATTGGGGTCAACCGAAAATCGAGTTGTTAATTTGTTTCTGACTTGGTGATTGTTTTGTTTTTCGTAACCTCTCTCTCTCTCTCTCTCTTTGTCTCTCCCTATGTTTTGTGGGATTATGGGATGACCGAAACCACATGCCAACCACCCAATTCGAACTTTAGGTTGGTAAGCCTAATGCTTGACTTGCTTACTTTGCCTAACAAGCTAATCCGAGCTCCAGTCTGGACGAGGCCTTCGCCAACAAGCTCCTCCGGTAACCACCAAAATCGTCTAAGAGCTTTATGCTACGGGACCGTTACACTGTCTATATAGATATCCGTACATATAGAGGTGCTACGTGGCACGACGGCATACGATGCAACGTGTACAGGAATTTCGTGTTCATCGGAGAACGTTACCGGGCAAATTCCCGAAGCCGACCCTTCGAACTCCTCGACTCCCACGAGGGCTATGTACGTGCCATTGCAAGCTAAACTCGATGGGTGTACGATTTACCAGGGTTGTTTCCGTTCTCCCGATACTTGTAACTACGTTAAAAAGAATAAATAAAGACAAATACGAGAAAAAAAACGAAAATTCATTGTGTTAAAGAGAAAAAAGGGAGAAATCGAGCGTAAGTGGAATAAGTCGTTATTGGTCAGACGCGTCTCATTTCCACTGATCGTGTTCGTAAATTTTATACCTGATGATAAAAAAGGTACCTTCCGTATTAAAAATCTTTATTTATTGTTTTACAACACTTGTCAAACGATGAATGTTTATTACGAATATTTATTAATTATTATTAATAAATTTTCATTCATTTTTAAAACTTGAATCGGCCTTTATACTTACGCATTGTCGAGCTCGAATAGATAAACTTGGTGCCAAAGGGCCGAGTTACAGAGCCGGACTCGAGGATTTCCTCGTTTAATTGACCGCGCCCTCGCAACCGTCGACAGTGCCAAGTTTGTCGACGCCTTTCATCAGACGCGCAGTAGGTCAAGCTGAATCCATGAGTTGAACGAAACATATCTATACACAAGCATATATATGTGCTATTGGATCGATCGCCAAGCCCGACGAGTTCAATCTGATGAAGGTCATCGTTCAATCTCGTCGCTTCGATGATTGCCAACTTTTCGAGTTCAACCCTTTTCGCCAACCAGGTCATAGGGTGCAATTTCAGATATCTCGAACCTAGGAAAAATCATAAAAGAGAAAATCATAAAAAAAAGAAATATAAAACGAAAATTCGACAGGAGATCGAATGACGAACTTTTAGTTGCACTTTTCTCCACTGTACGAAGGGAAAACTTTGATGAGGATCGAGGTTTGTATAAAGCAAGTCGTAACTTTGGCAAAAAGTTAGATGGGACGGTCGACGTTAGCTCATTTTGATGAGTAAGGACGAGGGCTCTTCGCAACAAAAAATTGCAACCAAATAACTATTCGACTTTAAATGGGTCGTTACTTTTCGATCGCATTCGATCGAGGGTACATATTTTTCATTTTTTCATTTTTAGAAAAAATGTGCAAGTCGTAAGTACAGATTTTTAAGCTGGCACGTAATTAACGTCGAATCGTATAAATCAAAACCCCTCGCGAGGTTCAAGAAAGTGCTGAAAATTTCTGTAAACGGATGTTTGGCCGAGGGAGCAATTTTAATAAAGCCTCGTTGGTAAACGGAAGAAGGCTTCTCATTTATTCCATCGTATCGAGACACGTTCTTCTCGCGAATATATACATATTATACATCGTGTTCCCTTCGAGTCCCGACTCGATTCTCATTTTTCTTTGTTTTCTTTTTTATTTCGTTTAAACAGCGCCCCCCCCCCTCGCTATTTTTATTTTCCAAGCACCTCGCTACTTCTATCGATCGACGATGTCTCGTACAAGGGAAAATCTTTTTCTCGAACGAAGAGCATCGACCAAGGGTGAGGGGGAAGGAGACTCGGGATGAGAAAGCTGTCGGGACATAGCCCGGGGAGTCTTTTCACAGTACGGGGGGAAAGAACGATACGTTGATTGTCAAGGAGGAGAATCGGTATCGTTTTTTTGAGATGTGAAAATTCGTCCGTCCAACACCTTATGAAACAATAATAAAGTGGTGTGCGAATTACTAAACGAGTAATGAAAAATTGACGAAATGAAAAAACGAAAAAAAACAATCGATAAAATAATATAATTTTTCCATTATTCGAAAATTGGACGAGTTCGAAATTTAATCTTTTATAAATTTTATTCAAAGATTCGAATGATTTATCGATCGTAATAATGCGAATTTGAGTTATCGACTATATTTCACGCAACGCGTAACGGTCGTAACGGAAGACTCGCGTGAAATCGTCATTGTCACTAGGTGAATGTCTTTTTGCGAAAGAGCGCACGCGGGTCAATTGTCGTTGGGGAACGACAGTTACGAGGGTCGTAAAGTATCCCGGTACGATTTTTATTGCGGTTAACTGTCGCACGTCTGCTCGTGCCCCGGTGTCGTTTTCGTCATTAACGACGCGCACGGCGATCCATCCCTGCGAAGGGTGTTTCTTCTCCAAGGGGTTGAGCGAAAGAAATAGCGGACGTGAAGTGATAATGTTCTCTACGCTGAAGAGTTTTTTTTTCGTTCGTTCTTTATTCAAAGTAGATACACCGAAAGTTTTGATGAATTTTTAAGAGGATATAACGATGGAAAAATAAATGTCACGTTTTGAGATAGCGGAACAGAATACGTATCGATTTTCGTACAATAAAAGAAAAAGAAATCGCCGAATTTATAATCAGGACAATGAATTCGATACAAGTTGAATATTTTCTTCTTTTCCGCTTGAACGACTAATTCGCAAAACAAAAATTAAAATTGTATCCAATAAAAAACTAATAAATTAATGTTTCAAAATTTCAGTCATGTTTTAATTTGTTCCTTACAATAATTCTATTTTTCAAAAAAAAAAGAAAATGATTTCAAATTAATTCGATCAATTTTCGTATCTCTCTCCTCGAAACTCCCATTTACTATTCGCGGCAGATAAGCATCTGTCAAAATTAGTGCCGGACGAGAAGAAGTCCGACAAAAAAATGGCATGTTTTTTATGGAACGAATAAAAAAAAGTATTCGGTCGTTATACACGTTCTCGGATAACGGGAATCTCGCTTACTGACGGTTCACCGGAGTTGCTGAGATTCTCTCGTGCGTATCATCGGATCAGCTCTCTGTGCTATATACATACATATACACATATATATAGAGAGAGACGTTTAATATGGTAAACGTTTCAGACCCCGGCAAAGCGGGCAAACTTTTTCCACCCCACGCCCACTGCCGGTGATGTCTCTCGCGGTCTTTTGCACTTCGTACATAGAAACACCCGGTTGCCGGGCGTGTACCAACGACGGTCGAATGTTCGCCGAATGAATAAATGTCTGAATCGAAACGCGTTTATACTTTATAATTTTTCGTGTATCTGTAAACGCACCCGTACGAATACCGCGCGAGTCTCTCGTAACGGCGTGAATTTACACCGATGTTGCATATATTTATAAAGTCATCTATGACTCCTAAAAACCTATAAATATTATACGATTAAATTTTTCAATGTAAAATTCGATGTTTTTTACTACAGACAAAAAAACAATATATATAATCATTGTTCCGAAAAAAATCAGAAAATTTGCAATGTGTTTTTTTCGGTGAGTGTAATTTTTTGATTTTTTACATAATTATTCATCGTACTAAAATTCTGATCGTTTATCAAATTTGTCGATAAGAAGGTTTGTCTCGTTTCGGCGACGTTGATAAACGAGACTGTATGATAACTGAGTCGTTTCTATTTGTACAAAGGGTTGAAATTTGATCGAGGTCATCCGCGAGGATATCTGCCGCGGGTGCGCGGAATACAGAAACTTGTGTTTGTTTATGTAGATCCTTACTGTGTATCTAGGGTCAGAACGTAGCGGGGAATAGAGTGGTCAGTTGGGATTTGTCACGGATTAAGTATATTGACAGGTCGCAAATCGTATTAGCGAAAAGAGCCGCGGGCTCGGCGACGACGCTAAGCAACGTACCGCGCGGACCTACAGGGGTCACGAGGGTAGGGGGTGAAACCTGAAAATGGACACCGCGTCGTAATTAAACCACGACGGAGCTTCGTTTCGAATACATCGTGAAACAGGACACTTTCGCCTCCGATGTTCCAATTGGGATTACGAGATTAACAGTTTTCCGTGAAAATTATCATAATCGTCGTTGATGTATGAAATGTGAAAGATCTAATAACGTATTACTTGATTTTCTCTGACGCGATTTACGATTCCGGATGAAATCGCGCTTATCTCATATTTCACCTAGTCGAGCAGCGTGAAAAGGTGCGAAGTATTTACGAGTTAAAAAAAGATGAGATTTTTTTGAGCTTATTCTATAAGATATAGGTTATAAAATAGTTAGAGAACCATAAATTGTGATATTAGTGTTCAAAGCGAATGGAAAAGTGAGCAGAAAGGGACACACACATACGCAGAGTGAAGTGACCGAGGCATTCACATCGTAATATGTACTGGATGCGCTGGACCGCATCGGCAAAAAAAGAAAGAGTAAAAAAAAGATCGTTTGTTATTTTACAGATAAAGTCGTTGACGCGTGACGATCGGGGCTGACCGAGTCGATAATTGAAAATCATCGTCGTGCGAGCGGTAACCTTGGGTACGGCAATTTCCCAACCTGCCTTGTCGAACGGATCCGTTCGTTGCGACGACGAATTTACTCGTGCCTGTTGACGTTACGACAACAGAAACGACGACGACGAAGTCGACGGCGGCGACGACGACGACGACGACGACGACGAATATTTCATTGAAACTTGGTGCGCGATGAATCGCGGCCGGTTAAATTGGCACAGAGTGCTCGGCTCACAAAGCCCCGAGCATTAAAGCCAGACTGAATTAGGGCGGATCCGCAAGCCGGAAAGGGGGACCACTGCATAGTGCGCGGAGAGAGCCCTTGTTTCGCACCCCATTTTCCATTCATTCCGGCGCGATACGACCGAAATATTATACGACCCCCGCAATTCCGTTTTCACTGGATGAGGTATATAAACGCGTTAAAATTATGCTCAACGTTAAGACGACGTAATCAACCCGGCGGTTTAATCAAAACGAGTGTCGAGAGAAAGAAGCAAATATATATATATGTATATATTACTGGACATTGGCGAAGTAAAAAAGCAAAATAATGGAAATAAGTGCGAGCAACGGTTTTTAATATTTTGAAAAAATTTACATCGTACGACGTTTCTCGATGTCGATAAAGTAATCGAACACCAATCGTCCCGTCGCGCTGACGATTCAATTTTATTTAGTGACATCACGATTGATTGAACGATCATCAAACCCTCCCCCCCGGACTTTGACGATTATACGATAAACGAAACTGACGGTATTATCGTGAGATGATACATGGCGAGTACTTTTTCAACGATTTTTGAGCTATTGTTTTTTTTAAATATAAAATCAATCATAAATCGCCGAAAAGTATAAATTGGCCCGAGCAAACAGTGGGGAATAGACGTGAAGCGAGAGAAGACAAAAGAGAGCAAAATAAGAAGGAATAAATTTATTCGCAAAAGGTTTCTTCGTTGGACCAGGAGCAGCGAGAGAAAAGCATCGAGAAAGCATTAATCTCGATGCGCTGGGTGGTGGTCGGGACGAAGAATTGTTTACAAAGCAAGGAATCTTCTATTCTATCGAAGGGGTAGTACGACGGAGAGTTTCAAGAATAGCCTCCCCGTAATCCCTATTCATTGAGTAAACTTTGAAGACCGAGAAAGACGTCGGAAGAAGCGAGAGGCAGAAAGAGAAGAATAAAAAATAAAAAAATAAAAAGAAAGAGAGAGAATAGAGAATCGCGGTGAACGGGACCCGGAGCAACGCGGAAGAAGGGTAGGGCGGGGGCGAGGGCAAGGTATTCGATGAAAGAGCCCAAGAAAGCACGAGAAATTCGGCTCGAGCTCGTGGAATTAAATCTCTCGACGTGAAAGAGACGAATATATTTTACTTATCTCCCTTAGTAGCACAAAATTCAAAAGAGAAAGTATACAATCAAAGTGCCACACAGATTTCGTAGAATCGCTAGTCTCGCCCAAAGTGCTCTCGATGAATAAGTGACCAATAAAACAAGAAAAGACTAATCGAGCGACTGATCATCGCAAAAAATTTGCTCAAAGAACGCGCGGAAAGCCTCAAGGGGCTTCAAAATCGGCAAGGGTGTTTTTTACGCAGTCGTGAAACAAATAATAAAAACGCAAAAACAAAACAAAAAGAACAATTTTCAAAAAAGGGTCTCGCAAAACTTCACGGTGTGTGGATTGGGGCGAATTCTTGGCTACATCGGCGGAAGACCGTCGGTGGGGGCCACAATGTCACAATCAGGCTCGGGTGGGCCGAATGGCACTCAGACGCAATCCCAGGATCAGCGATCCAGCAATCCCCAACCCCAGAATCATACAACTCACCAGTCAGAGGGAGTGACGTCCCAGACGTCATGCCAGAATGGTCAGGGTGGTACGAAAGCATCTGAAAGCACGAAGCATGATATGTCGAATGGCTTCGAAAACCGTACGATCGATTACGATCGATTCGGCACGACCGATCAAATTCAAAGTACCATAGGGACCTTCCAACAGACGCAACAGACACGTGCCCCGATCCAGTATCCGCAGAACACAACCGATTTACCGCCTGAATATTCGGCCTCGGGACAACAGACCATTCAGTATTCGACGTTGAGACGCCCTTCGAATGTTGGTCGAACGGAAGAACGGCACCCGACTATCGCCCAATTGCCACCGCAACAGTATCAGCCTGATAAACCGTCGATCGATCGAGTACAGTACGTGTCGCAGACGAGCACTCAAACTTTGCCGATACAGACACAGCCTCATTTCGTCGGAGACTATGTTACCGACCAAGCACCTCAGTACACCCAAATTCGGGCAGGTCAGTTCGAGGTGAGGTCACAGATTTATTCGCAACAGCAGCCGCAACAACAGGCGAGGGATTACGGCGACCGGGCGAGTTACGTGGCGAGAGACGTGACGTACAGGGAACAGGGTGGGTCTACCCTCTATGCGCATCCTCAGAGTACGGGAAATCCAGTTTTCTCCGGAACGGGGCCTTACGTCACGGTCCAACACGCCGGATCTCAACTCCCGTCGCAGTCGACGAGTCCGCAGCCTCCTTACTACGCGGGAGTCGTTGTCCCCGGCCAGCCACCACCGGGTTACGGTCAGTTCGCTACCGGACAGCCCCAATATCCCTACAGTCAGTATCCGCAGACGGTGATGAATCCCATTCCTTACAATCCTCACGGTTCGATTTATCAGCCCCAGCAGTTCAGTCAACAATCGCCGAATCCGCAGAGATTCTCCCAGGACATGACACAGTATCAGGGTCAGCCTATAATTCAGCCGATAGCCCAGAATGTCATGGCCGGAACGGAGAGACCGGGAGCACGTGGTCCGAAACCCATGGTTCCACCGAGGGGTAACTCGAAGATAACTCACGGTGATCCGGGTCATAGGAAATCGGCGAGTGTCGACGTGGCGGTGCAAAAGACGACGAGCCTACCGACTAAGTACGACCCTCCGATGATTCAAAATCCTCAAGTGCCTCAGGAACAGGTAATTCGAGGCGAGGCGACCCTTCTGATCGCTGGCGGAGGTCAGGTCGGCCCGGATGGTCAGGAGAGACGTTTTCTATCACCGATAAATCAGAATCCGAGAACGCGACAGGATGGTCTTTATGTCGATGCGAACGGCGAACAAGTTACGAGGGACAAACCTCTGGAAGCTATCGCTCCAGAGTGCGGACTTTATGTATCTACATCCGAGCACAGAAAATCTGCCTCCGTCGATGTTACGACGAGCTTTCAACGGCGCAACGATACGATAACTTTTACGTTTCCCGGTGACGATAACCAGTCGGACACGACGATGACCGCTCGTAAAACAGCCTCGCTGGGTGATCGGAAGAGGCCCGAGAATACCCAGGTGTTCCCGGTCGAAACGAGAAGAGTTGAGCCTGTTTTACGGGTGTCGCCGATGACCTTCGACCCTCGACAGGAGAATCGCAAAAGTATCGCGCCAGATAGAAAACCGGAATGGGGCAACGTGAGCCCGAATCAGCGGGTCGTTGGGATAGCTCCACCGGAGAATAGACGTTCGGATTACTTCGAGGAGCATAGGCGCTCGCCGATGACCCTCGATGCTAAGAGAATGGAGGACGTTCGAAGATCGCCGATGCCATTTGTACCGATCAGAGATCCGTCCAGCGACCGGGCCGCGCAGAAGAGTCCCTCGTTCGGCAATCAGAATTTTGAGAAAACGAGACAAGAGTTGGCAATGTGGGCGGAACAACGGCAGCGTCAGGAGTTGGAACGTGGAATGCATCCAGGACAGATTTTCTCCACGAGTCCACGTTCTCGAAATCAGTCCGAGGAGAGACGAGATCCGAGAGTAAATCTGCCGGTCGAAGAGCAGCAGCGAAAAGATCCTCGCATGTCGCAGGCTGCTTTTCAACCGATTTCCAATATAAGCCAGAGCAGCATCATGGAACAGAGACGACATTTGCGTCACGTCAGTGCCGATCTCACTAAACACATGGAACTTTCACGAAAGGATTTCGAGGATCAACCGATCACGGGTTCCGTCGCGAATCTGGTGCCGGTTATAAGCAGCACCATGTCCTCGCAGAGAGCGAGTCCAAACATTTGCCATCAGTACCCGGCACTCAGTGAGGCAAAGTTAGACTCGAAGACTTTGCAGCTGACTGTTGTCACGGATTTTGGCGAAAATCACCCCAAGCCTATCGAACACTCCGATCATATAATTCACAGTCATCGGAAGAGTCACAATATCTCGACGAATCTACTGACTCATAGCAAGAGCCAGGCAGAAAATCTTCAGGGCCAGGCAGAAGCGACTAGCGAAAAAATCGATTCAGATCGATCGATTCAGACGCAACAGCAACAGCAACAAACCCAACAGCAGCAACATCAGCAGCTGCAGAATCAACAGATGCAGAACCAGCAGAGTCTCGATATGATATCCGAGAAACTTAGTCAATTCGAACGCCAACAGAGTGATCTCCAAGCCAAGCTTCAGTGCCTGCAGAATCAGAATCAGATTCTCGACAAGGTGGCTCAATTTCAGCATCACCAGTCCGATCTACAGGTGCGCTTTCAGTGTCTTCAGGAGAGACAGGCCGGGGAAAAGAGTTTGCGACAGACAACGGAATATCAAGCGAAGAGTTTGGTTGGTGACATGCATCAGATCCAACTGAGTCCGTTGCCGGATCATCTCCTGGAACAGGTCAATGAAAAAGTTGCGATTATGTCGGATCAGCAACAGCAACAACAGCAAGCCTCTCATCGACAATCCCTTCACGTCGCACCCACTTACATGTCGTCCCAAAATCTTCAGAGCCAAGTTTGTCAGTCGCTGACGTGTGAACGGCTCTCGCCGCGTTTGCCTCTCGTAGATTCTACGGATTCCGTGACGGGCGTCGGGCAAATAACGGTGGCGGGCAATACGCAATTCGAGAGGAGTGACGGTTCTCGCGGTTCGTTGCAATATCGATTGACCTGCCCGTCGGATGTTACCGAGAACGTCGTTGTCGTCGCCGCGCCCTCCGCGTCATCCGCGTCCGGTACAACGAGCGCCGGAACGACTTCCGGATCTGGCAACTTCACCGGCACCTTGAAGAAGGTGCCGCCGGAAAAACCGCCGAGAACATCGCTCATCGTTCAATCTCCGGAGGCTGAGGTAAATTGTCAATTCGATGTTGTGGAATGACTTTTTCGGAGAATTGAATGCCAATTTTATTTGTGCATTTTCGTTTTATATTGTTCATCCTTCACTTTTTGATTTTTCTTCCCGTATGTATAAACAATATTTTCTCACGCTCTAGCAGATACGATCAAAATAATTTTAAGGATGTTACTTACCGCTGTTCGTTTTAACTTGTAAAAATAAATTCACAAGATTTGTAACAAGTTTAAGAAAAGCTGATCAAATCTTGAACGAGATTACATTATAAAGGAACGAGGGGGGAAAGAATGAGGAGGTGTCGAGGGAAAAAAGGTGGATCGCGATGATAGCAGCAGGCGGATATTCGGTAATGAGAGTTTTTCACTGTTCCCCCCCAGGGCTCGGAACGGATGAAAACTCGTTATATATAGGGCTGGATGTTTTCTCTGAAAACTTCGTTACGTATTTCGCGGTTCTACCTCCCCTCCCCCACCCTTATACCTCTCATACTCTTCCGTTACACTACACAGGCGCCTGATATCTCAACTCCAGAGTTAAACTAGCCGAGCTGTTGATACATGTTTGAAAACTTTCTGCACGATTCACTGATCTCAAAGTTTGATATTTCGAAATGGATATTTTTCGTAGGTCGAAAGAAACTCGATGGTAAATTGATAAGACGTAACGTAGAGTGTTCCTGAAGGTTGAAGCAAAGAATTGCTTATACGCCCCCTTCAAGATATTTTTCCTGACAAAAAAGACTTTGAAGTATCAAGTTATATTAAAAAGTAATAGAATATATTTAAAAAATGAATGATATACGAAACGTCACAAAACTGAATGATATTCTCGGGGTGATCCGGTAATTAAAAGGCACGGAGGTGTATTTTAATTTCTTTTTGGACAAATTCGTTTTTCAATTAAACACGAGACGTCTGTGACGAGAAGACTGCGCGTAGAGCGTGTATTGCCGCGAATTGGTATGGAACGAAGTGAAAGCCCGGTCCTGGGGGCAAATACGAGATGCAAACCCTGGACGGTATGCGAAGACATGCGCACGATGAAGATTGCCGGTACAAAAAGACATACTGAAGCCGAAGGTCAGAGGCGATCGAGCGCCCCACGAAGAAGATACGGTGCGACAGCTTTGAGCCGGGAACGGCGGTGAAATGCTTTGAAGACAGGGATATCATCATGCTGGAAAATAGCTGAGAGAAGGACGATGCGTGTAATGAGGATGTACGCTAACCACATCATAAGACGAATAACGTCGACCCGATTCCATTACGTTTTCCTCGACATTGTGCACCCTCGTTTCTCTTTTGCGTCGGAACTACGTGAGCCTTGGGCCACAGCGCTGTGTTGCAGACCGCGAACACGCATAATCAAAGGATCGGAGCATGCGAACGTAGTTGTATGCACCACTAGGACTGCGAATGTACAGTCGAATTGGTCGTGACTCACTTAAGATATACGCTCAATCCCCGCCACTCACGCTCCCCCACTTCACCAGTCTTACCACTTCATTGGCTTCCCCACTCTGTCAGTCTGGCCGCTTCATTGGTCTCCACACTTCGCCGGTCTTCTTGCTCCGCCTACAGCCTTACTCGCTCATGTTCGCAAACCCGTTGGAGATCCTCGGTGTATACAGGTATACGTCATTAATAGAGACATGACGAGTGAAGCACAACTGTACTTCCTACTCCGTCGAAGAATATGGAAAGCCACTGTACCTTATTACGTAATAACGAACGGCGAATGTACTTCCGCTGTGTGAACTTTTTTACTTCGCTGTACGTTTTCTCTCTTTTTCGTTGGGCAGCTTTATGTATCTTTTTTCTTTACCTTGGCACTGCATTCTCCAATGTAATATGCTTAGTCTATTTTTGCTTCTTTTTCCCCCTTCACCAGTTCAGATTCCTTTCAATTATGAATACCTACCGTCGCCGAAGTTTATGCGGGTTTCACTGTAGCATCAGGCTTGTAAAACACTTTTATCGGTGAGGGGTTATACGAGTTTTCTATAGTTTGTTGATATTCGAGAATGCTAAGTCCCCGAGTATATGAAGGTATTCGTGACGGTGATCTTTGAAATTAGTAAGAGACGATCCAATTTATCGTCGATACTTTCTTTTTTTCCACGCTTGACAACATTTCTCAGCTGTCCTAGCTAATAAAATACTCATTTCCCGCCACGAGGCTACCAACTGAGCGAAACTGCACACCTCGTGCACGTTCTTGTCGGCCATAATGGTCCGAGATCTTCAACGATTCATGCCCCGCAACCCCTGGCCACACACCGTTGCCACTTCAATGGCTCAATTACGCCCGTCTTTTCTTTGAAAGTTTCTTGAATGCATATTCAACGTCAAACCACCAACGTGTACGAGGTCTTTCATCTCGTATCGACGTAATTATGTTTACCTTCGTCATTACCTTGGCGTGTTTTTTTCACCAAAAAGGGTCCAATTAACGTAGATGTTCTACGAATAAATTTACCACTTTGTGTCACGTATAATATTTCGTAATTTATTATTTTTCTAAATATATTGCATCTCCGCTGTGTTAACATCGTCTCTGCCTAGTTGCGCGCCACGCCATAGCGCAATACTTTTGTCGAATCTCCTACGGCATAAAATAATTACGGAAAAGTAGAGCTTGCGCAGCACGGTACATCGTTTCCGGGCCGGAAAACCCGAGTTAATCATCCTTGAAAATGGCCGCGGAGAGCTTTAAAGAGACGCGCTAGTACGCTTCGTTGGAACGATAAAAGCGACGAATTGTCGGAATTATGTTGAAAAATATTACGTCCACAGGATTAAATTTACCCGAGGAGAGTCGCGAGGGTCCAAGATGAATGTGCGTTGAAGCTACAAGTTGGACGTCGGATATAACAAGCTCTTAAGCTAACGTTGCTCAGGAGCAAAGTAAAAATGACAAAAAAATAAATAAATAAATGAAAAACATATTCGCATCCTCTCCGGATCTTGTCGTGTGACTGGATGGCGAATGGATTAGAGCAGATGAGATACGTTGAAAGCGTACATACGTATCCTCGAAACGTAAATGCCGTGAACACGAATATATATAAAGTACAGCGAATCAAACACGAGTATGGAAAATTCAAATTTTCTTGAGACGTCGAAAGGGAGGGAAGGGAGGAAAAGGAAGACAGCAAAACGTGTCTTCCTGTGACATGTAACTCGAGCACGTATTACTCTCTTATATTGCATATTACTTTTCTGATATGACGAAAGAGCTCTTTTCGCGGAGTTATAATATCCTCGCAGTCTTCGCCTAGTCGAAGAAATTCCATGCATAATATATTCACGTAGGTGAACGGGCGTATCCTCCTTTCCTTTTTCCCGCAATTCCTGAAAATAACTCGCTACCAATAAATAATATCACGGACAGAAGCTCTTCAAAAGAATCGCACGATGAAACAATTATTAATAATCGTGAGTAAATTCTCATAATTATTACGAATAGATAATGGATAAATTATAATTTATTGTTGATTACGAATATTAATTTCTTTTTTTTTCAACGCAATCAGTTACGCTCACTTTTCTTCAAAATTATCTACGTCCTTTGCCCCGTCGGTCGTCCGTGTTGGACATGGTTGATTATGAATGATGAGAGATGGAGAGAAACTGAGCGTGAGCGCAAACACGAATTTATAGTGAGAAAAGCCACTGGGCTTTTCTCACCGTCTCTCTATATATATCGTATGAATACGATGTGTGTATATATGCATTACGTATAAGCGAGTGCAACGCTGTTTGCGTCGGAAGGTGCAATGGACGACGGCAAAGACGAGTATTTTGGGCGTGTTTGCTCACCACACTCAGTAGAGTCGAAATAGAGAGAAAGGGATGGATAGAGGGTGAAAATTCGATGCGGAACATCATCAGAGAGAGAGAGAGATAAAGAGAGAAAGAGAGAGATGTGGGAGGCGGGGGGGGGGGCTGACCACAAAATCGACGTGACCGAACTGTCGGAGTGGTGCGACAGGGAAAAAACGAAGCGTTCGAGAGGGTGGAGAGTATCGAGGGGAGGGGTTAAAAAATTTGGCCATGCTTCTTTCCATTCCGTCACCGGTTTATTTTTCCTTTTTATTTTCTTTTTTTTGCCCAGCCCCACTGAAATGGTGCCCACCCTGACGCGATTCGGAAATAACCGATCGGGTTATAGCGATTGCGGCAAAAAAAAGAGAAAATACACACACGCACTCGCATACTCACACGCACACCGAGGCAAAGTGCAACATGCCGAAAGCAAAACAAAGCGACGGTCACATCGGTTTCGATTTGTTCGTACCCAATCCCAAACGACCGTGCGGTGTTATCCGCCCGCGTTGACCTCGATCATTGTTACGCGGACGTTTTGTTGTTTTTGTTTTTGCGTGTGTTTTCTTTTTCGCGACGTTCATGCGCAACAAATATTTATGAAAACTTCGAACTATAAATTTCTAACGTACCAATTTTTAACCTCTTTTTTTGCCTTTTTTCAAAATAGCAGAATTGATATTCATTTTTATATTTGAGATATCGCTTTAGGATTTCATCGAATGCAACTCGTCATACGAACGTTTTGGCACTCGTAATGAAAAAAAATCGAACGTTCATTCAAATTTTTATTAAAGTGGCTTTTTTTACGTCGAACATAAAAGACCATGGCCGAGGGGGGAGGGGCTAAGTGCGTGGCGCATTGGTGTGGGATTATCGTTTTTCATTGAAAAATACGGAGATACTAACGATATTCGTACGGATGGCTATTGGATATTCAATTAAAAGTGCATTCCCGATTTTGTCCGAAGTGACAGTATCGCGTATCGAATCGTATCGTTGGATCTCTCGATCGAGGTAATTTTTCCTTTTCCCTCATTCCTGTCCCTACTGTCTATATATATATATATATATATATATATATATATATATATATATATATATATAGTCGTATGGCATCTCGCGAAGTGAAATCAGCGTGACGAAATGAAAAAAATTGTACAAATTGACAGCAGAACCCACCCCGTGGCTACGACGCAGAACGCTAATTACAATTCCAAAAACCGCATATACGTGTATACGGCCATGCGGTTTTTGGTACATAACACAGTCAACGCCACTCAAGCTTACCGCGTGGTTCGCATGGATTCTCTCCCACTCCTCCCTCACTCACTCTCTCTCTCTCTGTAAATTTTCAACGGGGGATCGGCACTCGAAACTAAAATTTTAGCATTCCCCGCCATATACGGTCCAGTGAGGAACTACGGGATAAAATGGGTGGAGGGAGGATTAGCAGCGAGGGGAGAGTGGTTCGGGGCCGACAAAGCCAGTTCAACGGAGAATAATTAGGCGGCTATCGATTTCTCGACTGTACCGAGAGCGAGCGAGGGGAGGGTTGCTTTTTTAAACCTCCCTTCTCTTTTTAACTTCCGTACTCCACTTCGCTCACTTCCCTATTCTCTCTCTCTCCCTCGATCGTGTCCCACCCTCGGCGAATCTACCCACTCGCAATATCGCATGAAATGAGATGAGAAATATCGACGGGTGTTGTCCACCTACGATTTTATTACCAATTTTCAATGTTGCCGGTAATTAACGATATTCATATTTTTTACCTCGTATGTACGATTTATAAATCATTTACGTTTTTTTCCGTGCATCGACTCCCAGCCTATATAATTACGTTTATGCAGAGTTAAAAATGAAATTTAAAAAAAAATCTAAAAATATGACGTTTTTGCGAATATTGTAAAAATAAAAAATAAATATATTTTTTTATTACTCGAGTGTAGGTACTAGAGAAGACGGATTGTATGGTTTCATGTCGAGTGGAAATGTTGTGCCAGCGAAAAAAAATGTTTGTAAAATTTTATCGAGGTGGTTCCATCCGCCTCTTGAAGTATTTTATATATTTCTTATTTGCGTGCTTTCCCTGCCGGCAAAATAATGGGACGTAGTACGTAGCTCGTTGCGAGAGAAGTCAGGGAGGGATATACGATTTTGCCAATTGATCCATTCAACGTAATGCCGTCTTTGCACTCTTTTTCACCCCCCTCCCCACCCCCTTCACTCTTTTTCGACATTCCTCTTTTCCGAGCATTTCGTACACACTCGGGTTCGGTATATTGAAATATACACGATAATACCCAATAATAGTCCTGTCTACTGCAGGCTCTCTCGTCTCGAGGAAAAATACATATTCGCCGTATACACGTAAAATTTTATTCCGTCGGCGTCCTCCCATTTTACAAATGACGCGCGAAGAACTCGCGCGATAAAGAAAAAAACAGAAGTTAACAAAGCCCAACTAGTATACGGGAAAATAGTACTGTACAAAGTGTATCGATGCGGCGAAGTTAAACAAAATTGAACGTCGAAAGAATATGTTAAAAAAAAAGTAATGAAAAGTTTCGTTCGTTCTCGTATTCTAGCAGGCGGGAGAAAGTTCCATTAATAACGTGAAAAACTGAAGCTTTAATTAATTGTTGTATTTTCGTTTCGATTAAGATGAAAAATTAGAGAAAAACAAATATTTGTGTAATTTGAAGAAAATTAAATATCGTGTTTTTTAAATCGATGATTTTTTGTTTGTTCTCGTTGTCTTCTTCATTAGCGAATGTTTCTTAATTTTTATTCTGGGCTCCTTGCACCGACTCATTAGCGCAGCGATTGTCGTGTATTTTTTACATTTATCTTGAATTTACAACAAAGAGCCGTGGAAAGACGGGCAAAGAGTGAAAGGGTGGGGATTGAGTAATAAAGGATGCGGGGGAGGGTTCGCATGGTAAACGCGGTTTGTACAGGTGCCCAGGAGAAAGAAAAGAGTTGCCGCTGAAAACCGTTTTTCGCTCATAATTACCTCAAGTGGGTCAAGCACCTCGGGGACTTAATCCACGAGCCGGTGGTTTTTGTAATACGAAAAGCAGAAGGTAAAGGAAACATGGAGAAAGGGTAAAAGAGAGACATGTATATTAACAACAAAAAAATTTTAAACAGAAAATAATAAAAAATAACAAAAACACCGATTACCATTTTGGCCAAGAAAATCTCTAAGATTTTAATTAGCTCGGACTATTTTTACGTTGAAGTACGAGATTTAGGTAAACGAATAAGAATTATTTTGAACAAGGATACATTTAAAATATGAAAAAGTCTAGAAAAACAAAATTGATGGCCAATTTTGTCGATTTTATAGTTAATTTCGCAAAATAAACCATAAAATTGTTATTATTTTCGTTTGCTCACACATATACGATAAAAATAAGCGTTACATTGATCATTCGGGATATCCTGCGGCTTGCTGCGGAAACGTGGTTAGCGTTAACTTTTATCGAGTTTACGTATATACGATATAGTCTCCCTCGTTCTTTTTCTTCTTTTCAGCATCCCTCGCCCTTGTTGCCCTTAACTGACTTTTACTGTAACGACCTTCCGAATCACACAGACCATTTCTTCTCCTTACGATAACGATCATCGACCTCACAATATATATTAAAATTATACATAAAAAATAGATGTTTCGTCTTAAAATTTTCTTAGTAAAATCTCCATTCGGCACAATTCCGTTTATAGAAATAAATTTCTATTGGTCTGAATTTGCCTTTAATAAATTTAAACGATTATGTTCAAAAAAGTTTATCTATCGCAAATAAACAATTGCCCAAGATCAACGTTAATTATTCGAAAGATGATAAATTGTGAAATTTTATCGTCGAATCATAAACAAATTATTTTCAATTCCATCTCGACAGCTGTCGTTGTTAAATCGTGAATGAAATAGATTCGACGATCGAGATTCTAACCGTAACCGAGTAATTCGCTCACGCAAATCGGCGAGGTTCGATTGTAAACGCGGCTATTTTCACGTCGCGCGTTCCTCGCGCAACGTCGATCGACGTTACTCGACGATCGAATCGAATAAATTTTTCAATTTCATATCTCACCGGAATATCGTTCATAGGATTGTGTAATACCCGCTACGTATAAAATTCAACGAGTCGCGAGTGTCTGAATTCTCTCGTGTCGTCCCGATCGAAAAGTTTTTCCAAGTCTCGATCAAAAAAAGCAAAATGAAAAAAAAGTTTGAAAAAAGAAAGCTAAGTGGATGTTCTCTGTTCCAAGAACTTTCAACATTGTTGCTCCACGGTGACGTGCCGGAAAAATTCCCGGTTCGAGGGAGACCGCGCGAAGATCGAACGATTTGCACACGTACGCGTATAACTTCGAAACTCGACGGGGATCCCTCGAATCTCACCTCCTTCTCTTACGATTCAATCCCGATTTATACCGAGATACCCGTGTGAGATACCTTCGATCTATCCTCTCTCTATCTTTTTTCGCACGACACGTGTCCGGAAACATTCGCGGTTTTGCGGAAATATAACGTTCAAAGATGAATTTCCGGAGGATTTTTTTTGTTTTTTTTTAATTTTTATTTTTATTCCATTCTTTTTCGACAGCCCGTAGGTAAACGATTTCTGCCATTTTTCATTCGAGAAGATTTGTTAATTGAGAAATCTTCGATTATATGAAAAACAGTAAAACGGAAAGGATACAAACTTTTTTTTGTCAAATTTAATCACGAAAATCTAGTAGCGATGTGAAATCCGAGTAAACGAATCGTACGTTTCCGATTTCGGTTCGCGGCGTACGAGTCAATCGGGTTTTACACGCGGATCGGTGAAGCTGCACATGGATAGAGAGGAACGGTTTCCGATACTCGATCCGATTCGCAAATTGCTATTATATATATATATTGACACATAGTATTCAAGAGAACTCTAGCTTAAGTGTGGCAAATCCTCGCAATGATCCGCATTCCCGTTTCCATGTTCGACATCGAAGCCTAACGCACACAGTTATACCGGAGGTGTACACACAACCGGTGATTGGCCTAATTACGGTACGCAATTATTTGGGATCGAACGAGATAAACCGTTCAATTATCAGTCCGTGGTCAGAGCTGATATTTGGCCTCTCGTAATTTTGGATATAATTCTAAGTCACGGCTTGTCAAAGTTGCAGATTCTCGGATCTTTCGCATTTTGATCGAGAAATTGCCAGGATTCGAAAATAAAAATGTGATATTCGTGTTATACGAAAAGTTTCCGATTTTATAACAAATCTGCGAAGTTCATTTGTGTTGTAGCAATTTATCTATTATTTTATGCACGTTTATTATCATAATCTCTCTCAAATTATATTGCTTTTCGCCTCGAGAAAGGTCTTGTGTATTTCACAGTTTAATGCTCTTAATATCTACATTGTTCACCCGTACAATCAAGCAAAGGATCTTAACAATTGCCGACTGTACCGCTGCCGTTTTGAATTGTTGCAGAGCAACAGGAGCCAGCCAGCTATTGGGCTCAAGCAAACACCGAAGGCCAGGGTGAGTGTCCCTTTGTTTTAGAACGAACAGTTTTAGAAAAGTTTCATACAATTTTAGAGTAAGATAATTACGCATAAAAGCGATTGTTCGTAACGCAATATTAAATATAACCGAACAGCAGTATGAAAATCATAATAATTACGCCAAAAATTATTCTCGCGCAAATTTTTAGCCGTTGAGATTAAAAATGGGGAGAAAAAGATTGTACGTTTCGATAAACCGATGCGATATTGCAACACCACCGTGTACACGTGCGTCATCTTCAATATTAAAATGGAAAAAAATTGTTTGGAATTCAGTGAGCCGCGACGTCATAGGAAAATTTGAATTCCAGCTGCAGTCTGGCGATTTTTTTTTCTTTTTTTTTCGTCGAACAAAGCAAGTACGAGGCTTGCAAGAGACGATAACGCGCGAGCCCGAATAAAATGCACGGCACGTTGAAGCCCAGTCCTCGGAGTACATCGGGCTACGTGAAAACGCGAATCTCCAAGGAGACAGAGGAAATCTCTTTCAGCTCGATTTTTTTTTATCGCAAAATTTTTATACCCATTCCTTTGTTAATCGAAAACGATTCCGAGCGACTCCCACTTCGATTACCGAGCGCGCTTTACCACCACTCGTCGCATAAAACAAAAAATACCTCGATAAACACCGAGTAAACATTATGGGAAAAATTTCTAAGGAAATCAATTTATACGAGCTCGCTCTCTATAAACAGCCCGTAGTGTCAAATGTCCTTTAAAAAAACAACGACTGTTTAATAAAAATTTCAGGGCTGTGAGTGTCCACAAGCCCCGATTTTTTAAAAAAAATTTTGTAATAGAACGTTTAATTAAATTTATCATAACGCAACTTTCAATTTCGAATCGCTGACAAAACTCGAAGAAAAAGAGTAAAATTCGTATCCGGTACGACGATCGTAAAATATTCAATAGAGCTACGATGTCGCGTGACTGAAACTCGGCTCTCTTTAATTTAGAATTTCACCCGTTGCATTATTCATCTCATTGTTTATTCAATATTTTATCCATCCAATTTATCTTATTTTTGTTTCATTCTCGTTTTACATTATATTTAAACGATGAACTTTATATTTTCGAAAAAATAACAGACCTAATATAAAATAATTGTATTCGTTTAGACGAAAATAGCGTTAATCTTTTTTCAGTCAAAAAGTAACAAAAATTTGCTTTTATTCGCTCCAAAACAAAATGTCGATGTTCGTTCGACCAAATCACTAAATATTTCATAAACAATGCGATGAGGGAACAAACCAGTATTTCGAACGAACGACAGACGAAACACTTAAGGTAGATGAAAGACCTCTCTGACGTCACATCGCCAGAAGGCGGATCTTTTCATATAAACGAGATATTTTCTCATTTATCTGCGCTCGTCGTACTACGGTGAGGGTGGAGGCGGGGGGGGGGGGGGGGGTAGAGGGATACTCTGTGTTACAGTATATATCGTCAAGCATAACCCGGACTTTATTATCGTCATAATGGTCGCTCTCTCTCTCTCACTAAGGGAGCGTAATTATAATTTGAAATGAAGATACCAACGTCTAGTGCCGAGTACTAGCGAGCCTGTGCAGGCCGTCGAGCGTACTCGAGAACAGACATTGTTCGTGTCAGATGTGAGTCTCGTAACTCGCTACGTCTCTAAGTGCAAAGTTACATCGTCAAATGGACTTTGTGTTTCATCTCGCGGATCTTGGCTACGAGCGAATATTTAAATTTTCAAAATCTCAATTTCAAATTGAAATACGATTATTTGTAAACAAAAGTAGGTATGTCTTTTTTTAGATTTAACAAAAAAAGTAGAAAATGATAATTTATTGGATTAATTATTAAAAATTTCGTTATTTTTGAATAAATTTTGTATAATGAAAAAATGGGCGTGAGCTAAGGGAAGATTGGGTCGTATAACGAGAAAGAAACGTTATTGGAAATTGAAAAACAAAAAGAGGAAAAGAGGAAAACGTGTTTGTATCCGATTGTTATCATCCACTTTATACGCCGAGTAAGTAAAGTGGTGGCGAGCATCGAGTATGGTAGAGACAAATGAGTCGTCACCGACGATTCTCGAAGGGGTCGTTGGTTAGGGAGGGTGGTAGAGGGGGAGGGAAACTCTCGTGACGGTTGTTGCCCTACAGAGATGGAAAAACTCGGTATAGACCCGGAAACACCCTTCTCATGGAGGCGCGCGCGAGCTTCTCTGAAAAATCGATCGGGGCTCACCGGTGCGAGGCATCTCCTCGGCATACCGGCTACTGTGTGCCTTCGTTTCCAGCATTCCCTTTATCCTTCATTCCCGAATATACTAACCTTGCCCGTAACGCCCACCGGCTGAAATAATTGTAAAAAAAATGGGAAAATAACAATTTCATCAAACACAAAAGTTTAAATACGCATTTGTCTCCGTTGTTCTCTTTTCTCACAGTTATATTTCTAAATGTTCAAGAATTTTCATGTTGGAAATAAACCAAAAATATTAACATTAAAATATGAAATTAATTAATTCATCCATCAATCACGATTTTGTTCTTTTATTCTTGTAATTTTGAGAATTTAATATTCATCGAAAAATGAAACAATTCAAATTGTTGTAAATGGAAATTTTGAAAACAAATATACGTGAATATTTACCATTTCGCCGATCGAAAATTTTGTTGCTTTCGTAATATTGATAAGTTACGATTTATTTATACCTGCGTTATGTTAATTAGCGCGACCTTTTTTTGCTGTCTAACGTATCACGAAAAGCCACTCAAAATATCACTGTCCCCCTCCCCTCTCTAGCCGAACTCGTGAATTACGCGATGAAACCCATAAATCGACGAGTGCAACACGCGAAGCACGCATAATGCTTCCTCTTGTTACCGGGCTAATTCGTATTCGTACCGCGAAACTTTAATACATTTGCAGCGTCGAGTTCTCACGTATGTACAAATAAATGCACGTGTAATACTTAGGGATAATATTCAGGCCAACGCATGACTTGCGACTGAAATCTGATTTGTAAATATGGCTCGAGATAATGTGTACGTTTTACGAGCCATTCGATAAAGATAAATAATTTTGTTCGAGACAAAAAATCAATTTTTTTTAATAATATTTTCGAACGAATCGAAATTTATTCGAAAATTGAAAAAAATCTTGCAATTATTTTTCTTTAATTTTGATAACAATAAATTTTTAATATTAAACAAAAACAACAAACAAAAACAAAAACATTTGTTTATTTTGGTCCGCGACCGTCCTCGACGTAATAAAATTTCAATGTTTTTATAACGACTAACTTTTTTGACGTTCCCATGTTGTTACGGCATGGGTCGAGCAAAAAGGGGAGATGGACGCGAGATGTTTCGTTGGACGGCTACGTTTTCCACTTCACCTCGACGAGTCCGTTCAGTCTCCGCCGTTTCGTCCGTGTCTCGCTGTTTCTCGATATCATCTCTCGCATGCACGTCCGTTTATCGATTTTTCACTCGCAAAACATCACGTACGCAAGGGAAAAGCAAACTTCTAATACACACTGATTTGATTTGATGGAGAGAAATGGAAAGCGCGTACCTGCCATACGATGTTGCTGATATTCACTGCGAACTTGGCGACGTGTACGCACGCGTACGTACGCTCGAACTGTGGATTAACACGAAATTGATCACGACACAATTACTCACGTCTCGACGTTGTTGAGAAATTAATTTCTTTAAAAACAGAAGTTCTCAAACCAAATATTTTAAATATATTTTCACGACATATTATTGTTTTTTGTCGACCTTGCTCGCGAATATATTCTTGCAAAATCAAATGCAATTCAAAAATTAATTGAATATAAAATGTAATGTAGTTGGATAAATGAATAAATGGTAATTTAAAAAATCACAGTTTTACGATAGAATTCAAAATAGTTCATTCATTATTTTTTATTTTGAAATCGATTCTAAATCTGTGCCGATTATGTCGTTTGATTTTATACGTACAGGAAACGAGACGTAAACAAACACACGACGTAATATTCGTTGCACAACAGACTCGATTTAGGAATAAAAATCAATCAGTTGATTATTTCCAATTCGCGAAGCGACTCTGTCGTAAAACGAAGATTGCATCGGGTATTTTTTTGTATAGACGTAGTATACACAGACAGAAGGGTAGGAATACTGTGAAACGAGTGAGGAAGTGCTAACTGAATTTATCGAGTGCCGAACTCATTCCGGACTGTCGGGACGAACATGTTCTCTCATTGCTCGCTCTGTAGCTCACAGTTAGCAAGAAATTGGCCATTATCAGACTTGAATTCCCAATCTATCGATAAAATTGCTGTCTAGACGAAATAATAGTCTCTGATACAATTTCAACAATAATTTTTATTCGAATAATCGTATTATTTATAAAACCCTGTTTTTAATGACATTGTCGATTTATAAATACACAATAAATAACCGATTCGATCAAAAATCGAAAATTTGTTTAAACAAATTAAATTTCTTTAATCCGAATTTCCAGACGCATGTGTCTATGAATTTAATACTTATTCCAGCGGAGTATCAAAAAAATATACGATGCAACATTCGCACAGATAGAAGACTAGTCGATAAATCGTGCATCCAACTCTGCTAATAGCCAATTTCTCGCTAAGAGAGTGAGCTGCGAAGCGAGAAAGGGAAACATGTCGTTCGTCCCGACAGCGCAGAATGACTTCGGCACTCGATAAATTCGGTTAGCACTTTCTCACCCGTTTTGCAGTATATCTTCTCTTCTAACTGTGTTTATACATCCGTACATATATGTATACCTACTCGTTGCCAAGGAAGTTTCAAGCGCAACATCTCTTCTATTATATCGCCGTGGAAATTCGAATAGCCAATCCTGGATATTGCTTTATCTATAGTTTCGCACGCAGTTGTCCTCTCGCGCCAGAGTCTGATTCGTTCCTCGCTTCTTGTATATTACAGTATACAAGTATATACACCATTGGGACCTAGCGCAGATTCAGATCGTTCTAGCTTGCAAAACTTTTCCTAGCTCGAACGTTCAAGAATTTCATCCCAAGTAATGATTTCCTCGAGCAAATTCAGCAAGCCTACTTTTGTCTCTTCGACGAGTTCGAGATGTAAGGTAGATGGGAAAATCGTTCAACTGTCTTGAAACTTCTTTGGCGAATTACAAGTAAAATATTCAGAGTCCTTGCGATCCTCACTTTGGGAATAATATTCACACTTATCTGGCGAAAAGAAATTTGTTCTTAACGTATCTAGCCTAGCTAAATAAATACTACTGGCTAGAAGTATTTATCTGTGCTCTATCGTGTCTCATATATTTCATAGCCACATGTGTAAAACGATTTTGATGTTTTCTGTTCAAATAAATTGTAACTTGCCCTGTGCACTTTTTTCTAAGTTTGGGCATATCTTAGTTTACCAGCTGGCAATTAGTCCTTAATCCAACTTCTTCTCTACGTTGTTGATATTGACGACAAAACGATCTTGATGTTTTCTGTTCAAATAAATTGTAACTTACCCTGTTCACTTTTTTCTAAGTTTGGGCATACCTTAGTTTAGCAGCTGGCAATTAGTCCTCAATCCAACTTCTTCTCTACGTTGTTGACATTGTGATTAATTCGTGATCTGCATAGTGTAGGTTTTATCCTCACTCGATTAATTGGATTTTCCACTTGCAAAACGCACACCAGGGGTAGTGTTCTACCCCTGTTTCGAGGCTACATACCAGTCCAAGCATGTAAAACCTAGAGGTCTTTGTACAAGCAATGTCGTGTGTGCGTTCGTGACTTCCTGTCGTTAAGGATATTAATTTCTCATTGTCAGTAATGTCGCGATGTGATTAATCGTATCGTGATTACTTTTCATGTTAATCCATCGGACAAGCGTGTGTTAGTTGTCTAGTCCGTAGTGAATTTTAAAACATCGTGTATGTGGTATGAATTTTCCATCTTTTCCCATCGAACTAATGTATTAAAAAGTCACTTTTTCCTGCGTCAGGGAAAAATCACAAGTTGGTCAAGATTTTTTTGTGAAACGGTTCGTCGCGAATATATTTTTTTCGAATTGAAACAGAAGATATGGCATGTCTTTGTTTACATTTAGCGAGTGAGAAATCGATGAACGAAGGTACGTGGGAGTTATGGGTTATGAAAAAACAGGGAGACGTGGTTGAAGCGACCGAGAATCAGCGACTGGCAAATATGAAATACACGATGAACCGTCGTATGGAACATCTCGCAACAGTACCTACCCCCTTACCATACGGCAGCAGTGTAACAACGGAAAAACATTGAACGAGAGAGTCGACTTTATACACCATTATAATTTTATAAAAATAAAGTATGAATGTAAATAAATATTATTGAAACTCATCTCGCAACAGACGAAAAAAGATAGAAAATAATTAGCTTTTCTACACGAAAAATCAAATATTTATTAACAAACAAAGATCGGCGTTTCATAAAGTTGAAATGTAAACGAAAATTAATATTACGTCAATAGCACTCATATTTTATTTTATTCCCTTTCCATAAAAATTCTAGTGAAAATATACCCGATCTATCCTGTACCGAGAAAAACCAAAAGAAAATTAATCAATACCGAGCATTACGTGATTCAAGAATTCGCATGAAGCGAAATATGTGTAATTATTTGGTTTCACCATCTGCGATATAACGCCTCGAAAAAAAAATTCCAATAGCTCGATGAAACGGAAAAATCTCGCGTGTATCGAGCAGATATTATTCTTTACCGGTTCGCTTCGGCGAAGTTCGATTCGTCGTATAAATTTTTGATTTATTTTTTATTTTATTTATTTTTTTCACTTTGGACCGTGCGTCTCGATGTACGTACATGTATAATCTCGTAGAGTGTGGATGCTGAGGAAAGCAGCGGAGGAATTCGAAGCACGCGAGATCACGTTCAAGGGGTTGTGTTGGTATACCGCTCTCATTCGGTCTTCTCTCTCTCTCTCTCACCCTCCCCCCGTCTTCACTCTCTCTCTCACGCGTCCACCCCTCTTTCCCTCTCACCCATTCTCTCACCCTCCTCCCCTCGGTTATTGTCTGGGCACTGTGTGTCGAAGGGTGAGGGCCTGTTGCACGGCTTTTGTTTTAAGCCAAACAAACGAGCTCGATGTTGATAGTGGAACGAGAAACGCGCTCGATACGACTACGCGAAGGTTCATACCCCCGCGTACCTGTACTCCATACTCGCATGCTATGGCGCACAATAGAGAGAGAGAGAGAGAGAGAGAGAAGGAGCGAAAAAAATAGACGAAAAAAACTGACTCGTTCGAATGCCCGGAGTCAGCACCTTTTCCCGTTATAACGCTGCAACATGCTGTCAGATCACTAATTTACCGTCGCTCCCAAATATGGAACGAGGCAAAGGTAAACAAATGCAAATATTGCAAAAACATTGAAAATACAGTACATTACAAATTTTCGACGCATCGACAGGGAATTTAAATAAATCGTTTTATATAAATTTTTGTTTACTTATTAAAAAGCTCGGTCATTCAACGAATAGCATTCGCGTCGATTGTTTCTTCAATATAATAACGAAATTTCATTTTCGAAAAATAATGTATAATTGTTGATTTTCGAATAATAAACGATTATTATTATTCGAAATAATAATACCCCCGACGTCGTAAGATCGAGGTAATGGGGTTAATTTTATATAACGTTTTCGCCCGACGAGAGAAGTACACGTTGGGCCGCCTATACCGTGTTGTATTTACAGTTTGATTTAGTGTCCTCGGTCGTGGTTGTGCGAGCATTGCCTTGTGTACACGATTCGTAAATTTTCATACGGTCCGCAGGGAGAAGAAAGCGAATATCGATTATATAACTTTCATCGCATAGTTGAACATATATATACTACATACATACACACACACACACATACACACATATATGTATATATACACGTGCTGGGTGAAAAGAAATTTGTTTCCATGGGCGATCGACTTGTTGATGTCCGGGGGAACAGTGATTCTTATCGGTCCCTCGTTGCACATATATAACTATATAGGTATATAGTCCCTTGCTGAGCGTATCTCGGATCGTTGTGAAGAAACAGAAAAAAATCCCATTTTTTTCTATCGTCTTGATAAAGTAGATTTCTGTATTTTAGCTGAAAAAACAGACAAATCAAAGGAAAAGGTTGTCCTTACAGTTTCATTGAAGTATAAATATTTTTAAAAAATAAAAAAATATATGAAATACACATTGTACAGTTATTTTGCGAAACGATGAAGAAATAATTCACATTTATCAAGAGATATATAGGAGGGAGAATTAATTCGTACCAGCCGATGTTTTTTTGAGCAATTTTTCTCGTCGTTTCGACCGAGACGACGTTCATTTTTCACAAAAGTAATTCAAACTCGAGCAATTTAAAAGTTTAGCGACGATCGCCGTTCGTTTTGCACGTTTGACGTAACGTGAAACGTTTTTGCTATGATTGTGCATTGAGATGTTTTCATTTTTATTATATTTTTTTTGCGTTTTTTTTTCTATGTCTACTCGACGCGACGCTACAATGGCGCTAATGCCTCGGTCCGTCGTGTCCCTTGTGTTGAACGTCTAGCGTGTTGTCGACTAGAAGTGGATTGGACTATTTCGTTCGCGTATATATATAAATATATATATATATATATGTGTGTGTGTGTGTATGTACCAACTTCGATCTACCCTTCCATAGGTGATGCCAACTTCGTTCTTCCCTTCCCCTCCCTCCTCCACCCTTGTATCGAGCTTTCCAAAGCAGTATTTTTTCGTTAGTCGTGAATTTACGCTAAGGATCCTAGAAGCTCGTAAAATGCGTGTAAAAAGGCGTAAACGAACAATTTTGCTTTACGAGTGGATTAACGCGTTGAGAAAAAATATTCGCGCGAACGATATTTCATGGTAAGACTCGACGTCTGTATAATATATTTAGTTTTCTGTTTCCGTTTTTCCTTCGTATAAAACAATCGTTATGTTTTTTTTATCGCGGTTTGATCTTGGACCAAAAATTATCAACATTTTGCAAATTTTAGAAATATTTTTTTTTAACAATGTTTACTTTATTTATTTTTTCTTAAACGATACAACTATTCCACGACAATGTACGAGCGTATCTGATACTATTTTACCATTGTGTACGTGACGCATATAATTTTCTCCCAACCACCCCCCCCCCCCCCCCCCCCCCTCGACTAGCACTGTCGCCATATTTTTTTCTTGTCTCTAAGATTCATATCCAGAGTTTCGCGAAGCGAAGAAGATTAAATAGTTTTTCATTTTTTTCCCCAGTCCTACCTCCTTTTCCTCGGACCCTCCCCCCCCCCCCCATGTGTCTCCACACCCCTCTCAACGTACCCCGATGTCGTGTTTTCTTCATTCTCTTTCGTTTCCATAGTCCCGTCTCGTCGACGTGGCTTTTGTCCACGAAACGGGTCTTCTTTCCTCTCCTGTTGATGCGACTGGCCACGAAAAAGCTTTTTTTCGTATTTTTTTTGCTACTTTTTGTTTCTTAGTTTTTTTCTACGATTCCCTAAAAGTCCTTTGAGCCCTCTTTTGTTTATTTCTCGGCTCTCCTATCTCGGTCAACAGTCCTGGCTCTTTCCTATCTCTTCTCGTGTCATTACGTCCGCATATATATACATACGTATAGCATAATGTCTCTTCGCAATTCACTCAGAAACCGAGAGTCAAAGCCGGGGTGCAAATACATATATATATGTTTTTTTGTTCCACCGACCGAAAAAAGGCTCCTCACCGTTCGCGAAAAGTAAAATCGAAGGTTATACGAGAGTTTCGACGGTTCGTCGATAGAGAAGAATCGGAGTGGTCGCGCATGCGCGGAATTTCGAACCTTTTGTAAACAGTCAACGTTGCGACGATACGAAAGAAATGCGAGGCGAACAACGCACCCGAGGGACGAACGTATTCGTATCGAATTCCCATAAATTTGATTTCGTCTCGTTGACAGTTGATTATTTATTTCGGAAAAGAAAAAGAAAAAGAAGAAAAAAGATAGAAAATAATAAATATTGAATATTTTTGGAAATCTTCGAAATCTAAAAATACCGAATCGCGAATTACGATCATTATGTTTCAATAACTCGTACGAGTTTCATTAATTCGAAATTACGATAATTCCAATGTAATTTGCAAATTTTCGATTAAAAAAGAGAGAAAAGAAGAGGAGGGGTTGATTAATCGAAAGATTGTCTCGGGAGACAAACTACGTATAGGCGACGATAAAGAAATTTATAAATACGAGGCTGGCAAGTGGATACATGAAAGGATTACGTGTAAATGTCATCGAAGTGAATATAAATTAAACGTCGAATGTCGAAAGCGACGAAAAGAGATAAATGGCATTGGTAGAGGACAAGCTCGAGGGTGCTCTAGGATTGTATCGAAGCTACCCTCCAAAAAAAGAAAGAAAAAAAACGACGAGAGCTAAAAATGGCCGTTGGTTCGAAATGAGAGAGTGCTCGGCCCAGAATCGATCCGATTAAGAGCTCACACAGGACCCGAACGATATTTCTCTCTCTCTCTCTCTCTCTCTCTGCCTCTCGCTCTTTCTCTTTCTCCTCTTGGATAAATTCCCATTTCCGGAAGTGGGCCGAGAACGTTTTTCGCGAAAATCACCCGCGATCCTTTATCACGGGCGCACGAGCGGCGTTTCTTGTCTCGAGACGCGAAAGGAGAACCGAACCGAGATCCTCGTATCCTTCGATTCTCGCATTGCGGTGGTCTCTCGTTGTCTTTCTCTTCTCTTTCTCTTTCTTTCAATTGATATCGGAATCGATTTATCCGTTTATATACGCGAACGAAATACCTTCCGTGTATTCCAATTTTTCTCGATCTTCTCGTTGTCTCGGGACGATTCACGCGACGATTGTCACGACGAAAATTATATTGACGGTTTTTCGATCGATTCGTTTGTGAGAGCGAATTTAAAGTTTCTCGTCGTAACGACCCGATGTTCGACAAATCTTGAGAAGAAGTTTGACGATAAAAGAATCGATAAAACGCGAACGGAGAATAATATCGAGTCTTATTTAAATTGAGCGGAAATATATCAATTCGCCCACGAATTGTTTCAACTAATTATCAACAACAACAAAAACGGAGAAAACAATTTCATGCGAAGTTCGGCAAACATTCAAGATCGAAAAATACCCAACCGTTTGACGGGAGGAAAAGTAAATACAAACTGTACGTCGACAGTCGAGAAAAAAGGGATCTGGGATAAAAACAAAATGATTTTACATCAATGCTACAATGCTTCTCTCTCTCTCTCTCTCTCTCTCTCTCTCTCTCTCTCTCTATCTCCCTCACAGTTCAAAGGAATTTGCACCTGTTCATTTTTCCGGAATTCCTCCGGTCGGCCCTTTGCCACGACTCTCACTCTCCTCTACACAAAGAAAACAAGCGTGACGTATGTGGCAAAAGGGGGGGGGGGGGGGGGGTGTCGTAGAATCGAACCCGCGAGCGATGAAAGAGGAAACGTCTGACCTCGTGTTTCCGCATCAGAAAATACATACAATATTCCTCAGACGTATTTCCTGCGTCGATCGAGGCGTGGACGCGCTTATCCCCCCGCCCCTTGCCACCCCCGCTCTTTTGAAGTCAACGGTACAATGCAGTTTTCTTTTGAGTCGACGTAGAAAGTGTGTTAGGGTGTAGTCGCTGTAGTTCGATAATCGATGCCGCGCGCAACGTGGCCTGAAGTAGGTCGAAGCTTCGGAAGAGAAAAAAAAACAACCAAAAATTTGGAGAACTTTAAAAAAATACGAAAAAAAAAATGATTAATAATTATCGAAATATTTGTTCGAATTTCATCAATCCATTATTTCGTTCAACTTTTTTTCAAAAGTCGATTGCTATTTTGAATGTTTAGAAATGGAGATCTTGAAATTTATTTTTGGCTCGATTTTTGGAAAAAATATCGAAAATTGTATATTTGAAAATTGTATATCCAAAAATATATGAGCAAGATTGTATAGTTTTATTTACAGCTATACTTTACACTTATCGTACGATCGGATTTTCGATCATCGGGCACATCGGATTGCGTCCCTTTGAGCGTAAATGAGCATATACGCAGATGCACTCTTACGTTCTACCATTACGCTTCGCTTAGTCCAACTTCCGCTCGCGATCGCTCGGAAACTCATGGTACACTTCGCTTTACATACCCTCGTTGTACTTGCATTCAATCGCTTTTACGATTATCCATATATATATAAATTCTCACATCAACCTATATAAACATGCTATATACCTATATGCTTTTATATATATATGTATATACATATATGTGTGTGTGTGTGTATGTGTGAGTAATATTCATTCAAAGGGGATAAATGTATATATATATATATATGCACGCATAAATATCGATGCGTAGATGTGTGCCATTTGGTACAGGGCGTAGTTTAGTCAGTACAACGTGTACGTTAGGGGTTTGCAGTACTAGCGAGCGAAGCTTCACGGAAATGTCGAAGCAATACGAGGGTTCAGTCATTTGCATTTGGATCTCAACATCTCTTCTCCTGCCTCTCTCTCTCTTTCTCTCATTCTCTCTCTCTCTTTCTCTCATTCTCTCCCTCTCTTTCTCGTCAAATGCCTCGACAATGAGCTTTGCGAATTGCGCTAAGTATGCATGTGTATGCCTGCGTGAGAGGGAGAGAGAGAGAGAGAGATAGAGAGAGGGAGAGAGAGAGAGAAAGAGCGAGGACTGAGCACGGCAATGAGAATTGCTTCACGTTGAAACGGAGTTTCCAGCCACTCGTACTTTATCTATTTCACGATCTCTTCGAGCACACACAAACATCTCGAGTAGTTACTAGCCTCCCCGAATTCTCGTTCGGTTAAGAACGTGTACGTGTACGGAATTTACACGCGTGTATTTTAAGGTTAGGAAACACCTTCGTGTTTCGTACCCACGCTCACACTCGATAAAATGGGTACACGCGACGTTACGAGCTTTTGTGCAAGAAGAGATACACGTATCTACGTTGAAAGTTTTTAGTCGGCGGTTTGTTTGCAATTTTGAGAGGGAGAGAGAAAGAGAGAAAGAGAGAAAGAGTCAAGAGCCCAAGTCACCCAATTTTGCCGCATCGACGACGTATATAAGAGGCTTTCGTGCCCCTCCCCCCTTTCCACCCACCCTCGTTGCGACGAGAATAAAAGAGCGGCTTTTCCTCGGAGTAGCATGATTGACTTTCTCTGACCCGGAAAATGAAAAAGGCTTCTCTCTTTCCTCCTTTCTCTTTCTACCCTTTTCATTAATCCGATTTTCTCATTCTTGAATCTCTACCCGCCGATGCCTTTCATCACGATTCTTTATTACTCTTTTCTCCCTTTCTCTCTCTCTCTTTCTTGTACGCTCACCCTCGGATTTCACGTTCTTGCTGATGTTATTTTGCGAAGCGGCCTTGCAGCTTGACTATAAGAAGAGAGTATTAACTTTGTCTGCTCGTTCGAACGGCTCGTCTTATTTACGAATCATTCGGATTCAAATTTACACGACAAAATTTGATTTTGAGTTTCTTGCGATTCAATTTCTTTTATTTATTGTGATTTGTTTGTTCTTGATTTCTCGATTCATCTCCAGATAAAATTTACTTAAATTCTAAATTGATTTTTTTTTCGAATACAAAGTGAAGATTACATCTTCTTGTTTAAAATTTCAATGTTTAATTCGTGTGATTTCGTACGAAACGAATCGAATCATAGTGTTAACGGTCTGGTTGACAATTCGACAGCTCAATTTTCGCGTTAAATTTAACGACGGACCTCTCACTCCAGCCCCTCGGCTTGTCGTACTACAACTCACTCTTTCGAGGGGGGTGGGGACACGAATCACCTGATTTTCCTCGATTCGAGAAAGAGGGAAAAATAAAAGTTTCCCGAACTCTAATCGTTCCGATCGTTCTCCTTCGATTCAGCGTCTCTTCTCGTTTCGTTCTCCACCGAATGAATTTTTCACCCGTCCTCCTCTCACTTTTATTTTTGTCTCTATATTTTATTTTCCTCCCCTTCTAACGGCTCTCTCTTTTTTTACGCTATAACGCTCGGCTCAATCTCCCTCGCTATCTCTCGAACTTCAGCTTCGCGCATTCTCCTCTCTTTTGCATTTTTCTCTTTATAATGCATAGCGAGATATAAATATAAATATATATATATATATTTATCAACTTGAGAATTCCATCCACCGAGAGATTCCATCCGATGACCTCGGTCTGTATTCACCTTGAGATGGGAAGATCGAGAAAGAGAGAAAAGGAGAGAGAGAGAGAGAGAGAGGGAGAGAGAAGAATGGGAAAATAGGCTCTTCGTAGCTTGGCCGGCTTTCTTCGGCTTTTCCTTGTTCTTTTCGACCCCTCGTTCTCCCTCCACCCCTGTCTTTCACCCCTTATTTCGCGTTAGTCTCTTTCCTACGTCGGTACAGGGCGCAGTTTTGCTTCCTCGAGCGTCAGCATACTCGAGCTCCTATCTCTCTTCCACTGAACTATACCCGTACCAGGACTACTCTATAACATACATATATACATATATATATATACATATATTGCCAGAGGCATACTCGAGGAGTCTAGGGGATATAGTTAAAATGGAGCGCTGACCGAAAACTTCAATATTCCGGCTCTTTCACGACGGAAGTAGAAGGAATAGTGAAAAGGGAGGAGAGACGAGAGAAAGAGACAGAGAGAGAGAGAGAGAGAGCGAAAGTGAAACTGGGGGGGGGTAGATATCGGAAGAGATCCCAAGTCGCGTTGGAAGCTGGGATAAAAGGGATTGAAGGAGAGTGGAATGAGAAAAAAGAAAAAAACGTATTCGGGGTAGGTGGAGGAAGGGATGTTGGGGGGGGGGGGGGGGGGTGATGGTTGGGGGGACGTGGAGAGAGTTAGAGAGAGCTTATCTCGTGATAGTGGCGGTAGTCGCGGTGGAATATCAGTGTAAAAAAAATTGGGAGGCGGTTGTGCACTATTTTTCCTCCCTTCCCTCCTCTCGCGGATTAGAGGGGTATGAAAATATCATGCTTGCAACGTACGGCTTCAAAACGAGATATTTCGTCATCGCACTCGTCGACGATTTCGTCCGTTCATCCCTCACTTCCTTCGCGAACGTTTGTACAGTCGTATAGAACGTTTGCACGATAAATCTTGTGTACATAAAACAGACGATTGATATTTCATAGTTCGGTGGTGAGAGAGGGGCGAGGGTGTGTGTGTGATGGACGAGAAACAATGTTCCTAATCAAATTTCGAGATTCGGACCATTGCCTCGAGAGAGCGTGTTCGACGAGGGATGGAAAGATTTTATTTTGGTTTGGTCGAACGGGCTAAATTTTGATGAGCTGGGACAAGGGAGTCTGGTGCGAGCGATGTTTAATGGGTTGAGGAACGCCGTTATATATGTATATGGGAAATGCCGAGTGTTCGATTACCGTGGTGTATTTATACAGTACGATGGCGTAACAGAGACCGAAGAGAGCGTGAGCGCGCGAGAGGAAAAGCACCCGAGGCGCTGCAGCCTTCTGTGTAATTTGTAGTTAAATGTTTGGCCAGTAGTAATGGTCCGCCTTGGGTCAGACACCGCCTCCTCATAGCCCGAAAGCTTAGGATAATGTTTCATGGGAAAATTGATTTTTCCGACGCATTTATATTCGAGTATTTTGAACGATAAGTTGGACAATAAATTTAATCTCCGGTGGATATCGCGATTGTGACCGAGAGAGAGTGAAGACCGCGATGAGAAAATCGAGGAACGAGTCTTTAAATTTCATATTGAAAATTGAATATCAATATTGTAATCGAAGTTTACGTATTTAATGCCGGAGGTTAATAGCCGCGTCGCAAATTGATATTCGTACGAAAATATATTTTCTTATTTTAATATTCAATGGGCAAACCTTCAATATTCAACGGTGGTCGATGAAATTCAAACTTAACGTTACTGTCTACATTTTGAAAATTAAATTTCAAGCGTCCAATGTGTGCTTGGAATTCAATATTCATGGAAATGTTTGGTACGAATACCACTGCGGTTGTCGCGTGACGATACTTCTAATGGCATCGTGCTTTTAACAGAAAAAAAATAACGTCACTCGAAAAAAATATCAATATTTGGTCCATCAAAAAATTGTTTCCTCGATTTTTTTCAAAACATTTCGTGTGTCCATTATTAATCCAATGTTCACGCGGCAAATTCATTTTATAATATTAGAATTCGAGAGCGACATTCAAATTTAATGATATTTAATGAAAATTTAACATTTAATTACGCCATCAAAATTCTAGAAATTCAACGTTAATATTAAAATTGAATATTAATGAAAATTTTATTCAAAACACCACTCTGAATGCCCTACGACGAAACTCCTAATGGTACCCGTGCTTTTAACACGAAAAATCTGTCGTATACAATTTACCATAAAAAAAGTAGAAAAAATATCCCTTCCTCGACATTTTCCAAAACATTTCATAAATCCATTAGCAAACACGTATCAGGTAACGCGGCGAGTGCGTTTCAATTATCGACGGTACCCATTAAACTGTGAAAAGATAGAATGGAAAAAAGAAAAAACCACTACCTCGTTTCCACCCTGTAAGAATTAACAAAGCGCACGACGACTAACGAGGCTATACCTGCGCTTCGTTAAAAGAAAAAGAAAAATGAGACCGGTAATGCAATTTCGTAGTGACGATCGACCGTACGAAAATTGAGTTTACAGTACGAGAGATGCGTGAATTCCCGGAGAACGTGTCATGCAGGCAGTGAAAGAGACCAACGTATGTCGCGACGCAGTCGGGTAGTCGCGGGCCGAGGCAAGTAGATACGGTCCGGCTTGGGTCAGACACGTCCCGCGCATAACACGGTCTGACGTCGCTAGGGCCTTCACGTAACGGAGAATATCCCGTAGGCACGAAACACACCCTTGCTTCTCGTCTTGCGGGTAAATCGAGGACTCGAGTACGTCTGGAGGTATCGCGTGACCCGACTCTCGGTCGGTGCGAGGGTTGCGAGCTCGTTAGAAACTACGTAGTCTAATAACACCTATCGTTGTTCCGTGTGTAACCGTAGAGGCTCGTACCTCGTCGCTCGTCGATCATACGCGTCAACGATTATCGATCAACGTACCAAGAACGTATTGCCAAATCTCGAACGATAAGGGATTATCATTGCTGTATCGTGTCGCAAAGCCTAACCATCGGGTACAACGTTAATCCGATATGGAACGTTGCCCGATCATCGCTGATCGTGAAAGACACGAAGAGGGTGGGAAGAGACACGCGGTTGACGTTCACGCTTCAATGGTATCCTCGCACCCGACTCGCGAATAACGGAAAATTATATGAAAAAATAAAATATTTGAAATTTCTGTAAAAAAATGTTTATGAAAAAATCGCACAATTTTTATTTCTGAAAAATATCGATCGACTAGATTCAGAGTTTTATTAAGATGTTTTTAAAATTATAAGCCGATGAATTGTACATAAATTTCACGGATAATTATTTGCGGATGAATACTAAAAAAAAAGATTGAAAAAATGCCAAGCGTAAAATTCGTTTCTCCCTTATTTCGGCATTTCGCTCCTATTCGTATTTTCCGTTCGCCCATTGTACGTACGAAAATCCTAGCCGAGGTTTAAATCACGAGACGATCTCATCTCGCGTGGCCCGCCACGCCCGAGATAACGAAGCGTGACCATACTAAATAGAATTTACGTGACCCAGTTGAGCCCGGTGAGCAGAGACGGCTCCTCCCACGAGACGAGAACGATGGTGGAGCCTGTGCGTTTACCCGCACGGGCTATTCATTTATTTAGATTTACGCCATTATGGTATATATCGCTCTTGGACGATGCTGTTATACGAGCACTTTGGCGCGCGATCGAACCCCTTTTCGATCTTGAGTAATTGAATGCAAAGCCATTCCATATATAGACATATATCTTAATAAATAAAAACAACAAAAAAGTGATATCGAGAATCGTCGAGAAATTTTCTCAGTGTTGAGACAAAATCTAAATTCGCGAAAAACTTAGAAAAAACAAATTACTCCAAATCGTTAATAAATTATTTAATATTTTCTTTAAAAATAAACAAAAGATATGAAAACCGAAGATTTTTCTGATTTTAAAAGTAGTTGGACGATAAATCCGTGCGGAACATTTCCAATTCGGTCGTGCGCCGAGGTAGAAGGGGTCAGCTTTTGAATTACAAACGAGGAATTTGCGTAAATTTGCAATGTCAGAGCTCTGGCGAGTGAAACAAAATATTTCTCGTGCGGTACGATATTACATTGTTTTTTTAAATTGTAGATTTTTTAATGTACGAGGGTTGAAAATATTTGATTTCGATTGTGTAGTCTGTTTTTTTTTATATATAATCCACTCGATAAAAAATCACGCAGTGGCATTTCGGCGGGACATTACGCATGGCCGACGGCGTTCCGTTGCTGGGACGATAGCGTGAAAAATAAATACTACGTCGAAATAAATAAAATTATTTTTTTTTCAGCGAAAATACGATTTTTTCAACAATTTGCGTATGACGATAAAAATGTAGATAAAAATTATTATTTTTCTATCGAAAAAATCATTCACCCTCCGATCGTCGCCCTTAAAAAGTTCCAAAGGGCAGTAGAAACGTCTTCTTCAATCTTATAAAATAAACTGACGTCCCAGGCGCCGGCTGTGCCCGTATTTTGTCCACCCCTCTCTCTTTCTCACCGGACACTTTTCCTAAACCGTACCGGGTGTTGTTCAAACTTCACCTATACTTTTTATTTACAGGGTGTGCAAAAGAGCGAACGCTCGTTAAACTCGGCGCTCGCGTCTCTCGCGAAAAGAGAAATGTTTTTTCAATCTTTTCTCGGTCCGGACGAGAGTCAAAACTTTCGAAAGTTTCTTACGCTTTTTTACGCGACAATTTTAATTTGTCCCGCTTTCATTCGTCACCGATAAAACTGAATATTTATCGTGAAAATATTATTCGACCGAAGGAGAGAAAAAAAAGTGTCGCTCGTTTTCGAAATCGAGGCAATTTTACAATCCGATCAGTTTTGGCACCGCCTGTATGGCGCGTTTATAATCATTATACTCGTATTCCCTTCTCGGCTCTCCTTAATTACTGGGGCGTGCTATTTTCTCTCTCCTGGATAATTTGTTTGTGTCCCTATGCGCCTCCGAACGTTGACGTACACGGCTCTCTTCCACCTCTTTGCTCCAGAGACCGACGGAAAGTAATTGTCTCGACTAATTTCCGTCGTTGGTGAGCGCAAGGACCGTGGATAATTTTCCATTCTCGCGCTAACAACCGAACACAGTTATCGTCGCGATATTTTATGCCGATTAACACCGTCGCTCGTTCCTATCCCAAAAACACCCACACACATGAAAACAACTACATAAACAACAGAAAAAAAATTCTAAGCGAAATAAAAAACATATAACTAAAAAAAAATAGGTTTCAACGACATCAGCGACATTTCGAATTAATTTCCATAAACTTGTATCACCCTTGGCGATACGTGAATTTCGAAAGATTTGTTTATCTTAGCAAGAAACCCTCGTCAATCTCGTTTCACGAGGGGGCAAAAATCGTCGAGCTTCCCTAATAAATTAATTATGAAGTGTGGAAGCGTTGAGTCGACTTTCTCGGTGGAAAAGCGGATTTGACACGAGACGAGAGCAAACTGACGTTGAACGTGTAGCAAAATTGGGCAGGGGTAGACACTGTCTCATATATATATGTATATAAGGTGTTGAGTCGGTCTCTACACCTATTTATAGTATATATATATATAGGGGTTGAGATATATAAATATGTATATAATGTACATAAAGAGATGTATATATATATCTACACAACTCCATCCCTCTATGGTAATGTGTTCCGGAGTTTCTAAACCGACGGCTAACACTGCGTTCTCACACGAACTTGATTTTCCCTCGAGTCGCTTTTATATCTCTATATATAAAGAGAGGAAGAGAGGGAGATATGTATGACGCAATCGTCAGACAAAATCCGTCCACTTGGGTCGAACCAGTTTTCCCCGTGCGAGAGTGAGAACTATCACCGAAAATGGAGATGGCATTATCACAAGGAAGCTTTGGAAATATACCGAGGATTAGAGTTCGTATGTAAATGGCGAACTGCCGTTGGGAATAAAAGAACAATTCTCAGAGTTCTCCCGGGGGATGAACAGTGAGTAGTCTGGAAACTCTTCGAATCCATGAACATTACGTGCTCATCGTTTGCCGAACTAATCAATGGGTTTTGTATGAAACGATAATATAAATCAAATTAATGGACTACGATGGGTACGACGTCTACGTGCGGTTCTGACGATCACTGAAGTTAAGCAGCATTTCGCCCAGCCAGTACTTGGTGCGGTGACCGTTTAGAGAAGTATTTCTTTCCGCAACTTGATGTTATTCCTCTGTAGGAACGTTAGAATTTGGAAAGTCCTGACAGCACCTAAGTTTCCTACGGGTTTCAACGTCCTCTAGGCAAATGGCGTTCCAGTGCAATAAAAAAAATACCAAATCGAATTATCGGCCAAGTATATCTTGTCGGAAAGTGGTTCGTTCGTCTCGTGGTATAAACTCGTCCCGACGAATATTTATTAAGGATATGCGACCGTGTATCCGTAATTCCTAATGATAAAGTCGTTGTCGACTATTGGTTCCGTTCACGAGTAACTTCGAGATGTTTCTCGTGTTTCAAAAGAGCTTTAATTAGCTCTGTCTCTCGAATCAAACTTTCTTCGTTGATTGCACGAGTTATCGTTAATTTAATTAGGAGCTCTCACTCCGATTTGCATGAACAGCATAAAGTGGAGACCGAGATTCGCCTCTGGACAATGAGAAAGCTGATCTGGTGGCGAGGGTAGGTCGACGAGCGTATTTATCATTCGAGCGCGCGAGAACGATACACCAAGTGGCAAGGAGACGGGGGTGGTTTGTATCTACTGCCGAAACGGAAATCCTCGAGAGGAAAGCGCCACCTACGTAACCGATCGTTGGTCGCGACTGAAATTCGCGATGCCGACTCGTGATACAATGACAGGGAACGACGAGAACGGAAGATAACTTAGGCAACTGCATTTATCCGTCTAGTTCTTTGAGTTCGCGACTTCTCCGCTCTGCAGCAGCGCGACTAACGTATCGACGTCGATCGAATAAAGTACAGTGGTACCTCGGTGTATACATTCGCTTTGAAATACATCCTGCTTGGACGTGACAAATTTTACTCGACATCGGTGATATTTGATATACGATATAAACTTTGTGTTTAAATTTTGGATCATTTTTAAATAATTATCTCAGAGGAAAAATTAAATTTATAATCAATTATATTCGGGTTAATGTTGGCATATGACAAAATATAACCTCAAAACAGGAGTTAATAAATTTTATTTCATTTAGTTTGTTAATTTCGAATTAATTAATTCATTTATTAATATCCTTTAATGACAAAATAAACAAAAACTGTCACTAACGATATTTCCTAACTCGAAGATCAATTACACCGTGATTAATCATTCAAGCTCATTTAAAAAAATCCATAATTAATGGAGCAATTAATACAGGGAATGATTAATCAATTGTAATTATTACAGAGACACATAATTTATTAGAATAATTATAAAGATGATCGTTTGGTCAGGAAAAAAAGGTTCGAGCTTCGCGCCGAGTTATTAAATCCCGTTTTTTATTCGACGAACAAAAAGTCCGATTTATTCGCACAGAGGGAGTCCGGGGCGGAGTGAAGGGGTGAGAGAGGGTACGAGTATAATCACCGGTTTTGGTGGACCCTGTACGAACGAGGATTTTCGGGGGGACCTCGTGGATTGTTTCGATGTTCCGTAGGGGCCGGTTATATATCCCGGCGAGCCCGAAGTGGCGTAGAAAACGAGAGAAGGTAGTAGAAGTAGTAGAGTGAGAGGAGGATCACCGTACGAGTGCGTAGGGTGCGACTGAGATCGAACGTCTCTCTCTCTCTCTCTCGCTCGCCAAACGTGAGTAAACGCAATGTTTTGCAGCAGCGTAGAAGCACGCTAGAAAGAGATAGCGCACGTGAAGGGCGGGGGGTTGCACGCGAGCGAGCGAGAGAGAGCGAGCGCGCGCGGGAGCAACAGCGGCAGCGTCCACGGTGGGGCGCGTGGGTGTTGCGCTCGTGCTCGGTGGGCTCGCCGGGTCGGGCTGTCACTTGTCAGTTGGCCGCGAGCGTTCGAGCCGCGAACATCGTGTTTGGTGCTCGTATCGCTCCGTACGATTATTATTCTCACGATCGACCCGATAATTATTTCATCCCCCATAAATATTGATCTCTCTCTCTCTTACCCTCTCGCAACAATACAATCATCGAGAATAATTTTCAAAATTATCGAAAGCTTCTCGATAATAATCCAAGTGACGTTATAACGCCAATATTATATTTTTCATGATCACGTCGTACGAACGAGGCGGCGATTCTATCATCGCCAGCCAAATTTCAAACGTACATAGCGCGTTCCCGCGGAACGCGCGAAACCCGAAAGATCCTCGAGGTTCGACCTGTCGTCGTCGATCGATCGTCAATAACGATTTCGTCGTATCGCGACACTAATCCACACGTCGAGCTTCGAGCTCGGGGTTAATTATTCCCTCACGACCTTTATCTCGTTTCACGCGACGAGTCTCGCCTTATGCCCAGTTTTCAGGTCAAAAATCATCCCTTCGACGCTATTATCTTGTTATCAATTTTAATATCGTCACGCTAATCGATAATCGATCGATATTTATCGTAATTTACGTATCAGTGCGAAAGTCAGTGTTACTTCGTATTTCGGTCGACGTTCTATCGAGTGTCTGTGCGTTTGTGTTTTTTTATATTATTATTGTCGAAACCTCGCAAAAGCCACTGTGCTCTCTCGCCGATACAAATTTTTTTTTTCAATTTTTACAACGTTTCTAAAGTGTTCCGATAAACCGGAAGTTTCGTTTATTGTGTCCAAGCCCGGCGTGGTTTCTCGTGCGTGTCGTTATTTTTGTGTGTATCGATAAAAAAGAAACGTATATAAATAAATATATACACGGGCTTTATTTATTTTATTTCGGATTAATATCAGCCCCAGGAACATCGTCCGGTAGCTTCGAGAATTTTTCATCACCGATAAATCCATACGACGAATAGTCGGTGAGTCTACGATTTTTATATTAATTATAAATTTTCCCTAACCTTTCGATCATCGCGAAAAAAAAGATCGATTAAAATTTGTAAAACAAAATACAATTAATTGTAATTAATTGATGAAAATTATTCATACGTGATGAACGTATTGTTCTTGTTTTTTATTCTTTAACGTTCCCAATCGAATCGCGCATCGAAAGGTTGGAGAGAAAAATTTTTAAGTACGACGGGCGAGCGCACAGTGGATGATTGGAGTGCACGCCGGTGGCCGTGGGACTACGAAACGTCGTCACGGTCACGCACCGCGACGAGAGAGCCCTCTCTCGGTGCGTCCGTGCCAATTTGTCGCGTGTGGTGTACATCACTGTATATATCGTATATGCACATATATTTATACATATTTATATATTTACATACATATATACATATATATGTATGTATTTATGTGTATTTATATATATGTGTGTGTGTATGTGCGTATGACTGTGTACGAGCTTGTACTATATACGTTACGTACCTTTTAACATGCGGCGCACCGTAGAAACGGCGTGGGCAGCTGGCGTCCCACGGAACACGCGTGATTTACTCCTTATTCTTCGATTTGGCAATTCGCGAGAGAATAACTCGAAGACGCTCGATCCTTGTTTTACGAGCGCAAATATTTTCCAACGAATTTATTACGATCGTTCGGTTATTCACTAGAAATCAAAATATAAATGGAATCCAATTTTCCAATTGAAATATAGAATAATAATATTTCGTGAAAATTAGTTGACAAAAAGATGAATTTTTGTGATTTTTTTTTAATTAATAAAAAAAAAATGCTCTTTGGGGGAAAGAGCTGAAATCGAGGAATTTTCTCGTCTTCTCCGAGAAGTTTGTTGGCAAACGCGATACCCGGAGAGAGGATGGATTTTTTTCGGTTTTTTCGAGCTTGAATTTTGGGTTAATCCTTCGTTGTACCGCGTTACGAATACGGGTAGGAAAAGCTCGCGAGGCTTCGAGACCCGCGAGCACCTGTTGTTCCGTGACTTCTCCACTGGCGAAGATTGCATTTGCAGTTCTGTAATGTGTTTACTTTATTTATCGCCGCGTACCGTAGCACGCGAGAGCTCCGTTTGCCAAACTGATTAAAACCGTTGTCTCGCGTTATTCGAAATTACACAATTTTTGAGATGGATAACAATTTTACAAAAAAAAAATCGGATTTTTACACAATTTTCTTAAAATTCCAATTTACGCACAATTTATTTATTTTTCTCCAAATAATTGTATCTTACAACGAACATGCCTTTCGTAAATACACAAACAAAAGCACGTCCAGGCAGAAACAAAAATATTCCATCATTGGCAATAAAATTATCCAATTAAAAAATTTTCCAAAAATACACAATATTAAAATTTTTTTTAAATTCACAATTTTTCAAATAAATTTCTTGATAAATAATTCGCCTCTTCGACCGTAAATCGTCCGAATCTTCATCGAAAAACAATAATATTTTTTCACAAAAAAAAATCAATAATAAAACCTTAAAGAAAAACGTACGCAAAGTCGCGATCACGCGTTCGCGTCACGTCGTGAAAATTATAATGATCGTCGCTCGTCTCGACGATCGCCTCGTTACACATTGACGCCCGACGAGTTGTCTCGCTCTCACACCCGCCTTTTTTTAAACATTCTCGTTGCGTAATTTACACACGCGTCCGACGACCGTTTAACGCGATATAACGCGTTTAATAACCCAAATACCTTCTTTCCGCGTTCGACCGCGTGTCTTCTCTTTCGTCGATGGCTTCGTACGTATGACGTATCGCACGTGTAAACAAGATTGCTCGCGCGCGATATAGCCAATATCAGCGTATTTATTAAGCGTAACAAACGCAGAGACACGTGGGGCAACGTATCGTTTCGCCGATCTCGCTCACACATCGATACGTCACTCGAGTTTTCGACGTCGTGACGCCACGTACGTGGTCTTGGAACAATCGTGATACCTCGTTCATAATTTATTCGTCGATTGTTCGACGAAAACAAAGCGGGGCCTCGTTCCGCTACGTCGTCTTTTCTTTTTTGTTTTGCGTTTCGTGCTTTTATTTTGTTTCTTTTTTATTTTTATTTTTTTTTGTTTTTTTTTTTCGATTCGTTTATTTTCCTTTCGACGGGTACTCGACGTTTGCCAACCGGAGTATCCGCAAACGTAGGGTAATGTACAAAAAAAATGGAATAGAATTAAACAAATAGAGACAAAAAGCATGCCAAAGCTTATACAAACTATTTCAATTTCAGGATCCTCGTGCGAATTTCATTTTTTTTGTTTTCTTTTTCTTTGACGTTTTGTGTACATAGCGACGAAACGAGAAAACAACTGGGTTTAAAAGAAAAACGCTCGAATATTTATTCACCGACGAATGAGAATTTTAATTGAAGATTGTGACTAGAAAAAATTAAATGACGATTCTTTGTATTTTTATTTTTTTTTCATCTCGTCCGGTTCGACGAGTTTGAATTCAATTGCAGGGCGGGAAGCTGTTGATCATTCGATAAAAACGAAAAAACGGCGATGGTCGATGAGGGACAGCGAAATAAAAAAAAAATGCATAAATGTACTGCGAGATTCGTTTATTTATTTATTTTTTATTTTCGTTCTCCTTTTTTTATATCTCAAAAAATTGACATTCACCTCGATCTATCGAATTTTCCAATTATTTCTTATTTAAACCCGCCGTCTATCCAGCTCGCGTCACGTTTCGTCGATTATTTGTTCTATTCGACACGATTACGAACCGACGTCGAGACTGTAACTCGTCGTCGCGCTTATTTCGCTGTCGATCGTACGATAAAAATCAATTATTTATTTTTTTTCCACCGATCTTTCGGCGTCTCGATCCTATTTTAGCTCGTCGCCGTGGTGTTCGTTCATAAGTAATATCCGGTCGCGGTGATAATGAACAGTCGCGTGAGGTGGAGTGAGGAGGAGGGGGAGGAAAAGGTGGCGAAGGGGGGAGGGGGCAGCGACGAGACGAAACGAGAAAATCAATAGCGGCCTCTCGCAACGTTGAGGTCGACCTGTTCTCTCTCTCTCTCTCTCTCTCTCTCTCTCTCTCTCTCTCTCTCTCTCTCTCCCTCTCTCTCTATCGCTCACTCACTCACTCACTCGCTCGCGCCCGCGCCAAACGAGAGCGATTCAGCTGCGTGACGAAAGCAGCTTTGTTACATTTCCTGAAGTGTGCGCCAGGTATCGCGAGTAAAATCAACGACACGATTTACACGAGCGATAATCGCTATTTCGAATCGGTTCGTCGCCGAGCTAATCTCGCGCGCTTCTCGAACGATTTTTGCTCTTGTACGTGACGTGAACCATTCGCGATTTACGCACCGTCGATATAATACGAAACAACGAATACTCCGGTGTAGTTTTGATATTTGGATTGATTTTTAACCACGAAATAAAAAAATTGTCGTTACTCGGTATTAATTAGCGATTTTTTTAAATGGTAATATTCGTTTCGGATGAATTGTTATTAATTTTTAATTTATTTCGGTCGATTAAAAATTTCGGTCGAATCGATAAGCCACGTTTTATTTTATTTTTAATTTTTTTTTTACCTATTTTCTTTATATTTATTTTCGCAAAATTCTTCATCATTTTAATGAAAATTTCGGTTAATTAATTTTTGCATCGAAGCAATAATGATTTTACGATGAAATTTTGTGAATTCTCGGACGGGGTAACGAGCGTATCCCCGGATTGATATGCAAATATTTCAAATTGGATACTACAAACGCTAGGCTTACGCATACACAACGATCGATAATCCGGAAGAATTTATGCCCTTGCGGTAATTGAAATCCCGAACGGCGATGCCGGAGAAGCCTCCATTACACTTGCGACGATTATCAGTTCAGGAAGACGACAGATAGAGAGCGAGAATGAAAGAGAGAGAGAGAGAGAGAGAGAGAGAGATATGGAAAGAGAGAGAATGAGAGAGACGTCGGGAACCTGAACGTTATCCTACCCCTTCGTGGGCCTGGATTACACAGTACGGGCTCGACACGAAGCGAACGTGCTGGCAGGTTCACGTTCATATCTACTATACACACACAGACATACACGTACAGAGGAATATGTATATATACATGGTTTACTCGCTCGAGGCTTTACGATAGCAATTTGTGGGGTCCGATAACGGCCCCCAGGTGACACACTACCACTACAGCGAATTTTTTGTTTACACGAAATAAGTACCGATCGCACTACCGTACCACGGGAATTCGAACCATTCGCGAATCTTTCGCTCAATTTAAAATAAAATTACAAAAAAAAGAATTATTAAATAATTTTTTTTCTTGCTTATTTTTTGCCAATACAGATTTTTTCTTATCGTAAGTTTTTCGAGACTAAAAACAAAATAAAATTTTGTAATCTTCTCGGATAATTGTAATTTTTAAAAATTTCAATTCTTCTAAATAAAATAAATAATGAAAAATTGATGAAACATAAAATAATCATAAACTTCGATATTTTATTGAATATTTTCGTTATCAAATTTTGCAACGCCTGAATACGAGGTTCGGATTTTCCTAACGAAAATGACGAACGGTAGGTCTGGCTGTGTCGTGGTTTGATCGAGTAATTCTGGTAGACCGGCTTGTTTTACCTTTGCGACGATCGTATTACACGATCGCGTGTGAATTCAGGTTCGCCGTACGTCTAACCTACGTGCACTTGCTCCACGGATCGCATCAATACACATACAGCTTTATATCGTTAAATAGGTATTAGAGTATCCTAGTGCCCTCGTGTTTACTCGGGACTCGTGTGCGGAGTTGCCTTATGGCGTGAAACGAGACGGTACTCGTCGTAATACGCAAACACATGCATGTATGTATTAGCCGGTACGCAAATATATATATATATATGTGTGTGTATGTACGTGTGATATCGCAAAATGTACAGTACCGGTCTTTATGTTCAATTCGAGGTTACGAGACCGATTATCGCGTCACGAACGAGCCAACGATCGAGGACGATTCCGGTAGGCGAGGCTTGTCTCTCGTCATTAATTTGTCCCTGTCATCGCCATCGTCTTCATAGATAAACATTGAGTATCTTACGTATGTGGGCTAAACGCGTCTATAGTCGTCTTTGAATTTTTTTTATTTCATTAGTTTTTAATTTTTTTGTATTTTACGATCGAGCTATAAGTAATTAAAATCTGTTTATCAGAGTTATAAATTAGACCGAGAACTAACTGGCGGAATTGAGATAAGCCGAGATAACAAAATATCTAGATATGTCGAATTTGATAAAAATCGAACTATTTTTTATTTCTGATTCATTATTTAATTGGAAAATTATTTTTGACTCTTTTGCGAAAAATATTGATGTCACGCTCGTCTTCAATATTGAGACTGGTTGTCTTCGTCAGCGAAGAGATGAGTATAAAATTGTAAATTTCTTTTTTCTTTTTCATAAAAAGACTTTTTTTCCTTCAATGGTTTGTTAATATATGCAAGTGGTAATCCCGCGTCGTAATTCCAAGGTGCACAGTTTTATTTCAATACCATTATATATTCAAACCAGTCCGGGATTGAGAAAACTTCTTTTTTTTCATCCCCGTGCTTCCCCCACCCCTTACCCACCTCTTTATTCTTCGTTTCTACCGGCGCTCTTCCCCTTCCCTTTATTTCGAAGGCGCGTATTATGTATACAAAAAAAAAAGAAAAAAAGAACAAGATCCGTGAATGAGAACGTGTATTTCCCCAACGGGCGTTAGACGTGGATACAGAAAAGGGAGAGCTTGAATGGCTCTCGGAGCACTTAAATTCGTCACTACGGGTACGTATAATAGCGGGTAGCGCACTGAGGAACCGGCCATTTCCCCCACCCCTTTTTTCCATCGTAACCCGGCACACGTTATACCGGACCGGGTGGTACAGTCCGAACGAAATTTTTCCTTTTTTATTTTCCCTCCCTTCTTTTTCGTTGTCGCCCTCATTATTTCCCTCCGGTCTTACAACTGCGGACGATCGATTTGTCATAAAATATTTTTAAAATATAAAATCTCGAGATGAAATAAGATAATTTTATATTTTTTAATTACCCTCACGTTCGTTCAATTTTAATATTCGCGTCTTTTGTTCTACGTGATAAACAAAATCCGAGCTTGGCCATCGCGAAGTATCAACATCGTAAAAAAATTGTGCTTGTTTTCATCTCGATGAGTTATATTTCGTTTTGAAGAATTTTTGCGTTTTTTGTCTCTCGCGTTCGTCGAGCGTGTTCGCTGATGGACTTTGTCCGGGTCGGACGAGACCGAATGCGCGAATACTGGGAGAAACGCGGGTCCAACGAAACGAAAAAAAGAAAAAAATGAAAGAGGGGGTGGGGGTAGAATTAGTAAGAAAACACGGGAGCGAAGCGTTGACGCGAAAAAAAAACACAAAGAGACGCATGTCATTAGCGCAAACGCGAAATATGCTACGATACTCGTGTCTCTTCTCTCCCGCACAATTTTTTCTGTCCGTGCGTCGGTCCGTATCCGCGCTCGGTGCTGGCTGGAATCGAGCCCGACGCGATCGTGTCAGGTCTTCGTTCGAGACGCGTCTCTCCCGTGTCGTTCTCTTCGCCTCACAGCGACGAGACCACTTCCGAAGGAGTGGCTTTGTGGGAATATCGAGGCTGTGCACGATCTTCGTCCCAGAAGTGGCCTCTTTCCGTCGTTTTCTTCGAGACTCACACCTGCTCACGGGCTCAAAATGTCGAAAAAACAATTTTCTCAAAAATCATTTTCAAAAGTTATATTTACATCAGCAATTTGCCGTATAACGCGGATATTATCATAATTCCTTCGACAATTCGAAATTAATGGGCAAAATCTCGAAAACTTTTATTTTCTTGTCGATATCAGTTTGAACATTGGACAGTTTCGTCATCGACAGTTTCGATTCGGCCACTTCAGCGTTCGAGAGTTCGAGCATAGGAATCGCGTTCCTTCGACCCTCGTCGATTTTCCATCGCATAGCTTGTCGACTCCCCCAACCCCCTCCAGTCTGCAATATTCTCCCCGACCAACCCCATCCCTCGAATAACTGTCTACCTAAAGTATTTCGCTCGCTATCTGCCGCGAACCATCCCCGTCGCGTATTCGAACAGTTAAGGTGTACCGAACTGGAGACAGAATGGTTGAGAGGTCGTCGAATCTATACGGGCCAAGCTGTCTCGCAGATTGCGCGAGTGCCAAGAGGAAGGTTCGATCGAACCCACTTCGACTTTGCAACTATGCATCGTTCTCCTTCTCCGGACTCTTTATCTCTCTCTGTCTCTCGATCTTTCTCTACCTCTCTCTCTCTCTCTCTCTCTCTCTCTCTCTCTCTCTCTCTCTGTCTCTCTATATCTCTATACGTTTATCGAGCGACGTTACTTACTTCCGCCTGAAAAGCCTTCTCGAGTAGGTACGATGGAATGATCGAACTCACTTCAAATGCACGGCGAGCCTGAACTCGTGCATACACACACACACATGCACACATATTTCTATATATATAGGAAAGGGCATTCACAGAAGCACGTTAAGAGCATCCACGGAAACTCGAGTAATACGAGAAAAATTTTCCGGTTTGCGGAACTATACCGCGATACGGATGTTCGCTCGTACGTAAAATTGGCGAAGAAAACGTATTTCCCCATTTTCCTTCACCGAAACGGCACGACTCCGATGCGAAAGTCACTAATAAAATGGCGAATCATAAATTTCATGTCGTACTTGCCTGCAATTTATCGACGATAAAACCGGCGACGGTCGAATCAAACTCGTTCTACGATTATTCTAACAACGAGATGTTTTTAATATTGAAAATTTCATGGATTTTTTTTAATATCAGGAATAATTATGGTTTTTGTACTTTTTATTCGAAAATAAAAGTATTATGCTCAGGAAATAGACAAATTGTAAATTTCGATCGAATTAAATTTCACATTTCAATTAATCAAATTCTCGATACGATCAAATCTCGCGATTTTCTTCGAGTTCAATAAAACTGTTTTCGGCGTCGCGTAAGAAAAACCAAAGGGATAAATCTCATCGACAAAAGAAAATCGACGGAAAAAAATAAATTCATATCGATGAAATTGATTTTCGCGCGTTCCAGTTCGACGACTAAAAGTGACGATCGAACTTTTCGCATTGGCCGAATTGCGCCAGCTTGAAGAAATAACCTGGGACGAGTTATACGAGTGTCTACATCTGTACAAAGTTGAGTACCAACGTGAGAGTCAAGAGATTTGCGGTTTCCAAGGACCGTACAGGACTTTGCCACCCCCCCCCCCCCCCCCCCCCCACCCCTCACCATCTTTCCACCCTTCACCCTCGTTTCACAATCTCGACGTCGATACAAGATAGAACAGCAACTTTTGTTTATGTTCCCAGAGCGACGAATCGAAACGTTTGAAAAGTCACGTGACACGTGACCCAAGATCGATCTTTCGATTCGAGGATGACCATTCGTTATCCGAATTGTCCTTTTTTTTCTTTCTCGCGTCGCCCTCTCTCGTCTCGTCCTCGAAGTATATTTTCGGTTCTCTTCCATAACCACGAACCGCCTCTTCACGCGAATATATATCCCTCGTTGTTCGCTCCCTCGTCGCGTCCTCGTATCTATCTCCCTTCGTCTCGTCGTTGCGAGTCTTTCTCTCCTCGTTATCCAGCGATTCAATCTCACGCCCTAACGACCAAGTCGTTCCAGAGGGGGGAGGCCCTTCTCGCGGATCGTTCCCTGTTACGAAGACCAACGAATACGCGAGTAGCGCGCCACCTAGCAGTCAAGAACCAGAACGACATTTTACGAGAGCGGACAGAAGGTCGAACCGGGTGCTTCGTGGAGAACGGTTTGGAAGTCGGTCGGACGAGCAAGGGACGAGGTGAGGTCTTCTGTACATCACCGAGATAGGAACGAAGTTGAGAGAATGGGGAAGAGAGCAAGAGGAAAAGAAGAAGAAGAAAAGGAAGAAGGAAAAAAAATGAGAAAACGAGCGAAGTAGGTGAAGAGAGCAGGAAGGGTTTGTCCGGGATTCGCGAGTGAGAGAACGGGCCGAAGGAGAGTGAGAAGAAAATTGGCCAATTACTACCCGAGGTCGGGTCAGGGTAGGGTAGGGCAGGGAGGGGAAGTTCTTTTGTTTTACTACCCTGCTTCGCGTCTCAACCTCGTTCGTTTAACTCTCGTCCTGCATCCCTTTTCCTGGTGTACGAACTTTCTTTTTTTGTTATCTCTTATCTCGTGCTCTGATTATTTATTTTGAACATACTGTGGGTTAGATCGATCATCGATCGTAACTTAAATTGTAACGTCAATTATTATCGATTATTAATCGACAATTATTTTCGACGAATTACAAACTTTCAAATGGTCTAAAAATAATTTTGTTTTTTGTATTGAATGCAATTTTTTGCTATCTCGCTAGCGATCTCTGTGAGGAAAAATTAATAACGAACCGACCGCCATTTTTTACGAGAAATTTATCCAATTTATATCCTTTTTTCCCATTAGAATAATTCCCTCCTCAACGTTTTTTGTTTTGTTTCATTGTTTATCGAAAATTTTCAAGCATATTTTTTTTAATTGTTAAGAATATTATTTTTGCCTCGTTATCGCTCGGTCTTGCCTCGGCTCGTTCACGCTATCTCGACCTCATTATTTTTCTGAAACCCCCTTTCCCCGACCATAAATATTTTCCACATTTCGTCTTCAATTTTGGCCACAAACGACCGAGAGGAGCGCTTTTCCTTTTTTTTCGAGTGGGTTCGTTAAAAGTTACGGGCTCCCTACAGCCGTGCTATTCGTCGAGAGTCATTGGCTGGGTCAAACTTTGTCTTAAAAAAAAAGAGAAGAAAAAAAATATTCAGCTTGTCTTAATGACAAATAACGTCTGCGTTTTTAATCATTTGAGTAAACCCTGCAACGAGACGGTTCTTATTTGACCCCCAGTGTGAGCAATACGATTCGGATGCTCATCCCCACCCCCTCGCCCCCTTGCCGTGCGTCGCTAGTTAGGCCGGTCGATCGAGGCTCGCAGGCGCTCTTGATTGTTCCCTTAAGCCCTGGAGAGGAGAGCTGGAAGGTCGTTGCGCAAGGTTGGCTAACCCTGGCCAAGAAGGTGTTAAATTTCATTAATTATCTTGGACCAACTTCGTCATCGTCGTCATTGAATAACGGTTCAAATTTGATATCGATTTTTTGAAGCTTTTGTCAAAGATCGTTCAATGCCTTCGACAGGAATATATAAAAAAACAGAAGAAAAATTGAAGGGGGAAAAAAATCTTTATTTAGCAACAGTTAAGCAAGATTGGGTCGTCGTAACAAAAGATTTTTTTTTCGTAAACTAGCCGGCGTCTTCGAACGGTCGATCTCACGTGCCGGGTCGTCTTTCGGGGCTGGAAATATTTCTGACACGGGTAGACGGACGGTCATCGGTTGAAGAGTCGCGGTCGAGGAGAGGGCGGTCCATGGGTCGGTGCGAGAGAAAGGGGGAATGAGAAAGAGGAAGAGGGAGAGAGAGAGAGAGAGAGAGAGAGAGAGAGAGGCCAGTTCTTGAACACAAGACCTGACGGGTTTTAGCTCGACAAGATGAGGATCTATTTTCGGTGTTGGGTCCGCCGAGCTCATCACAAAACTCCACCATCGCGCGAAGCAGATCTCCGCGCAGCATCCACTTTCTATACAGACATATATATATATAGGCTTGTCCTAGGTTTACGTGTGTACACATAAAATCAGCAACGACAAAGAGATGAAAACTTCGGCGTCCGAGAGGGACAGAGAGAGAGAGAGAGAGGGGGGAGAGAGAAAGAGAGAGATGGAGAGAGAGAGAGAGAGCGAGACTGGGCATGGGTAGGGCTTTGACGCTATTCGCCTTTCGAAGCTTTTACACTCTCTGGACGAGACAGCCGGAGCGAGATTAAATTATTTATACCGGCCACTTATCTCATCTCTCTCTCTCTCTCTCTCTCGGTCCTTTTGCTACTGCCGTCCGTCTGATCCGCAAAAAGTCGTCGCGGCTCGTCTCTCTGAATTTGATAATTATCGATCACTACCGCGTACCAATGAGGAACTGTATCTTTGGCTCTCTCTCGTTCTCGCTCTCTCTCTCTCTCTCTTCCTCGCTTGCTCTTTCCGTTTTTGCCTTTTTCGTGCTCTTGTCGACATCTGGAAGTTCTCTCGCTTCTACTCTAGTGGCCATCTCCCTGTTTGAAACATCGGAAGTGATGCTGCTCAAAGGCTCCTCCACTTGGCCATTTAATCATCATTATTTCGAAGCGTTCGCCGGTGCGCTTTATCGTTTGGAAAATAATTGATTATCTTTTATTTTTTTCGAGAATTTTACCAATTTTATTAGATAATTCGATTTTTATCAGAATTCATTTCTGGGCTTTACCTACGTTTTGTCGATAGCTAGGCAATTCTTCTTCCCCTCCTTTATTTTTTCATAAAATCTCCAAAAATATTTCAATTAAAAATTCTTTTTTTGTTTTTTATTAATTGTTTCAGACTTTTTTTTATATACAGTTAGTGTTATCAATGATAACGAGGCGGACATTATCTAGCACGAAAATCCTTCGACACGACAGCAGTGCTCCCACGATTTCATAAAGACATCTCGTTCCTTTCATGTCTCGTTCATCCTTCCCTCTATCCCTTTCTTCGTTTCACAAGTGCGCAAGCTCGACAGTCGATCTCCCTTTAATACGCGTCAGGCAGCTTCCGTGCTTGAAACTTAGACTTTCGTGCCCTCGATTTTAATTAAACAAAAATCGACATTAAATTATACAACTGACCCGAATAAAAAAAAATTTACATCAATCCTCACCCTCTCTTCGTCCAACTTCAAATTATCAATCCCCTTTTTCTATTAAAAATTAATTGATAACACGATAAAAAGAAAATAATCAAAAATTTTTAATCGTGAGTTTCTTACGTTACGTTGTCTCGCCGATAAAAATTTTCATCGATCTTGGAAATGAAGTCCTTCATTGAAATATGCGAGACTGTCGAGTACTATAAAATCTATTTTTAGCGATTGAGCGTTGATTATTACGCCCGGGAGCCTCTCGACCGTCGTACACGCTAGACAAGTTTCTCAGACACATCAATAGCATTTCGCACGAGCTCGAACGTTATTGTGGAGATGCGGTAGCGTGAACAAGTGCGAAGAGATCTATTACCGCTCGGTGCGGTCTTTACATACACGCATAGTGAATGGTCTCCCCCCTGCCCCCCCTCCTCTCTTTAGCTCACTGTCGACGTTGAAAGAGAACTGTGCCAGCCGCAATGACCGCTATTATGCAACTCTCATTTTTTCCTCTCTCTCTCTCTCTCTCTCTCTTTCTCTCTCTCTCTCTCTCCCTCTCATTCCCCCATTCTCGTAATTTTCTCTTTTTTTTTAAATTCTCGCATCGTCCGGTACGTGTTTCACCGTGTTATACGAATCCTACGTTACGTTGAAAATCCGAGTCATTCAGCACTCGACCAACTATTTTAACACGCTTCGACGATTTTTTAATTTTATTTTTATCATTTTCACGAGGGAAAAAAAGGAAATTTTTCCATCGTAACGAAGGTCGTAAAGAATTGATTAAAAAAACAGAAATCCTCGATTTCGTACGAGTACGAACGAAAGTCGTAATTATCGAGTTTATCGTAGAATTTTCCAGTTTAAAAATAATCCGTTAAATCAAAAGATACGCTTGAAAATCTTTCGTATCGCGTTAATGTTTTTCCAACGTGGTCCATTCTCTATTTTACATCGCGATATAAAATCGCGCACGTATCGTTATTATTGCACCGACGCCTCGAGGCGTCGAACTTCTCTCGACAAACGCACTTTATATATCGCTTCATCACTTTCGTCTCGTCACAAACACACACACACACCAACTATTATACACATTGAGCGAGGCGTTCTCGTTTCATCGTTGCGGATGTTAGCGCGCCCTGCCCGTTAACGATCCACTAACAGGGATTCGCGGGCTTTTTCGAACGAGAGAGAAAGAAAGAGAGAGAGAGAGAGAGAGAGAGAGAGAGACGAACGTTAAACGTTCTAGAAAGCAGATCGTCACTAGGACGCGTTACATCTGTTACACACAAACACACACACACACCCCTTATTATATATAGAGTGATAAGATGACTGGAAAATATCTCGTCTGATCGCAGGTTCGTCGACCCGGAAGATCCCCCTCTTGTCCCCTGACGATTAGAATCGAATCTCATCGATCGATCTCGCCCCTTGATCGATCGATTTTCACACGATCACCATCGAACCCACACACACACACACACACACACACACACACACACACACACACGAAAATGCACTAACCCTTTCTCCCTATCTCACCTTAAGAACGTATTTTTCGTATCGATAAAATAATCTTTAATGACTCGTAATTCTCGTTTACCCTCGATAGGAATGTTCGCTTCGACTCGATATCGATAATTTTATGTTTATGTTTTATCGGTCGATAGTTACGTATGTTTTATTTGCACGTAGAAATTGCACGTTGGGTCGTATAAGAGCGCGACCTCGTTTCGAAATCCAATGAAATCCGAAGAATAATATACGATTGACAATTATCCGATGGAATGGCTCGAGCTAGGAATCGAACCGTGGACGGTTCAATAATACCGTTTATAGCACACACACACACACATATATATATATATATATAGTTAGTATGCATATTCTCGCACATGATATATCCGGGATCCTCCCGGTGCTCCGCACGAGATTCCCGGCTGTCGATACGAGCTTCCTGTACTTTATGAACGCGAGCGATAATAGATTTCATTTAATCGCTCGTACGAGCGATAGGACGCTTTATATTAAACCGCCTATATTGGGCATATATACGTATCGACACGTACGAGGACCGGAGACGATGGACGTTGCAAATTTCTCTTGCTCTCGGGGGTGGCAAAAACAAATTATCGTTCGATTTCAAGCATATAAATATATATATATATATATACGTCTATGATCACAGGTATATATATATATATATACTTGGGCTTGTCTGTAAAAGTAATAATCATCGATCGGATGCTATTACGATATGAGAAGCCATGTTACTCGCCGCGATTAGTCCAACAGTCTCTTATTGGTCGATTCATCGCGGTATATCGTGTACCGTGTTATACGGGGCTGCAGATATTTATGGATAGCGCGCTACCGTTTTTGTCCCGTTCGTTACGGGCGTGCCTCCTTAAGCCCGAAGCGTGAACGATCGATCCTGTCCCGCTAGCTCGAACACTAAACCGCACCACGAGACGTGTATATTACAGTACTCGACGTATTATCTACGGCGATATACACGCTTATACAGACCGGTTTCCAAACGATTTTTCGATCGTGCTCTTTGATCGACGCTGAAAGTCCCTTTATCGAGGATCGTGTACGCGACGCGAGTCGTACGAACGATCGTGTCACGCCGGGTTTCTTAAGTTTCCAACAATTAGCATTTTTTTTTAATTCCCGACACGGTCGAGAGAAAATTTACCCTCGTCTCGACGGGCGCAGAATCCGTTCAAACGTTTTTAGAAATTATTCGCGGTTAATGGATCGGTTTTAGTTATTTCCGATTTCTTGCTTTTTTTTGGGATTCATTTTTTGAAATTTTATCGTTATTTTGCACTGAATTTCTTGTTATTGGTATTCTCTCGATTTTAAATATTATATTTTCTTTTTTTTCTGAATTTTTTAACTTTTTTCTTCTTATTTTGAGTGATTTTTTTTAGTCTCAGGATCGTGCGTGACCTTTGAGGTTCGGAATGAGAAAAATGAGGATCGAAGAGGAAAATGGGAAAAGGAGATAAAAAAATGGAGATATACGAGTTGAGATAAGTCACTACTTGGGTATATGCCTCGTGGGTTGCATTTTGTGCCTTGCATTTTGCTCGCTGCACGTGTGCAGGTACAGGGTCGCCCAGACACGGTGACCGCAGGCAGCAGAAGTACCGCACCACCTGCCTCGTACGTTTTGCACAGTGCGCGTTCTCCTCGCTCGAGAGTCCTATTTTGCATACGAAACTCGTCGTACAATTATTTTACCATTATCTTCATGAGCGAGAAAGAAATAAAAGAAGAAACGTTGCAAATTATGTATACGGATGTCGCTTCAACGCATTGTACGTATGTTTGTATCGGTCTTTCGACCCTATCGTCGAACTCCATTTTTCATTGCGTCATTTTTTAATTCCCTTCTACTTCTTTTCATCCCGCGGAGTGTCCTTGAATTTCTCTACAATGTCTCGCAACACTCGTCACGTCGAAAGTTCGACCGACTTGTTTACCATTCTCGACATTCTCGTTCCGTCCGCACCTTTTTTTTTTCTCAGCCGCTCTCTCGATGCACCTGTCCTCGCCCCAAGTTCGAGAATATTTGATTATCGATCGTCAAACACATTTTTTATTTGCGCAAACTCGTTGCACAACGTGTTTACGAAATTCTTAATTTCTCGTTGAACACGAATTTGATTATTTTATTTCCGTTTTTTAAATAATTATCCGATCAAATATTTTTTTTAAATTGCCAATTTTTCGTTTTTTTCTACTTTCGACCAGGAAATTTATAAAAATTAAGATTGTACCTCGACAATTTAAATAAAATCGGGGAGCTAATCGCCATCACGAGGTTCTTCCAACATTCTCAAATATACGTACCTAACTCCTAGCTGCAATCATCCAATCCATTTCAAAAGTAATCCAAAAATTCGAAACTCCCCTCGCCATTTCCATTGACGACCGCTCTCCTACGCAACCTTGCGTACACTCTGGATGCACCAAGAGCAAATGGGGATGGGGGGTGAAAAAGCCACTGGGGAATTGTCGGGAGGGTGTTTATCTCTTTCTCATACCCCGTTTATACCCGTACCACCTACCGGTGGTTCGCGGGTTATTGTGTCGTTTGCATGGTACAAATGCTCGCATGACGTATCTACATGAATAAATGCTATATCTATATTGTCCGGACGCGTATATACATAGAAGGCGAACGATAGGAGCGACGACAATGGGGCCAACTATACGGCCGAGAGTAGTGAAATAGAGGTGTACGACACGAGACTTACACTCGCGTCTATTCTTGGTTCCTAGGGTCACAATAATACATACAAGTATATACATGGACACACATATATGTATATATATACAAAGTATATATAAAAGCAAACGAGAGAAAGGTTCAAGACACAGAGGGTCTGGAGCGTTTGAGAGAAACGGGGCAAGCACCGGAGTTAGAAGCTCAGAAGTACACTATGAAGAAGGGAAGAGAGACGGTGGGGGTAGAAAGAGATGCACAGCAGCGCCACCAGCGCGCTAGCATTATGGGGCACATGCATACAAAGCCGTTATCCGGCGCCGGAGACGCCGGTTCTACTCTTGGTATTTTTTTTTTATTTTCTTTTTTGCTACATACGAGAGCCCAGGCCAAGAAACGACCTGACTATTATATCGTCTAGTCTCGTATATACAAACAAATATGGCGTCCAGTATGAGACACGAGCCTCGACTTGTGACGAGTCAGGACCCAAGACCCTCTCACCTCGTGCTTTATCTTATCGCCTCTCGTATAAATACAAATTCGTTATAGCTAAGCGTCATAGCTCTTATCCATTTTCTCACGAGGATACTGCGAAAGGGGACGCGGGGGCTTTTTTAAATATTTTTCTTGATTTATGGGGATGATATTTGGAAGATTGAATTTTTTTATCGTCGATCGAGGAATGTGAGGAGAGGATGGAATTTTTTATAAATTTTGTTTAAATTCATTAAATTTAGTCGAAGTTTTTTTACAGGGTAAAATTTGGATTTTTTTTAAATTAATTAAGGGATGAAAAGTGAAAATTTCGATTATTGTGAAATATAAGAAATATTTTCTTTTATCGTTGGCGAGCCACTTTCGATCTTTCCTGAAATGCGTGCAGGAAAATATTCTTGGGTGTATCGTGAACAATTTCGTGGGCGGTTCTACCATGAACTCGAAGATTTTGCGACGGTGAATTTACGTCGTGCTTTTCCGATATACAGCGAGTAACCGACGTAGTCTATCTCGAGGGTGCCCAACTCTTCGACCCCCCTTCTCAATCTCGTAATTTTTCTTTGGAAAGAGCGAGAGGAGCGAACGTCCGTAGAGCAGTTTCTCCCTCTTTCTCTCTCTTTCACGAGCGCTCTTGTGTTTCCTCGGCATACGAGAACCTTACCCTCCAGGCCTTATTACGACACGCTATACCGGTACGTGTCGACTACCCTTATAGTCGAGACGGAAATTCCCGTGGATGACTCATCGAGACGATCGATCACCCCCTGGAGAAACTCTCGTAGGGTGAAAAGAAGAAGAACGAAATAATAATAATAATAATAAAATAAGATAAAACGAATGCATCTACACCCTGTTGAGCATTTTCTGCTCCTCTTTATGTACAGACGTTCGGGAGAAAAAAATTAGAAAAACCCTCAAGTATCTTAGTTCTTTATTTCACGAAATTAAAAAAAATCAACCTCTAATCGATTTTCTTCCCTTGCCCTTTGCCATTAACATGAAACATTCGAATCCCATCGAATATTCGATTGTGTCAATTTTTAATGTTAGCCACGTTCGAGTTTTCCCCGTTTATAAATTTATTTCCCTCGAGAACGATTCGTTTTTTAATTTTTCTTTTTTTGGTTTCTTCAACCCCTTTGAGCTGAAATTCACAAGCGGCAATGGTGAAAATTCGCGTTGACCGTAGTCGCGTAGCGCCGAAATTCACGAGGGTAAACGTGAAAGTGCGAGGGTGAGTTAGGTGGTCGCGGATTGTCCGGGGGTTGCGCGAGGGGGATGAGGCCGAGATCGATATAGCGCGGGTGAGGTGGTGCGACGAGGGGAATGAAGAGGATGCTATTCCGCCTGTGTGTGGATGGCGCGCTCTTCCATGATTCTCCCGCCACTCTCTGTACAACGCCAAAGCCGCCGCGACCCGCGCAATCTCGTGCGCTCTCGACCGTTTCACGTCGTTGAAGAAACGTCGCTGCACACTCGCGTTCTTCTCCTTCTTCTCCTACCCCTCGTATACATCGAATCTAACCAACAAACCATTTCTACCCTCTCGCGATCCACAGATGTCACCACATTTCGCCAAAGCGCCTTATTTCTTACCGTGAATTTTATGTCGCGATTTAAAATTCGCAATTTAAGTAATATTTTTATTTCTACCCAAGGAGGTCGAAAAAGACCGTTACTACGTTTAGAAACTTGTAAATTTCTATATGAGATTTCTAGATTTTAATATTTCTGGTACGAAGTTACATTAGGGTGGAAAAAAAAAAATTCAACCCCTTGTAGGTATTTCACCGAATTGAAGTACGAAAAGTCGATTTTTACGTTTGCCAATCGTACGCTTCCGGAGGGAGGAGGAAGGATGGCGTGAATTTTTCAGCATCATGACATGACGTGTATTTTCGTCGGACAAACATACAAAAAAAATCGTTTATTCGGCCGTTGGAGAAATGGAATCGCGCCTCGTTTCCTCGTAGTTCCCATCTACCTGGTGCCATTTCCTGCTCATCATGCCTCGCCGAATGTACTCTCGATCGTACAATGCGACGTGTCGCCCATATATATATATGCATAGATAAACTCACGGGAAGACAGGATATTGGATCGTCTTGGCAATCCTGTCGCGTGGAGAATTAGTTGTCATACTTGGTTATACGAACGAAGTTTATCGACATATATATGTATATATATGTATACGCGTCCAGGTACGAGTAATTTATAGTTACTCGACGCTCCACTACACCGTATCTTCGGGGGGGGGGGGGGGGCGTACAATCAGAATTTTCACGATTATTCGATCATTTCTAATATAAATATCCTACCGTCAAAAATTTGTTTATTCACGTCGATGAAAAATAATACATTTTTTCCAAATTAGAACAATATCTTCTCCTCTACAACAAAAAACATTGTAAACAAAAAGATATTTGCCGTTAATCAAATTTCAACGAATTTTATTCGACGGATTAGAAAAATATTCGATAAATAAAAGAGAACGGAAAAAAGAGCTTCTCGTATTGCTGAATTCATGAATAACCGATAAGCTCGAAAAGCTTTCGGTGATTGGGATCCAGATGGGTTTCAGGCTCTCGGATAAACGAGCGCGTTACCGCGTTTTGTTCGCATTATGCGTGTGCGCCTATACCCGTCGAAAGATCGATAAGCGAGAGACGTCATTCGCGGACAGATTCGACGAGAGAGTCTCATCAATCAGTGGCATCAAGCCCAGAAGGGCGCCTCGACGTCGATGGATTAGCGTCGTCTCGTCCCGCGTTCACTCGCGCACGCACGAGGGACCGTTTCCTCTTGGATCGTTTCGTTTGCGGAACTCGGGATACGCTGTCGAGAGATAGAGAGATCGAGAGAGGCAGAGATAGACTGATAGATAGAGAGACAAGGGTTGATAGCAGGACAATAAGCGATATAGCTAAAACGTTGTTGGGATTGACGGGGCTCTACGTACATCGACAAGCTCGATATAATTGCCTCGGAATAGGGCCATCTGGCGTTTCCACGTATCGAGGAAAATTGAGCCAATGTTATGTGTAATTACTAATCGCGGATGGTTATTGCGGGATAGAGACTGGATGGGTTACGGGGTTGGACGGTGAGGGGGTCGAGGTTAAGGGGGTTGGTTGTAGGATTTCCAGTAAGAAATTCGATCCGAGTTACCATAACCCTGTTATTGTAGTCAGGCCAATAGAAATTCTTCAACTGCGTGGTACGGATATAATACGATAATGATAATAACAATAACAATAATAAAAATACCATCGTAGCTCGGAGTTTCGATCGACATTCGATTCGGAAATTCGTGATATCTGAACTCGACGAATACGTCGAATCGAACGAGAATACTAATTTCTTCAGCTGTTTCTAATTTATTTCTGTATATTATCGATTTTTTGGGGCTGTGAGTTATTTAGAAACAATTTGGAAAAAAAAACATATTTTCGGACATTGCTTTTTTGTTATTGTCATTTTTTTGTAACTATGTCTCTGTGCCAGAGGGTCGAAGGCGAATATGAATGATTCATCCGAGTCGGGACCGGGGGTAAAAGAGCGATAGGCGAGATCGACGGTGGATTTAGGAGAGAGGAATGGGAAGAGAAAAAAAATGTGCGACGAGAGGCTTCGTCGAGCTCGTAGGGACTGGCAAACTTCAGAATCGAGTTTGATCCGGCAAATGACACCATTCATTTCGTGCTCAAGCTGCTCCGCTTGCTACGTTCCTCCACTTCTTCGTCTCTCTCTCTCTTTCATCTGTACAGTCATCCCCCCCCCCCCCTCCCAGGGCCCGCCACCCCTTGACAGGCTCACTTCTTCCTCGTTTCACGCGAGATCTTTCCAGCCGCGAAGGCATGAAATCGTCCCTTTAAAACTCACTGCAAAGTATATATATATGGTTTATACACATATATCGTATAATATAGCCAAGTCGACGAGGGAGCAGTTTTCATATCGGACGACGGGGCAAATAAAGCGACGAAAATTTATTCATTCATAAAACGAAGGTTCAAGCTCCTCGTAGCCAAAAGTTCCCTCAGGCTCGCGAACTCCACCGAGGATTTCTCACCCCGTCATATCGCGCGTACCAGGGACGCTCCTGTTGGAGGTACGTTTGAAAAATGACTTTTGCGATCGTATGTTCTCCTCTGCGAGAGCCGCGAAAAAGATAAACAGGAGATACGATGTGTCGGAACAAACAAAAAAAAGAATATTATGAAATCGTCCTGTAGGCATAACGATGATAAATATTTCGATGCGAGTCACGAACTCGAATATTATTTTTCACGTATGAAAAAAATAAATTATCAAATGTTAGATAAATTTTGTATATCTTTGTAATTAATTTAATTATCTAATTTAATTATCTAAGGAATTATTTATTTGTCTTTTGTAAGAATTAAAAATAACACTTTTGTTTTATTACCAATTATAGAAAAATTCAAATTATTTAAATTAGCTGGAAAAAGTATCGACCTCGTATCGATTTCTCGAGGCGACGTCTGACATCGCGAAACAGCTGATGCGTTTTATTCGCATACGTCGTACCATAAACGTTTCTATATATAGTTCGTATAAAAATTGTTTACCAATCGTCCGATATTTCGTTATTAGTCCCCCTGGCAACATCACGGTCACGGTGAGCTATCAAGGGCGAAGAATTATTACGGCAGTGGGACGTACACGTACGCACAATTGCCCTCTCAATTTCTCCGTTCGACACGAGACTCTCGTATCGTCCATTTACCGTCGGTAGAGCTCCGTTCTACATCGCACGTAGTAAAATATTCGTATCGTGATACGTACCGTAATTTGTACATAGCCAACGATACGGGGACGCGGCCGTTTATCACCCTTTGAAGTCGCGCGGCGATGTCGATGACTAAACCGGTGAGCGGCTAGAGATCGTGTCACGGACGAGAGGAGATGATTAAAAAATAAAAAATAAAAAAACAACGTACACAAGGAAAAAAATGTGCTCGACAGATTGGAAGCAAAATTGTGCTCGCTACGAGCGTGCCTTATGATTTATCATCGTCCAAAACACGACGAGAAAAGCGAGAAAAAAATTCGCAAAATAATTATCGTTCAATTTTTCACAATTTAGAATTTAAAAAATCCAAAAATCGAATCAAAATAAATAAATCTAATCAAATTGCAAATAATTTGATAAATTATTGACTAATTGTAAATAAAAACATAAATAAATTAGAACGATAAAATTATGTCGAGATAAAAATATTTTTGAAAAATTTCTATAATCGAAAAAAAAGACGATTTTTATTTTTGTTATCAGTTATGATCGATCGAACGGAAAGGTAGGCGAACGGTGCGAATTATTGATCGTGTCCCAAGGTTGCGAAGGGTCGTGTCGGTAAGGTCGTCGACCCGGAACATTATCGCTCCCGTAATATTCGTGGTATCGGGTGTAAAGAGCTTTTACACGGTCTCGTCGATGAATTTGTACGATCAATCGTGATCCTTGTTATCGTGGCTCGGCCACGAATAAACATTTGCCGTGGCGATCGAGAACCAAGTGTTTGGCACACGCGACACGCGATAGACCAAAGCGCGGGTTGTCGCTCTGGAAATACGTTCACGTAACGTATGTATAACGCGCATATGAATTTTCTACGCTAACCTCTGGCCCACATGTGCGCCAGGCGAAGCGTACGTTCGAAATACCCCCGGCACGCACGAGCGATCCTCGCGCGTCCCGGGAAAATATTTCGGTGGTCGAGCACGCGAGAACGGCATTAAGCGTATCTCTCGTCTCGTTTCTCGGCTCGAGAGGGTACAACGAAGCGCGCGACACGCGGTACGACTGTCGGCAAAACGCGCCGAAAGAGACATTCCTAAAAGCGTCTCGCTCTCTTAACACTTCCGTGTCGGAAGTTATCGAGCTAAATTCTATTCTCACTCTCACTATTAAAGCTTCGCATTCGCGGACGACGAGATGCAAATGCTGTTTATTCGTGCTGATAATATAATATAATAGAATATTGAAATTCTGACGTTTATATTAATATTCAAATATTCAAATATTTGATTTTATATTGATATTAAAATGTTAAAATAATTTTTATACTTTTTTCAAAGGATAACTTAATATATTTGTAAAATATAATTTGAGTTTTTATAAAAAATAGAAATTAACGTTTGAATGAATGAATATTTATGAAAAATGAAATTTTCATTAGATCGCGAATTAATTCAATTTTTATGATTAAATAATATAAAATAAAAATATCAAAATCTCATCGTTATTTTGTGATAATGATTACAACGATTACGATCTAACGACAAAAAAAGTATTATAAGTATCAACGATGATACTCAGCTGACGTGATAAAGAAGATAAAAAAACCGTCAAACGAAAAAGGAACGAGGAGCGCGAAGCGTTTAAACGTTTTTCTCATCAGTCGCGATTTCGCGACGAGATTCGAAATTTTTTGTTCGCATCGCGTGACGCGAGTCATACGGGCCGCGAGGGAGACGAATAAAAACGTCACCGTTGATTCGCATATATGCCGAGTGAATAATTATATTATCGCGTGAGAATAGCCGGCGAATCGCGTACGTAGGAAGCAGCGTTGAGATAACTTGGAAGCGATCGAGGATTTCACGACGTTTGTAAAGAGCTTAAGAGAAAAAAAAAACAAATTTTCTTTCTAAACCGCGACGATTATTCTTCGCTTTTATAAATCGCGCGTGTTTAAGTTTCGCTCGCTCGTCGCGTACGAGCGATGAGGAAAATTGCGTTTTTCGCACGCGTTTTGCCCCGCTAGCGTATTTATTCCTCGTTGGCGATTTAATCGCGGCGAAACGGCGCGTCTCTCTTTTCCAGACCCTGACCTAGCACCTTGCTAACACCGACGGTTCTCTCGCGAACAGCTAAGACCAACACCGAGCGCGAAACTCCGGGGAATCAGCGCCAGTTTCGTTATTTAGTATTCCACACGTGAGAATTCACTCGTGAATAATTCACCGTCACAATGGCCAGTGAATAAAAACTGAGACAAATCGTTTGATCGTCTCTAACATTTTGTCTTCGTTTATATTTCTTTAGATCGCACTTTGTTTTATCGAAATTTTTTTGTTTTATTTTTATTTTCTGTTTCTTATGACGAAACAACATTTTTATAATAATAATAATAATAATAATAACATGAATAAAAATACTGGAGGTATAATTAATAAATTGAAAATTAATTAATCAATCGAATAATTATAATAAATATTTAAATTATTTATACGAAATAATAGTTTGATAATATTGATAGGAAACTAATGAAAGAGAATTAACGAAATAATAAATTAAACCAAAAATCTTCGACCCCTAAAATGGCAAATTTCATACATTTTGAAATTGTATATTACACGGCGACTAGGCAGTAACGATCTATCGAGAATCTCGTCGAGCGAAGGACTTTTGCGGGCTAAAGGGGCATCGCGTTCCCGAATCCCCCAAGTCTCTTCTTCCCTTTCTTCTTGGCGAAACGAGAGACTGAGCCGAAAGGTTTCCCCCTTGAGCTACGCAGACTTTGCCAGAGGTCCTTTTTCCTACGTGTGTGTGTTTGTGTGTACACCCTCGGTCGAAGAGAGCCCTTCACGCAATATATTCTACCTCGGGGGAGGCAAAAGCACATGAGTAGTCGCGGCTGAAACGAGAGTGACTCATTGAGGGGTGAATCGGGGTCGAAACCTCGTCCATGCTTGTGGGCAGAGGGGAATCGACACATATGTACATATATATATATATATATATATATATATATATATATAGAAATTGTGGACTCCGGAACACGCAAGGGACGATGGACGAACTATGAGTATACCAGAACTACCCTTTAGTCACATGTATATACGTCGCTAACCACTACCCCCTCGTTCCTCGAGTACCCGTCGTGAAATGAATTCCACAACTCTAAATGCTTTTATATTAAACTCATGTGCGGAAATTCGTTGAGACAATTCGTGTGGGAGGTAAACCGCTATTAATTATTTGATTATATTCAAACAAATTTGACGACTATTTTATTCGAACCTAAATTAATTTTTCAATGAAATAAAAATGATTTTATAAATAATAATAATTTTTCTATTTTTAGCAACTTTTTTTGGATATTTTGTTTTTTCGAATTTCGTGCGTCTTGGAAATTTGTAAAAATTATTTATTCGACTCACGCGTATGGATTTTCCACGCTAGACTTTCGTAGATGACTGTACAATTTTCGTGGTAATTGCGATCGCTATAGAGACGTATTAATGTCGGGCTGGCACGAATCGCTCGTTGGGTGGATGAATCAGCGATATTTCTCGGAGCAAGGATCGTCCGGGACGATTGTTCTTCAAAATAAAAATAATTACGAACAATTTTCTCTATTCTTCCGTTTGTCTTTTTTTTGTCTTCTTCCAGAAGAACGAAAATTGATTCACTCGAGGGAAAATAACGGAATAAGAACAAAAATAAATACTAAGAATAACGAGAGGGGGATGAAAATAGCAATATCGTTATTTTCATCCCCCTCTCATTATCCTTACTATTTATTTTTTATCTTATTCTATTATTTTCGCCCCATTGTTATTTTTACAAAACAATAGCCAAGATATTATTTCCAACCCCTACTTTTTCGTACCGTAGTTTCATAAACTTTATAAAGTTAAAATGAATTCCGAACTATACTTAGCCCCGAGTGAATTTGATTTATCGACGTACGGCAGGTTCTCTTACCATTACCACGAAGACTTTAAATCGAGGGTCGTTATGGACCCTCACACTTGCTTACACAGAACCAAGAGGGTTTTACCCCTTGCGCAGGTATAAAAAAAACTCACACACACACACACACACACACCTATATATAAATATACATAGAGTCGAGGTTAATGCATAGGCTTATCAATAGCGATATTTCTTCCAATCGGAATAATTCAATGGAGAAATGTCAAGGTCAACCATCACCCAGTACATGCAACATAGTAATCTGCGCACAGAGGGCGAGAGTGGGCGATTTTCTCGGCCTCCTGGGCAAGACAAGAGAAGTGGAAGAAAAAGAGAACGAAATAAAAAATAAAAAATCTTATAAACGTTTAAACGTGTACGAAGGAGACTAGCGACTCGGTACTTCGTTCGCATTATGCATTATTTATCGTACACCGGAGGAAGAACACACACATATGCATCGAGACCAGAATCGTTTCTCATAATGGCATGCCATAGTACACGATGCAACGAATTGTTCCGCATGGCCGTTAGGTCTATTTATTTCAAGGGAGTACTTTATTTTCGAGTGTATCGGTGATAGATAAATCATATCTGTGTATGTGTGTCTCGAGATCGATAAACCGATATGTTTGTAACTATATCGAATCTCTCTCGCCTCGTCGAATTGTATGCTGTCGTGAGAATGAAACGTTACGAGTTATCTATCGATAATAGTTCGCGCACGTTGAGTGTGTTTAATTTAACGCGGGCGAGTAGAAAGTTTCTTTATAACGTGAATCAACTCTCGGGCGCGTAGAATCGTCCTTATCTCATCTCTGTTTACACGTTTTACAGTCAATGGGGAGATGCGATAGATGTTTTATTATTTTGCTATATATACAGAGAGAGAGAGAGAGAGAGAGAGAGAGAGAGAGATAAATATTTTTTATGACACGCGTGATACGTACACGGTTATATTATCGGCAGAGTGCTTCGAGTCAGGTGACGTCATAAATTCCAACGTCTCGTATATCATTTCCTACCAATGATCCCGAATGATTTATTATAAACTACACCGTGAAAATTTCAACACTCGTGGCAATGACTCGTGAGCTAACTTTATCGTTTTATTTCCAAGACTCGTTAGCGACGACTAAAAATAGTCGAACGAATCGAAGATATTTTTTCCTTATTAAGAAATTATATTTATGCATATGAAACGTTATGTTATTTTTTCTTTTAAATATACATTTGTACAGTAGCGTAAGTTAATTAATATTCATTAGGAAACATTAATTATTCGGATAAGATTGTTAGTGGACATTTTTTTTACCGATTTTTTTTTTCGTAATTGAACGTTTGTTTAGTCCAATGATTTTCATTATCGATGAAAAATAAAATTGCGGAATCGGAACGAGCGGAATTATTTGCGGTTGAAGGTGAAAATTAACATCGAACTTAATTCCGGTTGATGGAATTAACATTTTCTCTCTCTCTCTCTCTCTCTCTCTCTCGTTTTACCATCGTCTAATCGAGGACACAGGAGTGAGACGAGACTGAAAAGCCCACGTAAAGTGAGACTCCCCCTCGTTCCACTTGGCGAGAAACCGGGAAAGAGAGAAAAAGAGAGAGAGAGAGAGAGAACGCGATGCGATCGTGCAATTATCTCTCGCGGTCGTTTCGCGGTGTTGCGACGATGATGCGCGAATGGTGTTGCGGTCTCTCTTGCAGCGCTGCGACTGACGGCGCGTCGCTCGAAGACGTAGGGAGGGCGTCGCGACCAAAGGCGTGATACACATCAAACACCTCGGCAAGGCCGCAGGAGAAGCTTCGCGGCAGCAAATTGGTTCAATCTCACAATTTTATTGCACTTATGTCACCAACGAATTTGGCCAACTTCTCGCGAAATCTCGCCTCCGGATTAATTTAACGCCATCCCCGTGATAATTATTTGGGTCAGAGGTCGAATCTTTGGATATTTCAAGCTTTTTCATTCCCTTCGAGACGAAATACAAATCTTTTTATCAAATTAAATCAGATCATTGATTTTATTTTATTATTATTTATTATTTATTTATATATTAAAAAATATGATTTTTTCTCATTAGAAATACAATTTAACATTATTATAACAAATTTTATACAAATTAATATTTAAATAATACAAAAAAATGACAAACACGTATTGTTGATCTGTTCATAACTTTTCCTAATCGTTTTAAATAATTAATTCTAAATAATTGAGAAAATAATCCAACACAATTTTTTGTATTTTAAATTTAAAAAAAAAAATTTTTTTTTACATTTATCGCTCCCTATTTTTCTCGACTATTTTTTTCGTCTTCCTCGGTCTATTCGTTCCTGCTAAACCCCTCGCTCATTCCGGCATTTGGCAATAACTTATTCCGCGCGTTCGAAGAGAATAACGAGCGAGAGAGAGAGAGAGAAAAGAGAAAGAGAGAAATAGAGAGAACGAGGTAGAAGAGAGGGGGGGGGGGGGGGTAGAAGAGAGGGGAGTGTAAGCGCGTGTGTTCTACGGGTGCGGAAGTGACGCGAGGACGGAAGACCGTATGGTAAACGCGTGTGTGTTGCGTGGAGCAAGCGTCGAGTGAACGAAGAACGATAGAAACATATAGAAACCACGGGTTGTACGATCTACGCACGATCTCTCGTTTTGTAGAGGCAAGGGGAGAATGGTCCGGGGCCCCTTTAGATGTAAGCAGCGTTTTACAAGACTACCATGACCAGCATGCCTTGGTAGTCGAAGCGTGACGACAGCTGCTACGAAAAAAAACAGGAAAAAGAAAAATTACGTCCCAGTACCCATCTTCGCTTTGCGGTAGACCACGATGCTATAACTATACCGAGACTCGCGTTAATTTCTTTATATACGAAACAGACGATGACCGTGTGTATATTTACACGATTATTTTTTCCCCCTCGTTCTGCCCCGAGAGAGCCCTACATCGTTTTATTGCCGATCCTCGATGACGTACAAACAACACTTTTTTTTCTCTTCGGTACGTTTCCTGTTTTGTCTGGCACGAAATCAATTTCTCGATCAAAGGCTCAAGGATACGAGTAATTTTTTTTCTCTTTATCAGGATTAATTAGGATTGATTAATTTTTGTAATTAGTATTGTTATTATCGTTTTGGAAGAATTATCGAGTATTATTTGGATAAAACGTTGAGCAAGATTTCGATAACAATTTTTTATTTCGAAAATTATTGTGATAAAATTTTTGTTTTAATTAATTGATTTTTATATATTTTTGTTGTGGAAATTTGTGAAAAAAATTATTATTTCTCTGATTCTCAATTCCAAGTTACGAATTATAAATGCTTCGTAATGCACGCGATTCACCAAGTCGCGTTCTACTATACAAAATCGAACAATTTTAATCTATTCTGGCCCCATTGTCTGAGCTTCTTTTTTCGTCCCAGTTCGCGAAGTGCTGTTGCAGATTTACGAATGCATTGTACGAAGGCAGTGGGACTTGATCTTTCTAACTGCGAGAGGAAGCTGTACGATATCTAATTCGATACGAAACAGCGAGAGAGAGAGAGAGAGAGAACGCGTGTGTGTTTACAAGAGCAATAAAAGCGAGGAGGGATTACGTTCGAGAGACCTCGATCGTACGTGTAAGTAGGTCTTCGTTGAGTGGAAGAAAACGCTCGTAGCATAGAGAATCTCGACAGCTTCGAGTCGTCCGAGAGTCAAGGAATTGTCCATTTCTCGGAACCCTTCTGTATTCTGGGTGGTCCGAAAAAAATAGATAGAGCCAAGGAACGTGTGGGGGGGGGGGGGAGATCGATTTAGCTTCCAGCTATTCGTTTAACCATTTATCGATTTTATTTTATGTCTCTCGATCGTAGCTACCAATTCTTAATTACTTGAAAATTGCAAGGAAAAACATAATAATTAATTACGACCGCATATAATTCAACAAAAAATTGCTTAATTATCATTTAATTATAATTTAATCGAATGAAAATAATTAGATGGAACTTTACTTCGATATGGAAAAAAATCGATAAGTCTTGTTTCTCGGCTTACGCGAACGTCTTCCGGCAACTTGCGGCTCGTTTCTCGCGATCAACTATATACGTAATCATTCTTGAGAGAGTCTCGTTGGAAACGGTTTTCTTCGCGAACGTCCTCGGGCAATTTTCGTCTCGTTTTCCGGTGGTCCGAAACGTCAGTATGGAATATAATTTTGCTTATTAGTCGTTCTCGTCCTCGTAAGATACGTGTATTTACTCGATACGCTCGTAAATGGGTTCGCGAGTAACGTTTCGCAAGCTTGGAGTGTTACGGTAGGTGGAACGCTCTTGTCGGAGAGGAGGACGCGCATTAATTAATGCTCGGCCCGGAGGCATCGACGAAGTCGACGGTTATCTCGTACGTATCGTGCTGTAGCAAAGTATGAGACGGCTCTCTGGCTAGTACACGTGAGCCACATCCCGGAGAGAAGCAACCCAGAAATTCTCTTTGTGGCGAGAGAGCGGACCAACGTGCTTCGTGCCAAGCTGACTACCGATACCCCCTTAAGCTTCGTATATATATATATATATATATATATATATATATATATATATATATATATATATATATATACAGGGTGAATTCCGTAAGGTTTCTCAAACGGGATTTTGGTGCAGATGGGATCATTACAAACAATAGTTGCAAATATACATTAGGGGTATTTTTAATAGTTTACGAGATATGAATATTTAAAGTTGATCCAATCAGAGCGCGCCGAGACGCGTTGGAGCCGCCCACTCTCCACCCTAGCCGTAGATGTCGCACAGTTTAGAGCGTTACATTTGGTATTGCAAAATTCAGAGCAGTCAATTATTATTATTTTATTACGCAGTCATTTTTATTTGTCGGGCATTGACCTGAATTTTGCCGAGCGCGCCAAATAAAAATGACTGCGTAATCAAATAATAATAATTTACTGCTCTGAATTTTGCGATCCCAAATGTAACGCCCTAAACTGTGCTATATCTACGGCTAGGGCGGAGAGTGGGCGGCTCCAACGCTACTCAGCGCGCTCTGATTGGATCAACTTTAAATATTCATATCTCGTGAACTATTAAAAATATCCCCAATGTATACTTGCAACTTTTGTTTGTAATGATCCCAACCGCACCAAAATCCCGTTTGAGAAATCTTACGGAATTCACCCTGTATATGATAATAATAAAGCCTTTGGCTCTAAACATACCCACGATGTAGCTTCCGTTTATCTTTTCCTTTGCTCCCGCATCTCCTCTCTCCTTGCCTCGTTTATGAAATATTGATCAACGAAACTTTCATCTAGATATATACAAAATTTGTTTTTCGAGCGATTTTTTGTTAAAAAAAAAATATTTTTTTTAATATTGTTATTGTGATTGTTGTTTTTGTTTTATTATTATTTGGCGATAATTATTAATCATTTTTTTCAAGAATATCGAGTCGCGTCAAGCTTGAAGTATTTTTCGCACGACCTTCGTATCCGAGCTTCGCCTTCGTCGAGTCGAAATATCGAAAGTCGTTTCGCGGAGAAGACCGCGCGATATACGATAACAGTAACGTAATGTGGTCGGGAGCGTGCACGTTTCTCACCTTGGCAATGTGGTTATACGCGTACCTCGCGGCTCGTTCCACGTGTGCAATTATCAACGAGCCAATTACAACTTTTCATTACACATCTAACGAGCGAGCGAGAAGGAACCCGCGAGTATGTTCGCGGTGTCCTCGCGGTGCAGCGACGACTACGACGCCGACGACGATGTGCAGACCGGGCGATCCTGTTCCTCGAGCGTGCGAGAACCGTCGGGACGCGCGGAAAAGATCGTTACGGAAACGTGTATCGTGTAATCAGCGTACGAGGATCGCAGCTGTTTCCCCGGACGTCCTCGCGATATATTTCGCAGCTTGCCGACTGGCTGCCGGTACATTTTTTTTTGTTTTCATCGCTTCCAACTCGTCGAACCGACTCTCGTCTTTTTTTCTTCACACTCGATAATTTTTCACAATTTTTTCTCTTCGTAATATCACGAAAAAAAATGTTTTTAGAAAAAGAACATTTTTTACGGGGATGGGGGGGGGCGGGGATTTTATTTTGAATGTTTCGAAACGTTATATAAATTTTTGCGAGTCGTTACGATAGAGCGATGTGAATTATATTAAAAAGAAAATTTGGTGATTTGAACGAGAGTTGGCGCGGATGACGCGATCAACCGTGAAATCGATTCATCGTTTCGGACTTGTTCGGTTTCGTGGTTCTCGCGGTCCAACCCTTTTCCCAATTTGTCATATACGTGTGATCGCTTTCTGTACCGTCGGCAGATATAGTCGCGTCGGCATTGTACTTGTATTTTGACAGATGCGATGAGCACACGCCCATTTATTACTGTAGATATTATTGTAGATATGTGTTCGATTTGTTTCGTTCAGATTCCGGTCGGGATAGCCGAGGTTTCGATGTCACCCTGCATAACGCGATTTAACTTTCCACCTCTCGAAAGCACGATCCATTGAATAAATTGAATTAATCCAATATTCACAATTGCGAATCACGGCTCTCGGCTATTCCGCCCTGAAAACCAAGTTATGTTTTTTTTTGTTTTCAATCAGCCCTTTATCAATTTTATCAATTTATTCCAATGGCACTCGTGCCTGTCCTTAGTTTTAATTAAATTAGAGTGCTTCGAGCTGGGACCAAATATACAAAATAATCTTAAATTCGTTGTTTATCAAATTAATCGATTAATTGAATCGCTAATATGTATTGAAAAAATAAAAAGTCAGATAACAAAATGTCTGTTTCCAAAACATTGCAATATCGCCATCGCCATAGGAAAAAAATAGTCTGGAACCTGTCTGGACGGAAGGCAGAGCCATTACGTGAGCAAAGAAAGTACAATCATAAAAAAGAAAATAAAAATAATAAGAGAGAGCGTCTCGGAAGTGGAGAGTCTCAGTCGGATTCTTTGCCAAGGGCTGCGGTGCATCGACCCTTCCCTCGAAGCAAAACTACGCTCGGCGGAGGGTCCGAAGGAACTTTCGGTTAAGGTCTACAACAGTCGGGGTTGGATGGCTAGCTGGCACGTGGCCATTTCACTGCTTCGGTCATCCCTAACAGACGTCGCTCATGTGTGAATACACACACGTGCGCAGTGACGAAGTTCACGTTGTGTACTTTGTGTACCGCGGAGAGACGAAAGGTATACACGCGTATAGAGGGCTGCGGGAGATTGTATCGAGTGGCCAAGCGTCTGCACGCGACCATTTATCGATTCTCGGTTCATTGTCGCGTCTTTCTACGCTCGCGTTCCCCTCTGGCGATCGATTTAACCATAGTGACATTGTTCAGGACAAAGTGCGTTATTCACATTCCCACGTACTCTATTAATGCACCTGCGTCATTCTTTTGCCGTCACTGCTACGCCGCATTCCTCGCGTAGCGCGCTTGGTCGCGTGCGCGCTCACAAGATGGCGGCCGCGAGAGACACGAAATGGCGGCGTCGCGGCGAAACCTTGAAATTCCACAAAATCGATCGCGTTTTTTTCTCAGACTATAATATTTTCATTCCCGAACACATTATTATCGACGACAAATTCAATATTCACTATTTTTCCATACGAAATTGAATAAATCCAGAATAATTTCTTCGTCTAAACTCAAAATTTGTTTAAAAAAGTATTTCGACCTATGCCTTTGTCCCTTGCTACGCGTTCTTTATTCTTCCGGTACGTTTTGGTCTCTCGACTCTCAATCCCTCGTCCTATTTCGCCCTTTTTGCTCGAAGGAGAAGCTCCGCGACGAGGCTTTTGTGCGTGCGGAATTAGTTTCCCTTCTCTCTCCCTCTCCCTCTCACTCTCTCTCTCTCTCTCTCTCTCTCTCTCTCTCTCTCTCTATGGTTCACTTCTTATTGGACGTGGAAGTGAACCACTACTACTACGTACTATACTACACCTATTACCGAGCTCACGAACAGAAGCAGCATCGTCAACGTGTATCGCCGCCTCCGCCATCGCGTCCCATTCCTTGCTTCCTCGTTTCCTCCGGCCTTATTTGCCGAACCTCGACGACCGGTCGTCGCTACTTTCGTCGTGGTCACGAAGTGACACACACACGCACCCACACACAGACACACACACACACACACATACACACTCAAATCAGTCCTAAGCGAGACGTAAACGAGAAGTAGTTTCGCGAGAGGTAGGAAAAGACACAGAGAGAAAACGAGGTACATAGAGAGAACGGCTGCTGCACCAAAGCGCATATATAGCACGCGACCAAGAGAGAGGCAGGGAAAGAAATAATGGGAAAAAACACGGGTCCTTGGTTGCGCTACTCGCCGCGAGCTATTCGTCTTTCTCGCGATGTGTCTCTCATCGTTCTCTGTCTCTTTTTCTCTTTCTCTCTCTCGCTTCCACCGATGGTACAGAGAGACAGACGGATTCTCGCGCCTCTTTCCACCATCCGTCTAGACTCTCCTTATTGGCGATTCCGATCAACCGAGAGCGTGTACATTTTTGCCACACTAATACGCGCTTAGCGACTAAACTCCTCGCACACGAACTCGATTGTAATAGGAGACAAAAAATAGACGAACGAGGAAACAATCCGAGTCATCGACTTTAAGCGCCGTCATTATCGACGCTATTTTAATTTTATCAAAATAAGTTTTGTATTTTTAAGATTAGTTTTAAAATTGAATTTATGAAATTCTAGAAAAAAAAATGATTAATTTATCATAGAAATAATTAATTAAGAATAATGTGATAATCGATCGATAATTTGATCGACGATCATGCTTAATTGATTTTTTAATTTTATGATTGAGCGATTTATTAAATCATAAGGAAATTTGGGTTCTTCAAAATTTTGAATAAGACATTCTATCAAAGTAGATGGACGAAAGCGACCGGTGTCCATGTAACAATGTACCGTTAATACACTCTCGTCCATGTAACTAAGCGAAACGGTTGAACACGGGAGAAACGACATATACATATATATATAGGGGAGGTGAACTTGCTTATCGCCATCTTTGGAAAAACTGGCATGAACCTCGTGAGCCTCTCGAGATCTTGCAGTAAACTTTTTTTACCTCTTTGCACTCACGGTATTTTAGACCGTACGTTGCTAATACCCGAAGGAAATGACTCTTGCGAATGAACTCGCTGGACTTTCTCACGCGGCATCGCGCTCGAAATCGAGTTCAATTATGAGCGCCTGTGGAGATACAGTAACGGTCATTCATACGGATCTAAGCCGCGTTCTTTATCGAAATAAATTATTCTCGATAAGAGAAAAAATATAAAAATTTCCGATATCGATTGATTGTATCGATCGATCCGTTAGGTGGTTGAAAATAGATTTTTTTAAATTCTGTCTTAATTACCTCGCGTCGAGACCCTCGCTTTGTTTGATATTTTCTTTACTTTGAATATTTTTAAATTTCCCGGGTTTATACGGTTTGGAATTTCTAATAAAATATTTGTTTTTTAAATTACTCGTTGTTTTGTTATTCTCGATCGTCCCTTGCAACTCGATATTCGCCGCAAGTTTAATTAGTAATCAACGCTCTCTCCCATCTCGTCGACGAAACAGGGAAGAATATTTTCATCTCACTTCTTTTTCGCTCTCGATCCTCTCGATAATGGAAATGAATAATTTATCGCTCGAGCACGGAAATTTGCAATACCGAGCGTGTAAGATCTTTTTTTCCTCATCGAGTGTTCGAGAATCGAATCGAACGAAAGCTTCACCCCCGCGACACCGGAATTGAGAAAATCACGAACGAAAACACGATATCATATTTTCTTCGTGGTTGAGACGAAATCCTCCCCCTACGAGGGATGATTCTTCCCTCGTTTCGCTACAAAAGCGCGTGGTTCACCCCGCGATGAATTACGAGTATCGAAGAAAGAGAAAAGAGAATCGAAGGGGTGGAGGGTGAACCGGTGAAACACGTTGCCATTCGCGACTTCAGGGGCGTGATTCGAATTTGAAATAACGACTTCTGTTACATTTCTCTCGGCTCGCTTTTCTTTCTTTTTTCATTGTTTTTTTTAATCATCCCCATTTTTACCAAAGAGAAACCGACGATGTACTCTCTCTCTCTCTCTTGCCTTTATTTCTTTTGCTACCTTCGTAACTACTTACTGTACCTGCGAATATAAAGGTACGAACCACGCGTCCCGTATACGGCGCCCGGGGGATCGTAACCGTAAACGTAATAGTCTTGGCAAATAGAGTCACGTGCTCACGCTCACTGGGTATACCCGAGCGAGAAGACGCGAAGGCGCAAAAGGTTCTTTCATGGGGAGACCTCGATGAATCATAAGAAAAAAAATGAGGAAGAAAACAAAAATTTTCTTTTTTTTTCTGTATTGTGCGATCGGGAGATAACTTCTCGGACGAAAGAGCGAAAAAAACAAACAAAAAATTCTTATCGATCGTAACAATATTTCATACTTTTTCGTCGACGATTTTTTCGTATATCTGGGAAATAATATTTGGACATTGTCGATTGTTCGACGATCAAAAATTAAAAAATGATTTGATCGATTTAAAAAAATTTTGTTTAATTGATTTTTATATTTTTTATATTTTGAAGTCAAATTTTCGCGTTTTTTTTATTTTGATGAGGTTGATGGATAATTTTATAGCCGAGGTCCGTACGTCCGACGAGTTACGAATTTTTTTGTTATCTAACGGCAAAATAAAAAAGTCGGGAACGCGGCACGCCTCCGTCGCTTTCCCTCGACTTCCTGTTGCTTCGGAATTCATTGGATTGAAATAGCGAGTTTCCTCATTCCTGCCGAACGTTGGCATCGCCGTGATTGCCACGAATTTTTCTTTCTTTCATGGAAAATTGAAAAGAAATACAGCAACGCACACATAAACACGTAGGTATAACACGTATGAGTTCAAACGTGCTCGAACTTACACGTTGATTCGAAATGGAAAAGAATACTCGAGTAGTTTCTAGGCCATTGCAATTTTCATCGATACGATCCGTTCGCGAAGCGTGAAGCCGGGCCTGTTTCCGGTCTGCGAACGCGACGGGGCCGTCGCTCTCGATTTTGTCCGTTGTCCGATCTCGAAAGCCCCGCGTAATGGACACTTTTATAACGGCAAAAAAAAGTTTCTTTCTTTTTTTCCCAATATTCACGACGCGCTCATCATCCACCTTCACTCTCGATCGTGATTATTTTTCATTCTTTTTACAAGACCCACTGCAACAGAACGAAAATATTAAGCCTTGAAATTTATGACGTTATCGATCAGAAATTGGATCGATCGATAATCGATCGATTTCACGAATTATCGATTTTCCATGATATTAAATTTCTTTTCTTTTTTTTTGTCAAAGTTAAAGTTTTTTTCTGTTTTTTTTGATCGACGATACGACCGGTAAACATCAAGCCGTCTCTTCCCGGGATCTTTATCCGTGTCAAAACGGAAGTGATTCAGGCACACGATGTACATAGAGCCGGAGAAAGTCACGGAGTCTCGCGCGTGTACACGAAGAGAGAGACTTTCGAATTCCGGCAGGCTTCTGTCGAGATCCTGACCAGTGGCGAGAGATCTTTGCCCGTCGAATGCATTCGTGCTCCCCGCCGGTCGGCCCGATCCATGAATATACATGCGGGAGTTCCCGCCTCTTCGTACATATCGTATCTATAGTTATCTTCGAGACTGGCCACTCGTAGTCGACAAGCTATCAAGCACGAAGCAATTATTACATTTCACTCTCGAAACTATATTTACCTCGACGAATAACAAACAAAGAAAAAAAGCTTTCACTCTTCGTGACTAAAATCCTAGTCAACGAGTCTACAATCTTTAATTAAATTTTATCGATTAAAATGTTCGAGGATAAGACAAATTTCGATAAACATTTCAATATGTCATTTTTTTCGTTCGACAAAATCGTCGATTTGTTGCAAATTGCAATGAAAGAAAAGAAACAAAGAAACGAGAAGGCTGTTCTTCATCAAGAACACGCGAAAATCGATATTTTTCGTTTAGCACCCACCCCCGAACGAGCAACCCCCATTGAGACCGAAGGGTTGCGCGTCGCAACGAGAATATATTGACTCTCTCGTGGCGGTGTGTATACGAGCCTGCGGCTGTTGCTAGTATCTTTCCTACGGGGTAGAAGTGGAGGGGTGTAAAACCACCCCTCATCGAGCCAGGGGTTGTTCGAATGTCCGATTCGGGATAAAGCGAAACTCGGCTAGCGTTTTGACATTGGGTTGGTTTGGGTTGTGGGGGGAGATCGGAGGAGACATGCATTATGCAGCCACACGCTACGTAAATATACGTGGCGTCGTTTCGACCACCCGCGCGAGATTCCTCTCTCCTCGTGCGTTCGTTCGCGTGCTCGACGCTATCGTAACTCTTATAAATAAAACGCGCGAGCCACGTCCGTCACGGCCACCGATCGGAAGAATCGAGCGAGTATCCTTCCTCCCTTTATATTACGATATCTCTCTCTCTCTCTCTCTCTCTCTCTCTATATATATATATATATATATATATATATATATATATAGGTATATAGATATATATTCAAATATACAAGGATGTATATATTTACGTATATATGTATGTCGTGCATGTTTAACAGTCGTATATTCTTATACTTGGCATATATTGCCACAGATGTTACGCTCTCGAAGCATTGTCGTGATGTACGAGAATCGCATATAGACTTTCCCCGTGCGGTTTCCCTTTCCGTCGAAACCAAAGCAAACACCAGGATTCGCAATTTATCGCGTCGTTGCAAAAATCGTCGAAGATTTCGCGCCCGAAACATATTATTCTTTTTTATAACGACGAACGCGACGTTACGAAGCTTTTCGCATACATTTTTTTTCAACGTCGCTACGGAAATGGATTTATAAAAAGGCGAGGCGCGCCGATGAAAATAAAAATTGTATTTTTTCATTTATTTCTCGACGGATTTTCAAGTATTTTTTTATTTATTAATTAAAATCGGCGATGAAAGCGAATTAAGCGACATTAAACAACAGAAATTATAACGCGATGTATAAAATAGAAAAAGTTTTTTTTTTGTACAGCGAGAAATTGAACGAAGACGTGACACGATATCGGAATTTATATGGAAAAGTTGGCGTCGGTTGGGTTCACCCGCGAATGGCAATGAGAGACGTCTCGTCGGATTTCCGACAGTCGTTATCGTCGACACACCGAGTGTCGGCGACGAGCGCCACTCGCGCATCTCGTATATCGGTATGTCGCGAATTCCAAAAGGATCGTAGTACCTTCGAAACCCCCTCGTCTAGGGGTCGTCGACCAATATCTTCGTTCTCGTGAAAAGCCTTGTTGGTGCTATCACGGTGGCGCACATTCGCAACCCTTGCATCTCTCTGTTACGTACAAGGGGGTCGTTGACCTCCTAGGAGAATATTCTCCACTTCGTAGAGCCTCGAGTGAGAGTGCGAGAAGGAGAGGGAGGGATGCCTCTCGTGATGTGACAGAGCGTCGAGAATTAGGGTCTCTCGTATATATATATATATATGTATATATATATAGGTATATAGTCAAGTGTAGGGATGCTGTGCAGAATGCACATCGAACCTTTCGCTATATACGTATAGTGACTTTACGTTACGAGCCCTCCTGGCTCTCTATGCCTGTCAGAGAGCCATTTCGGTCGAATATTAAACAGTCTCATGCCATTTGGAGCATCCATAAATACGAACATATATATGTACATATATATATATATATATATATATATATATATATATATATATATATGCGAAATTAAATCGTGCTTCATCGAAGCGAATTATTTCTTGGCACGTTGTCAAATTGGCAGCTTACCTCACTATTTACTACTCGGTAAGTAGTAAACACAATAAATATTCAAATATATACGAATTTTTTATTAAAATCGTACTCAAAATAATTTCACGGGGTTGAATTCACCCTCGTATATCATTAATCGCGATATTCGACTTAATCGCTCGATATCATTGATTCACGGTCGAAATCTGATTAGAAGTCGAATATCCCTTTCGCTCGATTGAATACGTGGGAAATATACGGAAACGGGAATCGCGAACCCCTACGTCGAGGGCGCTGCTTTACGTTCCATTGTTCGAGCCCAAAACCGGGTAATTGAATCAAAGCAAAATCGTTGCCCTCCAATTCCGACGCTTTGATCCCACCACTATGGTCTTCGTAATTTCAAACTCACCGACAGAATCTCATTTCACCCCCCCCCCCCCCTTTCGCTTTACCCCGCGTAACACGCTTTGTTATCGAATCGGCGATATAGGGAGCGTGCGCGCGCGTGAGCGGATAAGCGCGATCCATTGTTTTCCGGTACGTGTGTCGCGTGCAGTCGACACATATCGAGAATTCGTGGAAATAGAAGAGCACTTATGTCGATGAGCACCGTGAATTCTGCGTTATCGAATTTCCACCGCGAGCGACGTTCGTGTCACTTTGCGCGCATACCGGATAGATGCAATACTGGGGGAAAAAAACGATAGGTAAAGTAAAAATTGACGTTTTCGATCATTCACTGTCGCACCGTTTCTTCATCAACGCCTATATTTTTCGTTTGTTTATTTCATCGCGTATCTCGTTCCCACCGAGACTTTGAAAATCGAATGAACTCGGGGTAATAAAGAACTTCAACATTCGAATGGAAAAATTATTTAAAATATTCGTTAAAAGAAAAAAAGGAAGTTTTATTCTTTGTCAAATTGTTATTATTATTATTATTCTTAATCGAACGACGAATTTCCACCTGCGCTTAAAATTTAGAATAGTAAAATAACCAATGACCGATTAAAAAATTATTATTATAAAAATAGTACATTGTGTATCAAGGAGGCAAAGTGGGTTTTTTAACGCCGAACGCGATGTTTTCAGTACGAGTCGAAGCCGAGCGCGCGAAGCGCGCGAGGCGAAGACGAGTACTGAAAACATCGCGCGAGGCGTTAAAAGACCCTGCCTCCGAGATGCACACGATACTTTATATAACAAAACCACGTTTCCGAGCTTAATGGAGAATATTTTGTAAAATAAAAAAAATATTTCGGAATATTATTAGCGTTGAATACCCACTGACTGGACGTGGAACGTTTGTCATTCAGATATTGTGAGGGCCCACGGGCAGGGCGTCCGGGGGGCGGGAGTCAATCGGCGGGGTGCAGGGGCGGAGCCCCGCTGGGGGCGGAGGGGGCGAAGCCCCCCCTGGGGGGTTGGGGGGGCGAAGCCCCCCCTAAAACAAAAGTAGTATTTGAAAGTAATTGAAATAATGATAAAACCAAATATTCACGTGTCAAGATTTTTTATTTCAATGTTTATTTCTGATTTATAATTACAGTGCAGTTGTTGAAAATAAAATTTTGTTTCGTTGATGAATCTTTATCACTGCCCACGTTCACTTGCGCGTTTGAATTTTCCTTTCCGGACGTAATCGTCTCAACTTTCTGACGTTTCGGTTCGGAAGGTCCAGCAGAGGCAAAATTGACCGCCGTTGATATGACGTTCCCAATTTTACGTTTATTTTTCACGGACTCCTCAATATAACCTTCCGCAACGTTGCTAGATTGCCATCCACCGTGGCGCTTCAGCGTGGTGATGTTCGCCCCGCTGTCTGCGAGTAATGTTGCAGAGGTTCGGCGAAATGCGTGTCCCGTGTACCTCTCCGAGTCATCCAATTTTAAATATATGGCAATTTGTTTCGGCATGTTAGAAAATTTATGAATTCCAATAACTTGCGACGTACATTTGCCTTTTTGGAAATTCACAAAAAAGCGATCGGTCGATGTATTTTGTGGACGCAGGTCTGTGTATTGTTGTACAACTTTTGCGAATTCTTCTGTAATAACGAAGGTACGAGGTTTCTTCGTTTTTGTGTCCGGAAGGTTTACAACGAGCAAGTTTCCTTCTTTCTTTACGTCTTTTAGTTTGATGTTTACTAATTCGTTGCTGCGACAAGCTCCAGATATTCCGAAAATTAGAGCAACCTGTAAAAGACGTATCATATTTAGTTATATGATAAAAATTGTAAATTCGTACTATAAATATTTTTTCAGATTATTAACTTACTTTTGTTGCTAAATATTCACGGTCCGGAGCTTCAGATAAAAACTTTTTGACATTTTCCGATGAAAACACGTTCGACTTTTTGCTAATGAATCCCGATGACGTCTTCTTCATGAAAGCCTTGAGTGAATGATAATCATTGATATCGATTTTTTCTTTAATCTTCAAGGTGGCTTTCAGCATCGAAAAGATTGACCATAGAGTCGACGATTTATATTTTCCGCTTAGTTCTTTAAAGTACGCTATCACTATCGATTCCGACGTTAATTTCGTTTTATGAACGCGCTTCCACTTTACAAACGTGTCATACGTGGATTCATAAATTTTATGAGATTTTGTCGGTAGTAGCTCGTCCTTGGTATTCTCCGCAGCTTCTTTGAGGTTTGGTGGCGTGCAGGGCAGCCACTCGTCACTGCTGTGTTTGTCTTCATCACTCATATTCGTTTCAGATGATAAATTTTCACGACTTTACTACACGATGTTGGAATTCTTTTCGTAAGAAAGTGACGTTTTGTCCCCGTCCTCCCTGAAAACATTTGCCATACGCGAATAGTTCTCCGAGCAAGCAACCGATGGCAGCAGCTCTGCTCCACAACGGCGTACAATAATGAAAGGGCCGTGTGAGAAAAGCGCATGCGCAGAGTACGTAAAAGTATACTTTTAACTCCTAGGAGTTAAAAGTGCTGCAACTCGTACCCCCCACCACTAATCCACTTCGACAGTCGGTAAAACACCTACTTTACGGACCGCCGACACGCTCGAAAAAGCGAGGAAAACGTGGTTGCGTTATATAAAATTATTTTTTTTTCTTTTTAATTTACACGTGATTGTCAAGTATCCATTTTTCATACAGCCTGTACAAATTACATATCTGTCTCGTGGCTTCGTTCTCTCGTTTTCATACATGAATGAACAAACGCTCGAGGCCGCGAAGGGGAGGGGGGGGGGGGGGGGGGGGTTGCGTTTGTCCAGTTAAGCAGGAGCTTAACCAGAGTGCGTACGGGTGTCCGTTCTCTGTACATGTGTATATCCTCGCTGAAGCTCCGAACATCAATCTTCTCCCTCGCTACGGTACTCTCGAAATTCAATTCGATTTCAGTCACGTACAGATCGATGTGTAGTAGGTCTCTCCCTCACGCTCATCCCCCTACTCCCGGGTCCCTCACCCTTCCCTCCATCACTCTCGTTCTCGTCGTTTCGCTTTGTTCTGGCTGTTCCCTTGATTCACTCGTTTATTACAAGCGAGAAAGGAACAACTCTCTCTATCTCGCTCTCACCCTTCCTTCTTTCCTCCCTTTATCACTGTCACCAGAGGGGTTGTAACGAGGGCTCTTGACAAACCCCGAATTTTCTTTAGTTAGTCGACGAGAGAGTGGGCGAGCGTATCGTTAAAATGCGAATACGAGAAGTCGTAAGTGCGCATCATCGCCCCCCCCTCCCCCGCCCCTCCCGTCAATCTTCTCTCACCACTGTTACACGTCATACGATGAAAACATTTATCTTCCATTCGAGAGAGAAAAAAAAATATCGACGATAAAATCGACTAGAAAAATATTCTCCTGTTCCGAATAGAAACCGACGAACCTGAGGGAAAATACGCGACGAGTAGGATGAGTCGTGTTTGTATTACGTTAGAGCGAGGCGCATAAGTCCTTCTCGTTTCGCGTTTATTCTTCGAATCGAATGAACTTTTTCATCGTTACTGCGCGTTACGATATAACAAACGAAAAAAGAAAACAAATTTTTCGTAACGTGCTACGAAAAACGAGAATTATTTTTAAAATACGTTTATATTCGTGTGCACCCTTAATTCAATATTCAAATATTTCTTGTAAATTTTTATTTGCTAAAACGTAAATATTCTTGTAAAATACAATTGCACGGAAATAAGAGGGGTTTATTTATTTATTTATTTATTTTTAATATACTCGTAGCTCTGGGATATTTGTCATAGTAGGACTACCCTGGTGGCCATTGCTGGGTAACTCGGGAGACCGGGAATCCCATGCACGTACATCATATTCCACGCTCATCGCAATTTAGGAGCCAGCACCGACCGAACGTATCCAGCGTGGCGCGCTCATGCGATGTAATATATTCTCGTGGTTTGCGTAGATATTCCTATACGAATATATATATACATATATATATATATATATATATATATATATATATATATATATATACATATATATGCGTGCATGGGTGTATCATACGTAGCAACGTAATATCGGGCATAACGTGCATTCTACATCGATGTCTATGTACCTTACGAATCTGCATGTATGGTTAGATACGTATAGAGATATATACGCCCGCGACCAAGGGTGAGGCAGAGACTTTTGCAGGGTGAGAGTGAGTGAGAGAGAGAGAAAGAGAGAGGGAGTGGATATTCATGTATGGCCATCGAGCTCGAGCTTCGTTCGTCGATATATCCGCAGAATTGGCGAGTGCGAATACGAGCAAATGTCTCTCGGCTGCTGTACTCCAACCCCGTATATCGGGTGATCCGAAATTGGAGTGCGAAAATTGACGCTTCGAGCTTATTTTTTCATTTACAAAAATATATCTATCACTGACATTTTTCTATCAAATTTTCTGGAAAGAACAGATTCTCACCATTATTCTCGATACTCGGCTTCGACGACAAATAAATAGATTAATCAAAATTGACGATAATTTTCAAGAGGGTTGCAGATTTAGGGGTAGTTTTCGTCACAAGGGTGATAAATTAGAAAATTGTTTTATTTAATTATTGTCTTTTATCGAATTAAATTTGTAATATATCATGAGGGTTGAAACTCACCCTGTACATTCTCAAGGGGTAGCTGGCTGTAGTGAATTTTCGTTGGAGGCAATCCATATACTTACGTGCACATGTGCGAACCTCGGTCGAGGAGCTCCGAGCCGTCTGCCAGTCCGTGTCTCCCCCCCCCCCTCCGACGAGGATTTGCATTGCAGAGTGAAATTGATTTTGGATAAAAGAAGAAAAAAACAGACAGAAAGAAAAAGAACAGAGAAAGAGGGGTGGGGGGAATTTGCAATGTTAACGAAGGCGATAGTAGGTACGTGGACCTGTTCGTTTCTCGCGTTAGATTCGCTCGTGCATGGATATATCTAGCCGAGGCGTCGGTCTTCCGCTCATTTGCGCGCCTGAACTCCTACCCTTCGTACTCGATGCGGGACAAGGGTGCCCGGGAATGCTGACTCGTATATTTTCTTCTTTCGCCTCGCTCTTCTTATGTTCCGTTTGGCAAGGTATTCGTGTAATTCGTTGTAAGGTTTTTGTCGCGCGCAAAACACACGAGCTTAATTTTCACCCCTGGTAGCTTATCCATCTCTCTCTCGTATTTTCCGCCTTATTTCACCCTCGTTCGAAATCTCCGTCCCTCTCTCTCTCTCTCTCTCTCTTTTTGTTGGCGTTTAACGTAATTAAACGGCATCCCGTTAACGTCGGGCTTAACTATTTTGTCGCGCAATCTTCCGCACCTTCTGTCAATTAGCAGAAGTCCGTAATTCTCTCGGTATCTCGCGGGATTAAAACGAACCGTGGAATTTCACGAATTTGCGCCGTTGGCATTTTTGTTTTTGTTTTATCGAACTATTTTTGTATTCCGTTTTTATGGGACCAGCCGAGTACAGGCGTAGAAAAAAGTGAAGAATATCGAGAGAATTTTTTGCAGATTTGCCTATGACCAGAGACATTTGCAAAAAATGTCAAAATAATTGATAAAATACAATTTTCTTTTCGTACAAAAGAAAATATTTTCATTCATAAACTGTTATCTCTCGTGATCAAATTGTTCGAGGTTAAACGTAAATTAATGACCGTTCAATATTTTATCACATTTTTATTCAAAAATTCGACAAACTGCGACCCGACGGCGAGGCAATTTTTTTTCTTTTGGCTCTTTTTTTATTTTATAATAATAGCAACAAGTTACATACAGACGTTCGTAGCGATCGCAAACACCTGCTCGTCGATTAGGGAAGCGGTAGCAATTCATTATCCGAAAAAGGGCAAAAGGGTGAGACTGCGCGCGTCTCTTTGCCCCGAGACCGAGCGGCGACCTACCGATCTTCATTATTCTCCCTAATTGGCAATGAAAGTTGCCAATTAACATATAAAATTCTCGAACGAAAAAAGAAGTAAAAAAAAATATATCAACAACGCTACCGTCGAAAAAGTTGAAACAACTATCCTGTCGCTCGCCACGAAACGTCAACTTTTGCAATTAAAAACGAAAATTGACTCCGAAAAATATAGCGACGCGCAGCGAAGATTTTTTTACGTTTTAAATATTTCTTTTTTCTCCCTTTCTCTCTTATTTGTCTTCGAATGTTTCTCATCATCTCGCACGAAGAACGAGGCGAACATAAACGGGGCCGTCTCCGTTTTCGTTTCTTTCAATTATGAACGAAGGGAGACACGGGGCGACGATTAATTGGCCACCACCACTCAGACGTGTACTTCTCGTTGACGCTGAGACTCTCGGCCGCCCCGACGTTCTTATAATTTGACTTTCACGGTGAAACTTTTGTTCCTCCACTTTCTTCCTTCTTGAACGTCCAACTTGAAGAGTCTCTTATTTCTTTCTTCTTTTTCTTTCTTTCTTTCTTTCTTTCCTCGTCTTTTCCTGTACTCTTCGTGAATTCTCTCGCTCTGTTTCCCCAACCCGATGAGCTCAACCCCCGTGCGTCGCGGAGTCTCGTGAGAGATTCTCGGGGTCACACGTTGAAAGAGGGCTAAAAATAGGAAGTTTCCAGGCAATCGTGCGTTGAGGTGGCGAGGACTCGCTCTTTCTTTCTCACTTTTTCACGCTTTCTCTCTATCTTTATCTCTCGGTAGCAAGCGAACGATGGAAAGTACTATCGAGCGTTTAATAGTCGTATCGAATCTTCCTCTCTCGGTTGCCCCAGCATGGTGACCGCCCGAGGATTCCGCACCTCGAGGATAGGACGAAAATATATTCGCCCCTGGGGGCGAGTTAAACCGCAACGAAAAATAGGACAGCGTGGCAACATTCGTATCGACCGAACAAAAAAAAACAAAGCTCATATACCAGTCGGTTATTTTTTTTAGCCCGGACTCGATCGCACTTCGACAAATCGAAACGTGGAATGAGAATTGAACATTTTCTATTTTTACATTTTTACTCGAATATATTTTTTTGTTATTTCCCACAATATGTGGCGACGACTCACGATTAAATACAATTTTATCATCAGGTTCATACCAAAATATAAACAAAAATGAAAAATTCCATTATGAAAATTTTTTTACATTGTTAAAAATTTCGATTAAAAAAATTTTTTTTTGGAATATTGTGAACCGATCAATATTTTTTTTCTAGTTCAATCCCTTAGATTATTGCGAAATTTATCGTTCGCCTTGTCTTTGAGATGATTCGTTGACAAGATGTAAGATCGTCGAGTCGAACGTAAACGTTTAAACGACCCGGCGCGGTCTCGTCCATCTCCAAGTGCTTCGTACAACTTTCTCGTGTCAGTTGGTGGCTGCTTTTGCAACTATACCACCGCCTGTTTATATTTGCTCCGAGTTCGCACGTTTCGCTGTTTCCAGTAAATATTCAGTTTCTCGGTACATCTCGCGTCGTTCGTAGATGCACCTCGCACCCTCTTGCTCCTCCACCTTCCCTCGCTGTGCAGACCTCGTTGTTTTCACTCGGGCGTAATATACCCAAGTCGGGTTACATTGAAACTCTTGTGTTCGGTGAATCGATACCGCTGTTTCTGTCGAAAGTAAAGTCGGTAGTGAATGTTTAACAACCCTTCGTATACAGATTCGCGATACAACGTTCAAAATTAGAATAGACGGGCGATTCTTTCGTTTTTTATATCTTTTCTTCCGTTTCGAAAATCTTCGGTATTTTCACTCGATCCTCGTTCTCATGAAAATTCAATGTTTTCATTTCAAGAAAATTCAAACTCTCGTCCCCTTCTGTACCTTTCTAGATTATTATTCTCAGAACTTTACTCGATAAAATTGAAATTTTCTGAATTGACAAATTTTTCAATTTTTATTTTTGGAGTTTCTAAATTTTTTTTTTAAATTAATTCAATGAAAAATGGAAATCTCGACATTTGAGGAAAAACACAATGTACTCTCGAGTGATTATTAATGAGCTTATTAATTAATTCGTTCGTAGAATGAATCTTGCACAAGAGAGATAAAAATGAGAAAAAAAATCGTTGAAAAGTTATCGATACGGGTTTGAAAATACGAGATTTGTTACGTGAGTAACTCCCCCGGGATTCATTGATCCTCGTGGATTCCTCGGTGTTTCCTCCGCCCACGTGGACTCACGTTCGAGTGGGCGTCGGATATATAAGTTATGGCTTACATGCATCGGCCCGTGCGCTTTGCGAAGCGCTCACGAAGATTTCTGCCGCAGTCTCATTCGCTTGAGTTTTTTTTTCTTATTTTCTTTTTTTTTGTAATTGTAAATCAATGGCCACTTCGAAACGAAACGAGCCGCGGCATATCCCCGAGACCCGTCGTTCGTCATTTCTAATTACCGTCATTTAGCGTAAAAAAAAAATTTCCGCCCTTAACGTGAAATAAAATTTGCTATGACTGTTAATTTCCGGTTCGAAGTTTTTACGTCGGCTAATGTTTCGCTTTATCCTCGCCTCGTGAATTTTATTCGCGTTATTACGCGCCTTTCTTTTTCTGTCTGTCTCTCTCTCTCACGCTGTGATAAGACGCGAACATTACACTCTACTGAACCATGAGAATTCGAGATGTTTTGAAACGGATATAGGAAGACGAGATGCTGAGCTCGCGACTGCTCGATGGCGAGACTCGAAATTCACGTACTTAAGGCGACTCGGACTGCTCGCGAGCTGTCGAGCATCCTTTTTCTTTCTTTCTTTCTTTATTATTCTTGCCGGTGTCTCTTGATAAAACCGGAAGCGAGGCTTGATAAATGATCGCCCGATGGAAATAAAACTGAGAATAAACATTTAAGATGAATTTTATCCATCCAAGAAACCAAGATAAATATTTTATCAAAACTTGACGCTTTATTTTATTAATTAATCTACGCTGATTAAACAAACTACCCTAACATTTTTTAAATTTAACCTCTTAAGGGTTGAATCAACCCTTAATGAATTGTAAAAGCTGTAACAATTTTTGAGTTTCAAAGAATTTGATGAAATTATCGAATTTATCGATAAGAGTGAAATATCGATTTATTTTGGTCGATCGAGACGTCGCTATGTACATCGAACGATAGTCGCACGAGGGTCCTTCAATGGTCTCCGTCACGTTTCTATTCCCAATTCGGGTCTCCTTTCTCAGAAATGGACGACAGCGAGATTCAAGCAACGGTGGAATCGATCCTCGGACCGGGGGTTAAGGTAATCGACTGCGAGAAGAAACATTGCGTCAGGGAGGAGGAAGTTTTGTTGATAAACGGCGTGCCGATCGCCCTGGAGGGTCCGGATGGCGTTGCGATACGCGAGGCCATGATAACCGGCAAAATACCGCCCTGCGATCTTCTCAATCAAGTTCTCGTCAGAGCCGGAATTCTCAGGTAGCACGGTTTATCCGTACCGAACTTTGAACCTTCGTGCTCCTTTGATCCCTTCCAGAGCCCTCCGGTGTTTTCCACCATCTCCCATCCTCCCACACCGCTCGTAAACCGTACAAACATCGTCGGAGATATTTCTCGTCCTTTACCCCGCTCGCTTTCACGATCGGGTAGAGATTTTACATTTTAATGATGGCGGCGTTGGGATCAAAAAAACTTTGATAATAGTAGAAAGAAAAAAAAATTCCAAATTTCCACTTTCAATTTTATTGCACGAAAACATCTTTCAAAGTAAATATTCCCCCCCCCCCCCCCCCCGCAGTTATATAAGAGATATTTCATCGCGATATTTTCGTGATTTATTGTACGAATCTTCAAAATTTCAAATTCGATTTTATTAAGAAAAAACACAAATCAAATCGAGAATTTATAAACAAACTGTGCTACCTCGGAAGATTGGCGTGAAATAAAAAAAAATGATAATTCGAAGGGCCCCGGTACGTCTGGAGACATCGTTGAGCGTCAAGTCGACGGTAGTGACGAAAGAGGAGGTTACGGTCGCACGCGGTGGCAAAATCGTGGACGAGCGTAGTCGCGAGACAACCGACAACAATTTCTACGCATCGACGACGAGCGACATTTGGGAACCCGTTGGTATTATACATCGTCCACGTAACATGAGGCCCTTCGACAGTTCGGACGACTCAAGGCCCAATTCGAACGCAAGCTCCGATCAGGGCTACACGACAAACACCAGCGCCAATCACGTGTTGCGCGAGCGCGGTGGCGCTGCTTTCGGTTGTCCAATTTGCGAGGACACCGATCCGGATTGTGCGAAACGATGCCTCGGTGGATTAGCCGGTCTCGGTGGTGCTAGTGCCAACAAAGTACCGGGAGTTCAGACGACCACTTCGGCGGTAAGCTAAATACGATTTTGTACGCTCGTTCAACAACTCACCATCCCCCCACCCTCTTTCCCAACGACTCCCAAACTTTTCGTTAACGATTTTTTATCACGATTCCTATCTTTTTTCCAACAACTTCATACAACGTTTTAAAGTAGAGAGGAAGAATTGTTTAGCGTTTCATAATTAGGCTTGAAGGCCTCAAAATATAAAAATCTTCAGAATTTTATTTTTATACATTTTTTTCATCGAAAATGAAAATATTTGAGAATATTTAATTTAGAAAAATAAAACTAACGAGATAATTTTGTTGTTTTCTTAATTCAAAGAGATTTTTAATTTTTATTATCAGTCCCAGTTGCACGCAGCCCTTAATACTCGACAGGAGTGATTGATGACAAACCTCAGGCCCTTTTCCACTCAGCGTCGATGTAACTTACCCTCGTAAAACTGGGGTAGTTTTCACCCCTTTGGTCCTTCACGATCGTTAAAATATTTCCTCGTAATTCTCATCAGCTGTGTTATATATAAGTAAAAGTCGATTACACGAAGCATCGGTGCCGCGTGTGTAAAGTTCACGAAGGAACATTTTCATGATCCAAGAGGGGAATTTTGTACCGTGACACCTCCCTCTGGTCTCTCCACTCGCGTATCCCTCTCGCTCTTCAAAGTCCTCCTTCTCGCACACCTACTAATTGCTAGTAATTAGGGCACGGTTAAACCCCTTCGTCGAGAGCTCCCAGTGTGTTAAAGCCTCTTCATCGTACCGTTCTTCACCACTGCATGTGCACACTATGCATCCTCCATGTCTATATCTATGTGTGTGCATTGCTCTTCATGTTTCTCTCTCGTGTGTTCCCTTTTGGTTTTATTTAGCCGACATTGGCGATTATAATGTGCTCAGAGCTACTGCGCTATGTACGTATACGGCGTGAGGTACACGGTACGGCTTTATGGTACTTCTATGTACTATATGTAGTACAAGAGTGGCATAAAAGTGGGTAAGAGGGTCTCTCGGTGGCTTCCTGCGACGCGCGGACCTCTTACCGGCAGGGTTTTTTTTCCTTCTTTTTGTTCTCTCTCTCTCTCTCTCCTTTTTTATTGGCTAGCCGCACAAGAGGCACCGGCTTGAATAATAATTTATCACTCGTGATTCTCTCTCTTTCTCTTTCTATTTTTTTTCTCCCCACTCGATGCAAAGATTCGCGTCCGAGGAACGAACGAGAGGTGTGTCTCGCGTGTTTTCTTTGCGTTTGTTTGTTTGCTTGCGTTCCATCGAAGAAGCGATGGTTGTTACCCCCTCCACCCCCTCTACCCGCCACCCCATCCCTTTCTTATTTTTCTCGATGAACGGAAGAACGTAATGATCGGCTTCTCTAGCCGGCTAGAAAAATGTCACTGGTCTTCGTATACGGCCCGGTGCTCCATTCCTCGAGACGCTTTTGCGACTCGCGGTATGCAACTGAGAAAAGTTGAGTGACAGAAAGAGCTAGAGAGAGAGAGGGGGGAGAGAGGGAGAAGTGAAAACTACTCGAGCGTTTCCATATAAGCTTCTTTGACGAAAGCGACGACGTCGTTGTTCGCACGAGGAGAGTTATTGTCTGCGAACGTAAAAGTCACTCTGGGTCAGGAGAATCGTAAAAGGACCCGCCCGCTCACCTCGGTGAAAAAGTTGCGTGCCGGAGCGTATGACCGGGAAATGAATTTTTTAACGAGCCTAAAAAAATGTTAAAAAAAAAGAATGTATAAAAAAAGAACAAGGAGAAAAACATTTCGAAATTTTGCAAAACCTTTTTGCGCTGAAGGTAATTACATTTTTCGCTCAGCAGGTGCATCAAATATTAAAACACTCGGCAAACTTATTATTATTATTATTATTATTACTATTATTATACGGCGGGAAATGATAATAATAAAAATTTCAAAATTTGCAGATAGAAGGAAGTTAAATATTTATTTTGTTCGTTTTTATTAACTAATGCAGTCTTTATGATTATTAAAAAAAAATTCTTTCTTCAATCTAGTATTTGAGAACGAGGTGATTCATATGCAGTTATGTTCTTAAAAATGCATTCACGCGATTAACGTGAAAAAAAACGAATCTCGATCTTTTAGGCAAAAACCAGTATCGAGATGTAGGTGTAAAATCCGGTATACGATAACGAGACGAAATCTGTTGTCCGGTCATTGGCCGAGTGGTGCACTATCGAGAGCACTATCGACGACTCGAGCCACGATCGAGATTAACGATTCAGGTTTTTTTTTCGAATTTTCATATTATTTATTTGACCACACTGTCGAGGTAATTCCAGAAAGTAACTTGTTCGAGAGCGTTTCCGCGAGTTAGTTTGAGTCTTGTAACCACGTTTCTGCAATAAACTTTAACTCGTGTTCGTGTCTCGCATTTAAAAGCGATCGGTGCTCGATCTCCGAGAAGTGACCGGAAAACCTGTACTCGTGGCATTACAAAGTCGAACAGATTTTTTCGAACCTCTTATTTCTTTCGTCGTATCTCCATCCGTGATTGACATTTCTTTTATTTTATTTCTATATATATATCAGCATTCGTCTCTCATTATGAATATTGTCCGCAAATACATCGCATTTTCCGGTCAGCGTTTCAAACTTTGATCTCGCATTAAACGGTCTATCTCGCTATTTAACGAGAAACTGATTTTTCTCACCAGAAAAAGTTCTCAAAGTTTCGACGACTCGACAATTTTTTACCTTACCGACAGAGCAGAATCCAGCTGGCCTATTCTGTCTTATCAACAGTCGGTAATTTACCAACATACGATAACCCCTTAGTTACCGTCCGTCGATAAATCATCCCGGTCGATCAAAAGTGACTAAAATCTGACGAGTCGACGGAAGATACGAACATTTTCCTCCGAACCGACGGGGAAATATCGAATACAGATTTCGGTCGATAATTTCACCAATTCGACGATATTTGTGGGAAAGAGACGTCGATCATAGAAATCCCGATCGTTTCGACCTACCAAAAAATAATCCGCGCAATGAAGAAAAAGAATAACGTTGTAACCGACAATTTCGAAAATCAATGCTTCCTTGAAAATCAAAAATGGAAAATTTAACGGCTGTCCTTAGTTATTCCTTACCCATTGGCAAATCGCCAAGTAACAGCCGCTGTTTTTCTTCAGCCACGAGGCACGCGTTCCGTTCTTCCGGTATATCAATCTTCACGACAGGCTCTTCGGGTAATGGAGGGCTTTTTCTTTATATCTATACACACTGGCCGCGAAGACACACAAGAGGCTCCAGATACTGAGAATGGGAAGAGCACACAGCGTCAGATCGAGAATTTCCAAGTGACGGAATAACAAGGATCGGGGATGGAGCGGTGGTGGAGGAAGAGGGAGGGGGCGAGAGAAACGTGATCGGCCTACACGTCGCACGAGTCTCGTACACGTCATACAGGATAGGGACTTTCCGTCTCTTCGCGACGAGAAGAACATTTCGCGAGCGCGTTACTTCTCGCCTCTACGCCAGACATTTCCCTTCTCCTTCCACCCTCTTCTCGACACGCCCCGTTACATTCCCTTCGAGTCACGAAATCCTCTCGGCCTTCTCTCCTGTGCAACGTACTCTTGCTTCTACATTCATCCCTGCACTCGCACGTAACGTATAAGTATGTGAACCTTGCAACCTCTCTTCACCCCCTGACGCTCTCGCTCTCTCTCTCTTCCCTCTCATCCCGTATCGCACACGCCACATCTTCACCGCGAACATCAGACCACCATCCTTCGCGAAAACCTTTTCATCAATTTTCCTTCGACTTCTTGGCCTCTCGTCTGGCTCGCGTTCTCGTTTTCGTACCCTCTCTCTCTTTCTCTCTCTCTCGTTTTTTCGTGTTCGACATCCACGACTACGAGGAAAAGGCTTGGCTGCACGATGATGAAAACTACCAAAAAGTATGCACTTCAAATCAAATGAAATGAATTAATGACTTTGGATTGAATTTAAAACAAATTGAAAATAAATTGTTTTTCGACTTATTTGAATTTCGAAAATAGATATCATCCGCTGTATCAGCGATGTTGATCGACCATCAAATTTTTTATTTCGAATCGCCAATTTCACGGTAAAAATCGTAATCGTTCTGATTAATTGGCGGTAAAAATGTCGAGTTCGAGTTATAAAAGTGCAAAAAGAGAAATACGTGGATAGGCTAGAAAAAAAATGGTCGACCCTCCCTTCCCACAATCGATCGATAAATTTCAAATTGCGAACCGGACATAATTCTCCTCGTCCTTTGTACGTCGAGCGGTTACGTGCGAAAATCGGATTTGGAAATTTAATGACGCCTCGAATCGAATTTCTTTTTTATCCTTCCCTAATTTACCCCGATGAAAAAAAAATTCACGCTCCCAGGGGGTTTTAAACGAGGTCGGTTACTATTTCGGTTCGTTCCATAGCTGTCGTTGCTTCATGCGTCACTCGTTAACGTCGACGCTGGTATTTCGAGTGACCGAAGGGTCCGAGGTCAGGCGGGTGGAGAGATAACGTTTAAGGGAATCGATTAACGGCTTAGTGGTCTATTCCACACTCGCCGTATAGAGAGAGAGAGAGAGAGAGAGAGAGAGAGAGAGAGAGAGAGCGAGCGAGAGAGGGTTGAAATATCCTATATATATTCTACGTATCGTTCGCCGAAAGCCAAAGCTGAGGACCATCGCGACCAACGATGGTCCTGCCGATGCTTTCCGACGCAGGGCGAGAGAGGGTTGGAATTGGAAGGGTTAGAAGTACCTCCCTCTCTCCCTTCCCTTTCCTCCCTTATGCAGAGGACCCCCGCGTCGCTGCAGCTCACGGTAAATGGAGAATCCGAAAACCGATCGATAAATTCAATTAAATTTCGTAACACGCCAGTTCGTAGGAGGGTTTCTCTCCTCTCAGCTTCTCTCATCCCCCCTCCCTGCCCACCTTTCTCCTTCTCCCTCTCGCCCCACCTGATATCCTCCAAATTGCATTTTATGCACGGCACAGAACGTCGACTATATATCGGCCGATAACCCGAATCACACGACGTATAGTCCAACTCCTATACATTCACTGCATCCCCAAACTCCCCTTCAACCCTGTGCCTCTTGCTTCGTTTTCTTTGTCCATCTCATCGTTCCCTCTTTTACGAGACCCTCGGGAAAAAGTTTACATCCTTCGGACGATGGAGATAGAAATATATATATATATATATATATATATATATAGGAACGAGGATATAAAAAATGGAGTATAAATAAAAATATATTAAAGTTACAGAACTTCTTGGCTTTGGACGAAAGTACGAACGGATCGAGTATTTTTTTAGGCATTTGAGCACAGTAAACGTTCGAAAAGTATGCAACAAAATTTTGTATTTTATCCTCGGTGAGCTAAAAAAAGTACGTTTAATTTCGACTGACGAGTGAATTGTAAATTTGAGTTATGTCAACGAGATATATTTTTTGTATTAGATTGGGGAATTTTAAAAGTTTTTTTGCTTTGCGAATTTTCGTATACGAAAGTTGCACGAGTTGGAAAGATTCGAGCTCGGAATGTAAAATTGCTCGGAATTCGAGTAATGGTAAAATTATCGTTGTTTAAAGAGAAGTATTTAACGACGGGGAACGCCGAGGCAAAATTTCGATGAATTTCGGTCGTAGTTAAACTTTTCCCTCCATATGCATTTCGCCTCTCTCGGTCTCTTCTACGTTTGCTCTCGTTACTAGCCAGACTACGTGACTAACTATTTATAAGCCCGTTTCCGTGTTGTAATGCTGTTTTCCATGCCGCCGATGCGAGGGAAGAGATGTTAGAGGGGGTTCCTCATCGCTCCGAAAAGTAGGGAAAAACAGCTGCGCAGAAATTGCACTGTACGAACTGTGAGAAACGTACTCACACGTGGCGTGTAATCTTATTAGCGAAAATCCTCCTCGTAATTCCGTACATTTTGCCCATAAGTAACGAACGTCGGATTATTTTGCTTGAATTTAATTCGATTTACTCGAAACGACGAGGTATGAGAGTAATTAGTTATAATTGTTTTTAGTAATTAACTCGTTAATTCGAACGATTTTCATTAATTAATTTTTTTTTATAGACCTGTAACTTTATTTGGATTTATATAGAGAACGGACTATAGATCGATACGTGGTGAATGGTGTGTGGCCACGAGATTCTCGACCGAGAACCCGAAACCCTTCAGCCTCGTTCACGTTGCCCACTAAAGTGTAAAAATAGATATACACATCTTAACGCTTCTGGGACGAGTCCAGTTGCTTCCGAGCTCGCCCGATGACCATGCCGAACTGGCCGAAACGCGTGTCTGTATTATTTATTCGTATTCCACGAAATTCGTCTCTATAACTATCAACAAAACAACCAATTTTTTTTTTTGTTAAATTTCATTAAAAAAATTAATTTCTTCAATGAGATGTGATAATAATAAGCGAGTGATTAGGCGCTAGATCCGAAAACAGTCGTAAAAAATTAATTCTGACGAAACGCGTGTGGAAAAAATATTGCCGGAAAAAGTAGCGTCAAAAAGTGTTCGATAAAATGGAATTAACCCCGTCGCCGCTTCGTCAAGTGGAGCGGTCAATTATAGACATATACATTTTTATGGAATGCATCGATCAATCGTCGTTTAATATACGTAAATTTTGAAATATTTCATCGAATAGTGGACGCAGGATACGCACAGAAATACACACACACACATACACGTACCCACGGAATCGTGTACAATCGCGAATGACCAATTAGAGAGTGTAATTCGATATCGGAGTAAAATCAAATCAGTGTTTCATCTCGGTGACATGTTTCAATGCAAAATGCCAGAGCTATCGCAAGAGCCAGTGGAATTACGAGACGAAACTTCAACCCCTTTCCCCGTACCCTCTCGTTCCCTCCCCCACCCTCGTGTGAGTGCCCATGTGTGTCAGCGTTTGAAGCTGTCGATTCTCGCAACAGCCGGCATCGTGTACATTTAGCAAACCTCGGTATACATAACTACCCAAATTACAATTGAAATACAGGGTGGAACAGTTTGCACGGTGTTGAAAACTAATCGCGTCTAAATTAAAAAAAAAGATTTCTCGGGCGATAAATATTTATGAAAAAATCTAACTGATAAGCCTTGAGTCATACTTTATTTTTCATCAGCATCAACGATCTTATAAAATAAAATTTGTTCATCGGAAAATTGTTTTAAATTCCACCTTCAACAATAATTGTCTTCAATTTTTTATTTTCAACACGATCATTTTGAAAGTTGTTGTTGTTCGATATTATCAATAATTCGAGGGAGACTCGTTTGTGAAACTTTTAATGGCTCGCACTGTATATAGCGAATTAGCTATATATAAACAACTATTGCATATGCACAGGAGCATAAACGTGTCTGCGTCGCACATACGAGAGCATTAACTATTGCACAGTCAGTAGTCTCGCATACGGGAAGCCGCGATAGCGGGTAGAATCCGCGTCGCACGCGCGTGATGCAGATTCGAGTGCCGGTTGTCACGAGTCGTTGCGGCGGATATAGCATCGATAGCTCTCATCCGCGTCTGCCGTAGCCACGATAAATTTGCACGATTCACCTGGCATTGTCCGGCGCAGATCCAGCGATCGGGTGATTTCTCGAGTCTGTGCCTATAACGCGCTAGATTGAACACTGATTATTAGGAGTATTCTCGTGAAAAAAAGTTCTATACGCGAGTGAAAGGGTGATACAGTACGAGACAGTTTGAGTACGAAAAAAAAGTGTAAAACAAATATGGCACAGGGTGGCAACGAAATCGAGACACTTCCGACTGTCTATGGCTTGATGATTGCTTTTTTAACTGGCGTTCTTGGTTACGTCCTCTGGGTAAGTCTCGGGATTAATTTATATTTAATTGAGAAAATTTTAATTTTTTCAAAAAGTTCGATTATCTAGAGAATTAATAACAAAATATTGAAACATAAAAATCTATTAGATCTCCGACAGTTAGATCGATTAGTCACTCACACGATAATATAAAATGGCGGCAGCTGTATCAACGATTTAAAAAAAAAATAAAAGCTTTAAAAAGCTTTTTTTTCGAAAATGTTCCGTGGCTGCCCGATCGACAGTGCGTATCGAAGTTGATATAATGCGAGGCCATTCCAACGTGGCCGCAAGATCTATTTTCGTTCCGGTTACAACGCAGTCTGTTATCTCGAGTGCCCGCCTAAATCAAGCCCCCGTACATTCGTTTCGATCGATTCTTCCGGCCACCGAGCGACAGCCGCATAAATACATAAAGACAAATGTACGAAACGATAAACAGAGAATCAATTTAATCCACGCGTTCTCTCGATCGATAAAACGTATACGAGAAAAAATAGAAAAAAGCGTTAAAAAAAGAGAAGAAAAAACTAGAAAAACGAAATGATTTCTCGGACTCGCATGAGCCCTGAGAGCGTGTGCGACGAACGGCAATTTCGACGAATAGCGAGGAGAGCCAGAGAAGCCAGGATCGTAGTAGCGGCTCTTTATATGCCCCTCTCGTCTCTTCCCTCTGGCGTAACGAAATGGAAGGAAAAACACGCTTCGGAAAGCTCGTTGACTAAAAGCTTCTCTCGCGAAACTGCAACTGGCTCCACGTGAAAAACAGCTACGAGAAAATCTGTTCCCTATATACATTAAAAGCGCTTACTTTCATCGAAAATTTCTCGCGCATCACGAAAATCGTGGTCATTCCTTGGACAGTTCGACATTAATAGACGAAATTTCGAAAAAACTGTAAAATTTCACGTTTTTTCGACTTTTCATCTGTCAATTGATACAAGAGAGGAAAATACGAAAATACAAATATATGATGTGTGTCAGGAAATTTGTTCAAGAGGAAAAACAATTGACAATATTTTGGCAGTCATATGTCCACCAAAAAATGTCTCAAAAACCTTTTTTCCTTCAAAATATTTTAAAAATGGTTTATTTTCATCGTAAATTGTTCATAAAACACGAATATTTCATTATCAAATGAATATTTTATCTCGACCTATTTTCATCAACAACGACCAATATGAAATTTTCAAGTCAAGTCATATACATATATATATATATACGTGTATCAAAACCCGACACCTGATCCGTCACGTATTGACAGAAAAACAAAAAGTTGTTACGGAAACTTGCGCTATGATCTCCGAGCGCTAATCCAGGTCGAAGTTATCTATCGAACTTTTCATCTTCGATCAGATTCCACCTTATTTCACGAGCGTACGGAGGGTGGTAGTGGAGATGGTGGTAGGTAGGTTTGGAAGAGCGTCTAAGTTTCCAGTACGGATCGTGTCACGAGGTATAAGCCCACTTTGGTGCGTCTTCCTCTCATCGGTACCTGCAACCGATATATGTAGACAAAGTTAGAGGGTTGTGGAGAAACACACCAGAAGCGATTACCGTGCCAAGTTTCGGCGAATGGCGCACTTTGCGTTGCGAATCGATCGTTTCGTTCGTTAAAGACTTAAATAGAGAGGGAGAGTGTGTGAGAGAGAAAGAGCAAGAGAGACGGATGGAGAAGACGAATTGAGAGCGAGTTAAAATGGGTGTAGAGCGAAGTAAACGCGACTGTATAGAATGAAGGGGTGAAATAAAGCGTTTCTAACCTCCGGCTCAACTTAATGGCCCGGGAATATTAGCTTAGTTCGCGAACGTGCCCGCTCACCGTTTCTATCTCGTTCCACACTTTCATATTATATATATATATATATATATATATATATATGTACAAGTCTATATATACACATTATGGTCTGCTATATATAACTTGCGTTTTCTTGGCTAACGATTCCGCGGATTTGGAGTCGTTAGTCGAAGCTAGATGTCGTTTTTCTCTACTCCCTTCTCCCCCCACGCCATCGTACAACGGAAACCCGTCTATGATTTCTAATTGTCGAGCGAGCAGACTGCACGTTCCTGCAATTACTCCATAATTCCAGAAGGTATTCGGTTCGATGCCGGCTGGCGGTGGAAATTCTAGATTTTCGACTCGTAGAGAGAGAGAGGGCGAAGCAGACGTCCGGAATTTTCGGAAAATCGATGAGGCACTCCAAGATATTGCAGAGTTTCAATGCGATATCCGTGTAATGACGAAGACGAGAACTATGATTTCAATCTTTACAATCGTTTTTTTCCCTTTCCCGGTACGCAGCTGCGTGATTACTCGATAATTGCGGAAAACTCGTCCTTCTTGTGGAACAAATATGACGGATGACGATGAGAAAATAAAAATTCTTTCTTTCTTCGAGAATACAAAAATTCAATCTTTGTTTACGTTTTATTTTTTACAACCGAAATAACGTCGTTTAAAAAGAAACACTATCCTTCCATACGTTCTCGTCGTTGAAAATATGTACGAGGAAAATAAGGGTTGGTTAGATCGTGTCCGATCGTTTTTTTTCTTCGTTTCTCAACGTCAAAAAATTTGATTATTCATGCATTTTTACATCGAACGAAAACGAGAAAACGTGAAAGAGATATAAACGGGTATACGTACAGGGATGTTTCGGGACATAAAGGGTCAACGGAAGCGTGCTTTTTTCGCACGGTACGTTAACGCTCGACGAAGACGTCGTCCATCGTGCGGACTCCCTTCGCCCTTTCAAGATTTTGGTTTTACGATCTCGGGGACCTGAGAGAGCGAGAGAGACAGAGACAGCGAGCCAGACCTATACACTGATCGAATCTATGCGGATTACGACTTCCCTTCTGCCCTCCGCCTCGTTCGTTCGAGTTAACGTTTTCCAACCCCTCCAGCCTTCTACCCCCCCCCCCCCCCCCCCGCAATCATGGATACGGTTGCACCGCATACTCGTCGCTCGCAATTCACGTCGGTGCTTTACGATCGAACTTGGCTTTTTTAAAAGAAAAAAGGAACGATTGTCCTAGGAGATTTCAAGTGCCGGACATATATACATATATATATATATAGCTATATCGATGCATACGGAATGAGGAAGGAACCGTTTCGTTTTCGTTACGAGACCTCTGTACTCGATACATTTTATGCCACGCTTGCATAAAATACTCGCGTTGTACAAAATTTTACGCGATATATTCAGTTTTTTCGTTTTTTATAATTTTTTTAATTTTGTTATTTATTATCTCTGGGGACATTTTATCGGAAGTTTTGTTTTTTGCCTAATTGAGTTCGTAGGTAAAAGAAAGGTTTATGAGAGGATTTTCTGTGGAAGTTGCGTTTTTTTTATCAGACTTTTTATCTTTGGGATCGTGTTATCGAGGAGAATTTTTATTTAAATTCAAATTCGCGAGAAGCTTGGGAAGAATCGTTTTCTTCTAGTCGGCTGGCTAACGAGACGAGATCGTTTTCCAAATTGTCGAGATGTAAATGGACGTTTCTGAGATATTCGAGCGCGTCGTCCACGAACTGATAACACTGACCCTCGATATCCTCGGACGACCTTGATTGCTCGCTGTCGTCCCTCGATACGTGTGCCTGATATATATCGATCGTTCGATTAAAACACACATTTTTAATAAAAAAAAATCTCATAAAAAAATTGCGAATTATATTTAGAATAATATATTCAGAACAAAACGTTAAACTCACGAATGATTTGTGCTTCGAATTTTTCCTTTTTCGAACTTTCATGTTTCCGTGGGGGTGCGACAAATTATAATCGATATTGGCATTTGGCATCATGTGTACCATTTGCAAAATTCTCTCGAGTTTTTGTTCGTGACGCTCGCGTTGTCTCGAGTTCGGTCGATGTAACGATCGATTCGAGTTTTTCTGAAATGATTAATTATCCAATCAACGATTTATTCAAAACAAAACCAAAAATTAAAAAAAAAACGTTATTCCTTTTTTACAAAGTCAAATTGAAGTTATAAGAATTATTTCGATCGATCGGTTAATTAACGATAATTCGCGATAAATATTTTAATTCGACCTTGTTCCATCGTGGCATAGAGGAATCATGATGATTCACATTAACGTTGACGTTGCTCTCGCCGGACTCGGCTCGTCGAGTCGAGGCTCGAGGCTCGATACGAAATTTTTGGTAATCCGTCGTGGACGTGTCGGCAACGTTGTTCAGCACCGGCTTAGCGTGATCTATATCATCGTTCCCGGTGAAACGTTCGTGTACAGACCGAAATCCGGGTGCGGACGGACCCGCCAGTTTCGGTTCACCCTTAACGAACGGGACATCGTTTCGGCACCTTGCTACTGTCAAATCGACTCGTTATAGACTTTGTGTCATCGATCGTTTCGACCGATAAACAACTATTAAAATTTCCGGTTGAAATATATTTTTTTAATTTTAATTTTTTGTAAATCCCACGTCACTCACCCGCCGGCAAAAAAAATAAAAATGCGCAACGATATATCGAGAAACTTTTGAAAATCATCTAAATGTCGGTGCTCGTGAGTTAAAAATATATTTTTTTTAAGTTTCGATCGTACGATTCGGCATAAAACGATTCGATATACATCGACACCCTGTACCGCGATCAAACTGGATCGTACCCACCTCGTGGCATATATAGGTCTTGTCGTTTGCTCTGTTTTCATCAAGTTTGTCATTCGCGTGAAATTGGTGTGTCCGCACGAGCCGATCGTCGATAATCGATAATATAAAATCGGTCTCCGTTTTATGAATTTATTATTTCTCAAGAAAATTGTTCGAGATCGACTCGCGATCCTCAACGTTATAAATAATATATTTGTATCTCGTCGTTTGGGAGATCGTAGCTTTCGACACGGTTTGACAGGTTCGCTCGTAATACGAATCGCGCACGTACGATTTTAATAACGATTCGATGAAACGACGCTTACGCCTCGTCCATCATTCTCGTCTCGTAACGATAATTAAACGATTCGTTCGATTAACTAGCGTATCTCTCGCCGCGCTACGTTATCCTCGTCTCGCGAATCTACGCGACTCTCCTGGTGTGACGTTTTTCGATAATTTATCAATACCTCTCCCCTCCTCTTTCACCCTCCTACTACCCTCCTCCACCACCCTGTTTTGTCCGGTTCGTTCGTAATTGACACTCGAATATTTACGCGATAATAAAGCATTCTTCGGACGTTCCTGCCGTCGAACTTCAATTAATATTAATGATCGCCAATCGGAATAATAGAACGAAAATTAGTTTTTTATAATTGATCGATAAATAAATCATCGTTATTCGTCGTTCGCTAATTTCTTCAATTTTGCAATCATCCTTTTTTTTTACAAATTGACTGCAAGCTGCGTTAAACGCAATTTTAATCGAATCATCGACGAAGATAATAGACGTTATCATTTCTTTTAGTCACGAAAAAATTGTATTTAATTTTTTTTCCAATAAATAATACGTCCATGATTAAAGTATCAAATTTACGAATGACAAGAATGTACATAGTTGTTGTTAATCAACGGTCAGTAAAGTTTGCTGCCGGGCTTAATTATGTACTAGTATACCGGACCGATCGTTTGAACCGAAAGTTTTGTTGATTCCATGTTTGATGCTGATGAAACCAGGAACAAGGGGTGGGGGGAGCGGCGTTCTCAAAGCATTCCCTGCAGAGAGAAGACGAGAGAGTCAACCACCAATTTTCCTCTGTCCGGTAGTATAATTATTGAGGAAGCAATGGCACGCAAATGCTACATATGTCAAAACACACGACCCGATCATATTCCCAAACGTATATAACGAAGGGCACGATGCCGTGAAAAACATAGTTCGCGTTCCCACGATATTCATATAATATGCGCATATTTACATATATATACCAATATATAGATGTATATTTAAGCGTAGAATATATATATGTATGTATTCTCTATCACCAAAGTTGGGAAACGTGGGAATACCGATTTCCAATTTTATACAGCACACGTCCGTGTGCTTTAGTACGAACGGAACGTTTGAACGATTTCCAACGCTCCAGCGTCCACGAAGATTACAGCACGCAAAATACGTTCGAAATATTTTCATCCTGTTACCGCGTGCGCTTATAATGACGCCGCTTCTCCCGTTTGCCACAAATCGAGAGGTTTTTTTTTTCGTTTTTTTTAATACTTCCATTGTCTCTTTTGTTGCACGGGCACAACTTTTTTTGGTCGTTCGACTGCCACGCCACCCTCGTTATCAAAGCCACTATTTTCTTTTTTATTGCTGGCATCGCGCATAGTTGTCGAATCGATGTTTTGTCACAACGAAATTCGATCCGACAAAATCATACGTAATGCTCTATCTCAGCTGAAATCCTGTCGGTTATTTATTTATTTTTATTTGTTCTTTTATCTTCTTTCTGAAAATAGTCGCGATCGAAAATAAAGAATTTATCGGTGCCACGTTCGGAAACGTTTTTTTACACACAAATCACAAAAAAAATTTACCGGTTGCGGTAAAATTTGAAATATAAAATATAATTTAATTAAAAAATAGAGCCACCGGTGCGAAACTTTCGTCGAGAGATAAAAATTATGTTACTTCGTTTTTATTATTGCCTCGAAAAAAGTTTCGTAAGGTCGATTGTTGTTTTTTCTCGTTAAAATGTTAATTTTTTTATTTATTTTTGCGTACGCCTTTGTCAAATTCTCAATGTCGCGTTAAGAAAAAACGAATGAGAAAAACTTGTTGTTTTGATTTGTTCTCGTGCTGCATGTCGGAAGGCTGACGGGTTCGCCGAGGCCGTATTATACATACATGATATACAGCAGATTCGTGCTATACGGTGGAGTATAACATGTTCGTACATCGTATACGCAATATGTAGAGCATTATACGGACTAAGTCCGGAATAAGCTCTCGGGCAAGCCGAACTACAACCCCCGGTGGGTTTCCTCGATTTATGCGAATCCACGACGCTTTCATAACATATATACAGGGGTGGGGGAGGGAATATACACACGTACCAGCCAACTTGATCACACTACCCGTCTTCCCCTCGTCATTTGCATCTGAAATACCGGGCAAGATAGATTGGCGGGCCAGATTCGTTGATATATCAAACGTGCTATGAATCCCGGAACCAAATTGTGACACTCGAGTATATATACGCTTGGCATTAAAAAAAAGAATAATTAACTGAACAAAAATTTAAAAAATCATTAATTTTTATTTTATTGGTTATTTTTATATATCAGTATTTTAATATTCGAGAGAATCACGTGCGCAGAGATATTGAAAATTTGTTAGGTCATAAAGTATTTACGGATTTGATTTTATTCAATTTTATTTATTTATTTTTTAATTGGTGATGTTAATATGAAAAATAAATGAATCGGATAAAAATTGTGACTGCGTAAATCGCGATTCGTGCGTATTTCGTGTGGTTTCCCTCAAAAATTTAAAAACGATCCTACCGAGCGACGTAATTTCTCACTCGCGACACACGACGAGTCTCGAACGATTGTCCAATTATCTCGCCTCGAAGTGGTTAATGACTCGGGACGCGAGTTGGTGCCCTCTGTTATTTTCATGCGGTGCACGGTCTTCCCCTTTGTAATTTCGTTCGAGACTTTCGATTCTCTGTGCCGTCTGTGTGCGAACGAACGAACGAAAACCGGTCGAATGAAACAAAACAAAAAACTTTCGGCGTATGGGGAAATGCGGCACAAAGCCGCCGGAGGTTTCAGCGGTTCGGAGAGAAATTGGAGGTGTATGAACGAACTACGGGATACCGCGAGTAATGTGGGCAACCGTAATTACCCGTCGTTCTTTTTTTCGTTTTAGTTTTTTTTTGATATTTTTTATTTCATACTAAATTAGTCCTCGACATGTATATTTCAGTATTTTCATCGAGACTTTTACAGCCCGCGAGCACGCGAGCGATAAGGGATGACCACATGGTAGGGTTGATGCATGATGTAATAAATACGCTTCCGATCGTCATAATTTTCTCGTAACTCGTCCATGTCAATTATCTCGTAATTTTCGCTCTCTCCGCCCTCCGGCAACTCGTTCTCTCTCGCTGTGCCATCATTTTCTGTCTGAAATGATTTTCACGAAATACGTAAATTCAACAATCACGTTTTTCCAGTATTTAAATAAAATAAATTAATTATTAATTGATTCGTATTAATTATCTTTTATAATTAAAACTCAAAATTGATACTTTGAATTTGTAAAGTTTATTAATATTATTTTTATTTTTCATTTTCTTTTTTTAAATACGAAAATAGGGAAAACGCTCAATACGTACCTGCAAAAAACGTCTATTTTGAAGTTGATTTTTTTGCGACGTGTCGTTCAGGCCGAATTTTGCGTCTGTAGATTTCTCGGTCGTGGTGACGTCTTTCTCATTTTCTCGCGGGTCAATACTCGCAGATTGCTTCCTGTTTCATTGCATCAAGCTTTTTGAACTGCAAAGTCATATGCTGAAGTTCTTGTTTTCCTTGTACAAAATTTTCGTTCCATTTCAATCTCGTAAAAAAACTATGTTTTTAGATTTTTAGATCTTCCGCATCGGTTATTTCGTTCCATGCTCTAGTGAAAGAACTGTCGCGCGTTCCTAAACCACGAAAAAAAAAGATTTATGTCATAAGTAAAAAAAAATCATATTTTCAATTATTTTGATCGTAATAAATAATTATCGACGTTAATAGTAAAATTAATCAAACGTTATCGTTATTAGGATCGATAAAAAAAAATTGTCTTCTTTTTTCATACTTGTTTTTCGAAAAATCCTTAGGTAACTCTTCGCCGAGACGGTTTTTCTCATCGTCGATCGTAAATCGGTCGAATTCATTACGTCGATATCGAGCAGCGTGACCAAAGCACGACTGCAATCATTGCCATACTTTTTCTTCAACTGGCTATATCCGATCGGATCGATACGAAGATAGGCCCTCCTCGTTATCGAAGCGTTGGCCAGCTTGTCGTTGTCCGTCGGGCGTCGTTTCCCAAGCTCGTAAAGCCCCGTTGCGCACCTTCCACCATGAACAAAGGCCATTTTCTTCGACTGACCCCGCGTCGCGTACTGGAAAACTTTCGATCGTTAACGATCACGACCTTACTGCACGCGTAGATAGGTTAAATTGACGGTACGTGAAGAATTTCCACTTACGAAGGGCCACGTCAGATCGTTTCTCATCGACGATGGCACCACGTAGTAACTCGTCTTCTCGCTCTTCCCTTTATTCTCCACCCTTATATCCAGCAAATCGTTCGATGCCCTCAAGCATCTACGACCTTACATCGAGCTCAATTTCTCAAAATCATTTCCACCCAGATATCTCGTCTTCGTCGAATTTCGATAAAACAATTTTTCGTGGTACGTTTTGTGCCTCGGTTGCGTCAATTTAACGAGCTTGGGGACCAGCGAACTGCAGAACTTGCCATATTTCTCGCGAAAGTCTTCCGGTATTTTAAGAGTATCCTTGGATAAAAAAAAAACAGAAAAAGAATTTGATACCGAGATTTATGATATTGAAAAAAAATGACAAAAAAATGTGTAAAGTAAGAACGATCATTTTTCAAAATGTTTTTCCAATTCCGTCGTATATTGTCAGTTTCAGTTTTTTTTAAATATAGAAGATTTACTAGATTTGATGAGAAAATAATCCAATTTTACGACTTATACGTTTTTAGCACTCCTCGATGATTCCTCTGGCTCATCCTTCCTCCCCCGTACAACACGGTTTTTTCCGACGCTCTCTGGGTCCTCGTCATCCCATTGAATACGAAGAAGCTTTGTGGCAGCTGCGATACACTCTGTACCGTAAATAATCTCGAGTTTTCGAAGATTATTCCGTTCCACGTGTCGCGTGAAATTCTCGTTTTTCATTTTTTCATCGAAAAGCTTCGACGCTGCACGAATTGTCCGAAATAATCCCAAAAGACAATGATCACCGTATTCGAGCTTGATTCTCCCACCGATTTCACTCCAGGCAATTCCCTGCGACTGCGACGAATCGAATGGTAGCATTTTTTGTTTTCATCGAAACTAAAAAAAAAATAAAAAAATAAAAACCTCCGACAATGAAAAATATGTAGAACAACACGAAATGCTCGAAATGTAAAAATCGTCCTCGCACCTTTTTCGTGCCAAAAATTTCGTTCAGGCTCGTTGAATTTTCGTTCGATCGATAATTTAGCTCGAACGAGGCGATCGGTGATCGAGCCTCGTGCAAACGCAGTATCACCAGTGTGCACGCACCACCGTAACGTTCGACCATCCTCTCGAGTTTATTCACGGTTGATTTATTCAACGATACGTCTGTCCCCGACACTACCGTTTGAAATGGGTATTTCAGAGCCAGATCTTCGGATTCGTCGATCGCATTCGAGTAGCAGACATTCCCATTCTCCGTTCTGATTCTGTCTAATTCCAATTCCGTTAAATTCTGCAAATTTGGGAATTAGCTTTTTTATTTATCGCTATGGAATGTATTAAATCATGCAAAGATAAATCGTCGTTCTTCGATTAATTATTTGATTTTGTACTTACGATAGGCTTGACAGAATTTTCTCGCAATATTTTTCCAACCGAGACTTTTTTTGTCACTGTAATCGAAGATTGCAAAATTTCGAAGTCATCATGAAATGTTTCATTTTTGGCATATACTGCAACATAAAGATATAGTTATAACTATAGTTATACTACTGCATTTTTAATGTGTTTCCTAGAAGAGTGACAAGAACGAATCGATCGTTTAAACAACTTTTATCGCAAAGGAAATAAATATCTATATTTATATATAACTTTTATCAATATTAATGATTATTATTATTTCACGCTATAGGTACGAAGATTGCCAGTGAATCGATTAGCCGATAAAGATTTATAGAGTGCGACTGCGATGCCCAGTCGATAAATTCGTAATTAATTTCACGTATTAATATAATTCTTCGCGCTACAAGATATGGTTCGAGGTGTCCCAGATGGTGTTTAAAAACACTCGTTTATTCGAACTTTACGCATTTTTTCAATATCTTCGAAGCGTTTAATCGACCATCGATTTGTATATTCTCTTTATCCGCCAGTATTAAATAAAAAATTGAAGGAATGCCATAAAACTTCATTGGAGCAGAGATTGGAGAAAAACGTCAATATATTGCCAATATCGCCTCTCGTCTTGCCAATATCCTCTCTTCGATAATTACTTCAATCGTGAACAATAAGAAAGCTCGATCTTACGAGCGATTGCTCGAAATAAATTGTCCTCGCGGAAGAACGATCTATTGCATCGTCATTCCGTTTAACGAACGATTTATCGATGCATGAATAATAATGCACCGGTAAACTCGTGCGATTGAGAAATTCCGCGGGCTCATCGAACCGTAATATCGAATAAAGTCGATTTGCCAATAATTGAAAACTTATCGAGACGTATAACTCGAGAGGGTTTTCTTTTTTAAATATTTTTTTCGCATGAGAAGGAAACCTGCCGAACCTTTCGGCTAGTCGATTCGTCGATGACTACTCGCTCGAACATGCAAGCTCGTCCGACGAATCGAAACGATTCGTTACGTAAAAACGGATTTATCGATTCGATCGTTCGTCCCGACTCGCCGAATTATCGTCCGTAACACTTTTGTCCCGCGTCGAAACAATTTTTATTTTAGCCAAGAAACATTATTCTCTAAATTATTCTTCGACAAATGTCACATGTTTATTTATATTTTCATTTCTTTTCCAACAATTAGGAAAATTTTTAAATCGTCGGTAAATTTGTATTTTTCTAATTTACCAAAAAAATCATTTCAACTTTATCGCGAGAATTAAAATAGTGTAAAATGGACTGTGACATAATAACGAAACTGTTTATTATTCACGTAATTCTTTGGGATTAAAGCGAGCGGCAGTCGTGAGAAGGAAACAATGAAATAAAATGCGCGCCGCGCTTCTCTACCGCTCGCATGGCTCTTGCTGGCTTTCCCTCGGATTATGCGACGTTGAATTTCATATTACATATTCACAAGGTTTAATGGCTGCTCAAGGCTTTGCCGGGTGGATTAAGCCAAGTTCTTACGGCGCCGAATTAACGATCTCCCCGCGCAAACGTTTTACTCAACGCTCTTCATGATGCCAGCTGGGAAAATACTCCATGACTTAATCGTCCTTCGTAAGGTCCTCCCATACCCACCCCAGACATATCTATATATCGCAATGTTCCATGACACTTCCGTAAAATTCTACAACCTCAAACTCGAATATAATTTCTAATGTTGAAATTAATCGACGATTAAACAAACAAACCCCTATTATAAAACTCCCCAGGATTTTCAAGGACATGCTCCTATCCATTTATTCATTTTCATCCCGGTCGAATAAATTGCGATCGTTTTATCAAAATTTATCGAAATTATCTTTGAAATTTGTTGATTTTCAATGTCGAAAGAAAAAAAAATACATCTTCGTACTTCGAGAGATTCTCGGGGTAAAAAATGTCATTGTGGAAATATTGGTCCAGGGAAATGGTGGTAAAAACACGAGATTTAATAAATTTTTTTCTTGTCTCAACGCAAAAAGAAGGAAATCCAGTTTACGTGATGGATGATTGTTTTCGGCCATTGTGTCTCGAGCTCGCGCGATATACGAGTACCCGGGGTTTATAGAATCGCGAGTATTCTCGTGCGGCCGCGTCGCGAAATTTCCCTCAGGAACTCCCAAGACGGTGGCCCAAGACTCATGCCCCATCGACCACTCGGAAAAGTCTTTCGAAAAAGTTTCGTCGATACCTCGATCTCGTCGTCGTGTTTCTTGTCTCTCCACTCGTCTCTCCGCTTTACCGTGAATTTTCCCTATTCCCCGCTGGCTCTCGATCCTCATCCTTCTCCCGCGTTCTCTTGTCCGGGACTTATCCGAGTCTGAGAATCTCCGAGAGACGCTTCATTCCGTAACTCCTTTGGCGTCTCTTTCTCGAAACCACATCGTCCAAAAATCTTGTCTCTTTGAAAATATTTATTCCCACCCCAAGCGTTATTTCCCGGAATCTTTATAAAAAAATTAATCGACGAAATATCGACTTCATTTTCTTGAACCAAAACAACAACAACGAACAAAAAAGAAATGAACAAAAAAAGAATAAAACAATGTAATCAAGGAGAATTGGAAAATGCGGCGAGGCAATAAGTATTTTTCAATTCTGCTCCGACGTTTCATAAACGACGATGATATTTCACGTTTGCTTTCGCATCGAAAAATCTCGTAGCTTTCCAACTATATTCGATCCATTTCCGTCGATTTCGCGGAAATGAACGAACCTAATAATTGTGCACATCTCGTCGGATTGAATTTGAGGTCAAGGGAGAGAGATGAGGGAAGGGGGTAGGTGGCGTGGGGTAGCGAACTTCCGTTCGACTATACTTCGTTTTCAGTGGCAAATGGCGTTGGCTTCGATCCGTTGAAAACCTGCCGCGTATACACGAAACGTCACTATACCCGTGGTAACACGAAGACCCTCCTGGCCCGGCAGTAAATGTTCAATGGCCAATCACGCGAGTGAGCCATTCTCCACGTGATCGATACATCGCCGTAGTAACGTTCGACCTGTAGCGTGTTACAACACATTTTCGAGCAGCGGGCGGCAACGTCTTTTTTTTCTCTTCAAGAATCGACTTCTGTCGTTGCACGATCACTACGGTACGAGCTTGTAATTGAAACGTTTTCCTTGGGTAACGTTTCGAAGAGTTTCTCGTCGAGCTGAGAAAAGTGGCAGGCTACCCGGTGGAAGCTAGAAGCTCGCCTCAACGGCTTCCTCTCGTTCCTGTCGATTTCTTATCGCGAACTAACGACGGCCTGCTTGCTCCAAAGCAAGTTGAGGAAAAGAAAAGTGGAAGAAAAAACAAACGCGAGACGACGGGGGAGGAACTCGAGAAGATAAAGAAAGAGCTCCGCGTTACCGATCGAGGAGAAACGTGCAACTGTATTTATAGATACAAACCAATGTATTAGAACTAAATAATTTCTCATCGATGATGAAATATTCGTCAGTGTTATCGATCGACGATCAGTCTGCAAAATGACAAAACCAAAAGTTACCGACGTCTGTCTTTTTTTTTGACGAAAAATACGATCGTTATTTTCAATAAATATTGTCCCGACGTCCAATTTCAAATCTTCTCCCGTACCACGAAATCTCGTTTCTCCGATCGATCCGACTGATTGAAGTTTTATTGGAATTTCGGTCACGAAATTAATCTAAAAGAATATTTCATGGAAAAATCTTGTCTACCCGTGGCGTTTCGTTCTTTACGAACGATACCAACGAACGTACGTGAAAAATAAAAAATAATAAAACACATACGTATACAGGGTGCCCTGTAATAAAATGATACGTCAAACTCCGTCGAACGTTACGAATCAAACGAACGATATATTGTACGTCGTACGGAAAATTCGTAGTACGGTTACCGTCGAGCGTATTACGACTAATTTCGGGAAAGCCACAGCGACGTGGCCGGAGAGTTGCTCGCTATAACGTACGTAAATGGGTGGCATCATAACGTGTACCGGTCGAAACGTCCGCAGTCGAGTGTACTTTAACGATATTTAATTGTCAACGGCAGTACGAACGGTAATTGAATAGATAAAAGCGGCAGTAATCGGCGCGTGAGGTAGTGTTCCGGTCGCTCGAATACGTTTCTGCGATAAACTGCATTGTTTTATACATATGTGTGTGTGTGTGTGTGTGTGCGTGCGTGTGTGTTCACTCACCCCCTCTCTTTCTCACCCTCTCTCTCTCTCTCTCTCAGCACATGCCCTATGTCGTTGAATGTTCACCCATGCGCTGTTTACCTTCGATTCGTTGCCGCAGGCATTTCGCTTGTGCCGGCTGCAATGTACTCTGCCATGGTGCAGGGACTCACCCCTGTACCACCCCTGCCCCGCTCAAGCCCCTTCTCACCCTCTTTCCGTTTTTGGTTCTCTATTCGTAGCCCTAAAAAGAGAGATTTCACTCCACGCTCCATTGTGTCCATCGTTCTCGCCAATGCATCATCCCTCTGGCAGTGCCGGGCTACTCTCGTTGGAGGGGGTAGCGACGCTTTAACACCACTGTTGGATTTTTATTCAAACAGCACGTCGTCGTCGTCGCCGTCATCGACCGGGCTATTGCGATTAATTTGTTTATTGGAAATAGCCACGATAGCGATGCCGGTTCGATGGATCTCTTGATTTTTGTTGTTGTTCGAATTTTCAATTTTCCATCCCTCCCGGTGGATAAATACTAGCAGTGAAAATATATAGTTCGTTAATTTACGAGAGGTTGAGACTTTTGTCGAGCTATGGATGATTCGTTTGTGGTTAGATTCGTTCTCGAAAATTGATCGATCGATCGCGAGAGTTCGATCTATCGATCTTTATTGTAGGAGAACGATCGGTGATCGGCCATTACGCACAGGGGCTTGTTTTATGTATATATGTATACGTAGGTATATATGAAAGATTTAACATAAATTCCCCGGAGCTTTTACGTAAGGAGAATTACTCGTCCTATAAATTACGATCTCAAAGGTGTGTCGAGGCACTTTCGCGAACTCCATTTCTCTCTCTTTCTCTCTCTCTCTCTCTCCATTTCTATTTTACACCCCGAGCGTGGACCATTCGGAAGTGGTTTACGGCTTGTTTCGTCTACCGCATGGTCGTGTCTGGTTTTCCGTGATGGCGCACGGTCGACGAGAGGGACAGAGAGAACGAGAGAAAGAGGGTATAAGAGAACCCGACGGAGCTAGCTGTACCCGGCGACGAAACGTTTGCGAAACGAACCAGATTGCTCCCACGGACCGCGGGGCGTTAAGGGATGTTCCCGAAATGGTATGTGTGCGGATACGGGTCACACACTCTCTCCACCTGGTGAGAACCCGGAGGGGAAGAGACTGGAATCGATCGGCTGTACACGTCTATCCGTTCCCCAGACTTATTCGCTCTCGTCATTTGCAGCCCGTTTCTATATACACACTCCTACCCCATCCCCAATTCCCCATCTCTCACACCCACGTCCCCTTCGCTTTTGCTCGCTCCTGGCAATAGACAGTTCGCTTCGCGATGTTAAAACGGTACTCCCCGGAAGTACTTGGACTCTATCTCACTCACCCACTCACTCACCCCCTCCCTTACTTTCTCACTCTCGTCTCTCGTGGCTCGTGAACACACGCAACCTCCAACACTGTGACAAAAACATCTTCTATACGTCTCGTGCACCAAAACGATCGCAACGAAGACGAAGACGAAGACGAGCGCGGTTTAAGCTCTCGCCGACATAAACGATAGAGTGGCCGTGACACTTTTCTGCAATTTTCTTTCAAATTGTATATCGATTTTGCAAATCGAAATAGAAAGAGTGAGAATAAAAAAAAATTAAAAATTAACCTTTTTTTATATTCGCAAATTATTTTTCATGGTTTTTTATCGGGAATTTTCGTCGTCCTCGTTTCCAATTCAATCCCGAATATCAAAATCATTCAACACTTGTAAATTTAATTATTATTAATCCATAATTATTACAATAATTTACATTTTACATGAATATCTTGTTAAATTTACACAGATACGAGCTTAACGTTTTAAGCATTAAGAAAATGATATTTTTTATATTTGTTTTTCCATCGGTATCGATTATTTTTCTTTCACGCTGTGAATCGATCGATGAGCAAAACCCGTTGAAACATCGAAGACGCGACGAGCAGGTTGATGATTGCCGCGACAACGATGCACAGGTGGTTACTAAGCCCACTGATGGACATTTTGATCTCGGCACGTCCACGCTTGTATACGCTACCCCCCGGTCCCTTTCTCTCTCTCTCTCTCACCCTCTCTCTCTCACTCTCTCATCTTCTTGAACACAACCCTTCCTCTACTACGTATAGTTAGCGATCGAGTTCGAGACGATGGTGGGGGGTCGATTTATCGTTCCCGGGGCGAATCTCGTTACGACCCCGCCCCCTACACGTTACCACCCTCGCACTTCCTCCATCCACGATCCATCTCCGCTTCATTCCTTGCATTGTACACGTCCCTGCGTTATAGTTCTGCGTATATAACGCGGTATTTCCGTGTTCCTTACGGCCGTGTACACGAGAATGTGTAATTTGCCACGAGTGCGGACGAACGATTTTCCGATACCATTATTACGCGAATTCACGACATTGCGAACGACCGGATTATTCTCTGGCAAGTAGCCCCGACGATAAGAAATTCTGTCCGCACGAAAAAGAAAAATCTTTCTTCGAGAAAATCCTTTTTCTAGGTAAAAATGTTGCAACGTTTTGGAAAAAATTAAATTAAAAAATAGAAATAAAACAAACATTTTCCTGGAATTATTTCAACTGCGTCCTAAAAATTTGTGTACTTTGATATTCGAGCTTGCCGTTGAGGAAAGAAAGAAGTTTTGCGTTAGTTTCGAACGTCGCGGTCAATTCTTGAGCTTCTCAAATTTTTTCATTCGTCGTTATAATTAAAAATCTCGTGTCGCGTTTCGTAAAACGTCACGAAATTTTTTTGAACGTTTTATAAATAATTATTTGACAATTTTATCGCAATAGTTTCTTTGAGTTTCTCGATTCGTCTTTGCGTAACGTCTTTTTTTCACTCGACGGATTTTGGTGTTAACGTCGAACCGAGACGAAGAATGACGAACGATCAAAATCGATTTTTGAGAATCTTTCACACTTCGATAAAGTCGCAGTCGCGAGATCCGTCGTGGTCGGGTAACGACTTTACACCGTTTTAACGTCGAGTTTAACGTTGTCTAACCATAAATAAGAGGCATTTAATGTTCCAGCCCCGTGGCGCGAGAGAAAAATCGCCTCCTTGGAAGGCGATTTTCTTACCTTCTTTTTTTCTTCGCCGACTTAACCCGTAAATCGTTTTTAAAGATCCCAGGCCGTTACGTTTCCTGGACGAGGCAATGGGTAGGGTTGGTAAGCTCGTGGGAAAGCAAACTTCACCCAGCAGCCTTGATTTAATTGCGTCGTATCGGGGCGAACAAAAAGAAAAACAACCAAGAATAATCGACCGAAAAAAAGTGCGATATAGTACCAGAAAAATAAAATAAAAACTGTGTATATCATTCATAGACGTCAAATATACTTTTACAAAAAATCTATTTTCCGGCAAAAATAAAAATCCATGAAAAAAAAACATTATTTTTTTGATCAAAAACTAAAATCTGCCGAAACGATTACGAGTCGACAAATTCTCTAAATATTCAAAAATCGTCGTTTTACTCGCTGTCCGATATTCCAACCCCTGTAAATGGTAATAATTCGTCACAAGTTCGTAGACCAAAAGCAAAAAAAAAATACGAATAACATTTCCATCGTCGAAAATTGACACGCTAACGTTACATACGTACATATATATATAAATATATATATATCCCTTTTTATCGTTACTCTCGCTCTTGCCTCTCGATAAATGTCAAATATCGTGCGATCGTGCGACGTTCTGCATTGCGTGTCGAATCGTGAAAAAGCGGGTGGAATAATCGATAACGGTTTACAGCACGAGCTGTCGCGCATCTCGCTGCAACGACGAGGTCGATGCAAGCGGTGACACCGGCGGCCAATTTGCATTACGGATATACGTAACGTACACATGATATCCCCCTCCCCCCTCCTCCCGCATAACATCCTTCGGTTTTCCGCCGCGCCGCGATCCGCGATACATTTCTAATGCATAATTATGATTGGCATCGTCGAGCCCGTCGGGTCGTTTTAATTTCATTCACCGTCCCTCCGGCTCGAAACATTTCGATGTATCGAGCACCACGTTCGAGTGGACGGTAGCTCCGATGTTGTCCATTCGAGAATACTAGGGGGTCAAGGAGGTGGGGGTGGGGAATGCATAAAACAAAAACAAAACTACAGTCGTCCAAAACGAGGCGTCGTTTTTCGCACACTCGTGAAATTTACGAAGGTTCATAATTCGTCGCTCTTTATCGTTAAACACAGCCCACCCACCCTCCTTTTACCCTTACGTTGCACTATTTTTAACGGGAATAATTTTTCTCCGACGCGGTGCTTTTTAAGCTCGATGGAGAACTTTTTGAGAGCTCGAATTTTCTTGATGGCACCTTCGTACGAGTCTTTACGGTGTTGTACCCGCGTCAGGGCAGCCATTCACCCTCGGACTTTCGTTTCTAAGAGCATTCTCTTGTGACGGTGACATCAGGCTAGCAGGGAGTTTTAAAGTTTGCCCCCCTTTTTTTTTGTTAAACGTGACTTTAACGAGATAACTCGATTACTCCGTTTTAACACGATTTTAAGAAGAAGCCTAATGGGAGAAAGTATATTTTTTCTAGGAACGTAATTTTTTTGATCTAAGAGTCAAGATTTTTTTAAACAAATTTGGAAAATCTCGATTTTTCACGGTTATTTGTTTTGCGACGGTAGATTAATCGATTTTGTCGTTGATTTGTCTGTTTACAGCCGACGATCTTTGGAACCGTGGCATCGGATCTCAATCCTAAGGAGGGCAACAGTCGAAGGGTAAGTCTTTCAATTTACATCTACCAATTTTAACGTTAAAACGGCAATAAACGAAGGGATGAACCAAAGGGGTGGAAACAATATATTGATTTTGACATTGTCATTTAACCGCGAAATTTGCTCAAATCTGTACTTTAATCAATGTAATCCACACCGTGGATAATTTCATATCATAATTCTTTATTTTGTCTCGTTTCCCTTTCCTCATTAGCGCGAGTTTGACAAAAACACGGTGAAATTGTACGGTACCTCGTAATAGTTTTATTCAGAGCGACGTTATTCTCCAAAGATAGAGAGCAAAAAAAATATATCTATATATATATATACTTATCGAGATTTCCCGCGAGATTAATCGAGAGGAACAACGAGAAAAAAAGCAGTCGAAGCGGTGCTATCGTTTGGTGCGTAGTCGAGACTTTTGTTCGTCTACCGGTCTTGTCTCTTATCCGTTGGCGTTAACGAGGCTAGTTCAAGAAAACGAGTCATTACAAAGTAGCTCGAGAACATTATGCAGCAAGAGAATTAAACAATGAGACCCTCATGGGCGGGGGAAATATAACCGAGAATATCTTCAAGGGCGAGGTTGGGGTGGGGGTAGGGGTAGGGGGTAGCGAAAAGTACGAGAGTCCAGAAATCCAGCTCGCAGCAGGTGCGAACCCCGGGGATCGTCCTCGTTCTTCTCCTTCACCGGTTAGAACGCACCCCGGGGAATCCTTTGGTCGAGAGACTCTCGACTATCGTAATGAGTAAAAATCGTCGTTAAGTCGCCCGCATCAAGGCACTAACCGGCCCCTGAGATAGCGAGGGGGCGGAATTCCCGCTAATTAAAAGTTACTGCGGCGCCAAGTGGTACAAACGTCCAATCCCTTTTTCCCTACCCTTCCCCAGGGGATGACGATTAAAAACTTTAAAACGACAAAAAAAAACGAAAAAAATATGAATCATCGCTCAAGCCCGACGCTCGAAAGTTTTCTCGCTGTATAAATATTATTTCCGACGTGATAAATGTCGAAAAATTGAAAAACGCTGACAATTTTTTGAATTTTGTTTTTTCTTTCTTTCGTTTTTACTCTCGCGACGCCTCCAACCTCCTGCAAACTATAAAAATTCACAAAATCTATATATATATATAAGAGTGTATGTGCGCGTGCAAGTTGAATCGTTGCACTTATTTTCTTGGTGGATTCCCTGGAGCAAAAGATTCGTGGAAAATGCAGCGCGAAAGTACTTCGGGTCCGAGTTGCGATTTTGCTCCAGGGTGAAAAAAGAATAACGGGAGGGTAGAAAAATCGTGGTTGCGAGAAGTATATCTTCCTCTTCCCACATATATATCTATATATATATATGAGAGAAAGGATGGGTATAGAAATATGTTTAAGCGTTTCCCATTGTCGCTCTACCGAAAAACCGACAGCTGGAGAAATTCCTCCAGTTCCAAGCGATGAGGTCCTCGGCTGCGAGAGAAGAATGCTACATAAAATGGTACTCTATGGAAAATGTCGGCGCAAACCTCGTGACGAAGATTTGTGAAGGTTGTGTGTGTGTGCGCTAGCGACGTATAAGAGTCTCTCTCGCGACAAAGCGTCGGAGCGAGGAGGAATAAGAACGGAGACAAAAAAGGAAAACGTTAAAGGATGAAATAAGATAAGATAAGAGAAGAGAAGAGAAGAGAAAGAAATGAATAAAGCGTTCGGGAGCATTCGATGAAAGATTTCGATGTGATATTTGTCGAGGGTAAATATTGCTGACGTTGATCGAAATCGGTGAAGGGGGAACGTCAACCCCCTTACCAACCCCCTGTTGGTTCGGTTATGAATATAAATATCATCCACGTTCCTCGGCAACGTTCTTCGAGATCTAATAAAGTTACAGTATATATATATATATATATATATATATATATATATATATATATATATGTGTGTGTATCTAGAGGGAGAAAGAGAGAGACATATATAAATATCGACCGTGAGTGACGAGAGACAGGGTGCTTTTTCCTCTAGCGCAAAGATCGCATCGCCCGGAGATCTATAAAATTAATAATGAATTCCATAACAAGGAAAGGGAAGATAAGTCGTAGAGCAATAAATTAAAAAACTGTACTTATTCATCTTTTTCCACGATACGCCTCTCGCCCTCCCCCTCCTTCCAACTATGAAAAATGCATAAACGAGAGCTTTCGCTATTACCGGGATAATCTTTCGGTTCGTTGAATGAGAGCTGCCATTGTGCGTCTATATATATTCAACGCGACACACGAGATTCTTATTAATATTTCTACTTCATTAACTCCGCAAAAGAATTTACACAGTCACCGGACATTTCGCAAGACCATAAAAATTCTTATCGTTTACGTTGCATTTTCATTTTCACAACAATTTTCCAACCCCTAGAATTTAACTTTCCGAATTAAAATGATTTTTAGCCTTAATCGTTCCTAAAGACACTTTCTTCATCATTAATATTTTACTGTCCGAGTATTTTGCTCAACGTCATGAGAGTCCGATACGTTATCGTCGATAATTTCCTGGAACAGTAGGGAGATACGATCACACACATAACTATATACATACATACATATATATATATATATGTATCTAGTTCTCATCCTCTCGGCTCGAGCAACATAAATTCGCCGTCGTGGCACCAGAACCAGGGCTGGTTTACTCACGTAATCACGGTGAGCAAGCCATCGTGAGAATCTGGATATGCGGAGTGTGATGGGAGGGGGTGGGGGGGTGCTGGTACCAGGGTGTAGACGCGGGATTTCGGTGGGTTGGAATTGACGCAGAGAAAGGGAACGGGGAATGAGATTCTCTGATCAAGGATCGAGCACCGATGGTCCGGCGACTCGATGCAATATGCTCTTGAAACTAGCTCGCCAATAGGACCACGTCCAACTCGACGATGGACGACACCGTCCTCGAAATCAACGATCGAACGACGCTGATCGACGGATAATTCGTAACAATTAGTCGGTACGATAATGCGTCCTGTCTCCGCTGCCTCGTCCGATCAGAATTTATCGCTCGAAGACATCGACGATACAGGACGTTGTGACTTGAAATTAAGGGTGGTTAAAAAAGAAAAGCGTTGTTTTTTCGGGGGGAAGACAGTCAAAGAGGGAAAAATTAGCTTGTCCGTTTTTTGTTTTGCCAAGTTGTCTCTCTCGGTTTGTCGAGTTGTTTAATTATAACCACCGCGGTTGTTATTACGCATTCCCCCCCCCCCCCCCCCTCCTCGACCCACTCTTCGTACAGCGACATGTCGGACACGAGACCCTATAAACCTCTGTCTACTCGATAACGCATACTGCCGGGTATATATAACGGCACGAGAGTTTGTCGGCTCATACCAGAAGCACGGGGTAGACATTCTATCGTGTACCATGGTGCCACTCGAGAAACTCTCGAAACTCTCGAATCAACTCCGCGAAAGCGGCGCTACGTTACCCCGTACACCATACCTACCCGTTTCCATCTCCGAGCTACGGCATACACTCGTGCGCCAAACAGCAAAGAGGAAGGAGAACATAGTAACGACTAGTTCAACGGGGATAACCGAGATACTCTCGCGAATTGCAAACGATACAAACTCCGAATGTGAGAAAACAACCGAGATATTCAACCCCCTCTCTACGAATAATTATAATTTCACGAAGCAATTGAAACAATAACAAACGCGAGTACGATGAGCTTCTGGGTTAACGTTGAAATATTTCAATATTCTCGTATCGATACTGGACGCGTGATAGAGATTGATAAATAAAATAGTGATAAGAGAAAGTAGATGAAGATAAAATAACGGTCGAAACGAGGTGAAACAGAGGTCAGGCCCCTCAGTGATCTCGTTCCCCGATTACACCTTGCTCTCTCTCTCTCTCTCTCTCTCTCTCTCTCTCGAGTTTCGTAAACGATTCTACTTCAGACATGCATGAAAATTTCACGAAATTCGATTATTTTCCATCCCGGGGAGAGACTAGCATGGGCGTCGGAGCAGAGGTAGGCCCTGGGGTAAAGCGGTTACGTTGTTATGGATCTACGATGGTAGAAACGACTCTCTGGCAGTCGGACCGCCTCGTATATACGCCGGAAGTGGAGTATTCTTCGCTCGCTAGTACAGTTATAAGGCGCTGGTGTACATTTGCCGCACACGTATAGAGGGAGGTAACGGAACACACCCTTAGGTTTTGCGAACACGTCGAAGCAGCTTTTCCATTGCAACGAGGGATAACGTTCGTGCTCTGCAACACTAATAACAGTAACAATGGCGATAAACGTCTTTATTATCCGGGACGCGCAGCGTTCGAAAGTGGTACAGGGGTGGACGACGAGGGGTTGGCTCGATCGTGACGGGAGAAAGAGAGAGAGAGAGAGGGAAGAAGGGAGTGATGCCGGAACCGGATAAGGCAAACGAAGTAACAAATTCGTGGAAATGGCATCTCGCGATACCGCAGCTGGTGATTCGCGCGAGTATCAGCGAATAGCGCGCATGCGCAAATGATTCGCGTTGAACGAACCTTCCTCGGGTCTTTCCCTCTAGCGTCCTCTTCTCGAAGTCTCCCAAACGGGCTAGGTATTGGACGAAATGCCGATTTATCGCTGGTACTTCGCGGACGAAGCAATAATTGTCCCTTCGGCGAGCACAAAATTATAGACGGACGGTGAACAACTTTCGAGGGTACTTCAATCACGGTGAACGACGCGCTTGAGTACGCCCGATTGCGTTCGAACGTTTGGACGAAATCGCGCGGGACGTTACCGGTAGGTACTCGTCGAGTTCGTGTTACGGGCCGATACCGCTTTGCTCGTCTCCATTCGGTTTGTGTCAGCGATTCAAAGGGTTGAAAACGGAGCGATGCTTAAAGGGATGTTTTTCAAATAAGATAGTGGTGGCTTCCGTGAAAATGGAAAAAAAATTATGCTATTGGTAAAAATAGTGAAAATCTTTGAATGGAATGAAAAAATGATGTAATTAGAGGGAATAAAAAAATAATACCGATGTAGAAGAAACGAACGTAATCGTTAAAAAGATTCCAATGAAAAAATGTTTGCATCTAAATATTTTTGCATCTAAGACCATCACGTTGTACGCACGTAATTGGATCGAACCCCTTTAATTATTCTACAATTACCAACTTCACCACCTAAATTAACAAGACTTCTCGAAGTCGCTCTATACAAAAATAATTAGTCGAAAAAGAAAGTGGACCTAATTAGTCGCAAACGAGGGCATGCGCAAACGTAATGGGCCCCGGCTCGGATGACGAGTGACAGTTTTTATCGAGTATTCGGTCACTTACCGACGGAACGTAGCAATGTTTCATCATATTCGGCTGAACGAATCACCAAATGGGCTTTTCGCATCTAGTCAGCCATCAATTTCCATCCGCGCATATTAGATAAGGCTTTATGCTCTCGGGAGCACACAGCGCGTACCGTTCGCACGCGTAACCGCGAAACTCACGCTGACGGAAAACTCTATGCGGTCCGCAAATGAACAACGCGTAACCATTGTGTTGCTATTTGCAACCGAGAGGATACAGAGAGACTAGATCATGTTCGTATACGATCGAGTGCACCCGGTAGATAATCTCTATGCATCGCGTTATGTACCGTATAGCGTTGGCGTCGAAGCTAGTACGTTTCACCGGCCGAATTATTAGCGTCGAGTTTGACTGGTGAATGAACGATTAAGGTGGTTTTACCGGTACAACGAAGTCACGAACCCTAGTGACTATGCATTGTAAATTAAACCACCCCTCTAACCCCTCCACCTAGTGAAATACAATAATAATTAGTAGCGCGAATAATTGAGAATTTTAATCACTCGACCCGGATAACTGCTCGGAAATGAATAATAACGTGATATACATCCATGCTTATAAATACACGAGCAATTTAGCGAAAATCCAATCGGACGTTGATAACGTTACAAACATATTCATTCTATGGTACACGTGTCACATTGAACAAATGTTGTTCGCACATGACGAAAAAAACAGTAAATAAAGAAAAGAGGAATAAACTTTAGAAACGAAAATGGGATTCGAGACAATTTTGGGAACTGTAAAGGAGGGATGATCCCGTCCGACAGAATTACGGTACGCGTGCCGAGATCACTAAATTTGATATGATAATTGCCATTGGCCGTCGATTCGTCGCCGGAGGGGTTTGGTCCGTTGAGTGGATAGCGTAGCGAGCGAGGATCCGGGAAGGATGGGTGGTCGAAGGGTGAAACCAAGGTGGTGGGCGGGGGGGGGGGGCTAGTTGTCCATATATTACTGTGTACCACGGGTATTGTGGCATCGATGTGAACGACGAAGGGCTCGGCGTGAGCCGAGTGGAGGTGGTTAGGTGGGGTGGTCATGGAGACAGAGATAGATGGGGGTGGCCACCCTTGCCAAGCTCGATCGTGTACGTATACGTTCGTATTTGCTACCGAGCTTCATACACACAGTCGAGAGAATCGTCACATCGACCGTATGCAACGTGGCTCGCATGTTTGTAACAATACAGTGGCGTATGCGCCGAATGCATACGGAATGATTTGGCTTTAACTTTAACAGCCATTGCACGGTCACTCATGGAGGGGGGTGAAGTGGCGGGGGAAGGGAGTAAATTCAAGTCGTCTCGACAACGGCTCGCGATCCAATAACGAATTTCAAATATCTTTTGTCTCTGGTATCGGATAACTGTGGGTCAAATATTACACACGCGAACGTGTGTCTCTATCGCTCCTCGTCTAATCTACGCATTCGTTCATGCGCTCGCGTTTTCGAGCGTGTATGAAATTCTCAAAGCGACCGAAACGTAGGAACCCTCGATATATGAATATAGAACTGTATCGCGAGTGTGTTCTATGTATTACTCTCGCAACTGCAGAGAGAGAGAGAGAGAGAGAGGGAGAGATGCCTCTTTGCCCCAAGTACGCACATCGCGCACTCGACTCATTTCCGCTTTCATCTCGATGCGATATACGCGAGAGCGTATACTCGATCGACTCTGTCGGTCTCTCGATGGGCCAACCTCTATCTCCCTCTCTCTCTCTCTCTCTCTCTCTCTCTCTCTCGCGTGTGACCTGCAGGGGTTGAAATTCTGTCGGCAGCCGCCTTTATGGAAAATTTCCGTAACCGTATTGACGTAAACAGGGGTGAAGGGGGAGGGACTATACGTGAGCGCGATTCGAACGCGCGAATGCCCCGGTTGTGTGCGCGGAAGTCGAGAGGGAGTACTGATCGTTCGGTTCATCTTGAACTCGCTCTCTCTCTCTCTCTCTCTCTCTCTCTCTCTCTCTCTCTCTCTCTCGTATGATCAATTAATCCAATCTATCTTGCAGCAGTAACGAGATTGTGTGCGTTACCATGGTTGAACACGTAATAATGCAACATTGGTCTAATGTCTCGTGCGAACAGTGTTTACCCAATTATCGAACGGAATATTGCGACTGTCGAGGGGAGAAGCTCGAGGGTAGTTTCTTCAGGGTAGACACTTGGCTTAAAGCGTTGAAAATGTTTCACGGGGGGAGAGGGTTGATAAATTAAAAGGGTTTACTCATCGAGCGTACTCGAGAGAAAATGAGGTAGTAAAGCCAGAGAGCGAGAGCAAGAGGGGATGGGGGTGAGCAAGAGAAAGAATTGTAGGGGTTGAACACGATGAGGACGCGAATGAGTAAGAGCGAGAAGTGGTGATGAGAAAGTGGAAAGTTCGGTCTTTAACCGACGATGAAAACGACAACACCGAGCGTCGGAGCAGACCGAAAATGGCATTGGGGGGGGGGCGGAGGGGGTTGGTGTGGTACGAGAGACAATGCGAACGGGGATACAGTTGGTTTTTCCGTAGCACTCTCACCCCCTCTTACAGTACATCTACCCCGTACCAAGTGCAACCCACTCATCCACCGGAACTCCACTCTCTTTGCCCAACCCTTTCTCCTTCAGTACACTAGACTTCGACCGAACCGTAGCACAGTCCCCAACTACCACGAGACCTCTAATTACAATACGGGACTTTCGCATATTTATGCCAACCCCGAGGCGCTTTGGCCGAACGGGACGGCAGAGGGAGAAAGAGAGAGAGAGAGAACGACCTTAACCAACTCGCTATTCCTTTGTCACTTGCTGTGCATCTCGCTGCTTCGTACCTTTCAGTCCTCTCTCGTACTTGATCCGACCTTTTTTCTTACGAATCACCGAACGTTGCAATTCAAATCTAGCGTAATTATAGCTCGGCGATCATTCGAACTGTCCGAACTTCCGTTACGACGGGAATTGGGCGATCATTGTGGTCATTTCTTCTTTTTTGACGTTACGATCGATATTAGAGGGTCCCGGCCACCCCTGACGTACGTTTCGGATAGATCGCCTTAATTTCTCGAAGGGGAATGTTCGTTCGATCGTCGTTGATTATTGCTATTGCGTATAACTCACACTGACGAGACCCACTAACTCGTATTCTCCATGTTCCTGGGAAGAGCCAATAAGCCCGGCTTCCTGGTGGTGGTGGTGGTTCCAAACGCGTGTCTGAAAGACTTGAGAAATGAGCGAGCTGGCGCGAAACGAGCTCGAGTAATTACGAATAACTAGACTCATCTCGGGGGCACCGTTTGCACCCGGAGAGCTCCTCGCGTTTTCGCGCCCTCTCTGTGGCTCGTCGCGGTACGAGTCTCCAGTGATAAATCGAGCCGGGTGGTTGGTGGAAACGCGACGTGACGGCCGCTAGGTAACGCTTTCTCCCCCTCTCTCTTAACACACGCCCTCTCTGTTCGTTCTCGCTACGTTTGTTACCACGACACCGTTTTCTCTCGTTTATTAAGGATCCACTCTAGCACGAAATGATGAAAGATCGTCATATTTGCTGCTTTGCTAACCGTGCACCGTGCGAGACCGAGCTAAATTAAGTCACTCGAGAATCTCTCGGGTCAACGCGCACCCTCCTCCACGTAAAAACGTATCCGCGTATCGATATATCTTTTTTTTAAATCCCCGGTGTAAACCTCGATCGCGACATGAAAATTGCATCGCTCGACGACGTCGGGAATATAAACATCTACCAAAATCCTCGCTCTTAATTTCTGTCAAGCACCCATCCATCCTTAACAGCAGCGTGTGTTTGCTCTGGACCACCTTTTTTTATTTTTATGATCGTCTATCTACCGACGACGATGACACTTTTTGTGCCGAGAAACTCGAGCTAACGCCGGAGAAAGTTGGAGAGGGGGTTGGTAACCCCTTGAAGCACGCAAAATGCTGTCGCTTACAGTCATATCATAACCATGAGTGGAACGATGACGGTCCACGTTGGATGGAAACGAGCAGCTTGCTTGGGTCAGAGCAATTTAAAGTGAACGGAGTGTATGTGCGGTACTCGTACGGCATCCCTACCACACCCCCCTTTCCTCTATGTATATATACACCCCATGTAGATATATATACCCAGTATCTCGTACAGTTTCGAGGGAAAAGAAGAAGCAGCAGCCTGATCTTATCGACGGATGCTCCGTTGCCGCTTCCACACTGATACGCTAGCTCCCCCTCCCCTTCCTCCTGCCCCTATACCTATCTCTCGCTGGCCAAACGGTATTAGCCACCATACCTACCCTTGCTCCAAGATTATACCTATATGCGACCCGTATACGCTATAACCGAGATCCCCGACGAGCTGCACCTTCCCTCGGGGCTTTCGGGAGATTTGCATAACCCTTCTGCTCTAAACAGGCTGCAGGCAGACCCATCCGAGTGGTCCGAGGGCAAAGTGAGATGGTCGAAGGGACCCAAGGATGAACGGGTAGAAAGGGGGGGGGGGCAGAAAGTTAGGGACGTTGGACGATATGTGGGTTGAGAACCGAATTACCGCTATCACGGATGATAATTCGTTCATCCTATTATGCGAGAAGAATTTTCACGAGTAATTCCGCCCTCCGGGTTGAAAAATCGCGTCTTTTAATCTCATAATCGCATCTTTACCTTTATGTTCGACTACGGGAAAATTCTGAACCTAGTAATATTTTTGTTGAAAGATATTCGATTAAAAAAAGAGAAGAGAAAAGAGGAAGATAAATGTAGAGAAGTGTGAAATAGAAAAGGCGTTGGGATCTGGCGAGTGGATCCAGCCGGTGGATAGATACCAGCCTCCTACGATCGTGCGCAACGTTTCGATCGTCCGGGGCTTTCTTGCAAAGCATTTTCCATGATGACGGAAAGCTCGTTACGATTCTCGGTTAGAAGAGGATTCTCGAGAAGCTCTCGACCCCGGGTCATTGGGCGCTCACTAGGGCATGCGGACGTTCCTCGAAACGATCCTTTCGTAAGTACTCCTCCAACGTCGCGACCATACTGCCTTCGCGAACCTTAAGATTTATCGTAATACATGCCCTGCGTACAAGACAACTCCCGTAAAGCCCTTTCGAGCGTATTATGAAAATGCACTCTACGGTTAAAACAGCGATACAACGCTGCGCCGAGCATCGAAACCGTGTTATACGAGCCACCCTGTAAAATCTTATGAGGGCGAGCCTTTATGCGAGTGGAATGTTCGAGCGAAATAATGCTCGGTGTCGTTGTATCCACTGTGGTTGACTCAACGATTTTCAGATAAAAAAACCATGAACACCGTTCTAAATTAAAAGTACCCCCTCCCTGTTCATACAACCCTCCTGTCCATTCGAACATGGCAGATAACAACGTGAGTTAGATCACAATGTTACCCCGTCGTGACGTTGACAAACAACCCGATCTCGACTCGGCGCATGCCGGGTTCCATTCATAATCGTGAAATGAACGGTTTCCATCCCCGATACGTCCCTACGTAACTTCGTCGCATACATCGGTGGTATAAAGCGACATTTAAACGGACATGTCCAAGTGCGCCGGTGAGTATCCGCGAGGTCCTCGGTTGGGACACGGCGTGTGTACAAGAGAGAGAGAGAGAGAGAGTGAGAGTGGCCCCCGCGGTTTTCCGCAACGAAGCACGCGTCCTCCCGCGTTCAGTTACACGTGTACACAGCGGTATTTCGGTACAGTCGATCTCACCGGCTGATTCACGCGGGTAAACGCCGGGGAATCTCTCTCTTCTGGTGACCAGACCTGGTCACCAGTGAGGGCTCTCTCGTGCTCGTTCGCACGTGGCGAACCGAAATTTCCGGTGGTGGTGAAGTCATCGACCCACACCGTCACGGAGCTGGGAACACGACGGTTGGGAAACAGGCCTGTGCACTACCCTACCCTACCCTAACCCACCCCTCCTCCTTCCACCGATTCGAGAGCCTGCGACTGTACCAAGGGTGGTATAACCCCGGATAGTTCGGGCGTGCCTGAGTGCAGTTGTACACGTTGAGTCGTCTATATACTGCAACGTTCGTTATATACAAGCGACATACGCGTATCGTGAGAGAAAGCTGAGTTGGTGTATGTGCGTGTGTGAGAGAGCGAGAGAGGGTGAACGGTGAGATGTGTTGGCCCGAGAGCATCGAGGCAATTTGTCACCTGTACCGACGCCGGGCGCGCCCGTGGTCGCTCGTTTGATGGGCTTAGATTAATTACCCCTGTCGGTGGATGCGCGTGTGCGCGCATGCACCGTGCATCCACTATACACATGCTCGGTTCTTGCCGTATAAACCCCAGACCGGATCCGTAAGCGCGTTTAATGCACGTACGTTGTTGCTCCCAAAACTACGTAGGAGGATCTCGGTCTATCCGATTCGCCAACTCCATATCTACCAACTAGGTGTGTATAAACTCGTACCAAACCAGCCTCTCCTGGAACAGGTTAATCCGTGTGTGATCCACGGTGGTTTCCGATGAAAACAATACGAACCCACTCCCATTTACTCCGCGTATAAACTTCTCTCTGTATCAAAAATATAAAACCCCGTCATCCACTGGTGATAAGCTCGTCGGGTGTTTATTTTGAAACGGACGCGAACAATTCCGAAACGTTACCGGGATGTTCAACGGGATGGAAGAGTCTCGTGTTCGATTAATTTTTTTTCGTTGGGTAGTGTTTTCGGCAAATCCCTCTAGGTGGCGTAAACTTGACGAGCGTAATTCCAGCTTCGTGACGAGTGACGGGTACGCTCTAGCTCGTGTCCACTGGGTAAACGCGTTCTAATGTAATCCTTTTAAACCGTACGCAGCATTTCCCGCTTAATCCTACGGTAAAAAGATACCATGGAAGAACAAAATACCCTCGTTGTATCTACGACTCCCTGGGCTCTGCCTCGTTTTACCGACAACTTTTTCGTCCATCATCTTGTTCCCCAAGTTTTCCATCAATCCGCGTTGTAACCTCATTCGCCTCTGCGTCTAACGTTCCTTCCTCTGTAAATCGTGTGATCTAATTGAGTCGTGAAATACATCGACGACTGGCACGCACAAAAACCTTTTTCCAAATTTATTCCAAATTCAGTTCGTGCCACGTTGAATTTTCGGAGCACATCAGATTTCGTGAACTTCTGGCTTATTTAGGTATGTACATAGTATATCACGGATAAAAGTTTTCGCCCGTAGGAGTTTATATCCGGATGCGGAGAGTTTCAGAGGAGCTTCGTGCCCTCGGTTTGCGAAGCTTTCGGCGAATTGGTCCGTACGCGAAATACGTCGAGACGTGGGGGATGAAAGGTTCGAACGCGTAGAAGGGGATGGTGGTATCTGGTTGAAACAGTGGGCTATCGAACTTCGTCAGCCGAGTAAAGTAAGCGAGGAGAGAGCTCGATTCATTATTAATCGGACTGATGGAAGCTCGACGGTCGGACAGGAATGGTTTTCGCGATACGGCCGACTCTCGGCCCGGCTCCTATTTATTGTTCTCCTTTGTCTTCTGGTCTTTCTATTTCCTCGACCGCCATCTTATCCCTCACGGAAACGTATACCGGGCGAACTGCATTTACTTTTCATTATCAAACATCCTACGTGTATTTCGTATAACACGCTGTGCAGATTCTCCTACATTACCAAAGCGCGGCATTCCCTCGGTATCGTGTGCGCACGCATCAAAGATCGTTGGCCGGAAGATTAACTTCCTTTCAGACGTTCTCAAATATTTAACCCGTTCAGGATGAATATTTGAAGGCGCATCTACGCTTTTTGTTCTTTTCTTACCTTCTTTTCTCGAAACTCGGTCTCTTACGTTGCCAACCACCTGCCACCGATGATTTCATCCCGACTGCACACTAACACAGGTACATAGACAGAGGGTTGCGGTAAGCCACCTGAGGAAACTGGGCAGGACTTACAGTTTCTACTCCTAGCGAGCGAAACTAGGTACGTGGCGAGAGAGAGAAGCTCCGGGTAACTGAGAACTTGGAATAAGGAAAGGCCAACGAAGGCAAGAAGGCTTTGTTGTTATACGCTCCAAAGTTACTGCATCGAGGTTCCGCGAAGTGTCGGTAGCTTAAGGTTGCCCAAGGGTATTTTCGCGAAAGAAGGGATCAAGGAAGAGTTCACGCTGTTACCACAATACCGGCTCGCTTTTATGATACCGCGAGAGCAACGGTATTCTCGTCATTAAGGGTCATCAGCGATGCGTACCTTTCCTTTTTTTTAACTCACTCATACTTCTCGGGTTCTCCTAGGAAAAAATAAATTTTTCCATCTATTTTCTTCTTTTGTATATGTTTTTCTTTGATCATAGAGATTCAAGTCTTTCGTATATTTTGGGAACTGACGAACTTGATACGTTTGTGAACTTCATAAGAAATAATCCAATTATTCGTTTTTTTTCAATCGAGAACTGAATCCATAACGTTGTTCAACGAGAATTGATTATTTTCCCATTCCAGTTTTCTAGACAACGATTATTTATTAGGAAAACGCGTTCGACACGCATTGGCTTTTTGCTGGCTGACGTAACGTGGTACAGAGCGAGGTAGTATACGGTTGGAGTAGAATGCAAATTGAAAACCGATAACCGAAGCTCTAGCGGTGTATAAAAGTACAGTACGCAGTGGTGTATGACGGTATATAGCACGTGACCTAGCCCAAAGGGTCGTAGCTTTTCACGCGAGGTTGCGTCGGGCCGCGAGAGCCGTCGGAGGTCCGGCTGTTCGATGGCGTGTACGAACGAAAAATCGAAGGGTATATAGCTACGGTGAAAACTACTTTCGTCGCGAGCAACTTTATGTACGCGGGAATGCCGGTGTTATATAAAAAGGGTGAGGGCGGAAGACGAATCCACCGTAGAAACTAAAGCCGAAGTGTCGAGAGAGGGAAGAGGGTTGAAGTGGTAGACGAGGAGTTGGAGGGGGTTGATAAAATATTTGCAAGGCGAAGAGAACGACACCTTGAGCATAGGTGGAAGAAGGATCATCATCAGACAAGAGGGATAAGCCCAAAGACACACGAAAATGGATAAGCGTTGCACCGTGGTAGGGTAGAAGTGAGCGTGTGCAAGCATGAACCTCAAGCCCTGTTCTCAACGTGCGTTGCAAGAGTAATTCCCTCTCTCGGCTAGAAACTCGTTATTAAACAAACAAAAAATATATATAAATCCCGCGCGTGTGCTAATAATTTTCTACAATGGTTCATCAAGCGTGTATTCGTCGCTAGAAAATTGTTCAAGTCGTACGAAAGGGTTAAATTTCCATTCCGATAAAAAAATCACCAGATAAAGTTGACGTCCTTAGATTCCCGAGCTCTCGAGTTAGGTTTCTCGCTAAGAAGACTTACGTTGAAGACGCAACGGCGTGGGTGTCTTTTGTAGTACACGAAAGATACTACCCTTACGTTGGTACGTACAACAACGTATACCTTGCTACGAGAAGATGGAAAAGCCACTGTAAACCATTGCGAAGACGACGTAGGGCACGCTTTTCCGACGGTGCGACGCTCTCGTGGTTCGTATCTGTTTATCTTCTGGCTTCTCAGACGTTCCTCATTCCTCTCTCGTTCTCTCTTTCTCTCTCATTCACGAGCTTTCGTTGCTCTCTCTCCCTTACCAACCCCCTACTCATCCCCTTCAAGCGAATCTCTTCTTCCCTCGTTCGCTTTACCCTTTCGTTCTCGTTCTCGTCTTCTTTCACGTCTTCGTGCTCCCTTGGGTGAAGCGAATAGAGGAAGGTAGGGGAGGGGGATGAAAGAAGGTTGGGGGATGAACGAGATGAGGGTAGCGCGTAATACGCGACTTCTCCGTGCGTATTAAAATCACAGTCTCTCAAACTTTCCAGGCAATTTCTACGCCCTTGCTGCGCCTCCTCGCTCCCCCCTACTGCGCTCTCACCCGCAGGTTGAGCCGAGAGCTTTTCACCCCCAATTTTCCAACGTCCAAGTTGCCCGTTTCTTGGTGCCTCGACGCTCTATATTCCACTCTCGAGGAATCGCTTGAGTTCACGTAGACACTATCTCGTATACGCAAGCGTGTGATAAGCTACCGAGAAAGATCAGCGCCCCATGATAGAGGAACATTATCGTAGGAGCACATAAGATGAGAGAAAAGCTAAGCGAATTCGGTGTTGTATCGTCTCGGGTAATATCAAGGGAGATACGGATCAATTTGAGCGAGCCTCCGCTCGGTTCAATCCCGCGGGACGATTGAAAATTGACAAGCTGATGACAAAGCATGTTGAGGCTGCGACCATTTTTAACGGCCCATCATTGTCTCGTATACGTCGGGCGAATATTGTGTATTGATTGGTACAATAGCTAGCGAGCTAGTTTATAAACCGAAGGCTAACGATAAATAATGAAAATATAGATTTTTTCTGGTTTTTGTTAATTTTTCGGTTTTAATTTTCGCCCAGAATTATGCCTTTTGTTGCTTTCCAACTGTTCCCAAGCTTTCTCCCATTCACAAATCTCCGAAAGCCACGATAGCTATATACGTCGATTAATCCAGACAATGCACGAGTTAACGATCATTCGCTCGGGGTGTTTTATAATTGATCGACGTTTGTCGTGATTTCGAAGCCGTCCCGGACCTTTGTCCATGGTCGGTGAAAGAACGTGAAGAAGAAGGGAATGACCGGTTTCGTTCAATGTTTCGAAAAGTGCACGAGCGTCGATAAGGCGTTCTTTCTATTGCCGCAGGAGACTCCCACGACCCTTTATAACGGTCGATAGAGAAACGAAGTCAACGATCGAGGTTTACCACAATTTGGGTCGGCTGATTCAATAGGACGGAGCAAAGGGTTCGAGATTCGTAACGCCGGGAGAGGATGTCCGAGTACGATTTCTTCCCTCTTCCACCCCCAGAATTCGTGTGCGATTTAGCGAGCGATTGTCTTTCGGTTGAATGCAACGATAGGACCCCGAGAGGGTCGAGGAGACCGAGGGTGCACAGCTGCGAAGAACCCCGCGGGGAAGTCTACATAGAGAACTGGAGACTCGTGCTCTATGGACGATTTTCCTGCGCTGCGACTCTGCCGCTGGGACGTTTTTCTTCCGATATTCGATTTCGAGAAGTCTCTTTTTCCTGTCTCGAGGTCCGATAAACGACATCCTGATAAACGATCATCTTCGGGGGGGGGGGGGGAGGTTAAAGATCATACTCGCCATCCTTGAACAACCCCCAAATACATACAAATACGAAAAAAAAATTTAAAAAAATTGTTCAAAAATTCTTTGAAAAAATATTAATTAAAAATAATTTCTTGGATTTCTTTGGCCGGCTCTCGTTGCTCGCATCGCAATTTCAGGCCAAGAAATTACAAACTTGATAAAATCATCGGAACATTGCGTATAACCCGCAGGTACTGCGCTCCTTTACGCTGTAAATTGTAAAAAAAAGAAAAAAACACTCACATTCTTTTGAGCCATACCGCAATTTACATATTTTTCAAATTATAATAGTCTTTTCCGAGGGAAGAAACGGCAGCGTGATGGGAGGGGGTAGGAACAATGAATTACGTGCGCTATCGCTTTGTTGTAAATATTACGTCGGAAAATGAGTCTGAAGAGCAAGTTTGCAGTACAGAGACTCGGAGGTCTCTTTCTCTTTTTTCTCCCTCTTATGCCTGCGAAATACCTTTCTCTCCCTCTTTCCCACTTTCGTACCTTCCGTTCACCGTACTGTTACCTGCAATTTTCCTCGTTCCAAAATGCTCGAGTACACCGGAAGGTTTCTCAAGACGTGCCTCTCTAGCCACCCCTAAGCTCACGGGGGTTGCGAAAGCGAAATTTGCGTGTATATAACCGAGCGAGAGAGAAAGAGATATTTTCTGCCCCTACGTATATATATATATCGTAACCTATACAACCCTTGAACACGTATATATGTATAACGTGCAATCGCAAGGATAGTAAGGGTCGCGTGAAGGGGTGAAAGGAGTGCAAAGCGTCGGGTCGACGGGGCCTTGGTGTAATTAAGCGAGGTAATACATCCTGAAAGGGGGGCCTCGTCGAGGTCGCGGCAACTTGGATCCTCCGCTTTTCCACCACTGATTCTCCCCGTCGTGCGATGCACCGAGGGGTGCGCTACGACACCAGAAGGGCAGAATGAGGTATCTATAGTCTTGGGTTTGCGAACGATAGTCTCGAATACCGGATCTTCCGCACACATTGTATGCAACCTCTCGTGATTCTCTAGGGGTCGACTCCCATCCCCTCCTCCACTCCTCCCACTACATCTCTTCGCCAAGATGCTCACGAAAATCGGGGGTGTCTCTCGCCCGAGAGCACACTCGATCTTCGAGCCATAAACGCGCGAAAGCTTCTCACACTATTTCTCTCTCTCTCTCTCTCTCTTTCTCTTGAGAAAGCTAGCGCTCTCCGCTCTCGTTGCTGATCACCCAGACACTAAATTGCCTTCTACGACGACCTCGCATAATCTCGGAAGTAATCTTCCTTGGCGAGCGCGGAATATACTTGCGGTTGCGCCGCCGTCGACGAGGGCGGCCTATATAACGATATTTCCTTTGCATGCCGAGCTCGGATCTAACGGTGCATATTCTCCGACGTCATATTTATTCACATATAGGCATACGTACGTGCGAATGTAGGTATTCACGTATATATCCTCTTTCTTGCGATTATGATTTTTTCCCACCCTTCTGTTCCACCCTTAATATAAATTTTCATCTCGTTGTTTAAAATTTAATTTTCCTTACAAAAATCCATCAATTGTTCTCATTTCTATAAATATGACGATGTTTTTTAAAAATATTATTTTGCAGAAAAATTAAAATTCACCCTTAGACGCGTACCGACAAAATTCAAAATATCGTCATCCCTCAAACAGACATTTATTTGTTCAATTATTAAAAGATATATAAATCATATTTAAATCCCGTAGACTATTGCAATTAGATTTTTCAAAATATCTCCATCTTCGTATCCATCGCCCGCCCTTATTCTTATAAAGAACGAGAGAAAATGTATATATAAAGAAGGATCGCGTCTATCTCTCTACTCGTTTCGCGGCTTTTTCAATGCCCGTCACGAGAGACACTACGCCGAGCGAGATAAATTACATTTCGACTATCCTCATCCTCATCCCTTCACCCACCACCATTTCACCGAAGTACGTCGAGATGATCCAACTTGACGCTCGTTCCACTGTCGCCGTTGGGCTCGAAATGCCACACGTGCCACATTCGACCCATTGAACAATGTGTGTTTCTGCACGAAAATACTCTCGCACTTGTTCACGGTGTACGCGTTACCGATTCCGATAGTTGGCCATTTTTCAAGACTCCACTGACATTGACGAGATATCGAATTATTCCTTGAGCTTTTTTGTCCTAGCGTCGATGCAAAAACTGTCCCCTCGCACAAATGCATCCTCCCGAGTTTCTTTCATATTTATCTTCCCTCGGACGCTTTTCCTTATTTTCAAATCTAGAGCGAAAGATAAATGTTTTTTTGCCCAGTCGCAACAGCGATGAATAAAAAAAACGTAAAACGAAGCATTCCACGATGCTCGATATACTTGACGACTTGATATTATTATTATACTCGAATAGTGAGGATAGGGGTGCAAGATATATATTTGCACAAACATGTGTAATATGAAACTTCGCGATATATTACGCTCGCTATTTTCCTCCGTTGGAGAGAGAATTGCATCGTAAAATCTCTGAGCGAAGGAGGCTCGGAAAATTGTCTCTCTCTCTCACTCTCTCTCTCTCTCTCTATAGCTGCATTTCCTTCATTTTCATACGCCTTTTATTTTCCTCAAGCCCATACGTATCATCGTATAAACTCTCTCCATTTCCTACTCCTCTTCTCTCTCTTTCTCTCTCTCTCTCTCTCGCTCACTCGTTTCAATCCTCCGACATAGGCCGGTGATGTTCCATACACGCAGCAAGGAGGACGATATTTAACTTTATATGAATATTTGCGGAGGCACGATATGAGATTTGCGCTTTTTGAGCTCTAAGTACAAGGCGAGACGAGGCCCGCACATGCGCGCTCAGGACCGTACGATCGCGTTTTCCTTCCCAAAAACCAACCCGGATTGTCCCAAACCTGAAAGAAATTTGTCTGACGTCGTACTGTCCTATATCTACTTGTAAATCAAACGAGAGCTCCAAATGGACGTTCGCAAAACGCACGAAAATATTTTTATCGAGAATAAACAAGCAATAAACCGTCAATTATGAAATTAACAAAAAATAATACAAAAAAATATCACCATTTCAGGAAAAATTAATTAAATCTCGTTCAGATCGTTCCCCCGGGAGTAGAGACAATGATATTAATTCGTAGCAAAGCGGCCTGACGCGAGTAAAAAGTACAAAAATCAGAAGGGATGAAAAATGAAAAAGGAAATAAAAAAAAAAATACAGTAATTACAAGGTTGATACGAGGGAAAAGGGAGTTCGGTCATGAAGCTACCGAGTACCCCGAAACCCCTGAATCGTCGAGAACACTCGGCACATTCGGGCTCTCTCTTACGGTATTCGACCGTGTATTTACCGGGAGCCTTGCGTAGGTCGTTGCTGCTGCCGCTGCCGCGATATCGCGAGTACTCGACCCTCTTCCTTTCCGCACACATTATGTATTCATTATGTGCGCTACATACGGCATGCATTCATGGATATATTATATGGTACGCATAAGTATGTACAAGTTAAACATGGTATATCTCGCGTATATGCGAAACGCGAAAGGGGGCGAGATATGGAGAGGGTTGAGGATGAACGAGTGAGAGCGGAACGAGGGCGGATATGTACTTCGTGTACATTCGCCCTGACTATAGTGACTTCATGGATGAAACTCTAGTGGCATCCACCCTACTTCCTCCTTGTCAAACCACGCCACTACCCCTTTCTTGCCACGACCCTCTCTCCCTCTCTTTCTCTCTCTCTCTCTTTCTCGTTTGCGCTCGGTCTTTTCTCGCTCTCTCTCTCTCATTTTTTCCCTCCATTCTCCACGATTTTCCAGTTAAAAAATCATCCTACCCCTCGCACTACGGACATGTCACGAGGACACGCCTCGCGCAGTTTTCTGATACACGTTCATTTTTTTCGTTCAATTTCGTAGCGTAAACTTCGTCGTGATAAATCGTTGAAAGAGAAGAAAACAAGTTTTACCCGAAAGAAGGGACGAGACAGCGATTTCTCTATTTGTTCGTATTTATTGAAACAACGCGTTATAATTCTTGAAAATATCTTTATTTGTCTTTCGCATTGTTCGATTCGGTTCCCTGAATAACAGTTTTACCCAGTGGAGAATTCAGTTCGTAAAATCCGTAACCCAACGATAGCGTGTTACGTCCGGAGATTTCGAAGATGGAAGAAAAAAGAGTGGAGCTCGCCCTCGAGGGTTGGTAATCGCGAGGAGGATGAAGAAGTAGGGGGTAAGAAACAGAAAAAAAAACAGGACGCTAGTGGAAGTTACACCGGATGCGGAACGGGAAGATGAGGAAGCAGGGAATAGCGGATGGATAAGGTCGAGAGCCAGAGGTCGCGAGAGAACGAACGGGAGGGCGATGGAGAGAGAGAGAGAGAGAGAGAGAGAGAGGGAGAGCGGAGAATATTCGGAAAATTACTTTGCCGATTATCGTCGGCCGGCCCTTTGAACGCGAAGCAGTTCGTCATAATCCTTTCAGTCATGCAACTTCCTTTCATCTCGACCGGCCGGTGTGGAATAGAGAGACGGTTTTAATAGAGACCACCCCATCCCCCTTCTACCAACCCCTTCTATCTCCGCTGACCCCCCACCCACCCCTTGCCCCCCGTCACCTCTCGCCCTTGGCGAGGCCGCCGTTCTTTTAGCCCGGTCTCTTCTTTCCCCCCCCCTCGCCTTTCCGTTTCCGCCGCGTTTCGATCCTTTTTTCTGTCTACCTTCACGGCCCTAATAGCTATACGCGGGCATACTTCGTGTTCATTCCTCGCCCATCATCGTCATCATTATTATTCCTTATTATTATTATCGTACTTCTCTTCACGCCCAAACTGACGTTTGCACGAATAAATCGACAAATTTATAAATTATCTCGATAATAATAATTCATCGATAATTTTACCATCGATGATTTTCGATCGAACTTCTTACTTTGCTTTTCCCTTGATTCTTCGAAACAAAAATCAATATTAAAATAATCTCTGTTCCTACAAAGATTTTTTTTTGTATTCGGATCGATTGTTTTTTTTTTTATCGAAATTCAAGGTGAAGAATTCAACCGTTACGAGAATGTTTTCTAAAGAATTTTAGAAAACGTATAAAATCTAATTTAATCGCGGTTTGAGTAAAATATCGTACGAGTCGTAAAAGAAAACCGTGTTTGAACTTGAGTTCCACGTGTCGTAAAGTCCGTCCGTGACAAACCCGACGTTCTATCTCGTTTTCCTTCCGGTAACGAGATGTCAGATGGAACAAATGCGAACGTATTTATACGTCTCAGAGACGTAAGAACTCGTTTTCGCTCTCGTGTCGCGCGAGAGATCCGCACCCGTCCGATTTGTCACAAATTTTAAACCGGTTCGGAGACTTTCTCGTAGCGATAACCGCCCAAGTTTCTCGAGTACGAAAAACTATATAATTTTTTTTTTCAATTTCGCCAAAGGACGTCTTTGTACTTTTCAATACCCATCGCTTTAAAATCTTACGTTTTTAATAATGCATACGATATAACGCCCCCCCCCCCCTCTCTCTCGCTCTTTCGTTCATCGGTGAACTTTGGGCGAATCTCATAAATCTCGCGAATGACGATGCGCAAAGAAGTTTCGCGGGATAATTAATGAGACCTCGAAAGCTTTTGTAACAACGTGCTCGTTTGATTTCTTTTTCCTCTTTTACTTTCTTTTTTTCTCTTCTTCTCTCTTTTCGTTTTTTCTTTTCTTTAAATTCGTAACGTCCTGCACTTTTACGTGGCATCGGATTAAGACACGCGGCTCGGACGGAATTGCTTCCTCTCTCGTACTGCCGTAGGGGTTGAGGGAGACTCTCTCTCCCTCTCACTCTTACTCTCACTCTGTCGCTCTCTTTTCCCGCGGTCCAGAGACCAAAAACCCGGAAAAAGAGTGAGAGAGGATTACACGGAATTAAACGGGCATGCCACACTCGAATTGCATCGCGCGCGCCGGGAATTTAAATGGAAACATCTCTCGGCGTAGTTTTTTTATCGGATTTTTTTTTTCTTCTTTTTTTTTGCTCTTATATGTATCCGGATGGCGGAGGTGTGCCGTCCGACCGCGCGTTACCACGACACATTCATGTATACGTAATGTAATAATGCTCTCTCGAATGCCCGCAAGTACGACACTTTTGTCCTCGTACCCGTCTCCTACCCGAGCGCTCTTTCGAGCTTTTCACTCGCGTGGAAATTTCTCGTCGACGCGCGACGAAACGTATCCGTGACATTCGTATAAATATTAAAACCGAGACCCGCGTATCGTTCGCCTAGGAAACTCTTCTCTTACTTTTTTTTACTCCTCACTCACCGAGCTTCTCGACATAAAAGCTCGCTTCGTCGAGATAAAATTGATTCGATCACGAGTGTCTATAATATTGGGGGGAAAAATTGTAACATTTTTTCGTTCGTGTTTCAATAAAATCGAATATCGAAATATTTCGTTAATTTTGAATAATTATATTTAAAAAAAAGAATTTTCCGTTAATTCTTCGCGTGACATTGTTACGAGAAAATAATGCGTAAAGTGGAACGAGACAACGAGTTGAATTTTTCAACTAATTCTTGACGAAAAAGAGATAAAATAGTTGCGAAAGGTGTGCTCGTTAATTCGCGAACAGGCGAAAGAGGAACGAAATTATGCGCCAAATCAGTCGTTTATGGCTTCGTCTCCGTAGCCAACCATAGTCTCGGCCTCTCATTTTCTATCTCGCTCGTTCACAATCTTATTTCCCCCTCGTGTCTTTTCTGAAAAGTCGTCGCTAGTTTAATTTGTCGTCGACTTCTCGTTCTTTTTATTCTTCTTTTCCATTCTTTTTCCCCCCTCTCTCGTCCCGAGGCCTTAATTCCCTTGTTAAGTGAATAAAAGCTTGGCTTCGTCTTATTTGTTTACTTTTTTTCCCTCTCTCTCTCTCTCTCCTTCCTACCAGTATTCTTCGACCGTTCCTTTATCGTCCTTTCTCGAGTTTTTCATTTCTCTCTCCCACCTCCCTTCCTCCTTCCGCCTTACCCTCGTATTTTTTTATCTTCCTCTAGACTTTTCCATCCCTCTTTTATTCTTCCTCCGTCCGTCCATCCCTTTTCCCCTCTGTTCTATTTTTTTCCTCACTTTTTTTTCTTCACTTTTCCAACATCTCTCGTGAAATAAAACAAACGCCCGTGCTCGAACTGATGATACGTCTTCGTAAACAGACAGCGCGACGGGGAAAACGAGAGCGTAACATGAAAATAGTATCGCGGTAAAATTTTTCGTTTAGCCCCTGCGCGATCTGCTAAATTGTCCGATTATACTCGGCTTTTTTCTCGACTGCTCCAGGGACTTCAAATCCTTTGCATATTTGATTGTCATTTTTTTTTTCATACTCTCTATCTCTTTTTCTCCGATCTCGAAAAATTCTCCTGCCTGGCCTTTCGACCATTGTCTCGCCCATAAAAATATCGCGACTTCACGCTCCGTACACTTTCGCAATAAGCGACCCTCGCGCTATTCATCTACGTCGTAATTTATCACGCGTGTGTTCGTGTCTACGTGCGTATCGTCGAGAAATTCCAGGGTTTCGGAATACCGCGAAAGAGCGATGCTCACGTACGAGCTCGAAGGATCGAGACGCCTTACGACAAGACTACAGGATTCTCGAGCGTTTTCTTATCATCCGATCGTGGTTCGTGCGTGGTTGAACCTTGGAAGATCCATTAAAGGCAACCCTTGGCTCTCGACTATGGAATTCGCGATGAGATACGAGATCGTGGAATCTCGAGGTCGTCGCCCCCCCCCCCCCCTTGTTTACATTCTTACGTGCTAAAGGTAGGTCAGTGGACCATGAAACCATCAAGGGTATAATTCTCGTAAAGTACAACGACTTTTGTCGACGTAGAATTTACGCACTACGCGAAAAATTATCCGAAGAAAAAAACTTGACGAATTAGAGAGTGAAGAGGGGTGGGGGGTGGTTACTTAATTTATAGAAAAAGGATGAAAGTGTGTTTATAGGGTATAAATAAATCGTCATCGTCATCGAAATTCAATAAATGTGTATTTATTTATATTTCGTTGTGTCGCTTTTGTTTGGTGGTTGAATTCGCGAAGCTCGAATAAATATCGCGCTCTTGTTGACAAACGTGACTTATCCACTCGAAAATCATCGCTCGAGGATCGTTCCTTGCATATTGTCGCAATAGGGTGAGATTGCGAAATGTGCAAAAAGCAATAGACGGAACATCACCCATGGTACTCCCCCCCCCCCCCCCCCTGTGTAACAGATAACAAGCTTCCTTACGAAATAAAAACCGTGCCCTATAGCCAAGGGAGAGAGAGAGAGAGAGAGTGAGAAAACGAGAAGGAGAGATTATACGAGATTTCATTTCTCTTATTTCCTCGTTGACTGGGAAAGGCATAATTCTCGTCCCTCGACCGTTGCCATTTGCATCCACGCTTTAAATAGCGAAACAAGAATCCGTTTAAAATAGTCGATAAAAATGCGTGAACAAAAAAAAAGAAACACGCGATAACCGTAGAAAAATAACTCATCGTGGTTTTTTCTTCTTCTTTTATTCTTGCATGCACATTACACACACGCGTTTGCATGAATTTCTTCTCAGCACCCGAGCGTTTACGAACGCACGGACCTCTCTACATTTATGTACAATCTGTGCGTATATATGTACAGAAATGTATCATGGGGACGACGTCAGCCGCGAGATGGAAAAATAATAAACAAAAGTTTGGCGCTACAAAACTTTGGTTTTAAAATGATATTAGCCCGACGGGCAATCTGGGGGGTAGATTCTGCGAGGTAGTTTTGGTGGGTAGGCAGGGGCGGGTGGGGGGTTAGGAGAGTCACAGACCTTCGTGTGGAGAGAAGAGAGACCCAAGGCAGGTCGACGAGTTTCGATGTACAGAGAAGAGTAAAAAGCAATGATAAACTTTCGAACAAGTCCTGCACCGAATGTGTCTGCGGACTTTCCTTTCGTTTCCCTACAACCCCCGGTCACCCCAAGCTTCGCAAGCTCTCCCTCCTCCTCCTTCTCCTCCTTCTCCTCGCCCTCGTACGCTCTTTTCCCTCGTTGAAACGAGGCAGAGCCACCTCGCGGCCTCTCCTCATCCTCCCACTCTTGTATTCTTCTTTTCTTCTTTCGATACTTCTTCCGTCGTCGACCCAACGCTCACCGCTGTCCTCCAACTTCGACGGACCTCAGGACTCTTACCCTACTGTAACGTTTCTGTTGCTTCGCTGTGTGTGGATACTCGCCTTTTTTTTAAACTCTCTCTTTTTTTTCTCTCTCACTCGTTCGCCTTCTCTCCCTCTCTCTCTATCTCGTTCTCTGTCTACTCATTCGAGAGTTTAGGATCCCGGTACCTCTCTCGCGTCCTGGGAAATCCATCCTCGGTCGTACCAGCTTTTCTTCGTTCCTACGTGCTTTCGCACCTTTTCTATCTTTTTCTCACCACCGTAGAAACGTCGAAAGTTCCCTCAGGATGACGGAACGATGCACCGGACTTTCGACAAACTCATCACATAGCTTCTCTTCTTTCAACCGTATAAACTTGTTTTTTTTTTCTTCGACAAAATTTATTTTATGAATAAAATAAAGAAACGATACGCTTGTACGATATACAAACGCAAGAGTTTACGGAACGTGACAATTTTTGAACGAATCCGTGATTGCCACTGATACATTGTTATTATTTGATTTCACGTTGTTTTTTTTTAAATTAATTGAATTCAATTAAGAGCGCCGTGTTGAATAAATTCAAAGGTCGATTGAAAATTTAACGATCGATCCGTAATTAAGTCGAAGCGAGATAACCCGTCGCGCGATTTCGTAACAACGTAATTTCCCCTCCCCCTTTGCAATAGTAACGTCGTTCAAATTGGCGAATAATTTTAATCAGGCGTGCGGCATTATACTCGAAATTTTCAATTAATCGGCCGACGGCAGATCGCGCTCTCGCATCGCCGAGGCGAATTTTCAAGTTGGATTGTTAATTAATCAATTCGCGCGCAAGCGCAGAGACGAACGTTAGGGGTTACAAAAATTATTCAAAGCACGGAACTCGTTTCGGGGAAGAGGCAGAGCGGAGGGTGGGGCAGAAGGGGTTGGTGATTGAAATTTTAATCAGATATTAAAAACCAAGGGGACGAAGTTTCTCTTGCGTTGAGACAGAAATACACGAAAGATGTTCTATTTTGAAAACCCTCTCCGGGTTTTCCGTCTCTTCAACTCGAGCCTCGGTCATTAGCAATGGGTAAACTGCATAGAAACTGTGTGATACGGTATATGACATTTAGACAGAGAAAGAAAGAGAGGGAGAGAGAGTGAGAGACAGAGGGCGAACGAAAGATTTCCGTTCTCTGAGCCAAAGTAAAGTGACCGTCCGTGCGTACACACCGTGTTTCTGACTCCCCCTCCACCCCCACCCCTTGCGGCTATGTAACGGAAGTGAATAGGAACCCCGCATCGTCCACTTTGCTAATTGCGTCGCGTACCGTACGAAAATTTTCCTCGTCGTTCAAACTCCTTGGCGCCGGAAGAAAATACAACGAGAAAAAAAACCCTCACTTTCGCCCCCGTACGTACAAACAAAACCATTTTCTTCTCAATCGTTCGAAGTAAAATAGGGATGGAAAATTTTTCAATTCGCGAACGATCGATTCGCTTCGACGAACGTTCGGAATCGATAATCGTAATAATAAAATTCTCGAAACACATTTTCGTATCTGAATTTTACGATAAGTAATTTAAAAAAAATAAAATAATTCTTATCGTATATATATAATAAGTCTAATTCGTATTCGTCATGAGCTTTGAGAGAGAGAGAGAGAGGAGCAAAATCCGATTGGATTAAATTCAATATTTACATAAAGGAGATCCTTTGATCTGTGATAATTCGCGAAAAGAGATTGCCGCGCGATACGACGCTACTGGAAAAGACTCGACGTAGCTACCCTTCGTATATCATTCATTTATCGCGATATTCGACAATCTCGTTTCGACGCTGGCACACAATTTCCATTCATCGGAAGAAATACGACTCGCGAGCGTATTTCCAAAGTCTGGGACAAAAAAAAAGATAGAAAAATTCAAAGAGAAAAAAAAAGATAAAAAGTACGTTAACGAGAAAAGATTGCCGGCCGATTAGTTCGTTTAACGATCTCGCGAATGACTGTGGATTTTTCTCATCGACGGGAACGATGTTGTCATTCTGCCAGTGAGAGACTCGACGAAGAGAAGGAAAAAAAACGCGAGAGTCGAGAACTTTCGTAATTAAATTACGCGTTTTTTCTCGTCTTGGCGAAATTTCTTTAACGACGAAAAAAACCTAACGACAGCTCTATATCTATATTGAATTGAATGTTCATTAAACAAATACTCGCTTTATATTCGCTTTTTTACAATACAAACTGTCGACGATGAAATCGTTCGCGAGAAATAATTATTGAAACGAGAAAATTCTCAATTAAATTTCTCTCTCGGACGTTTCGGAAATAAACAATTTCTCTCTTTCTTTCTCTCCCCCCCCCCCCCCTCCCTCACCCCCCCCCCCCTCTAGTGAATTTTTGCTTACGAAACGACCTCGTATTTTCTCTTTCCGTCCTTATCGAAGCAGCGAAAAATTCGCCATTTTCGTTTCGATCGAAATTTGGCAAAGCCTCTTGCACTCGGGTTTGCATATTCTTGCTATATAATATACGTTTCCCTGTTCGAAATTCTAAGGATACCATTCAACCGCTACGTAACGGTATAACCTCCTTAGAAACTCTCCCTCCTACATATACATACAAATACACAGTGCCCGCTACACCTATTCGTAATTCGAAAAGGAGGAGCGAAGTGTTCTTCAATCTTGCGTCTGCATACATCAGGAATACAGATGGAATGCTCGGGTATTCTCTTTACCACCGTTGAGGGAAAATTCAATTCAGTCCTCTCGGATTCTCGGTATCCATTGCTGTGTGTTGCAGTTTCTAGCTGCAGCGTATGTACGTGCACCCCCGATGGTGGTGCACGTACCACATAGTATAGAAGCTCGTTTTCCACCTATACGAATACACACGTACACACATAAAATCTAACTTGTATATATCGCAGTTGAAAAAGCGAGGAGGTCTTTTTCGAGCATTTTTGCTCGGTACATAGTCGAACACAACCGTTACCCTCTTCTTCCTTCTCATTCCTATCTATCCTCTCCACCTCTCAATAGAAGATTCGTCCGACTGTACGAAGTACGAATAATATATCAGGCCGAGGACCGAGGTCGAACCCAAGCCAAAATTGTCAAAGTTTGCGGACGCTGGCTGCTGCTTTCGTACCGTTGCCGTTCTCTCTACACAACACACTGTTTCTACTCGATATGTATACATACGTATTCGCCCCTTGCTGACAGAATTCTGGGCGTGTTGGAGAATGACGGTAGAAACGGGTAAAATGTGTATGTGGCGAAACATCAGGGGCCGCCGATATTTCCTTGGCACTGGCGTGTCTGTAGGTACTCGTCCTAGAAATTTTTCAAACTCCTTTCCACGTTACTATTTTTCATCTTCTCTCTCGTCTTACTATTTTTCCTGGATGTATGTCTATTTTTTTTTTGTAGACTTTGCGACTTTCACGGGTGCAGTTTTTTTACTTCGCTTCTCGTTTCGTTTCTCGTCTAACGCTCGAAATTTTTCAGCTGGCGAGAAGTCGTTGGAAAAAATTGAGTACAAATTGGCCGAATCGACGCGGGCTAAAATAGGTATGGGGGGGGGGGGGGGGGGGGGGATGAATTTCATCGAAACTCCGTTGCCAAAAGTCATCTCTATCCGGAAAATATTGTCTCGTGAAATTCGATCGTGAGGAACGATTTATTTTTTTTTGTTTCCAAAGTCTTTTGCTTCGCGCAACATTCTCATTTCTCGTACCTTCTTTTTATTTGCTTCTCTCGTATGAGAATAAGAAAAGAAGTATCATAACCAATATTGTGATGAACGAAACGCGTGTCCGTTCAATTAATTTTTTTCAAACGTTTTCAAATCAGTTTGTCGATCCATCTCGCGACTCGTGGGTCGTGATATTCGGCTATGTCGATCGACACGGTTCGATCGAGTTGAAAAAAATGACAAATAAAAATAATATCAATCTCGTAAAAACTCGAAAAAACTTTTTTTTTCGTCGCCAGGGAACGATCATAAAACTGGAACTTTATCGCAGATTCCGTTTGATTCGATTTACGATTTCCGACTCCATCCCTCCAGCCTCCCCTCCATGCGTCACCGCTGTGTCTCTTTTAAGTAAAAGGAAACTCTCATACAATTTCCGTTATTGTTCCCATTGGAATTCGATACGAGGCATTGTCCAAGCGAAACTTTGAATCTGTACAGATTCGTCGATTAGGGGGTTGAATCTTCGATAATTTTTTATTCTTCTCTAATCGTTCTCGGGTAACGAAGATGTGTCGGTTCGAGCCCTCGACAGTCTTCTTCGTTTGCCGTTACCCCCATCCCTCTCTACCTACCCCTTCTTTCATTCATGATATACATCGATAAAACCACCCCCCCCCCCCCCCGGATAGTATCGAACTCGTCGAAAGCATCCGCGACAGCTATACGAAACGTTTCTTCGTCCCCCAGTTGGAAACGAAATGAAACAAAAATAAAAATAAAAGAAGAAGAAGAAGAAAAAGTAGGATCAAAGAATAAGTGAGAAAAAGAGACGCCGAGGGTGTAGGCCAAGCAAATAAAGGTTTTTTTCTGACAAAAATTTTACCCGATAACGGCGACCGCCATCAGACGCGGAACAGCCTCCCGATCATAACTGACCACTTTTCGACTCCTGATTTCCATTTTATTTTTTGTTATTAACAAATTAGTGAAAAAAAAACACTTTTTTTTCCTTTTTTGCTTATAAAACAAAAAGTAATGGAGGAATCTGTTTGGTCCCAATGGACGAATTGTAGGTAATTCAAATACGCATAAAATAAGCGCTGAAACAAGCCGATCGGTCAATAATTAAGGGAGATACACTGAAAAAACCGAGAACAAAAGCGTTTTTTTCAAAAATATATAACTCCGTCATTTTTTAATTTGTAGGCCAGGCTCTTCGCGAGATAGTAGGTATTGATGTGTCCTTTTTCTGTGCGAAACCTGGGTGCTGTCGGATAATTAGTTTTTGCGTTATTGCAATGAACATTTTATTTTACCATATTTTGCGGAGAGGCTCGATGCTCTGGAGGTCGTCCGATTTAAGTTTACCAAGCGGCTTTTTAAACTAGAAATGTTGACCTACAAATCGTCAATCTTAGATTTTCGTTTAATTGCGTTTAAATAGGTGGAAATCGCGCCTAAACATGAGCAAAAACGACCGAGCGCGCGAAAGTGGTCGAGTAGTGGGGGTAGACCAGCAGAATCGGGGAAGTCGCATATATAGTAATAGAAGCGCGCTCGGCCCAAGTTTCGTATCTATTTATTTGATTATTTCAGTAACCAGTGGGACTATTTTAACTTTCTTTTTTTTGAATTTGGGGTAACGCGATCACCTGAACCTGATTCTTTACTCAGATTTCATGTGAAATAAGCGGGAAACCAGTTATGCAGTTTTTATGACAGTTTTTATTACTGCATGCAAACATAAACAGTATTTACAACAATCTTTAATAACTTTCATCATTATATAATTCAATCCTTGCAATGAAACTTATAAAACTATTTACATTAGCCGCTTTCTTTTCGCGGCCTTCAAACAATTCGATTCGTCATCGAATCCGTCTGTACACATACGTTCGAGTGGAATATTAATTTCATTAAAATTGTTTTCTTCAATTTCATATTCATCCTCCGACTCAACTTGCAGATCGTTTGCATGTAAATTGAAGCATGTGCTTTCGTGACAGTGTGCACAGAGATTCGTGCAGTGCAAACCATGCTTTTTGCAGCTGCACGAAGCATCTATGCACCCTTTTTTACTGCACGAACACGAAATCTGATCGAGCAACTTCTGAGGAATGGGAGGATCGGTACTTCCTACCGGGATGAGCCGGTTTTCTTTAATTTGCCACCCCCAGTCAGTTGCTCTTAGGTCCGCATTTCCTAACCACAAATTTAATTGATAAACAACTCTAAACGCATGTTGTTTAGCTGCTCCTTCTGTTTTTCAAATAATATTCGAATAATATTCAATAATATTCGAATAATATTCAATAATATTCTCAATGTTTAATGTACAAAGTGCAACATTGAATATTAAAAAATGATAATTGCATTATATTATATTAATGTGAGGACATGACGGTTAAAATATCTGAAAAAAAGTTTTTCGTTCATTTTACATGAAATCTGAGTAAAGAATCAGGTTCCGGTGATCGCGTTACCCCAAATTCAAAAAAAAGAAAGTTAAAATAGTCCCACTGGTTACTGAAATAATCAAATAAATAGATACGAAACTTGGGCCGAGCGCGCTTCTATTACTATATATGCGACTTCCCCGATTCTGCTGGTCTACCCCCACTACTCGACCACTTTCGCGCGCTCGGTCGTTTTTGCTCATGTTTAGGCGCGATTTCCACCTATTTAAACGCAATTAAACGAAAATCTAAGATTGAGGATTTGTAGGTCAACATTTCTAGTTTAAAAAGCCGCTTGGTAAACTTAAATCGGACGACCTCCAGAGCATCGAGCCTCTCCGCAAAATATGGTAAAATAAAATGTTCATTGCAATAACGCAAAAACTAATTATCCGACAGCACCCAGGTTTCGCACAGAAAAAGGACACATCAATACCTACTATCTCGCGAAGAGCCTGGCCTACAAATTAAAAAATGGCGGAGTTATATATTTTTGAAAAAAACGCTTTTTTCCTCAGGTTTTTCAGTGTATCTCCCTTAATTATTGACCGATCGGCTTCTTTCAGCGCTTATTTTATGCGTATTTCAATTACCTACAATTCGTCCATTGGGACCAAACAGATTCCTCCATTACTTTTTGTTTTATAAGCAAAAAAGGAAAAAAAGTGGTTTTTTTTCACTAATTTGTTAATAACAAAAAATAAAATGGAAATCAGGAGTCGAAAAGTGGTCAGTTATGATCGGGAGGCTGTTCCGCGTCTGATGGCGGTCGCCGTTATCGGGTAAAATTTTTGTCAAAAACTGATGATTTTAGAGCTCTATTGCTTGGACTAGTGGGACATAGAACGAAGAAAACGAAATGAAAAAGGCGTGACCTCTCTCCTCGCGTTCGTCGGAATCGCCGCCGAGTCCTCGTTCCAACGAGTGTCGCGATCCTTAATTGTTTCCCGTGTACGCCAGCTAGGGTATTGGCGAAACTAAGTGGTAAATACTTATATATATATCTTTAGCAGTTGGTTATATAGAGGGAAGAGATCGTTCGTGGACGTTGCAATGTATACTTCAAGATTCAGCCGATGTTCTCTACGAATGAGAGAAAGAGAGGGAGAGAAAAAGAGGGCGAAAGAGAGATAGAGACGGACAGTCCAACGGCTCGGGTGTTAGCAATAAGGTGATAAAAGAGACCACGATGTATTTCACGTATCTATACATTTCTTCGCTTCAGGTTCTATCTGGCTGCCCATAAAGTAAATGAACTTGGCGCACGTGATCGGACTCGACTGTTGCCCCCTACGTCGTTATACGTACAGGGTGGCGTGTTTAACGTAGCGATGAGAGAGCAACGTTAAAGTTGAGCTCTCCGTTCTATCGTTGTTTTCCACCATCGACCTGTGTCAAGGAGTGGAAAGAGAGGAAAGAAAATTCTCGAAACAGCTCGAAACTTTATTTTGTAAAATATATTTTTGGGTTTTTTTTTATTGGTACACTTGTTATCGTCAAAATGGAAGAATTGTAGACGACGTTCATTAATTATCGATCAATGGGGTCGTGTGAAAACATCGTGTCCCGTAAAGGGTAATGTAAACGACGAGTTTTAAATGAAAATGTACGTTTGCCATAATTTTACGAACTCGTATGAGACGGGACAAATGGCGCGAGGGTGCGTGACCCTGGTTAAACGAACGAAATTTTAATTATTTTCGTTACTATGTAACGGCGTAAAACTCATATTCGATATTCGAAAGATAAATAACGATGCTTATTGAAGCGCGTTACTAGGCGAAACGCGCGTTTTCTCGTTGAAAATGGAATTGCCGTGGGGCGAATGGCGAATTTGTAAACAGTGTATCATAATACTTGCTATAATATTGACGCCCTCGTTGAATCGGCTCGCACCTACAACCCGAAATTGGTTCATATCGAATAAAAAAATAACGTATTATTAATTATTCATATGTTTCCCCCCTCGTCTGTTACAGGTAAGTCGAGGTCTTTCTCATTGGACGGCGAATAATTGGTGAGCTTTGCATCGAACATTTGTCAATTTTTGTTTGTACTTTTTTCGTCACTTTTCTGAAACGACCGTGTGTCTTCCATGTGGATTTAGGAGTTAATTTACGTGACAAATCGACGAGATAAAAAAGATTTTGCCTCCTGAGGTAATTTTTTCGCGTCGTTTTTTGGCTCGCAAGCCACGACCTCATTTTTGCATTCCAAGGGTCTTCGAAGTATCATTACCGTCCTTATCCCAGGCCACTTTTAATACAGATGAGAACGCTCTATCTTGCTACCCCTATATCTACAAGACGCCCTAGAACAGAACTAACCCTTTCTCCTTGCCACTTTGACGACGTCGATCATAATTCCAGCCACGTTTCTGCATCTCTTTCTCTTTCCCTCTCTCTCCTCTTTCTCTGGTTAATGCGAAACGATAAAGATCAGAAAAACGAGGATGAACTCGATGGGGATGCTTTTGGATTTTCGCGCGACAGTCGGAAACTTTAGTCCCACAGCTGCGTCTATTCCATGGTCGAGGGATGAAGGATAAATGCAGGCTGATAAAGAAGAAGATGAAGAGGACGGCGGCGGAGGAGGAGGAGGGGAGGGCTGAAGTCGGAAGTGTGGAAGGGGTTTGAGACAAGAGCAAAGGGAACCCGTTACCTTAATTTCACGGAAGGTGGACGTTGCTCCCGGGAGTTACGACGTTTGAGCCCGAAGAAGGCGGCCGAAAGCACGCTCAAGGGGTGGCAGCATCATAGAGAGAAGGGGTTGAAACCAAGGATAGACGGAGGGTTACGAAAATGATGTAAAAAGAGACCAAAAAGAAGAACGAAAGTAGAACGGAGTGAGGGAACTTGAGACAAGAGCATTGAAACAAGGATGGAAGTAAATGCGAGAGAACATAAGGGATGTTGGTGTAGGAAAGTATAAGGGAAGAAGTAAAAGGGACGCGAAAGAGAAGCGATAAAGCCAGGGAGTTATTCTTCGAGGGAAAGCGACCTCAAGGTCCGCCGGTTGATGAAGACTGCAATCCAGAATGTTGGAAGCCGGCGTAATGCCGCAAGTGGGGGGGGGGGGGTGGTTATACCGGAAGTAGCGACTGGGATGAAAACCACCACGAGTATTCGCGGGTAGTTCACGTTGGCCACCGGTACAGACACCACGACATCTTAGCTGGAAGTATCGGAGTAACGGTGTCTACGGCTACACAGTGTATGGACGACGGTGGTTGAGGAGTGGGAGGTTCGTAGGGTGAACAAGAGAAGCGATAGAAAGCGAACCAAGAAAGAGGGTTGGTTACACGCTACATCCTACCTCAGCTCGCTCTAACCATGCCTCTCTCCTGGGTTCACGACTCCGCCCCGTAATTGGAGACTTTTAACGACCTCGCTTCCTCGCGAGCTTTAAAGCTCCCCCCAACCATCCACCCACCCACCTACCCACCATGCCGCCACTCTGTATCTATTTTCCACTCGGTGGTGCGGTTCGAGGGTGTGTATAACGAATGGTTGCAACTCCATTGCCCTCAACGAAGAAACAAGCGCGAGCGTTATAGCTCCTACGAGGGGAGGGAAACAAAGAGGAGAAGGCGATAAGATAAAGAGGATATGGACGAACGAACAAGGACGGGGGAGGAATGAAGGAGGGTCGGAAACGACAGTGAGGTTAGACCTCATGTTTTCGAACATGGACCATGCACCGACCATTTCCGTTCACTTTGGACACTGGACGATGCTCACCCTTTGGCGCGTTACAATTGTTTTCCGTCCTGGGGAAAAAAGACTCACGGGTGTCATATCTCAATTTATCTGCGAAAGGAATAAAGTGACGCCACGAGAGAGATAAAGAAACATAGGGAGAGAGAGAGAGAGAGAGGAAGAGGGTCACGTGATATCGTTTCGCTCTCCTGCAACTCGGAACCCCCATGCGATTCTTTATATCTCGCGGTCGTTGTAGACACGTCCATTACAGTCGGTAACTCCACTTCGTGCCGTTCTCTCCCTCTTTCTCTCTTTCTCTCTTCCACCGTATATACAGCTAAAGGGGGTCGTTATAGCTGCCAGAGTTGGAAGTATTTCAGTCGAGCGATGCCTCGACTCGTCGTCGGGCGAAGCGATGTTTACCGTATTGTTTCTTTCCTTTTTTTCTTCCTCTTTTTTTTTACTTTGCTCTCTTTTTTGCTCTCTTTGTTTCGAGTAATTCCTGTTATCCGTGTAAAACAACAGTCGCGGGTAAACATTTGCACCATTTTTCTTGCCTTCTGGCCTGCTGCTCTCCGCGAGATATAAATGGATCCAATTCACGAGCTATCTCTTGGAGGATTTCTTTCGTTTTTTCTTCGTCGTTTCTGTTTTTTTTTCTTTCACATTCTTTTCTCTCTCTTTTTCAATCCCTCTGCTTCTCTTGTTCCTCATCTGTAGTGTTTCAACGTCGAGCGAATAACGCGTTAACCCTCGTTACTCAATCCCGGTAATGGAAATCCTCGTAAAACGTGTAAACGTTGTATCGCATTATTTCCACTGGATTCCTTCCCAGCCGCATACGTAACAATCCACTTTTCGTCTGGTTTCTACATATTTGATTGCGTCAAAATATTCCCTCGACGTGTGCCAAATATGTCGCGCTAACGATCGCTGATAAAAATTGTTACGATTTGCACTCGCATCCGTACCAGAAGGCATCGGTACCTTCCCATCACCCGTTCCTCGTTCGTCCCCCAGGTGACCTCTTTTACTGTTCTTTCTTCCACGCTTGTTCCACTTTTTTTGCTCGTTCCCATTCTTAGTACCTTCGGGTTCCGGATTTTCTCCCATTGCTGTCGTTCATTCCGTGTCTCGGCCATTGTCCTATAGAGGTCAGATGGTAGTGGTGGTGGTGGCGCAAGGGATGCAACGAGTCCTGGAGGGATGTAGAGGCGTGCGGACGCGATTTATCTGGCTGTAGTAGAAGAGAACACGGGAGTCTCTGTGAGACTGCCTAGCCCTCACGGCTACTTCAAGCTCCAACCCCCTTCCTCCAGCCCCTCTTTTCACCCCCGTGAAGACTCCTGCAGCGCGTGGTCTGAGCGCACTAAATCACGGGCTCGTTCTTGTTGGCCGATGGTCCTCCATCTCTTCTCTCTCCCTCTCACTCTCTATCCCACATCCTCGTAGGATGGCAAGAGCTTCTCGTGTTCTCCAGCAGAAGCATCAACAGCGTTCACACGGCAAAGCTCCGAACCCGCTGGCAAGGGGTGAGATGCTTGCTGCTCGCTTACCTTGTTCTGGTCACCAGCGCGACGACCGAGAGATAAAAAAAACTTCCGGTGGATAAAGACACGCGAAAAAAGGAGTCGAAGGCCCGAGAGGCTGCTGGACCACTTACACCCTCGCCTCTGCTTCGACCCTCCACCCCACTTTCCCGATTTTTGTTTTCTTCCTCGTTCCATCCTCATTGCCAACGACACTTTGATCCAGCCGTCCATTATCTCCGTCATTTATTTTTCTCGATGCTGATATTAGCGTCTCAACTTTGTAACGACTTCGTTTTTACGGCACGACACCCTTGAGATACGGGAATTCGTAATGTACACGAAACATCCACCGTGTCTGTAAAACTCGACACGCGTGTCGATTCCTTCGAGTGCTATCGCGGTTCGAATGTGTTGAAAATGTTTGCATCGCGCGTTTACCAACCCCGAGGAGGCTACGTGGCTTTCGGTACTTACGATCAACTGACACGTAGACCAAACTCGTTCGCCGCAAATGAAAATTAATAGCTCCAGGTGGTGGTCCGGCCCATCGCGCAGAACGCGCGTGCGCATGCGTACGCGCGTGTCCTCGGTGCGATGGGTGGAGGAAGCGTCCATGTGCAGTAGAGGTGGAGAGGGGAGAAGGAACGGGTACCGTCGAGAGTACCCACACGAGGGATCGATCTTGTCCCCGAAGGAATGTCTGGGTCGCTCCTTCTCGTTCCTGGCCATTCGCATTTTGGTTCTTCCCCCACGGTTTTCTTCCCGGATCTATCCTCGCACTGGGACGCCATCAACGACGAGACGGACGATTCGGTTGAGGGACTGTTCCGCCGTGAACTCTTCCTAGATTATGGCCAGTCGTTTGGACAGGTTCGTAAAGATGTTTACGATCTTTCCTATCGACTTCGTTTCTTATATATATATGTATAGGTTTATGCCTATATACATCCTCTTCAGTTCGCTTCCCGCTCGTTCGGTTTCTCTCGTCGTCGCCCGAAAATGCCACTTCGCGTTCTCTCGCTCACGCGCGATATTTTCACGTTGTCTGTCGCGTTCCCTCGAGAGAGTCTTTCGACGATGGTAGACTCTCTCGTTCTTCTCTCTATACTCGGTTCGTTTTGATTTTTCACCCGTTTCTTCGCGTCGTCGTCGTCGTCGTCATCATCGTAACGGTGGATATAAGATAACGAAATTACCGTATATTCGTACGCGAATGCAGATGTACGAGGTTTTATCTCTGCCCCGAGGGGATGTTTCGTAGAATTTTTCATGTCAAACAGTCGGTTACAGCAAGTTTCAATCCACTCCGGTACGATCGAGACTGACGTGACGTGATATTATTGTTTTTGAGAGTTTTGCGAACGGGAAGAGTCGTTTCGAAACGAAATTTGAATTTTTCAAGGCCCGAAGGGGGAACAAGAACGATTTTTATTTCCTTCTTTTTGTACGATTGCTTCGAAGAACTTTCCAGCAAGACGAATGAATTTTCATTCGTTATGACTTCCACGGATACGAATATCTTTGGTCTTATTTTTCTTATTTTTTAACTTTGTGGCGAAGAATCGCGAGACGACTGCTCGGTAAATTTCGAGTTATGGAATTGTTCGCAGGAGCGCGGAACATGCTGTTGTAGGTAGAAGGGAAGATGTAATGGGGGTTGAAAGACGATAGAATGTCGTTCTCATGAGGCTCGGGAGACAAGCGGCAAGAAGGGAAACACCAGACTAGCTTGAGCTTTCTCGCGGGACGACCAATTAAGGGATACTGCGAGGGTTTATAGGCTTAGCATGGATATACTCCCCCCCCCCTCTCGCGCTCTCTCTCGCTCTCTCTCAAATGCATTGATGATACCGCGAGTAGTAGCCGCACGCGATCCGGAGGATCTGGAAACCTTGTTCTCCCCTTCGCCTCAGTCACCGCAACGTCTTGCCACGAGATAACGTGCGATATCTCGGGCTTCATAAGCTCAGCAGCTTCAAATTGGTTCAACCTGATATATGCGATCGAGGACCTACTGCATCCAGTCTCCTCCACTCTGGAGCTTTTGGATTTAAATTAATAATGGTTGGAGTAAAGACGACTCGAAATGGAAGGCTTCGTCAAAATTTTTTTTTATTACTTCTTTTGACGAGGGATTATGTTTATGTTGTTAATTTATCGCTTAATCGCATCAATATATAATTTCGAAATTGTATACGAATAATTCCACGCCCGTTTACCCTTGATGTCTCTTCGTTTATCTTTATCGCTTCATCGCGAAACGGACAAAAAACACGAAGTCATAAAAGTCAGTTATGAATTCGCGGGAGGGAAATGAAAGCGCAAAAAAAGTGCTTTCGATACCATAAACGAATCCATAAAACGTGACAAACGCAGGAGCGCCCAATATGATACAAACTGAAATTCAATTTTTATCGTGATTTTTAGCAATATTTCACGTTTTTTGTTTTTTGTTTTCTCTTTGTTATCTCCAGTTTTATTTTCGTATCGAAACAAAACATTAACTTTTCATCGCTTGGCCTATCGAACATTCTCCATTTTTTGTCTACACTTTACCGTAGCAATGTAATACGATAAAAAAATCCTCATTCACTTCCATAACGTTAAATTCTCTGTCGAAAGCTTATACGAACTGTGAACGAAAAAAAAATGTGCCGACGTTTACAGTTCTTCAACGTATCGTGACTTTTATATAATAATAATAATAATAATAATAATAATAATAAATATAAAAAAAAGATTAAATAGTGACGCTGCCGACGCGAGTAAAACAATTTTCGAGGAAAAGGCGTTTCCATTAAGGAGTGGAGGAGTGGAGGGGGGAGGGCTGATGCGAAACTTGAGAGTACATGTCGACGTCGATGGCGGGAATGTTTTCGAAGGGCCATTATCGTTAGTTGAGTTAGCCCGGCACCCTATACGTATATATATATATATATATATATATACATCCCTATATATACATATCGATATTGCGCGAGTATGAGTGCGTCCCCGAGTCACATCGGTTATAACGGTATAGGGGTCGTTTCTCTCACGACCCTCGCGAATATCGTTTTCGAGGCTTCCACTACCACGCGTCCCTCTTGCATCGTCGAGCGAACTTGACGAACGATGGCCAATTTTAATGGAAGAAAACTCGATAGTCATCGAGTGCTATTTTTTTCGCCTAGTTCTCTTTTTTTCTTCGTATTTTTCGTTACATTTTTTTCTTCCTTTTTTGCACCCGAGGGAGTTTCCCAGAGAATAATTTCGTTCGTGGCTGCGTTTCGGCGTGGGTGTTCTACGCCAGGCGGAAACCTCTCAATTCGATGCGCACGGCCTACCACGTCGTCCAAACGCGCGAAATTTGAGCCACGGCGCGTTATATACAAATATAATGTTTATCGGTTGCGCGCGTGCAAATAAAATCAATAACGTCAATTTTTAATCGTTCGTTGAAATTTTTTTTTCCTTCTATTATTTTTTGGTTCTTTTTTTGTTGGAGACGCGACGAATCACAGATCCTTTGTGAAATGTATCGCGTCGAACGATACAATTTTCTCCACCTGCTAATAATTTATTTATATTTTTCATTCTCCACTTTAAAATACCGACGAAAACAAATCGTTTCAAATATCTCGCGCGCGTTTATTATTCGAACGGGCGAATAAATTTTTGATTCTTCAATCGAAACCCGAGTTCTCGTTTCCACGAGACGAATCTTTTCGTGCACGATAAATCCGTTAAAATCGTATTAATCCGAGATTTTTTATGAGAAACGTCGAACAAAAGTCGTATCGTCCGGAAAATCATCGTCGGAGATCTTGACGATATCGCGTGGATCACGGAAAAGATCGGTTTTAACGCGAATCGGTCGAAGCTTCTCGCGATCATGAGAGTACGAGAGAGAGAGAGAGAGAGAGAGAGAGAGAGAGCGAGTCGAAACGCACGAACCGCGAGTATGGCGGCAGAGAGAGAAGGAAGGGGGCACAGCGAGAGAGAGAGAGCGAGCAAGCGAGCAAGGGAAAGCTCTAACCCCGCGACGCAACCATAAATTCGTAGATAATGATCGCAGTACGTCTGCGTCCGCGGAATCTACGGCGCGCTATGGGACCCATAACTTAACCGGTTCTGTGCATGGATCTATATGCGCGATAGTCGGCTATATCGCGCGTACGCCCACCGCGAGCGAACCCTTGTAGCACCCTCCTTCCCTCTCTGTCCTCCTTTTACCTCCTCCTCGTTCTCTCATCCTTCCGTCGTGGTGCGTGAAACTCTCCCGTTTCATCGTTCAAACGGGACCGGAAGATCCTTATAAAGCATCTCGATATAACGTCACTTACGTTCTATGACATAGAATGTCATAAAACAGCACAATCCCTTAGACAAACAGGCCGCATTTCTGTTAAAAAGCAAATATATCTGAATAATTGTTTACCACGATAATTAAAAATACATGAATAATTGTTTACCACGATAATTAAAAAAAATCCATTAAAATTGTTAACTTCCCTCATTTTTCCATAATTTTACGTTTCGTTCGTTATCGGTCCGACATGCATTTCAAAAATTATTTGCCATTTACGTAGAATAAACGTAGCGATCGTGATGTAATATCGAAAAATTCTCAGGTAAATTTTTTTCCGCAAGGTTATATATATTTTGTGTACAATTTTTGTTTTTGTTCTCTTTCATTTCGGCAAATATGCAACGATGCAAAACGCTGGGACAACGTCCCAGGGATCTACATTATTCGTGGATGTATACTCATCGGCCGGGCGTTATACGTATATATTAGCTTCTTTACATAATATACATATATATCTGTGTATGTTTGTGTGTGAAACTCATAGTGGCCACGCCGCACTTTTGAATTTATAGCGTTTATCCCCATCGATCCACGCCCAGGTCCCTTGTCCCATTGTCGTGCATTTCCCATAGCACGTGCTTTACACGCGGACGTATATGCGCACCTGCGTATATCGTGACGTGGAAAGGAGAAGGGGAGGCGGGGGAGGGGGGGGGCTATAGGACATTCGCGTATTTATTCAAGTACACCGAAGTGATTGATGTTACTACCTAGAAATTCGTTGGTTCATTTTTTATTTTGTTGTTTTATTTCTGTTTTTTTTTAATATTGCGGATAAAATCGATATCGCGCTTAAAATAACGTGCAATTTACTTGAACGGATATTTCAATAATTATTTTGTATTCGTTTATAGCGCGTTCGACGAGGATATTTATTTGATCTTTCCGATGATGTCGACTGCGAATGGCATCGACAACATCATCGAAAATACGACCAATCGATATATTATGGGGTGGGGGAATAAATATAAAACTGGCACACACATTTTCATCGTATTTTATAAACGGTATAAACTACCCGAGCAAAACACTGTGATGCGTTAGCAGAAAACGTGTAATATAATCGCCGAATTGCGACCGTAGCATTGAAAAATTAGCTCGAGAATTAACGAAAGCGTGCGAACGAGAACGAATTACATCGTAAATAATTGGACAAATTAAAAATCAGCCGAGAAAAAAAAATAGGAAAAAAAAAGAAAACGAAAACATTAAACGATATATCAGCGTAAATTCAAATGGAACGGCGAAAGTTGAAAAAATTTGCTTGGCGATATGTGAAAACGGTATTTTCGGGCGTTGTACGACCAGGGATTATTCTGGCGTCCGGCCAAAGCGAGACAAATGCAAATGAAATTAACCATAGAAACAGTCCGGAGAGCCGGTGATAACAGAGTCCGTGGTACTCTGGCACTCATCGCGCGGCGTGGTGTAAAGGGGGTGGACAATGGTGAGGGGGTCGCCGCTAGAGGGCCGAGGGAGCACTTCTTGATTTTCGCCCAGTGGCAATCTCGTCGAGAGGGTAATACAGCATGTGCGGTATGAAAAACGTGGAAAAAGCAAAAAGCAAAAAAAAAACAAAAAAACGAAGAAATATTCCACAATTTTCCTAGCGCTGAAGTACCTAGCGTACACGTGGCTTGGATAAAAAAAATGGAACCTCGTACGGCGCGATGCGGTGGCAATTTAGCGCGCTTTGGGAATGCACGAGTTCGTTCCCTATTATTGCAAACCGAACTATTCGGTAACGAGGACGGAATTTCATTAGAGTTCATACCCGCGAACGCGAATTCTAACCGGTTTCGAGCAGATTGGCTATTATGGGACTGGTCATGTGTTTTTTTTGTTGTTTTCGTTCCCTTTTTCTCTCTCACTTCCGTTGATTCGTTGAAAATTTTACGCGAACGCCCTTTTCTTTTCTTTTCTATTAAAGACGAAAAGTGTAATTACAAAGATGCTAGGTGACCTGGTAATTAGTGAAAAAAACAACAAATGAAGGAGGAATAGATTTAAAGCGGTACCGGCACTTTTTAGTGTTCGAGCGTTATTTTTTCCAAACTTTAATAATAATTTCTGCACGATATTTTTCTTTTTTTTTTTGGAAGTTAGACGAATCTTCGTGAGATAGTCGACTTAAAAAAATGCATTTTTTTCAACCACTAAATATATCTATACATCCTTACTTATTGCCGGTGAGTTGTGTCGAGGGTTAGGGATAACTCGTCGTAGTTCACGTTCACCAGCTGGTACGGAGCTACTACCCTCTGCGCAAAGAGGTTAAAAGTTAAAACGAAACGATGTTCCCAGCGGGCTCGGTTTACAACTCGAAACTACCGGGTCGAGACGATGATGGTCTCTTTGGGACGCGAAGAAATGAGAGACGGGAAAAAGAGCGGTTCGGACAAATAGAGAAGACAAAGAAAACAGGAAAGAACGATTGGCCATCGACGCTCGAACGTTTAAAAAAACGAAAGAGAGAGAGAGAGAGAGAGAGCGAGAGCAAACCCGATACGATTTTTCAACCACCCGATCAATAAAAAAAACAGCAAAATTGTTTTTTTATTCACAAGGGTCGAAAATATTTCGATCTGTTTATCGCGATGACGCGAACGAACAATTTCGTGAATTAATTTCGACCGGGCGAAACAAAAAAATCAATAAATAAAAATGAAAATAAAACGATTAAACTAATGATAAAGTTGGGAAGGACATTGATCAATGAACCGAATTCAGCGGCGTTCGCGATGGACAACGATAGATATCAATAATTTTCCGCAGTACGAGAAAATCACCGACGTTCCGTTCCGTTGGAAATCCCCACCGTTCTGTCGAACGAAAATCCGGTATATCGGATTTTCCGTGATATATTATAATATCCGACATGGCAGAAACCGATAGAAAAGCGAGACTGGATTTGTGGGACTAGGGGTGTGGAAAGGGAGGGGGAGGGGGAGGTCGGGCGTAGGTGTAGAAACGAAATGCGTGTTTGCTCTTCCGGTGTTTGCTACCTATGCCATATGTATGTCTATATATATGCGTTTTTTCAACCCCAACCCCCCTCCCCAAACTTTTCATCCTCCTCCCTTGTCTCGTTCATAAATACAAATATACGATCCCGTTGCTTGGCGACGATCCAAACTGAAAATTAAATCTAAGCACAGAGTGCCCTAGTGAGGGTAAAAAAACAAGGGTGTGGGTAGAAGAGAGAGAGAGAGAGGGGAAAGAACATGGCAGAGATGAGAGATGACGAGAGAAGGACTTTTGTCCTGGCCAATATTTCCGGACGCGTTTCACCTCTCGTCGACGTTTCCGTTGCCGTCCGGTGCAATTTGGAAACCGGAGAAGAATGTGCTCGCTGAGAGCAATGAGTCCTTGACCGGAAGTGTAAAAAGAGACGCGAATAAAATGCACAAAAATGACAATAACCAATTTTTCCTCTTTTTTTAAAAATTAAATACAGTTCAGAAGAAGATACATTTTTATTCGATTTTGTTGATTCAAAGACATGAGTTTTTTTTCTTTTTTCTTTTTATCTCCGTTCCTCAAACGTTACCGATCTCCGAGCGAAAGGAAAAAAAAACGAAAAATACGGACGTTAGTTTTCACGGACTATTTCCCGTCGTTGACGAAGCGACGGAGGCCTCGTGGTCCATCGTTACCTTCGAGTCGATACGCGAACGGCTCGAAATAGAGAAAAAAAAACAAAAAACCCCGCTCTCGTCGCGCAAATTTACGCTACTCTCGCAAAAGCGCGATTATTTGCATAATTAACACGAGGACGAGCAAATGTGTCAGAGGGTCGTTAAGATAAATATTTCGTTGGCTCGGAGAAAAATATACCGTAGTAAAAAAAAAGAAGAAAGGAAAGAATAGAACAAAAAAAAGTGAAAATTTACAATATCACTTTCAAAAAAACGGGTCACGGACTTGCCACGCGCGCATCTCGTACCATGGTGTGTTTTTAACGTATCCAAACGTGAACCCGAACGTTCGGACCGAATATCGCGTTTCCATTCGTTGAAAAAAAAGAAGAATAAAAAAATCAGCCTTCCATTCGACGCGTAAAAATTTTTTTGTTGATATCCAGCAACCCTTAAAAAATAACAATATTCATAAAAAAAAAACGAAATGTTGAATATTTGGGAGATCTAACTGCGGAGTGTTCGAAAATTCGACATTTCTCCCTCCTAACAGCCTCGAGCCAAATATTGCAGAAATTTGATGACGTATATCGAGGCAATATTTACGTGGCTGTTTATATAGGCCACGATCATAAAGCGATCCTTGAACTCTCTTGCATGTTATATTTTGCGTCTCGTACTATCTTGAGAATGAAAAAGATTGCTTAAAAATTGAAAATTCTCACCTTTAGTTAAATTATCTTATTCGCCCATTTTTTTACAACTCGATATTCGTTACGCACCAAAACATTTGCAACGCGCATTTTTTTTATCGCCACTAAATGTTTCTCGCATTTTATGTTTTTTTCAGCCGAATTAGAAAATAAAATTTCCTCGTTCCTCGTGTCCTTCCAACTTTTATTCCCTGGAAGAAAAAAACAAACATAAAAGATTCTCACGTTGCAGCGACGCCGATAAAACAATTTACTGCTGCGTGTCCTTCCCCAGATACTTAAAATCTCGTGCAACCCAAACCCAACCCTTATACTACTTTGCATGCTTGCTGCAAAATGCAAAACAGAAAATTAATCAGTTCTCTAACAACCATCGACCCATCGACGACTCAACTTGCCGATCAAGTAAACTTTCAGTATTAACTGTTATCCTCCAGTTTACTGCAAGTTATAAAGTTTAAACACAAATAAAATCAGTTTTTTCTTCTATGATCCAACGTCCAAATTTTAAAAAAATTATCTCGATTAAGGTCAAATCCTCGTCTTGTGAAATAATGACCTAGAATAAATGCTCTATCAAGCTTTATGACCTTCGTACGACTGTTTCATGACTGGACGAGAGGTATGATAAAACAAGACAAACAGTTGTATATTATGTACCTCTAATGCTACGTTTGGGTTCTAAAGGCGTGTAGACGCGAAATACGACGAAAATCTCGTTGAGCCGCGCATGGTTCTTACTCTGGCATAACTCTTGCACCATATATAGGTACATATATAGACGTTTGCACATGCACAGTGATCGCAGGTCGCTATAGGTCGAATCTGTTATGTTAATGAGCCACCTACAGTCTAGTGATACAGGCACACACGTTAGGAAGGGGTGAACGCGAGTCTTGAATTTCACTCCGGCACGTGCGCAACGAGTGGCCCGCAGGACGCGGCCTGTCTCTCTCTCTCTCTCTCTCTCTCTCTCTGAGTGGCGTTGCGTCGGAAAGAGAGAGAGAGAGAGAGAGATTCGTGTTATTCCGAGGATTTTGAACAACCGTGAGGGAGAGACAAAATATGACCCGACCCGCTCTCCGTGCGAAAGCTCGAGCAAACGTTATAATTATGCGAGAGAATTTTAAGCGAAATCTCTACACGTCCCGATATGGAAACGTTCGTGATTTCGCAAGAAAATTTTTGTACCCAAGAATCGCAAAATTCCTAAAAAAGAATTTTAAATAATATTTGTGATTGAAAGAATGAAAAAAGTTGTCAATAATCTTATAAAACATAAAACATTCGTTTTTACAAAATATTCGTGATTAAAGTAATTTGCGTTCTCTTTTTTTCGTTTAATTTGTCAAAAATAATTTTTCACAATTATTTCCGCGCAAGTTTATTTCGTTCGTTTTATTATTCCAACGAGGCTCGTTCCTGAACGAGGAAGGCGAACGAGAGAGAGAGAGAGTTGCCCAATACTTTCGCGTATGTTCCGGGGTGGTTTATACCGGAGAACCGCGCGCAGGAGTGATTGTGTAACGCAGGCGCGCCGTACACCCCTCTCCTCTCACCCCTCACTCTTCATCCACCAGAGCCCTCCGGTGGCAGTTGTCGAGAGAGAGAGAGAGAGAGAGAAAGAGAGAGAGATAGAGCGTAGCAGCAGCAGCAGCAGCTCCGCGAAAGCTCGACTGGCGTGGGAGTGAGGAGGGGGTGAGCAACCCGACATCGGGCTATGTGACGATCCAGAGTGCCAGTTCTGTCTCGCCCTCACCCCGAGGTTACCGGAAATTGTTGGAACTGTTCCGCGCGTACTATTCCGTGGCGGGAAAGTTTGTTTCCTCCTCTTTCGCGTCGTGCAAGGGGTAGTTCGTTCCTCTTTTTTGCCTTCGTCCACAGTGGGCTCGTCGCTCTCGCGAACCGACAGAGAATAATAATACAACAAAAAAACAAGTGCGTGACTTTTCATCGACGATTACGTGTGCAGTGATTCAAAGAGGAAAAAAATAGCAAATTATCTCCGGCAAAAAGCTGTCGTTTCGTTTCTTACAGCGAATTAGTTCGTCGTGAATTTGATAATTCGTAGTATTTCACAAAAAACGTCAGATCAACGTTTTAATGAACGATAAATCGTTTCAACAACGACGAAGTTTCTTATCGATAATGAGATGACCGAAGAAAAATGCATTGTCGAAAAAATTTGTTCGATAATACTGTGATACGTCGGCTTTAATAATCCAACGACAAAAGTGAAAAGTGTCTGTGCACGTACGATTATTATTATTGATATTATATCGCAAAGTTCCAGGGTAATCGTCGAAATAAAAAATATTTAATAGATTTTTCGTTCAATTTGTTTTGGGGGGGGGGGGGGTGTTTTGAATTTTTCACAAAAACAAAAGGTAAAAAGGCATACGAGTGTCCGAGGAGATAGTCGTTATGAAAGTTATGAAGTTTATTTATCGCAGAGACGATATATCGAAGAATCGAAGAAGAAGGGTTTAGTATTGGTGCGGAAAAAAGGGGTTGATAGAGGAATTTCGCTCGAGGGATGTTTGTGTACGAGAGAAAAGCGGCCAGGAGTTAATCTCATGAGTGCTTGTTCCGCGACGTATCAGTGCCAACAGAGATCGATTGACTCTTCGGCGAAAGGGTTTGGAATCTTCCACACTCGACCCCGTACCCCAGGCTAGCAACCCCTGCACCAACCCTTCTCTCTTTCTCTCTCCCTCTCTATTTCTCTCTCTATTTCTCTTGGCGTGACTGATGTTTGCCGGAAATCCGTGCTGGAAGCTACGAATCGAGGAATCGGTACGGATTATTGGCACACGTTCGCGAGTTCTCACGTAGCCAGACGTATGCGACATACGTATACGAGTATCGAAGCTTTATACGCGATAAATGAGACGAAGGAATACTCTTATATTCGTATATATATATATGTGTTTTTTTCATAAATAAATATATCTATATACACGAGTGGAAAATCTTTTCGTCTGATTTCGTCGAATAAATCTTTGCAGGGTGTGCAGCATCCTCCTACCCCGTGGATTTTTTTTTCGAGCGTTATTATCCCCAGAACTTTTTCACATATTTCACTGGACGTACCTGGATTCGACCGAAAATCGCGACTGGGCGACGACAAAACGGGACCTATCAACCCTTTTTCTCTCTCCCCTTTTTTTCACTCTCGGGCTCGAGCCAAAACGTATTTAATCAATTCAGCTTTGTCGCGGTGACGTCATAAAATCATAACCGACTGGCCCATATACGTTGTAACGCTTGCGGGGGTCTCGCTCGGTACAAGGGACATTATTTTTTTACTGCTGACTTTTATCGTCGCGCGTTATTATTGTTCTATTTTTTTTTATAACAGCGTGGACCCCACGATTGATTTCCCTCCAATCATTTTTCAAAACAATTTTTTCTTTTTTTTGTTCTAGTTTTTCTATTTTGTTCATTTTGTTTTTTGTTTGTAATATTTCTAAAGCTCGATATATTTTCGGCAATTTCGTCGCTTAATCTGTTCTCTCGCCTTTTCATCGTCGTTCTCACTACGTTCTGCCGATAGCGAGGATTATTTCGTTACGCGTCAAATTTACTACACGCGAGAGAGGAGATAACGGTTGCGTCAAAACTTTCCTCGTTATTTCGTTTCCATCGATATTTTCATTTCACTCTATATCGAAAAGTCTCTTCATCGCCAGAAAAAAGCTACGTTTCGTAATGAAATCACGCGTGATTTTATGGCGACTTTTATCTTCAAGGGAACAAGAAGAGACAAGATAAAAGAAGAACAGGAACGTTCGCACTTTGCTCGTTGACCCGTTTCGTATCTGGGAAACGCGAGAGCTTCTCGTAGCTCGTGTAACGCTTGTATCAGTGATTAGTTCATTTCGTCTATACACACGTCGTTAATGAGACAACAGAGAGAGAGAGAGAGAGAGAGAGAGAGAGAGAGGGAGGGAGGGAGAGAGAAACAGAGAGGGAATCCAAGGATTTCGAGAGCTTGAATTCACTCGTGGTGATTCGATGCGATCGTGTAGCAGGTCACCCGTTGACGACAGTGAGATAGAGAGAGAGGAAGGGAGTGAGAGAGAGAGAGAGAGAGAGAGAGAGAGAGAGAGAGAGAGAGAGATCGTTGATCACACGACAACTCGGTATGTGAAACGTCGAGAGGGGTATCTGTTCACTCTGATAATCCAGTGTGCAATTCAGGCATAGCGAGATATCAAGGATGTGCCAGAGCGATCGAGGCGAAGGAGAGGGTGGAAGGATCAACGCACGAGCAAGACTGTGCGGTTTCAGTCGTGTGTCGAGGATGTCTCGAATCCTATATTCGCTAGTTCGGTATTCTATAGACAGAGTTCCGACACAACACGAGAAACTCCAGTCTCGTCGGTTTCTCACGTAACAGTTAATTCACGACAAATCCTACGATCGTTAACCCTCGAGTCATTAAAGTACGAATCGAAATTCGTATTTGTCCTCGGAAACATCAAACAGCGTGACGTTTCTAACGAAAGATCGTTCGTGATATTTGTTTTAGAGAATATTACGAACGATTATAAATTTTATTCGATCGTAATTTTGTTTTTTAATTGGAGACAAAGACAATTAGATATTGATAAAAATGATTAAAATTTGGAAGTTTCTCTTATTTTTTGTTTGAATTTTATTGTATTTATGTCTCGAGGTTGATCGATTTGTATCGTGCCATTTTTTTGTCTCCGATATTATCGTTATTTTTGTCGAAAATATATTTCCACCCTCAATGTGTCACAAAATTCTGGCCGGGGATAAAACTTATCGCGAAAGTTAGTTATCTCGATCGCTCGGTAATTTTTATCGGCTAATTCACTATAGCTCGTGATTTATCGCGCAAAGTATCGTAGCAATTTGTTCGCACATGGGATATTAATTCGAGCTCGAGTTGGTTGCGAGAGCCAAATTGGTGAGGGGAGGGTGAAATGAGGGGACCAACCATAACGAATTCAAGGATCTCGACGAAATCTTCGGGGGATCGCCGCGAGGGTCGCGCGAAATGGAGAGTCCCGCGAACGGTTCTCCCGCAGTGCCGAACAGTTTGTGTGTAAGCGAGAGCGCGTGGATTCTCAAGGGTGGCATAAAGTCGCCGTTTTACGATTCCGTTTAACGCCTCGCTCGAGGATTCTGAATAAATTAGCATTTAACGATCTACCAGCGAAATGAAAAAGCGGCACGACGCGTCGCGTATCCGACCGCGAGGGACGATTTCTCAACGCGCAAGGATCTTCGAAATATTTTGCGACCCTAGTTTTCAACCCCCTGTCTTCCCAGCTCGCCAACGGAAAAGGGTCGAGCAGTCGTCGAGGACTCGTGAAAAATTCACTCCCGAAAATCCCGTTGGGAAAGAAAACCATTTTCCCTCGACTCTTCAATTCCTCCCTTCGTTTTACTTCATCGGAACAGAATTATTCTCGACAGTTCGGATATATCAAGAGGCGTTAGCGAAAATTGAAACGTCGTCGGGCGAGATTTTTCGAAAGCCTCGCCGTCTCCGACGTTTTCGTCTCCGACGATTATTCTCGTCGTAACTCACTCTCGGCCCACCCCAACGCTTTTTAATAGCCCTGGAATAATCCCCTCTCCCCCGTCAGTAAGTTTCTCAAATTAAATTCCTCTCGGATGGAATTCTTTCAATGTCGAACGTGAAGAAAAATTATAATTCATTTCGACGCAAAAATAAAAAGAAATTAAGAAAAATATTGTTTATCATTAATAAAAAGTAAAAAATTGTTCGTGTAGTGGTCGATCTAGAAACCAACAGGATAAATATTTTTATTAACGATATTTCTAGAGAAAAAAAAACACCCTTATCCGTGTAAAAGTAAATATGAAAAATCGTAAAGTCTAACGTTGATATTGTTTACGAAGCGAAATGTACGACTTTGGGACTTCCAATCGAGACACCAATGTTTATTTACAGCGCGATACTTATAAGCATACTCTCAGCATCGAGACGCTTTAACGACTCCCAGGGCACGTCATAAACAGGGTTGTAATGTCGAACGTAAATAACGAAATAAGACGAAGAATGGAAATAAAAAAATAACTATAATATGATAAAGTATAAAGGATGCGTGTTCGTTCGAGATATCAATTTCATAAAAATCCATCGATTTGCTACATCAAAGTTCTTTCTGGCTGCGTCATGCCCACGAGTGTCTCATGAACCCGGGGTAAGCGTGAATTCAATCACATCGAAGTTCGTCTATTTTTGCTCGTAAACAAAAAAAAGGGGTGAGAAAGAAAATTCTCCCCAAGCATATTCTAGCTAAACACTATATTTTCTCGGTCCTTTAAGATATTCAGGATGTGTAATATACGTATGGGAGAAGAATGTGGCGAGGTATTAAAGTTTGAAAAACAAAACCGGGTGAAAAAAGCGAAATATTCGAGAGATAAGACGCGGTATGTATACCACGTACGGTAATGGGATACACGTAAACAGACTACGTGATTCAATAACTTGGGCGTTCTTCATTATATATAATGTGTTTGTGTGTGTGTGTGTGTGTGTGTGTGTGTGTGTGTGTGTGTGTGTGTGTGTGTGTATATATATGTTTCTTTTTTTGTTCCACTTATTTTGTATCTCCCATTTCCCGTGCTATTTTCTCTCTCTCCCTCTATTTCGCAGTCTCGGCTCTCTGCATTCCTCGCAATTTATCTAGTGGTCAGAGCAAAAGAAAAATAGTCACGTATTCCCGGGGCTCCGGCTCGTATTCACTTCTTTCGCTCCATCTATCCTGCGGATATGCCGTGTCCAACACCACCGGAGCATTTCTTTTCCTCCCTCGCGCTTCCATACGACCCGCGCGCACACGCGAACGAGCGTGTGCGTGATCGTATGGGACAGGAAGAAAAAACTACTCTCGAATGTGATTTCACTCGGAGAATTACTGCAGCGTTGATGGCTCGCGGCCGGAAAAGATCGATCTCTCTCTCTCTCTTTCTTTCTCTTGTTTTCTCCTCCCCTTGGCTCAACGTTTATATCTCGCACGCCACTTTCTTTATATTTTTATTTTTTATTTTTGTTCCGATCTATGCGTCGATCGTCTTTTGTTCTTGAGGTTTTAGTTTCATGTTTTCATCTTATTCATTTTAATAGACTGGCCAAAAAGTCACTGCATCCCCCCCCCCCCCCCCGAAGATCGTTATACGCGACGATGTATTAACAAAAAAATGCAATTACTTTCCAGCCAGTCCAATTTTATTTCATCGTCATAATTTTAATGATGTTAAAACCCGACCCTCGAATATATAAACGAGAATACATTCGCTCAATTATTCGCGTCGGTATAAACGTACAAGCGTATGAAATATAACAAAAAAAAATTATTCGCGACCGTGGGAACGACATTAAAGAAACGCGACGTATCGTTCGCATTGATACGAAATTTTGGTCGCTCGCACGTAACAATACAGCCGGAAAGAAAATGCGAAAACAAAAAAATCGTACTAAATTTTTCCGCATACGTTCATCCCCGCGTTACTTTGTCACTTTTTTCTGGCATATTTCGTTGTCGAAATATTTTTTTTGCTACATTTTCCCGAGCATTCGCTCAAACGCAACGAAGCGATGAAACATTTTCGCCCCGCGCTTTTTCCTCCTCCCCCACTGTAGCTCTATGCTTCTCTCTCTCTCTCGCTCTCTCGTGCAACGAAAAATTCGTTTGTGCTTGAAAAAGCGGGCACTGCGCGATGACACGGTGATCGGGAAATTATCGTAAAAGCGTAACAAAAAAAATAAAAGAAGAAAAACTAGGGTTGCGCGCTTGGTCGAAGTCGTGAAAAATGTTGTCCCGAACACGCGTGTTCGGTTATGACGTCCAACAGTTTTTTCACCCCTTTGTCGTCACGAAAAAAAATAAAAAATACTTGTCGGACTGCGAGTTTCATTTCCGTTGTGGAATTAGGACCGAAGCGCAAACCCCAGCGATTCGTCTCTGATGAGTGCAGTCCGCCGTTCGTTAATATTTGCGTATGCTACGAGAATTAATTAACTGCGTTTGCGACTTGCTGTTCCTTTGTACACTGTAAGCAAACTTTTCTTTTTCGCGTTTTGCATTTCGTCGATTTCTTATCCAATAACCAATCGTGTTGCAACAGTAACGATAATTATCAAATTATCATAAATCACCTTCTCGTGCCTCGTTAAATTCTTTGAAAATTGATGAATTGATCCAAAACAAAAATTAAATTAAAACGATAATCGCTATAAAAATAATCCTACGATTTTATTCGAATATTACATTTTCATCCGTCGTAAATTATCCCCAATCGACCCAAAGAAATAATCGCTATCGTAACATTTTTCCCATCATCGTAAAACTAAGAATATCGACGAATTTCTAGCGTCGAGATCCCGGAAGAGCAAAAGAAAAACGTAAAACGAACGAATCCCTTGAAAGAGAAAAAAACGAGAAAGAAAAAAAAATTAGCCCTGTAGCGGTTCAGCTTCTCGTGGCAGGGTAAGCGAGCACGTACAGCTGAAATGCGGAAAGGCCATCGGAAGCGTGAAAGGAGTGGAGAAGCCGGAGAGAGGTCGTGCATAGGAACGTAGACGGCGAGGGCCTGTGGGGTAGTGTTGCCTCTGCCTCGGGCCTCCGTGTCTAAGGCCTTGGTAAGGGTTAACGGTGTGCTCTCTGCTCTCCGATCGTCTGATACGACACCGAGCCAAACCACTGTGAATGGGGTTTCACCCGTGGAGTTGCCAGTACAGCAGTCACAGAGTAAGAGTGAGAGAGAGAAAGAGAGAGAGAGAGAGAGAGAGAGAGAGAATGTTCCCGCTCACCCAGAGGCTCTCTAGCTATGTACCGTCCGAAAGGCTTTGACAGGGACAAACCGCAAAGCAGCGGCAGTAGGCTGCTCCCTGCTTTACTGGGATTGCTCTACTGGCTACGATTTACTCGCTACCACGATCTTCAACGAACATTTATATATATATATATATATATATATATATATATATATATATATATATGAGCCAGTAGGATAAACGTTGGAAGGGGGAGGGAGGGGAGAGAAAAAAGTGGATGAATCAGGGGCATCTCTCGACTCTAGTCCACTTCACAAAAAAACATATATTTATATATATATATGTGTGTGTAGCTATTTTATCAAATACAGATGGGTCTATTTGCCAAAGTGGTTCATCCATCGCTGGACCATAAAAAAATTTATTCCACACACACCGTCCGGAGGTGTTTTTCGTTCGATACTTTCGTACAGTGATTTTGTCTCGCCGCCATGTTTTCGCTTCGCACCATTCGATTCGATCAATGTAGAATTGTCGTTAGTGTTTTTTTCTGTGTTTTTTTTTATTTCTTCTTTTATTAGTTTTTTTCCCATCGGATATCCGGTTGAAATTCGTTTTACACCCCGTTAGGATGTAAAATCGACGCTCGTCAAGCGTCGTGCTCGGTCAATAGGAAAGTTACATCGGGCGAATGTTTTTACTTTCATTTGTTTCTCCATTTTGTCAAATCCCGGGGATCAAATCGAATCTTTTTTTTTCGTTGCCCGAAAGATATCACCGGGCTTATCGTACTGTCGCTTCGGGGCATGTATATGTACGTTTGATTCGAGCGAAATACGTTCGTACCGTTCGTATGTTTTTCGTAGCATGATATCGAATTATCGTTCGTGCCACGCGTGGTTCGATTATTTAACCGCGAAACAACCGAAAGCTCTCTCTCACCATTTCTCTCTCCCTCTCTCTCTCACACCCTCTCTCTCTCTCTCTCTCTCTCTCTCTCTCTCTCTCTTTCACCCTCTCTCGCTCTTTCTCTCCATCTCTCTCTTCGTCTCTCTAACTCTCTATGTACACGAAAATTTAACGGTTCTTGATATATCCAATAACATCAATTAATTTCATGAAAACGTGAGGTCTGAAATCCAATACCTCTAACACACCCATACACACATACACACACATCCATAGCGTATACACATATGTATTTATTCGAAGTTATAGTAGCGGGATTAATTAAAACGATTCAATTATTTTGGAACTCTTGCGCCCCGGTCAAAGCCCATTTCATTCGAGATAAACGTCGATGAGATTTACCCTCATGCGCGAATTCCGTACGTGCAACAAACATCGTTGCCGGAAGCATCGGAAAAGCGCTTCTTTCGTACGTTTCTCGGGGATGAATATTTACATATACTATAGGTATGTATAGGGGCCACCTGTAAAATGGCTGTAATGTTGACAGCATTCGCGGTGACATACCGTGCACGTTTTACGATCTGGTGTAACGTCCTCTCGTAACTGTGGCGCGAAAACGATAGAAATTTATCGTTTGTCACACGCTCGTCGTAATCAACAATGTGACATACTATATATATATACATGTATGTACAATTCATGACAGAGTCAGATAAACGATCTCGATGTCTCAAAATCCGTCCATGTTTCGTTCGTTTTCAACCCCCTACCCCTATTCTCGAAATACTGGGGTAGGAAAATAACGCGAGATTGTCGATGAATATGAGGTCGAGGAGGGTGAAACGAGAAAGAGGAGAGGAGCTTGGAGAGTGTCGGAACCGTTCGATACGTAGATACGAATGATCGTCCTAGCAAATTTACTCCATACCCTCTATGACCGAGAAACATGAGCGCGCGGGGGTTGAATTTGAAGGGTGAGAAGGGTACAATTTATCAGCTTACCTATATACACACACACGTATTTGGCACACCGTGATAAATTTTCGATCTCACTCAAGCAAACCGCGTAATCGGATGAATCAAATATTGAAGCTTTCTATCTGGGTCGAGATCGATATAGTCATTTAGTGCTTAGGTATATAGGTATATAGTTATATATATAAATTCTGTGAAAAATACAATGTCGAGTTGTTGGAGGGTCAAGCATATATATATATATATATGCAGAAATTGTAAAGGAGTGAGAGAGAGAGAGAGAGGCTGTGCAACATATTACAGCGTTTTCCTGCTAGTGGAGCAACTTCGTATATGGTCAGACGCTTGAGTTTAACCTCTAGCTGGATAGCTGATGCATATCTCGTACGCGCGTGTACGTAACGTCCTCTCCTGTAATATAGTACGTAGGCTATATTCACTGCTCATAAACCCTGGAGAGCTTCCAGCTATAGGCCTCTTCAAGTCCATACACGCAACAAGTACCACCCCTCGACTCATTTCTACATACGACACAAATACCATATATTTCTATACATACGTATCATAAAATTCAAATCATCTTTCGACGATTAAATCATCGTGTGAAAAACATGTATTTTCCACGGATTCAATTAAAGCGATTCGTTAATTCATTCGTTCGCAATCACATAAAATCAGTCGATCGTCAATATTTACTCACGATTAAATCGTCTCTGCTTGAAATAAATGTTGCTCCATAAAAAAACACATGGAAATCTTCGTTCGATTCGATCGAATAAATTTTTCTCATTTTTTATACGTTTGTGGTCCAGCCCATGTCGACAAGCGTATAATTTCCATTCCGGTCTTTGCCATCAAGGCCGACGTAACTTTATCGCACGCCGAGACTGCGCGGGGGAGAGAGAGAGAGAGAGAGATAGGAGGGTAGACAGGTGGCGCGAATCGTGCCATGGGGCAACTATTCGCGGGTGCTCTTCTCATAAGCGTTGCAAATTCGTTCGGCATAAACTGCTTTACATTCGGCCGTACCGCTCCGATTTAGCATATACGAGCCGCGTTCCAAAACTCGTGGCACAGGGTTGAATTGAGATACATATATATATATATATATCATGCTCTCTCTCTCTCTCTCTCTCTCTCTCTCTCTCTCTCTCTCTCTCTCTCTCTCTCTCTCTCTCTCTCTCTCTCTCTCTCTCTCTCTCTCTCTCTCTCTCTCTCTCTCGTTCCCCCACTATATATATCTCGCTCCATATATATATATATACGAATCGTCGACGGAGAGTTAGGGAGAAGAGAAAACGTGCGGGATTCAATTTCTGTATAGAGGTAGACGTGAACTCTCCTACGCGATAGTTGCGAAAAGTGAACGACACCGTATGTCATATATATATAGTGAACGAGAGGTGTGTATATATAGTGCTAGAAAGTGTAGTGACACCTATATATGATATATAATATGTATATGACCCCAGTGTGGGATTCGTGATAAACGCAGCTGGTGGCTCAACGAGAAGACCTACGTTGATATAGCAACACGTGGCACGACACGTTCTTCTCTGTGTACGTGTGTGTGTATGTGTGTGTGTGTGTGTGTATGTTTGTGCCACACGAGTTTTCAAGGGACGGAATACATTACAATAAAAGAGGGTTGGTACTACGTAGAGGGGGAGGTTGGAAGGTTGCAGATCGTGCTTTCGTGCTTCTCCCAAAATTTTCACGACTTTCCACCCCAAGGGTGGAAGTTCTCGCCAGCTGTCATCGTACCAGATCGATAAAGAGTGAACATCGACGAGACGTGTCAGTCACGTTTCTACCGGTTGAACTAAAATTGGACATAGAACGTATCGTTGAGTTTAGCCGGGGAAAGAAAAGTATATACACTCGGACGATTTCAAAAATTAATCCAGTTTGGCGAGAGCGCGGATAGGAAAACATAAGAAGGAAAGTTTTTCGGTGAAGGAGAGATATTATTGCGGATAACAATGATGAAGAGTAAAGTATAGAAATGATAGAGATAGAGTGAGAGAGAGAGAGAGAGAGAGAGAGAGCGCGACGTATAACTACTTGCCCGCTTCTTCCATTAATCGGATCCACGGAAAAGTTTTAAAACTTTTCCCCTGTACCATTCGCTCTCACGACCCTTCTTGCAGCCTTTCATTCCTTTTGGCAGCCGCCTTTCAATCCCCACCCTTCCCTCTCTCTCTCTCTCTCTCTCTCTCTCTCTCTCTCTCTCTCTCTCTCTCTCTCTCTCACCCTTCATCCCTTCTCTCTCTCTCTCTCTCTCTCTCTCTCGCATCTTACCGTGTTCCATCGGAGTCTCAACGATAAAATTAATTGGATAACTCTCGTTTGAAATCGACTTCGAAACTATATACGCTATGTCGTGTCTATTCCCTCATCTATATGACGAATATGTATATACGTATAATCCTTGACATGATACTACATAAATATAGACATATTCATTTGCGCTATCGCTTGTGTTTGTGTATACCGTAACACGAACGCACGGGTGTGTGTGTAAGAAATCCGCAGACCCGACGGTAGAGGTTGGCTCGTTGATTCAATTCCCTCAGGTGTGCTCGGCCCTCGCCGCAAAGGTAACTTTGTGAGCTGTACCCAGACTGCCGAACCAACGGAAAGTCCCATATACACCATCCGGTTAATACACACGTATCTACATAATATATATATGTATATATGTATTTAACATATATGTGTGTGTGTTTGTACGTATATTTCTCTAGCACGTAGGTATGCGTTTGTAGGGTTGGCAATGGTCGTAACAGCCAGGTAGTGGAATCGCAGCGATAGTGGCTAAGCCAACTAGATGAGAGAGAGAGAGTGAGAGATACAGAAGGTTGGTTTCCACAATATGCCAGGGATGTAATGAAGTCTGGTGCCTCGAGGGTCGGGCAAAGCAGCTTCGGTGGCTCCGTAGGTTTCGCGTTTCTCCCGTCTCGCTCTCCAGCCCCTCTAACCCTTATCCACGATTCTCGTTGTAGAATACCCGGTTGTGCACCGGCTGCACTTCCCGTCCGGAACCGTCCAACCGGTTAGACCTAAATCACAGTCTCTGAATGGAGTTACACCGGGCGCGTCACCGCGAAAACCAGACATCGCTCTCGTACACCAACGGTTCCTTCCACTGGCGGACCTGCATCCTCCATACCTCGGCCCGAACGAGACCATGCGCACGTGTAGACAATACTAAAGCCGATTTCTGCCGATGCATCGGAATCCCTATCCATCCCTCCGATCTTCGTCGACCTCGTTGTATCCTACGTCATGATAGAAATTTCATGATTTTCAACGCGATACGAACAACGTCGAGAAATCGATTTTGCAACCTCTGGAACGAAGCGGCCAACACAAAATCGGCAAGTTGGAAATTTCGGCACGCACCGTTTTCCCATTTCGACGTTGAAAATGTTAACGTTCGTGATGTGTGTTCGATTGGGCGAGAATGTGGCGCAATTCGGTACGAAAACCACCGAATTCTCCGGGTTGTTTGTGTCTGAAATACTCCGACCCCGTTCGGCGGTCAAAATCGTTTGCGGTAACTAACGGCCACTACGGATCGCTCTTTCTCGCTCGTACACTCGCGGTGGTTTATCGAACTAACGGAAAAGTACCGCGAGCCAATTCACGTAACGTTTTTTTTTGTTCGCTCGAATGGAAACGACCGATATAGAATAGTTGATTCACAAAACACTCATTTATAGTTTCGCGATGCACTCCGTTCGCGGTCCAATTCGCGGAGTTGAATTAATTTTGACAACGATGGGCAATATGATGGATGGAAGATTGGATTTTCATGAGATTTCCAATAGTACTAAATCGATACGAATCATTAATCAAACATGATAAGTCGGGAGAGGAGGAACTGAACTCGACAAAGAATTTAACGGGTGGTCCTCAAAGCTGGCTAGTCCCAGCGGAAACTTTCCAGATTTTACGACCACTTTACGAATCAACCGTTCGATTTACGAGAATTTGTCGACAGACAGGCAAAAGTACGCTCGTGTCGTAATCCATTCCCTACTCCAGCCGAAAGGTGTTAAATTTTCTTACCGGGGTGAGAATACAACGATTTTCAAGGTATCGAGGCTTTTATGAATCACAGACTCGAACAGCTTTGTGGTACAGAAACTTCGACCACGGTTCTTAATGGCTTTTCGAGCATAAGTGCTTCCTATTTTCCTAGAGTATAGAGGTGAAAAGTTTTCAAGGGTGGAACCACGGAAGTACGAACTGGATAGCGAGAAAACGAAGGACACGTGAAATACACAAATTCACCATCCACCCCTACGATCCCTTTCTCGATTCCCCCCTCTCTCTTACTCTCTTCCTCTCTCAGTGCAAATAATACGCGTATGTAGGAAGATCCGAAGGATCGCATAGTCCTTGGACCAAGAGGCCTTGGAATCCCTTGAGGTCCCGGGTGAATGTTAGTTATGCCGAGGCTGCGAGATCTACGGTTTACTCGGTAGCGAACATGAGGCTAACGCTTCTATCGTCGAACAAGCTATACACACACATCCTCCAGTATTGAGATCTTTCTCTCTCTCACGCTCATACGTTCCCTCTCGTTACGGTTTCTATGCTCTCTTCGAAAGAGCCGCACTCACTCGCCACGTTTCCGCAGAGCCAGGATGTATACGTATAGCATACACGCCTGGTGCGCAGATTTCCGGTATGCTGCACTCTGTAAACCCCGCATCAGCTCCGGGGGGCAGAAAGACCGCGAACCGACCAAGCTGCCGAGAGTTCGCCTCTCCACCGCCCTTTACCTTCGCTCCTCTTTCTCCTCTCACCCTCTCGCTCACTCCCTCTATCGTCCAACACGCGATCTATAAACGGGACTATTGTACGTTGGAGAAATTCCCAGGCCACCTCCACAGTTCTTCTATGTATGGAACGGATCCACGCGTGGATCGAACGAATCAAACGCCAAGGAAAATTCCCAGTACGGTGCTCAGGATTTTCGACGCTTTCGCCATTTTCTCTCGGCTCTTGAAATTGTTGTTTATGGCTCTAGCGTTAGATCGACGAGAGGGAATCATCGATTGGAAAATAATTCATCCAGTTGGATTAAATTCCGTTGAAAATAGCGAAAGGCTTGAGTTTCTAGATAGAGAGCTTGGCAACGGAGACAATCAATTTCCCAGGTGTCACCGCTCTTCGCGAACTTTTCTTTTTGTTTTCCACCGCGAGTTTACTGCCGAAAAAAGAAACGAGCCAGTCTTATCTTTTTCACAATAAAATCCCAGGGGCTGTTCTTCCGAAGTGCAGCGAAGATTCGTATCCCTAGACCTGATTTTTTTTTGCTTCTCATTGTTTCCCATCATCTCTCATTGGTTCACGGTGCTTTTCGTCTCTCGAATTGTCCCGGGAAGAACGCACCGCGCGGGTGAGAGACGGCCGCGAGCAAGCGTCCCAGTGCTAACGCGCGACAATAAACATTTTTATGGTGTCGTAAAGATTAAGGGAGGTGCGGCGGCACGTTTAGCCCGTTTTGGTCGACGTCGAGCTTCTCTCGACCTACGATATATATATATATATATATCTCGGTTGGGGGTAGGTAACACGCGGAAACCCCGATTTGCTGTGCCACGGTGTATGCAATGGAATACCGTGTTGCTTTTTCCCTCTCTTTCTCTCGGTTCTGTGTTATAAAGTACGATATATATACAAAGGGTATCGCGGGCTGAGACCGATAACGGTACGTCGTCGAAAACGTTTCTTGCAATAATGCTCCGCGATGTTGTTCCTATACTTATACGCATACACAGACACACACATATAAATATATTTGTTTGTAGTGAAGATTGAGGGTTGCGAGAAAACCATCCTTTTGATGGTTGCGTCTCCGTTGCCACGGAAATAGCGTGACCAGCATGCGCATTGGGCCTGACGCCATTTTGTCGACGCCCCAGACGTCGCGATAAGAACGAAGAAATGCGTTTTCTTAATTGACCGTTTTATTTCCTCCTCGTAGCAACAAAGAAACACGCGAGAAGATAACATAGCCCGGATGACATTGTAGTCACCACAGGTGGCGCCACTGTTACTACGCCATCTGTGGGCAATGACCTGAAACTGAAAGAATATCGTGACTGACATAAACTCGTACGATTTTTTAAAATAAAAAGTTCTGACAACGATGAGCCTGCTTTTTACGAAATATTTTTAATCGTGATTGATTAGATTTTTTAATTATAAATAATACAATTGAAGAAATTTTGATACGAAATTTACATTCGATCGATAGATATTTGCATCGTTCAATCAAACGTTATTAATTCCGTCCGCTCCCGCATCGTAGCAGCTCGTGAATGTTGAAATCATTTGCCCGGGGTGGTTCAATTTGAAAATTGTCCATGGAGCATGCCCGGGGTTATATGGTTTCTGGAATAACTTCTCGTTCGAAGATTGTTCTTGCGTTATCGTTAACCACGGTAAATGAATAGCGGAGGGATGATTGAAGTAGGGGTTTCAGATTCGGTGAGCGTGCTGGAGTGGGGGGATGGTGAGGGATTCTCGATTATTGTACGGACCGTACGGTGGTATGAACGAGAAACGAGGGCCACACGAACACGAGACGAAACTTCAATATTGACTGAGACAACCTCACTCTGTTTGCCCTCGACACCCTTTCCTTTATAGACGATTCGAAAGCTCGGGCCAGTCGTCAGCCACCGAGAGAACCGTTCTTCGAAGCTTTTCCTTCACACACACACACACACACACACACACACAACTGTCTCGGGACTTATCCTTCGAAGCCTTCTTCGCCCCATCTTTAATGTCTTTTGCACCCCAGTCGATAATCGGTTTCTCACGAGAGAGGAAAGTCTCTTACTTTTTTATTTTCTCTTTCTTCTCCTTCCACCCCTCTTCCTTTTCCACTTTTGCACTCATTACACACGAACCGAGAATTTTCGCCTCGTTTTCTTCAATGTTATATCCCGCCACTTTTTTAACCCATCGGCAGCTTCGCAGGATTACGTCCTGGACCGAAAGACAATCGGATGTTTTTTTAAAATTTTTATTTAACTGTTCAAACTTACAAAATATCGATTCGATTCGAAGTCGTTAAAATTGAGATATTCCGTTTGGCGCTCTTGGCGAGTATGGCGAGTATCGTTTAATCCCCCTGATAAGAGAAAGAACCTGACAATTCGATGTCAAAGAAATCGACAGAGGTTATTATTCAATATATCCCGACCATACGTTTCGCTTTGAAGAATTCACTTTGAGGAAGTGACATATCGAAATTCGACGATCACAAACGACCTCGACGAATATCGAAGTCGTGGAAAATGGAAGCTTCACTTTGTTAGCCAAATAAAAAACGCGGGCGTGCTTTTGATTGGAAATTAAATTCTCGGCAAAGAAAAATGAATAACGCCAATAAACAATTATTAAAAAGAAAACTTATTCATAATAAAAGTCGTTACGATTAATTATTTTTGAAAAATAATATCCGATTACTAGGGCGGTTTATTGTAATCAAACAAATTTTCATATTTTTTCGTAAATTGCAAATTTCATTCGTAATTGACTCGGGGATGACGAATTTTGTTTTCGCTTTTTTTTCACGTACGAACGACGTTATATCGACCGTTGGTATACGAACGGGCGAGGGCTTAGGGCACGTTCGAAAAATTTTCAAGCTGCGGGTTGCAAATTCGCGATACGACGGTGAATCCGTTCTCGCCACGGATTTTCGAGACCGTTTAATTTCCGCCCCTTTTATATCGCCACATTATTTAACGGCTATGCGGCAGCCTCCGGGCGCAATATCGCCACGATGCAACGGTGGGCGTCCGGTGTGTGTATGTGCCTCGCGCAATCGCGTAAATTTCCAGTTTTTGATCCGAGCACACCGCGTAAAATATGGAATAGTGGAATTTCCGGCTATTTCCGAGTTCTGTGTATAAACTTTGTTTGCTTTTTTTTAGCTTGGTTCCCTTATTTGTACAATTTTCATACCACGCGTATCGCCATACGCTACACGAATACTTTTGCAGATAACTTTCACCTTTTTCCGATCACCTGTTTTTACGTAAACGTTATCGACGAAAAAAAATAAATAAACATTAAACAAACAAACTCGTATTGCTAAAAAATTTTACGAGTTAACTCGACGCGGCTATCGCGTCGATCGATGAGAATTCTATCAAAGTGATAAAAAACAACAATTTTCGAATTATTTTTGTAACGTTAACTCTCGATCGGCGAATGGATATTTCATCAAGAAAATTTCGCGTATGTAGAACCGTAACAAAAAAAAAACGATCACACCAGACACCGAGCAAAAGAGATAGAGAGAGCGACAAAGAGGGAGGAAGAGAAAGAGGGTGGAAGAGAAAGAGGGAGGAGGAGAGTGACCCATCAATCCGTTTCCCGAAAAAATGTCGTTTTTTTCTCTCGTCCCGTGATCGAACGACGCGCGAGCGACGGGCAAAGCGTTATTAATGACGGTGTTCCGAAAGCTTTTCCAATGGCCCTTTATACGATATATACGTATAGGTACGCAATAACGCAAATGTTTCTTTTCTTCCTTTTTACACATTGGCCTCGTCGTCGAAAAACGCTTATGCAACTCGCGGCGCGTGAAACTATTAAACGCGAACAATTTTAAGTCGGGATTCCTACATAGGGGAAGAAATTTGACGCGTGCGTTGGGGCGAGAGACTGCGACGAAGGAAGGAAACGATCGTTATTCCGATGAATATTTTTCGGTTCGACGTCGAATCGTTAATTTTTGCTTGACCTTTTTTTTGTTCGCTTCCTCTGGTCGTTCTTCTCTTACCCGTTTCTCCCTTGACGTTCGCTCGACGTTACGAACCTTTCTCATCCCCTCTACCACCCCTCACGTACGAAGCACGTACGTGTGCGATTCTCGATTGTTCGTTACGTCATGGAACCGACGTTTTCGCTGACCCTTTCCACGCGAATCAACCCCTGCACCCCCAACCCTTCCACCCCTTTGTCACCCTCTCGTCAATTCTATCCATCGGTTATACCAACGTGTTGCACTAATTAGTATCTAGAATCGAGGCTGGCAGTGCAAACACTGCGCATATTTGCGCTATAGGGAAAATCCCCAAACGCACCCCCTTCCCTAGCCCCATCACCCCGGACACTCTTCCACCCATCGCCGCACCCTTTAACTTCCTCTCGTTCGTAAATAGCGCCAACGCTTCAACCCGTTCGGCCTTTATATACACGACCGGAGGCCTACTGAAATATCCGGAAACGATCGAATGAGCAATAATTACCGATTCAGTCGGCGATGTTACTACTATTTCGATAATTAATCGTTATCGCACTCGCGGTTACTCCCCGTGTGGACTGATGAGAATGCTTCACACACACTCACATACACACACACACACATATATATGTATATATGTGAAGAGAGATCGTTGATAAATATTTCTCTACAACACACATTGTTTCATCCCCCATTGTACGAACCGGTTTGAACATCGACGCGAAAAATAATAGATCGTTGTCAAGGTGAATGAAAATGAGAAAATTTTGTTTCCCGTTTGTTAGCAGTTATTACAGTTTTTGATGCTCGGCTAGTAATTATGTGTGGTATTTTGTCGAAACATCGTACGATCGTAACTTTTCATTCGAAAAGTAATAATCTCTCGTCGAGTTACGAGAGAAGAAAGGAACACCGTAAAAAATATTGAAATAGAGACAGAGAGATTTTTTTAACGACCCATTGTCCCATCTTTTTCTCGAGGATTGAGAAGAGATGCTCCTTTTGCGTAGGACCTTTTTTTCGTTTAACGATCTATAGAATTTTTTTCTCGTGGTATGATGCAATACGATGGGGTAATGTAGCGATACTGGCGGTTTCGCGAGCGCAAAGTACCACGCCCTGAATTCACCGTTGATTGATAGTAATCGCTCTCGATAACTCAAGATGGACGATATGCCGACTCCATTTGGAGTATCCGATGTACTCCAATCCCTCAGGTGATGCCTACTTGATGGTATCCTTGGCATTGTTCGTACTTGTAGGAATGGCCCTAGACAGAACTGTGCGAATGTGTTAAGCAACTCGTGTATAGCAAATTAATAGATAACATTAATTGAGTTTATTACAACGATATATTACAAAAATTAAATTAATCCAAATTGAAATTATTTAAAAACGCTTCGATCAAAATAATAATCAATTTAGGATCGAATAATTTTTAATTATTCTCGTTTTTTAATAAACCAATTCGAAAGTCGGTATTCTCGTCGTCAATTGACTTTCTTTCTATCTTTTTTTCTTTCTTCCTTTCTTCCATTATATATTTCATTGTCTCTCGTCTCCCGTTTCTGTCAAACTGCCCGATTGAGCGCTCCTGTTCCAACAATTCTTCGTACACACACAGACATTTCTCTCGCTCGTCGCCATCACGGTAAATTTCGAGAGGCGTTTTTAATGCTCCCGCGCGCCTCTCGCGAGAAACTCCCGAACCTCCGTCCGTCGCTCGCCTCGACAATTCGTTCGACTTTTATAGAGAGTGCGGCGAGATTTACGCGAATTTTAACAGTGGGATCTGGTTCTACCCGTGGACTATTCCCTGTCTCTCTGTCTCTCTCGCTCTCTCTCCTCCTACCCTTTCTGCCATCATAAACAATGGCCTTTTGTCCGTGAAAGAATCGATCGAAATGCCGGACTCCCTCGCACTCTCGATTCTTCCGTCATATTCTACCACACGTATAGGCGTATCTGTCTCGCTCATATATTTTCTCATATACAATACGCGGATCTCGTTTCGCGTCAATGTTTTATTACTATTTTATTTACGCGTTCCTTTTTCCGACTGATTTTATGACTTATCAAGGATGAAGTAATGTTTGTATTTATTATGAAATGAAGAATGCCCAGGTGAGGTTATGTTGACACGTGGTTACAATCCCGCGGATCCGACGTAAACTCATTTCGGGGTTGATCAACCATTCTTTAGGTACAAAGAGCAAAAATTTTTCATTAATATTTCAGTACTATAGCCCAACGTAAGCTCAAAATAAAAGCTCCGAACAAGTCCAATATAAGTTGAAATCTGCGATACAACGAATATTTTTGCACGAGCTTATTTTTCTACCAAATTGAAAAAAATATAACCTAAAAACTCATAACGCATTCGTACGTAACGAACCGAGGTGATCACGTGACTTCGTTCTGGCCTCTCAGTCTCGAGTGACGTCATAAGTGCGTCAGTTAGTTTAGAAAAACGGAAGTATCTTCGAGAGACGTAAAGTTCGTGAAAGTGTAAATCTTGTCATCGAATAATATCAAACAGTCATCACCTTCAGTGATGATCGGATTGAGGTGGCGTTCGGGTCGTGGTGTTAAGCTCTCGCCGGATAAATGTGCGCGATGTATTATTACGCGAGCAAGCTGACTGCGGCAGCACTGAGCGCAGGACTGCGCAGCGATACCGGTGGCGGTGGCGGTGGCGGTGGTGGTGGTGGTGGGGGTTACGGTCCGAGCGGTAGTGGTGTCTGCCGATGTCACGAAATGGAGCGACCGCCGGAGCCGCGACCGCCGGAGCCACGAACGCCGGATCGCTCGCAGCGCCACGCCACTCTCCCACCACCACCGCCACGGGCACAGCACCATTCGAGATCGGTGAAGGTTAATCCCGTTGCCGTACCAACGACCTCCGGCGAGCATGTTGTCGCAACAGCGAGCATCGAACATCCGAGATCGAATCAGCACCATCGACATCGCACAAAGCACAAGGTAGGAAGTTTTCAGTGGTAGAGAGACAATTTACACGTGCAGGGAGTGAAAGTAACTCTGTATGATTCGAGATTAAGTCGTTCATTCATTTATTTATTTACAATTTTTGTAATATTTCCTACAGTATTTTTATCAATTCGTAGGAACAAAGGGGCAACCTAACCTAAATTGCCAAATTGATCGCCTGGTCACTTTCTCTAGAATGTCATAATGTACCTAACCCAAAATGGCTAAAGTTATAGAAACATTGATAAGCGAACTAATAAGATTCAAGTCACAAACTGTCTTACGATCGTTTATCCTTGAGCATAAATGGCAATAGAAATTTGCAAGTGATCCGTATGTGCGCTTTCGGCACCAATTTAACTTTGAACAGATATACCCGAAGAGCGTCGGAGCTATCCAAACCAGGTCTGGAATCAATTTCGCTCATTCCCTAACATCTCGAAAACTATAAGGACAAAAAGTTGGTGCATTGATCGTTGGAAATCGCCTTTCCGGCATGCTCCTCCGCAAGTTTGAATAGGACAAAGTTCTCGTCTTTCACGGCTATCAAGGGTTCTCCGATGAGCATGGCTGAGGCTAAATTCCTAGGGTAAGGTACTCAGCGTCCAAGTTTGCGCCCTCTTGAGAGATGCCTACGGGTCGAGATTGACCGCTTCTTCTCGGGGTTAGGTTGAAACCAGAGATGGTTTGGTTTCTCTAACATGCGCGGTAATATACGTTAAATTTATCGTAAACTCGCCCATTCTAACCCTCTCGGACTCTCTCTCTCTCTCTCTCTTTCTTTTCAAGAAGCTCGTATCGCAAACATTTTACGCGTTTCGCGAGAGTTATCCGGAGGCGTTTCAACTCTCTCTCTCTCGCTGCGTCGATCTCCTCGTCTTACTTGTTTACTCTCGACTTCTCGAGTTCGTGACATTCCGGATCGCTTCTCAACCAACTTTGTTGGCTTATTTTTATATCTGTATATCTTGTGCTCACTGCCGTTTCACACATCCTGCCTTCTCTTCTATTTTCGCCCTCTCGGTCCAGACTCACTCGCCTGTACATCGAGCTGTATACCACACTCGCGCACACGTCGTTAAATCGTTCACCATTAACGACAAAACGCAACGAACAATTGGCAATCTTTATCCCGTTATTTACCCTTGAGTTGACCTTTACGACGTTTGGAATCATTATCAGTCAAACTTCAACCCTTAACATCTCGAGGTACGTACTTACTAATAAACAATATGTTTCATTCCCTACCACTATAAACGTGTTATAATTAACAAAATTATTTAAAAAAATATCATCAAAATGAAGTTCGAGAAATTTTTTGCGACGTTTCTTCTTTTTATAAGCGCATGCAGTCCTAGAAAGATGACACGGACTTGGTGCCAATTACGCGAAAGTACCTGCTGACACTTAGCGCCGGAACGTTTTCATCCAAAAACTAAAACTTTAGAGACACGGGCACAATTCTCGGCAGATAGCCAGGGCACAATTTTCTTTGTGAATTATTCTCTAATGTTAGAGAGCTCGCTGAAAAAAAAACCTTTTCGTACGTTTTATATATAGAGCATTTCTCTACTTTAAATATATATATATATATATATATATATATAAAGTAGGAGAGGAATGCGACAAGAAGGATAAGAGCAAAAAGTTTAGCGAGCTACAGGACCGAGCGGACAATCCGTCGAGGTAGCACCAGTCTGCGTCGAGATACCAAAGGTGCGGATGGGACAAGAGAAAATAGACGGCGTGGTTGGTAGAGCGAGAAAGACAGATGAGCTCGAGGCAACGCCGACAGCACCGCGGGCATCTCTTTAAAATCCCCGATCTTCCCCAACTACACTTTCCCTTCCTTCCGCGACTTTTTGCCATTCGCCGTGCGAATCCTTCGAGCCTTGAACATTTTGCCCTGCCTTTTGGTTGTTCACTTACCTCCTCTCATTTTAACCTTTGTGTACCAGCGATGCTATTCTCATCAACTGTCTCTATATATATTTTTGTAGTACGCGACAAAAGACGCCAGTGCACAGTCGGGGTTGCTTTTTAGATGTTGTACTAATTGGTGAACAAAAATCTCCATGAAAAAACAATATGTGTGAAAAATTGGAAAAAATTATTTCGCTTGGGTGGAGTTAATTGAGACGGTTAATTGAACGATTATAATATTTTGTTTAGTTTGCAATAAAAATTATGGCCTAATAGAAATGATTGAAATTTGATGAATTTTTTTACTTCTCGTTCTAATCTTTTTTTTGTTCTTCGTTTCATTAGAATTAAATGATTAATAATAGTTTATCGCCCATAGGAGCAAGACTGATTATGTGAGTTCGTTGTTCGTACCGCAAAAGTTTTGGCGCAAAGTGCCTGAGAACTTTTTTATTTCTGGACGTCTTTTTTCTCGCGCTAATGCGACACGGTGCACCGGACACCCTTTCGATTAAAGAGACTGTTAAGGACCGAACGAGGTCCGTCGGTTTGTGTTCTTTGTATCAAGGACCTCGGGGCAATTAATTTTCTTTCTTTTTCTCGGTTCCTCCTCTTCCGTTGCCTCTTCTTTTTCTTTCGTTCTTCCTATCGCTTCGTTCTCATTTTGCTGCGAAGAGGAGTCTCGCGTCTTGAGGCTAAATTAATTTTAATTTTCACCCTCTCAAAAACCACAATCTAAACTCCCTCTCTCTCTCTTTCTCTGGAAGAACAATTTTGCCTGACCGCAGTTTCGTGTTCATGCTTGCCCTGGCAAACGTTCTTTTTACGTTTTTTTCCCCAACAATTTTATTTTATATTTTTTTGCAGCACCTTAATTTTATATTTTTTCATAAATTACAGCTGCAGAAAAAACACTGGTTTTTTTTCGAAAAATCGTCAAAAATCGAACATCGGCTTAATTATGATTTTCATCGTAGAGGAAAGTGACCAAATATGGAATACCATTTTGTTTTTTACGCATAATTTCCACAAATGTTATAAATAAAAAACTTTTTGTAGTAATTATTAACAATCATATATTTGCGCTTTATTTTGTAACATTTTTTTGTTATATTGATTAGTTGTAAGTAAGAAAATTTTCATAAACTAAATAATGATAAAGGTACCTAAATATGGAATAGGTACCCCAAATATGGAATACTATAAACACTATCAAAAATTAATCTTTACTTATATGAGACTCTTTGGAAACTTTGGTATAACATAGAAAGAAACACAAGTTATTTGCAAAAATCACAAATCCAGGTGTCAGACTCTGGCCCAGCGCAATTATTATGTACCCAGAGCCCACACATGAGACACTTAATCCGTTTCCCGATGAGTATCATTCGAAAACAGCATACCACAGAAAATACATTCCAAATCTTCAGAGTCTGGAGCTGTATATCCTATCAAGGCATCGGGCTCACTGTCTGTATCAAACAGCACCATCTCCTTATCATCTGAATCCGACTTAGGCTTAATCTTCTCTTTTTCTTGTTCATTGCCAATTTATTTTCTTTTTCCTCTTTTCTCTTGCTTTTGTCTATGAGATCATTCTTGTAAGGGGAAGACGTGATGACTGCTATAACAGATGCTTTTCTTCCTCTATTAGAAGGTTTTCTTTACTTGTTTGGTACTGGGCTTATATGATATGGAGACACTAATCCTAAACTACATAATCTGCATAATCGGAACAAGGTAGATCTTGGCACATCAAAGTGTTTTGCAGCTCTCAAATAACCCATTTTTTCTCTCTTACTAATTTATAGCTTCCACCATATGCTCTGAATTCAATTCTTTCGCTTTCTTTTTGAGTTGACGCCAGCCATCCTGATAAAACATGAAAAAATTATAATTAACAAAATCATCAAGTCAGCTGATACTTAAGAGAACCAATTATGGAATAGTCCATAATTGGATACTATGATCCGTCCATATTTGGCTTTTCCAACGACTTCAATCTGACATTCATATTTTCATATTTAATAAAGTAATACAATCAAATACCGCTCAAACTTACAAAAGAACATCTAAACGATCTCTAAAAGCTATAAAAACAATACTGTGTGCACTTTTTGTACGAAAAATACGTATTTTTTACATACCTTACAAACTTATGCGGTAGCGACAAAACAAAACACTGTCACAACGACGATACCTGCTACAACTTGTACGCGCGAATGGGGATAGAAAGAGAGAGACAATCACTGTTTATTGCGTGGGTGAGTTTCCGTTTCAGAGAAATGCTGGTATTCCGTATTAGGGATACTATCCCTTATTTGGTCACTTTCCTCTAATTATAATTTACACCATGACTCTGTTTTATATCCCCAATTTTTCACTTTATCGTCACATAATTTCTCATCAAGTCGCTCTTTCATCTCTCAAAATATTTCAACCCTCTTTCTCGACTCGTGAACACTATCAAGCACTCGTTCGCTCCTTTCCGCGAATTTTTCTCTTTCATCGCAGAAGTCTCTTTCTCGTCTCTTCCCTTTTAAACTTTCGCCACAATCAATCCTCGCTCTCTCCCACCGTTCCATTATCGAGAAAAATTTCTGTCTGAAAAGCTCGGTACCACCCCTCCCTCTCTCCCTCTCTCTCTCTCTCTCTCACGCGCTTTCTGTAACATCGATGAATGAATACCGTTTTAGTCGAATGCATCCGAGAGTCCTGAAAATACTTTCTTGCCGCCTCCTCCATTTCTCATCTCCCTTCTTGAAATATTATTCGTTAAGAAAAAAATAAAATAAAAATAAAAAATAAAATAATATAAATAAATAAAATATGAAAAAAGAAAATTTACGCAAAAGTAATTTCGCGAGATACAGTTTTTCTTCCACAAGATTCTTAGGCACGGTTCCCTCGTCCCTTTCCTCGCCCTTGGAGAATTTCCGGATTTCATCGAACTTTCACCAACGTGAGGTAAAACCTGTGTCTGCCTCGTAGTTTTGTAAGTTGCACGGTATTATCGAAAACTCTTGGCGAACGACCTTACAGCCCCCTTCAACCCACCCCCTCCCCTTCCTCCCGCCCCTATTCACCCTTTTCAGCACTCCAACCTTGTCGGCTCGTCGAGCATCGACGCTCTTGTATAAATTTCAACGTGGTCAGACGAGCTTCCTCCGCTAAGTCGTTAGTACAGCAAAAAAAACATACAGCGTGGTAAAAGGACAAAAGATTGTGCCTGTGTGAGGGTTGGTGCGTGTGTGTGCTCCCTGTAAAGGTGCTGGCTTCGTTTTCTTCGGTCAAGTCGTACAGAGGTATGCCTCGAGGCGTCACGTTGAGAATTCGTTGAAACTTTCGCACCGATGGCGCCACGGGCTAACGGGACATAGATCTCTCTCTCTCTCTCTCTCTCTCTCTCTCTCTCTCTCTATATATATATATATATATATATATATATATATATATATATATATATATATATATATATATATATATATATATATATATATATATATATATATATATATATATATATATATATATAGCGCGTAGTCCGAGCGAGTTGGTTGGTTTAGGTAAGGTTGGGTAGGGTTGCCAGTTTTGGGTTCGTTCTCGAGCCTTTTGCTCCCCGCACACTCTCGTCGGAACTTTATTCGTGTTTTTTTTTCTTCGACCCTCTGCAACCCCCTCTCGCCCTCCCACGATTCGAGCTAGGGAATTCGGGCTTCCTCCGCATCTTTCGGCTCTGGTCGGCTTCCTACTTCGTGTCGGTGGCTCGTGCTCTCACCAACATGGCACACACACACACATATACACAGAGCATTATAACACATAGAAGCTTTCGGCCAACCGATCGAGACTTCGACTTTTCCGAACGTCGTCTGCAAAGCCTCGTCGTTGGTGTCGAGTAAAAAAAAAAGTTAAAAAAAAAAGAAGCAGAAGCGGGTCTAGAGACATATATATATAGATGTATAGTTGAGGAGAAATGCAGGAGCGGTAAGCACTTTTCGCCGTGAGATTGGCCCGGCTGCTTGGGATTTTACGGTGTCGCGGTATATACCGGCAACACACACTCCACCCTTTTGCTCGACTCGGGCTGCCATCTTTTTTTTTTTTTTTTTCTACTTTTTCCTTTTTTTTCTTCGATGTCTCCGGACGAGACGCCTTATTCTCGCGCGGTTCGAGCGAGATCAAAGCTCGTGGCACGAGATCTCTCGAATCTCTATCGTAGATCGAGACGAGACCGAGGATTTTACGCAACGAACGTAGCGAGACCGCGATTTAGCGAAGCTCGCACGATTTTCTCTTTCTCTCTCTCTCTCCCTCTCCCTCTCTCTCTCTTTCTCTCTCTCTCTCTCTCTCTCTCTCTCTCTCTCTCTCTCTCTCTCTCTCTCTCTATTCCTTTGGCTCGTTCTATTTTCACGTGAAGAACTCACGGAAGTCGCAGAATCCTCGAATCCTCGAAAAAAAGTTCGAAAAGTCGAGTGAAATATTCGATAGATTTTCCGGTGCTTCGAGCACCTCCCTATCTCCCGCGATCATCTAGTTGCAGAATGAAAATCGGCTCGACGCAGAGAGTAAAAAATCGTTTGAAGATTTTTTATTTTTCATTTCATTTCTTTTTTACGGTCGATTAAAATCTCTGATAATTTCACGATCGTTGTGACTTTGATCCCGATCGAAGGCGCTTCGAAGTAAATTCATTCGACGAACGCAACCCCCAACTTCTTGGAAACTATCGAACCATCGTCGATAAGAAAATTATCATTAGACGAGAGAATCGAATCAAAAATACATATCGCGAGAGCAAAAAAAAACGAAAGATTCGGACGAAGAGGGAAAAATAAACAAGAAAAAAGAAAGAGATCAGCGACAGCCACCGGTTTCTAGCTCGCCCTGGACAAATGAATATAAAGTAGGACGTAATGCGTATGCAAACGAGAGTCCAACGCAACGTGTGTTTTATATTAAAAATCCTCGTATTTTAACCACGCGGCGGGGCTACACTTTTTACGCCGGGTATACGCCTTTTATAGCGTCATATATAACCCCACGCGCTATAACGAACATAGGTTACCCCCGAGGTACGTACTTGGCATCGCGTCTCTTTTTTTCTTTCTTTCTTTCTTTCTTTCTTTCTCTCTGTTTTCTATTTTTGTTTTATTTGTTTTGTTTTCACCAGATATATCACTCGTAACACTCGTAACAACGAAGGTAGACAGACGTATGGGGTAGATCGGCCTGTGTCGCGGCTACAAAACTTCTCGACGAGAATCATCCCCTTCTTATATAAAATTACATAGATTTACGTTATATACAACGCGTGGTGAAAATTCTGAAGTTTTAGCCACCCCGTGGTGCAGACAGTATTCGCTGAATGACGGCCTGATAAATGGGGAAAATAATAGAGAAAATAAGGGGTGTTAAGTCCACGGGGTTGAAGGTCGAAAATAAGGTTTATAGCGAGGATAAGACGCCCCGGAGAGTAAATGCCAAGTCGTGATACAATGAACAACGATGACAACGCTCTTCTCTCTGGCTCACTCCCTCTCTCGTGCTACGAGAGAAATTTACCCTTGTCGACGTTCTCGGCTCTCTCATACTCCTTTTGCCGAATTATCGGAGTTTCTGTCTCTCTCTGTCGCTCGCTCGCTCAGTCTCTCTCTCTCTCTCTCCCTCTCTCTTTATCTTGGCTAAGATTTTCAAGAGGTTAAAACCACGCGGGCGTTTTCCTCCCCGTTGACGAGAGACAATTGAGTCGCTCGCGGAACAGACGCGACCGAGCACAGGCGCGTGCAACCCTCTCGCGTTGCCCCGACGACCCTGTCAGTGTGAGAAAGCTCCGCGAAGAGGTAAAATCTTTCTCCCTCTCTCTTCAACTACCGCAAGCAGTCTTCACTTCGCGGCCGAAACTTTGTACGAACGAGTAAGAAAACGGCTCGGGCGTGTGCGAGGCTAAGTTAATTGGCGTCTCTCGTTAATGATGTCTTTAGAGACGTGTAAGACTCGGGGAGACGCTGAGAACATTTTCCGCGAAGAACGTTTCCCGGACGCGTATTTCTTCTCGTTTCGAAACTCACCGACGTTTCTTTCGTTTACTCTTCTCTTCTTGGTCTTCGTATTATCTCGTTTCGTCGTGACTTTTATCGTCGATCTTGCGGGAAAATAAATAGACGTCTTGACGAATGGAAATTTTTGTTAATTTTGTATTTTTTAAAAAAAAGGTCCATAACTTTTTGGAAAAACGATCTGGCCGGATCTGGTATAGCATCACATCCTTGATCAGGACCAGATTATTAGATTGTCCAGGGCCATTGCATCGCGCCATCGCAAAACTACTAAGATCAGTAAAAAATTGATAGAGAGAAACGACCATCGAAGTGGATTGAAGGGGTTGGGGGTTGAAGTTAGAGGAGGGGTAGTATGATGGATTATGATTGATGCAACCTTATTTCCTGCTTCGCACTCAGCCATACACACACAAATTCTCAGCATCGACCTTCGCTATCTCTCCGAACTTTATATTACTTAAACTCGTCGAGACCATGAAGGAGCGGCGTGAAAATAAATATGAAAGCTTTTGCAAGCGTAATCACGATTCCAATATATCAAAGACCCCAAGCCGTCTCAAGCATCAATATTCGTTAACAAAATCATGAATTCGTTCGGAAACAGGGTGAAAATTATTCAAAAAAGCATTTTTTCAAAAAAAAAAATAAATAAATCTTATTTCCAACTACCCCTCACTCATAAAATTAACTGTATAAGCTGCTAAGGTAGTCGAGTACCTACGAATGAATGCATACATTTGCGAACCTCGCGAGATTTTCTCGAATCTCCCTCAGTCACGACCGAAGGACCGAAAAATAGGGAAGTCCTTATCTTTTGCGGTAACCCACCCTCCCAGTACCATTTTCCTACCCCCTACGTAACGTCTAGCTCTCACTCGTTCACGTACAAAAACCTATCCCAAGGATTACCATTAGATACAAGGAGGAATGTATATCACGATGTACTACAATATCTTCACACACACACACACACACACACACACACACACACACACATACATACATGTATATAGCTTGAAGTGTATATTCTGAAGGGAGTCGAAGCACGCCGTTAGATGCGCGGTCATGGCGAAGCCATCCACTCGTGCGCTGAATACACAATCTGTCTTCGTCGGATGATTTTATATCAGCAAAATACAGCTTCTCGACTCTCCTCCGCGCCAGCGTACACGGATTTATATATCTCGGATGCATAGAGAACCACCCCTTAGAACCACCGCCAGACCTCGACCTCCGACTATCCGTCTTCAACGTCCCAACTGCTTATGTATACAATATACGTGTGTATATATATATTATGTATAAAATCCTATGTATAAAAATATTTATGCATATATTATATAAACGCGTTGAGGATTGACACCCTCTTTCGTGCAAGCTCGTGTCAAAAGTCGATTATTTTGTCAGTGAAAATTGACTCCGTTGTGTTCTTTCGAAAAATCTTTTTTCTTTCTTTCTCTTTTTTTACAAGATGATAATATCATCAGCGCGACGTGGTAATTGAAAATTTTCTCTTCTTAATCAGATTAATCCGACACTGTGTAGATATATGCATATCATCGCGTCGATTGATATGATATCACATGTATTATATCAAGGTGTATTATTATAGCGAGAAGCACCAATGATCGAGGCTGCGGTATTATCTAATAGTGGCTTCCTCTAATTAGACCTGCGCTATGTCGTCAGTAATGCTCCTCCCTCTCCTCCCCCCCCCCTCTCTCTCTCTCTCTCTCTCTCTTTCTTTATCTCTCTCTACCTCACTCACTAGCAGATTATCCGAAAATCATCTATGACGTCATACTCCAGCTGCAAAAGCCCTTAATACTCTCAGCATAGAGATATTCATCGCGAGGACTAATCACAATCGAATTTCATTAACTCAAGACATTGAATATCAAAGTTTGGCCAAAATTCTAAATGAGAATTCGCCCGTATCATTGTATCGTACTTAATCCTAATCTCTATCTCACCCTCTCTCTGTCACGACGAAAATGCATTCAAGCCTCTAACGCGATATACAATAATTCGATTGAGGCGTAACCATGCGTTATTTCGTGAGGAGTCGTTAGAGATCGAGAGAGAGAGAGAGAGAGAGAGATAGAGAAAGTGTCGGTGGTGCGATAATTACATTCACCTGGTTGTGCGTGCAAAGGGATGTTCCACTCAGCTACCTCCGAGGTTTGACACCACGGATCTCGACACTCTTAGTCGAGACAAAGACCCCCGAGAACAGCAACTCGAATACACACCCTGAATTACGTCTCTTCTACCCTGCAACCCACCCCTCCTCTCTCTATCTCACTCTACCGGCAAATCTCGCCTGTAAGATCCACACGAGGCTGCAACCTCCTTCGAGCTTTGATGCTAAGCCGCTTTCGCCACTCTCGGGTCATTATAATTGAGTGCAACTTGGTTAGCGGCATCAAACCGTCGTCTCAATGACGAGGAAGTGAAGCGGGAGAAGGACGAGCCTCTTTCGTACCCTTCTGTCACCCACTCATGGTCTCCCACATCTTCGCGAATGTTATTCCCTTCCTGTATGTGACACATATATATATCGGCCATACGTTAATCAGAGCACGCATTGCAGCAATTACCTGCTCTGAACAATCAGAACTTTCGTCATTATCCAAGCCAATCGCACAGAGTCGTGAAACTTCCATGTCAATCTCAACGCGTGTAAACCCCTGCAAAATTATAGACATATATACGTCCATACGACCAGATAGACGAGTGGTATGTGGCACAGCGCGAAGGGACTTTGTTACTACGGAACTAACTTTGACACGTGATTATCATCGTAGGCGCCGTGGATAGAATTCGTTACGACGTTCCACGACAACAATTTCCAAGCTACGTTATTGCTAAAAACAATATTCATCCGGTACGAACGAATTACGTCAACGTTTCGAGGAGAAGATTTATTCCCGGGTAAAAAAATGTGAAAAGGGTTGGACGAAATTGGTGGATGAAAGAAGTGCGATGTTCGAGCGTGAAGTTGGCCGACAGCGCGAATACAATCGAACGAATTTCGACGGTTAAATGGATATCCAAATATCCTTCCTGAGTATATGACGTCGGTAGCGACCGGAAATCGATCGATTCGAACGTCTGCGACAGATCAGGAAAAACTGGAAACGATAAAGCTGGTGCATGTTGAATCGGAATTTTGCTCTATTATGTATACATATATATATGTTTATGAAGAGCGAAGCATCCTCTTCCTTCGTTGGTTCGTTTGGAGCATGATTTGAATTGCAGAAACTCATCGCTGGATGGGGAAGAGAGGAGACAGCCGCGAGTGAGCGCCAGCACTGCATAGCTATCTCTCTCCCTCTCTCTCTCTCTCTCTCTCTCTCTCTCTCTCTCTCACTCACTCTCTCTCTCTCTCTTTCTTTCTCTCTCCTCCAACTGCTTTTATGAATGAGAAAGCGACGAACTGAAAGGGGTTTCCCGAGTTCCACTTTCTCGACATCGCTCCGCCTCCCCCGCGCCGTCACTCTTTTCCGTTCCCATGACTTCCACAACCCTCCTGCTCTAATTTCAATCTTTTCTTCGCCGAAACCATCAATCCGCATCGCGGGAAGCTTTTGTGTCTTCCTCAATCTCCCCCTTTGCTCCAATTCCCCCGCGTCAATCTTCGCATCTCGCTACCCTAAGACACCCAACTTCCTCCCTTCGTTATATAACCGCAATTAATTTGTCGCCCGAATAAATTTTCAATTAACGCCGTATTCATTTTGAATTCATTTGCGGTCATTATCGTCGAAGAATTTCGATATTTTTCACAATTACTCGCGCGTTGTTTTCTCGTCATCTACAAATTTTGCGTATTCGACGATTACGAGAGCCAAAAAGCGAGAGATTATACGTCATCGATCGGTCGATAAGTCATTAAATACGTAAAGAAGCGCGCGAGGTGGCGCACGGATCGAAAATCTCGTGGCTTTGAGAATATCGAGGTCAACCGGAGATTTATATGGTAAAAGGAGAACTTGGGTAGACGATCCTCGGAATAGATTTCAGCGTCGATCATATATATATATATATACATATGCGCTCATCCTCGTAAAGGCCCAGATCTAACGAGGTCGTCCTTTCCGTCTCTCTCTCTTTCGGAAGATCTTCTCCTAGCGTTTCTCTCGTGAATGGACCATGACCAACGAAGCAATGCTACAGAGAAATCCATGGGGCAAGCGTTAGGGGGATGAAAAGGGGTCGTACAAATTGACACTCGGCGAACTCCTTTTACATATATATATATATATACGTTTGCCTTCTCATCCGACGACGCGAACGCGACATTGGCCAAAACCAACGAAGGTGTGCCGAAGACTCGATTTTGCAATCTATATACGGTACAGTATATATATATATATATATATATGGTCAGCCGAAAACCAATACCATATGAGACATACGTATCTCTGTATATATATATGTGTGTGTGTGTATGTTTGTTTGAAACGTCGTTGTCCCTAATTCCGTCAAATTGGAACTGGTCACGGGGTGTCCTCTCGTCTCGTCTTTCATCCTCTCACCTTTCTACAATCTCGAAGCTTCGAAAAATATCGATATCCAACGATATTTCGCACCGCAATATCCAGAGCTTGGCACAAATCACGTACATCGTGCAGCTCGTCGTCGTCGTCGTCGTCGTCGTCGTAGCTCGGCGAAAAACTTCTTTCACTCCGTGAAATTGCAACGGTACGCGAACAAATTGTCGATACGACAACGAAATACGTACGACGAAGAATTTTTCTCCGGACAACGAGTAGTATCGTAAGAAAAATTTCAAATTTTGTTGCAAATAGACGGTTTCATAAAAAAAATCTAATAATAATAATAATAATAATAATAATAATAAAAACATTTAATTTTTTTCATTCTCGATCACGATAATTAACGATGAAAATTTTTCGCGACGATAATCGTGAGAATCTCGTCTTTGTGTCTCGACGAGACCTTTGTGTGTCGATTTTAAACAAAAGACCCAAAGAAGAACGACAATACCGAGAAACTTTACCTCGGACAATATTTCGGCTTTTTCGTGGTGCTCTCGCTTCCTACGACCTACCCCCCCCCCCCCCCCAACCGCCCCTTCCCCTCCCCACCGTTAAAAGTGACGAAAATATTGAAGTTTCATATTCCGTCTCTTAATGACGAACAAAACGCGCGAAAGCACTGGAGAACGCGCCCCGTGAATGCAAAAAGAGACGAGAAGATGAGACCGAGAAGATGTCAATTGTGCTACTCGGTGTACGAGGCGAAAGAATTTTTTCGTCCGCGAAAACGCCCTCTACCCCAATAATATTGCTCGTCCTCGGTCCCACCAGACCCCTCGAGCATCTACCGCCTGTAATGGCAGACTTTAATTGCGACGCGTAGTAATAGTCGTGTACAACAAAACAAAAATTGAGGTTGTAGCGTGCATATACCGACCGAGGGTAAAAGTGAGAGAGCGTGATTTCAACAATGAGAGATAGATAGAGAAGGAGAGAGAGAGAGAGAGAGAGAGAGAGAGAGATTGTCGCTGTTCGTCAGCTGTCTCTTTTGCATTTCCGTTCTTCCGCAATATATCTGTGTCTCACGGTAGGTACTGTCTTTCTTTTAATTTTTTTCGTTCCCTCTGTCTTTTTACTTTTTTTTTCGTCCCGGCATCTCCGCTTCTCTGGTTATGACGCTACAAAACCGTGAATAACAATAATAAAGCTCCGTCCGCTGGCTATACTTCAATGTGCCTTGTCCCATCCCTTCCCCTCTTCGCCTGCCCCCGTCGCACCCCTGCCGCCACATCCCCTTTAAACCGCAGTTTCTTTTTCTTTTTTCCTTGCACTCTCGTTGCTACTTCAGTTTACTCATTCCCACTTCTCCCTTTTCGCGAGCCGCGTCGCATCCCCGCGCGATTCCAACCGCCGGTCGTCGCGGCGAAGCGTGCGTTTTTCTTTTTCTTCTTTCATTCTTCCGCAGTCTCTCCACTGCACTTGTCATCCATAATTCTGTCTCTGGTTGTACCCTCCCTCTCCCTCTCTCTCTCTCTCTCTCTGTCTCACTCACTCAGTGGACCACATCTCCTCTGTTCCTTATTTCTCGTTTTGCTCTTTCTCTCTGTTTCGCACCCCTTCCACCCCTCCGCCTACCCCCTATTTACCCCTCTCGGTCCAACGGTCCACTATTTTCCTCATTTCACGCGACGCGATGTGAGCCGTCATAGTTCTAGTCTACTACTTTCGTCATAATGAAAGAAGAATTCATTTCGAAAAACTGCATCGCGACGCCCGACGATTTTCTCGACCGAATATTATTTCTCTTTTATTTTATTTTTATTTCGACATACGTTATCGCAATTTCGTTAGTCGTGACAAAAAGAAATGAAACAGCGAGATTAAAAATACCTTGGCTATTTTTTTGTATTTTTTTTTGTGTTGATACGAATTGTACGGGGGGAAGCGACACTATTGTGGATAATGAAGAAATTCGAAGCTCGAAGGAAGAACGAACGGACATGGACACAGGAGTTTCACGTTTCCGGGAAAGAAGTTCACCAAGTTCGCATGAATGAATTTCTGTGTCGGCTTGATAATTCATTTTTTTTCTTCTTTTTTCCGTTCCTCATACACGTTCTAAGATCTAGCCAAGAATGTACGTACAATCGCGCATAAGAATAGTATCGGGTTTGCAAAGGAAGGGCACCAAGACGTTCATCGTTTCGTTCTCGAAGGATTCTTCTCTCTCTCTTTTGAATTGCGCAGGGTGGAAACGTGTCACCCTCCTCTCCTCTATCCGTCTCTCTCTCTCTCCCTCTCTTTGAGATAAAGGAAGAGTCGAGAAACTCGAGAGTTCCATTTCGTTTTCCAAACTAGTCGAGAAAGTTGGGTAGGGGTAGGGGGATAAAATAAAAAAATAAAACCCTCGCGAATAAAGAATAAAATGCACGCGGCTGCGCACAGAGCGTGGCGTTTCCAGCACGGGGAGTGCATGTACCTGACTGCGGGAGCTCTGACAGTCTGGTATCACCCTCCGAATTTCCGATATCCCGGAATATATACATACGATCCCTCGAGATTCATATATATGAGCCTATATGTATATGATCATATATATGAATCTCGAGGAATATATATATATGAATGGGTGTGCTATCTCTCACTCTCCATTTATTTAGACGATCCTCGACTCAGATATTTTGGGATTCATGATGCCCGTACTCCAACCGCAACCCCCACCCCCACCCCCGCGTCCATACCGAATGAAACGTTTTTGCATACCGAATTGAAATGTATTTATACGTATGTATGTATTTGCGTTTATTTTTTGTTACTTTTATCACGAAGAAACAATCTCGAAATCGCATTATATTCTTCAAAACAAAACGCACGTTGGAAATAGAAAAATGAGGTCGACGACTAAAATACACGGATTTATGTCGGTTCCCTTTTTTTGAATTAGCAATGATTTTTTTTGTAGACTGTGGGATGGTAGATATACTTCGTATCGAAATAATTCTCGTATTTGGAGCGGAATTTTCGAGGCTTAGTAGACATAAAATTTGTTGCAAAGATTTAAAAAAAAAAGAATTTCGCTTTTTTTTGTTTGTTTCGTCGGATGAAAATATTTCTCAAATGCTGTTTTTACGTTTCCTAGGAACGAGACTTCCAAGGCTGAAATAATTGCGCTAAATCGGAGGAAAAGAAAAACAAAACGTCATTTTTCACGTCACTTGGAAATTCGCGAAACGTAAAGAATGCGTATAGCATAGCTAATCCCTGACGATCGTTTGTAACGTTTTGTGCGAATAGACGGAGGATAATGGCGGAGAACGATGGTGGAAAAAGCGACGAGGAAAATTCCGAAAAGATAAACAAGCCGTGTGTAGTGTGCGCATCCTACCGTTGTAGTTACATACCCGAGCTTCGTTGGACGATATTACGTCACAGCTTTTCGCTTCTCTCTCCCTCCCGCGACGACAATTTTCATAAAACCGGATGACTTGCGTATAAATCGCGCGCCAGAGGCATGTACGACACGTCGACCCTTGCGCGAACGTGTGCGCCGTACAGTGGCGCCCTCTCGCTCGCTTTACACTTTCCGGGACTCTTGCTCGTTCAACAGCGAAATGTCCTCGGGGGTTGTTTTTTTTCCACGACGAAAAAAAAAGAAAAAAAACGAGAGAAACTTTGGGGTAGGGGCCGAACGATGAAAAAGAAGAAAAAAAAGAAAGAAAAAGAAAAAATTTTCTCTCCATACATCGTCCCGACGCGAATATTTCGGCGTAGGAATTTTCCATCTCGTGTGATAATGCATGAAAAGCGGACGAATTGGACCCTCGATATATCGATGTCGACGCGTATTATACGCCTCGACGTGTACGACCCGACGCTCTTTTTTTTCGTATAGACGATTTTTTTTACGTATCTACTTCTGGTGTGTAGCGCTTAGGTGTCAAGAAAGCCCCGAGCGTGCGTCCGTGCGACGTGAGCTTTCATCTTTCCTTTTTCTATCTTTCTCTTTTTTTTTCTTCTTTTTTTTACGATACACCGATATGACAGAATTTTCTCTCAGCGTGTCACGTGACAAATCGTCTTTTTCAATAGCTCGACGCGAGCTTTCGCGCTTTCGACAATCTTTGTCCAACGTTGAATAGAATTTTTATTCGACCCTTCCGGCGAATCAAAAGTCAAGATATCGTGCCAATGCGTACGGAAAAAATCGTCAATTTTTTATTCGTCAAATGGACACAAGATATTTCTATATAAAGCAATGAAACTTTTTTTTTATAAGGTTCGGTATTTATCGATCCGACAAATAAATAAATAATTGATGAAAATAATAGACATTCATTCATATTTAGATTCGATAGTCGAACGTTGAGATTCTCTCGTAAACATTCGAATAATTAAATATTTACACGTAGATACGCATTTGGGTTAACAGCCTTTTCTGGCTCGTCGAGTCGCGAACGCGGTAATCATAAAAATATATCGGATCTCAGTGGAGAAGACGACGAAATAATAATAAATATAATTATTATTATTATTATTATTATTGTTATTATGGCTAATATAATAATTATATAATAATAATAATAACTAATAATTAGAGCAAAACTGTAGGGAAGAAGTAAAATGTATCGGTTCGAAGGCGAGTGTATAGGCGCGAGAATGGTCGAGGGTTGAGGGAAGTGAGGAGAGCCGTGAAAAAGGAGTAACGAATCGAGAGCATTGCCTCGAACCCTCCTACCCACGTTACGTTCATGGGCTCTCGAGAGAGGGTAGATAGAGAGTTCCTCTTCGGAACGGGACAGTTTTCGTGTCCACTTTGCATGATAATGAGAGCGCTAACGAGCTCCATTCATTCCCAGGCGAACCGTGGTGGGGGAGGCTGCATTCACTCTCGTTTTATCGTTCCTTCCTCTCGTACCTTTCTATACCCGACTACCCCCAATGCTTTTTTCCCCGTCTTAATTCTTCGGCTGGCAAAGCGTGAAAACCCTCTTCGTTGTACGATATACGTACTACTTCTTCTTCTTCATCGTGGCGTGGACACACCTACCGAAAAGGTCGTGACCTCGCGGCATTTTTGTTTTTCTTCTAATCACCGATAGGCGAAACCTCACTTTGCACCCTCTCGAATTTTGACGATTCAATTTCTTTCGAGGAATATGTTATATTTTAATTAGATGTCGAATACAATAGCGGATCGATCGTCGATCAAAATTCCTTTGAATTTTTGGAAATTATTATTTATTTTTTAATTTCAAAAGTGGTAATGGGAGAATTTTAGGACTTTTTTCTTCTGTGGTGTGTTTTTTGTAATTCGCGACTAAATAAGTAAATAATAATCGTGGTAACCTACGACCGATAAGTCACGCGCGATACAATTCCGTAGTTTTTTATACCCCGACTTTCGTCGTACGGGATCAACATCCCTCGAGGATCTGATGACTTCTATCGTTGAAATCTTCTCGGATACGATATTTTTGCCTCGTCAAACTTCGAGCCACTCGATCACTTCCTGGTTTAAAATACGAGCCTCTTGATACGACGATGTTACATCGAATCCCACCCCCCAAATCATCCCCTATTTTCGCCATCTTCCTTCATGCATCCCTCAAACTTCCCTTTCTGCAACCCGGAAGTTGTCGCTTCGTATTTCAATCTCGTCCTCGCATTTCCCTACGGTTTTGACATCGCCCGATAAACAAGAGTCTCAATAACGTCCTCCTCGCCTTATCGCAATATTTTTACTCCGATAGTCACTCGGTCCTTCGAGGCGAATCAGCGTTTTTATTTCTTTGTTCGCGTCGGAAGGATGAGAGAAGAAAAAAAGTCACTGTGTTATTCGTTTCGGATATTAAAATTAAAAAAATAAAGAAAATAAAGTTAAAAAAAGTACTTTCGTGTCCTCGGGGCTCGTTATTCTTTATCATTATTTCTCTATTTCTCGTCGACTATAAGAACGATAAGCCGGGTCTCTCGTACTCGCAATTGCATTTAAAAATACAAACGCGATATCGTCGCGATTCTTATAACGTTTTGTTCGATACAAATCGCCTGGATAAGAAATTTTTTTTCTCGGAATGAGAGAGGACCGATGTGAAAGACGAGAATCGGTAGGCCGAGAGGACAGACTGCGGTGCTTGTTCGTGGGACGTTGCGCGTTATAGAAAAATATGCGGCAAAATTTGCATGGTGAAAACCCTCTTTATTATTGCCAGAAACGAACGTTGAAGATGCTAAAGAGGAGCAAACGAGAGAGAGAGGGAGACGTCTCTCGTTCTCCCCATCCCCTTTTCCATCGTGCTTTCCGGCGCATTACTCGTCCCTCTCTCATGACAAAACCAGAATACATTGTGAAATATTCACTCGACCCCATTCCTGAGCCAGGCAGTTTTTATCCCTTTCCTTTTTTTTTCTTTTGTATACGTACATACAAAATTTAAAAAAAAATACTTTTCACGACAAAAGCTCTTCGTGAAGTTTGAGCGATCTCGTAAATGCGAATATGAAGCCTAATAAGCCAATTTATTGTCCCGTTTTATTATTCAAATTTCCCCTCATTCGCTTTTCATACTTTTCAACAGTTTCAATACCCGAAACATCCCCCATATAAAACCTCTTAACCATCCAATAAACATCGAATCACATTTATTCGTTTTTTTGTTTTTACTTTTTTTTGTTTTTCTGTTTAGATTTTTTTTTTATTTTTCAGCGAAAATCGCATTACGTTATCTATTTTAAAAATTTACCAAACGCTCTTCAACGCGAAGCTTTGCGAGTGATGAATCTTTGAGCAAATATGAAATCCCTCATAACCAAAGTGTGCAATTTCTCTTTTGTCTCGCTTGGGGCTCGGGCGTAAGAAGGCCGAGGGTTACCCCGCGAAATTTACATTCAAAATTAACCGGGCATTTGCCATGCGAGCAATATTTCTGTCATTAAGTCGCGTCGTTCTACGGAGCTTCTTGGGTGTCGCGTGCTTTTTCGCTCTTGAGGCTCTTTCTCTCTCTCTCTCTCTCTACCCCTCCCTCTCACTCTACCTCGTCCTGTAGTCTCGCGCATCCACGAGCTCCTTTATACCTAGGACCGGTTATAATGCGCCACACAAGTTGTCCTCCTCGTCGCCATCGTCGTCGTCGTCGTGTACCCTCGAGGGCTGCATATTTCAGTGCTTCTCTGGTGTTCTTATAACAACGTGACTAACGACCAAAAGACCTGAGGTTCTCGCGGCGTGCAAAAGTATCTCGCTCTCACAGTCTCGCCTTCGTGCTTTCTCTCTCTCTCTCTCTCTGTTTCACGCCATCTTTTCTGGATGCTGCATCACCATACGCCTCGAGAAAACCACCCCTAGAATATATTTCTCATCGTGCCTCGATGATAAAACCTCATTGTACGTTTTTCTCGTTTTATTTCCATTTCTCTCTTTTTTTCTCATCAACATTTTCCGCGATTCGATAATAATTTATCCCGACAACTTTGGACAATCGTTGGAAGTTAAATTGCACGTTTAAAGAAAACAAAATTCCGCGAGAAAATATAACACTGTCACACACCCCGGAAAATTTCGCGACAAACGTCATCCCCGAAGTCTATTAAACGCCTCTAGTCTCGTTATAACAGGAAAATTCATCGGGTTTGTCGCATATTCGCAAATTTTTGTCTCGTCGCTCGTCGTGATGAAATCATGGAAACGAGATTACGAAAATCTCGCTCGTTTCATGGGGTGAGAGATGATGAGCGACTCGCTCTAGGGGTGGGGGGTAGGTCCAGAAGAGCAAAAAAAAGGGAGGGAGTGAAACACCGGCGTCTGGTTCCCTGCGTTGCAGAGTCGGGAGGATGTGCAAAAAACCGTGTGCCAAGAGAGAAAAACAGAGATAGAGAGAGAGAGACAACCGTCGACCCGGTTATGAGAAAAACGAGAGGAATGATGGAACCTCGGAAAATAAACGAGTATAAGGTTTTCCTAACGACGTTCGAACGCTAGGTAGGATTTTCCACGAAATTGTGGCAAAAGTCATTTCCTATGTAAGACATTTCCTCAATTTGAAGCATTCGCTTCCTGGGAAAGCACGGGGAAAAACCGGACGACCTCAACTACGACCCCCTTCGGATCTACCCGGTACCGTCCTCACCACTTCCCATATTCACTTCGCTATGCGCAGCTTCCTCTCCTTTTGCTCGCTCCTACCGACTCTTCGCCTCTATGTATAGATAGCTGGTCCATTTTCCGACATCTAGAACCTTCGCATCGCCCCAGACAGTCCTACGGAAGCTTTTCAACGATCCTGTTCCAGGTCGGTCAACCCAGTCGGGGAGGTAGGAGGGGACAGGGGGAGGGGGTAGCTCTTTCACAGCTGCGGCTTTCTTGGTCCTTCGTCTCTCTCTACTCTTCGTTCCATCCTCTTTATACGTCATCAACCTCTTTTTAACTTACGAATAATTCAACCAAGATCGAAACGACCGGATTCCATCACGTTCCATTTTTTTCCCATAGGGTAGATCAGGGTATTAATATCGTTGGGTACGTTACCACGTCAGCGTGCACGTTGAAGAGCCGATGAGTCTCGTAGATTGGGCAAAGTCCGAATCCAATAAACGTAGGAAGTTTCGTAGCCACTTTGGCGCGGCTACACGAGCCACTCCTGGGCAAAGTCTCCCTTGATAATGGACACGATAAATAAGAGAGTCCCTATGGTGATGCGAATTTTCCACCTTCGCGGAAACCAAAATTCATTACGCTGGCCAATTCAGCGAGTGAAGAGATGGAGAGACAGTGGTAAGCGCTTTGGATGGATTTAAGGACGAATGCGCTTTGGCTCCGATTCGTCCTATGGTGAGGATGGACAGTGCGCCAAAATGGACCGAGATATATATATATATATATATATATATATATATATATATATACGGCTCTCGTTCAATGCCCTTGAGCTTAATGTCGGCGTGAAACACAGCGAGTGTGGATATCGAGTTTTCCGAGGGATCGTAAGTATTCCGAGAAACTCGATAATCCAACTGCTGTTTAATTCCTCGTTTCCCTCGTACCTCGTCTCGTTACGTTCGTTAAATACATTCGAATATTTTAACATTCTATTTCGGTGTATCGTTACCACGTCGTTCGTGCTCTCTTGAGAGAAAGAGAGAGAGAGAGAGAGAAATAATTGGCCACGATGGAATTAAACAAATTACGCTTAAATTACGATCTTTTTTTTATTTTGAAATATTTTGGGAATTATTTTATTCTTTTAATTCGTAATTTGATCGAACGACAACAATAAACAAATTGTTTCCGATTCGATCGAAAGAATTTCGACGATTCGATCGAGAGAATTGTTTATCGTCGCTTTTCTCGAGTAAACGAAGCACTCGCGCTCGAGAAAATAGCGCTTGGCGAGCCACGTCGTAATATACGGTCAAACGTGATACTGACCAGCATGGGTTCTCTCGTTTTCTATTTCTCCATGCTCGTTTATACACTCAAGAGAAAGAGAGAGAGAGGGGGAGAGAGAGAAAGAGAGAGAAAGAAAAATAATAAAACAACGAAAACCCGTAGCCAAAGTTCACGAAGTTTCACAAATCTCAAAACTTTTTCCCAACGTTTTACTACGACGAATGCCGATTGAATACAAATCGAAGATCGTGCTCTCGCGCATACCGAGAGAAAACGTTACGGGTGGCGAAGTTGTTTTTTTTTTCTTCTGTTTTTGAATAAAACAAGATTTATTTACCGTCGAAACTTTCGTATAAACTCACGTCCGTATCCCGTAAATTTTCTCTTTATGAAAAATAGCGTTTATGTAAATTCTAAACTATTTTTCTCTCGAAAAACAAGAAGAAGAAAAAATACACAAAAAGAAGGATCAAAAACACAAATACTGGGGAAAAAGCCGGAAACGCGTCGTCACCGAGACGTAAATATCATCAATCTGGTCGAAGGGTGAACGAAAATTGACTTAACGAGAATGAATCCCGTCGAAATTGAGTAATAATGAACTTTTGTTTACCCTAGACACATTTTGCCCATTCCATAATGAATAATAAAAGAGGCTCGTGATTCATAAATAATGAATAGCGGAAGTAAGCCATTAACCACCCGAGTCGTTGGGTGGAATACGCACGAACGCGGTAAGAGGCTGGCGAATCGCTCCGTTACCCTGTAATATTCATCATAATCCTCGAACGGTCGAAAGCTCGGCTCGCGCTTTTCCCCGGCATACATAACTTTGCTTCTGGCCAACTGCAGATAGACGTGCTATCTGCCTTGCTCCTAGTATTAGCGAGCTATGTATATATAAGCGTGTGCTTTCTGAATGGACATTGGACATTTATATAGCTAGGATTGAAGAGAATGGGCGTTTATGCATCCTTCGGTATTCGGCGACACGCCACAATAGTAAGCCCTTTTCATCGTTACGCCAAGAATTATCTAGCTCCTAGATAGAATGTGAGAGAGGATTAGTGGTCCTGGTTGGAACGACGATGAAATCTTCCACAACGAAATTTCAAGACTGAAATAAAATTGATTATAAAATTAATCGGTATAAAAACGAACGACAGTTGGAAAATTATTATAATTAATAAACAAATTACTAGATATTATTTATACAAGCGTCTGATCGTTAACTCGTCATGATTGCTCGCTCGACGGCTAATGACGATATTTTTCCAAAGTATCGCACGAGCTTTAGTCAAGAGAATGCTTAATTGCCGTTGGGGCGCTTCCAGTAATTAAATAGTATAATAATTAATATAGATGAAAGCATCGGTGATATTGGAAATTAATTGGCGGTAAATCTAGGGCAGGGAGGAGGGGAGGTGGTTGTAAATCAGGGTCGGTCAACAGAACGTTTCGAGGGATGGGGTAAAATCAACGAAGGGGTCCATTTCGGGGCGTCAGACGTTAAATATAAACATCGTCATGGCGCGACTACGTCGCCGTTAATCTTCATTCCCCGCTATCTTCATTTCATAGTCTTAATAGCGCGTTAAGTCGACCCCGGGCACGAGCATTTAGATGCCTCGCTACGTGATAACTATTAAACGTCCGTAGCCTTTATAAATATAAGTTTAATAACGTCCGCAGGCTGATGGGGGATGTATGGGGGATGATGGCTTTCGTGACTTAATAAGCGCAGCCTCCGCGACGAGATGCGATAGTTTATGATCCTCGATGCCCGAACGTGTCCCAACCCCTTAACACCCGTCACCCCTTGCGCCGGACCCTCGTCGTTTCACCTGTAACCAACCGTACGATACTTATAAAAGCCTCGCGATTTTATGACTTTTAATCACTCGCTCGATATCACTAAAAACATTTAAAAACAAAAAATACGACGATAAAACTCAACTTTTAACACCTTTTAACGATATTACGAGAGGCGTAAAATCCAATTTTATTTCTTTGCTGGCTCATTTGTTAGGAAATATTCGGTGGAATAATGAAGTCGTCCCATACAGAGTCTCTCGTTCGATGATTCTTTTTTAACCAAGGGGGAAACGATTAAAATGAAAGATCGTCGATTAGACTTTCCCAGACGTTATTAAAAAGTAATGAAAAATAAGGTTATGAAAAAGTAGGAAAAAAACAAATGTTAATTATCTCGATAAAATCGCTCGCGCTCCATTTCACGTAAACTTTCTTTGAACGATTTTTTTTCTTCAAGCCGAAGAGCTATTTAAAACGTCGTTAGAACCGTCAATTTGCCCCGGTCAACGGGGGTCGTTCGTAGGTTGCAAGGGCATGTTAGGTGCAGTGTATACACAGGTTCAATATGCGAGGGACTGGTGCTTGCCACACTGTCGTTACCAAGGCACCGTTAATATCGAATCTCTCGACGGTACCCTGAGCAACATATAGGTACATATAGCATGCCTGTAAAACAGAGAGAGAGAGGGAGGATGCAAGAGTAAGCGAGAGAGGGTGGCGAGAGGATGAGGGAGGTCGCAGGAGGCAACCTTATCGCTGTGACACTTGCATAATTCGTGTACTAACGCCGTGGGCGGTCACACGGCATGGGCAACGCTCGTTCCGTTATCCACATCGTCGTATAACGATGCACAGGATTCCTGATCGAAATCTCTCCTTCTTGCGTGTGATCCAGCGGTTAGGCTTATACGATGTGGCTGGTATACGTGTCGATGAGGTACAAGAATATCCACTTGCGGTGTACGCTACTGCAAGCGTATGATGTCTTAACAATACCGCAACCCTATAAGAATCTTGAGCCCTCGATCTTGAACGACGTGTTCTAATAACGATAAGAATGATAAAACTTGCTTGATTAATCAAATGGATCCAAACCTAAAATCCAGCCTGTTAATCTCACGGAGAGTTAATCCGATTAAATTTATTGTAGCGTATGTATCGTTCGAAAGAAATCTAACCTCGTTAGGTTATGGAAGAAAAAAACATGTTGTTTTAACTGTCACCCCCACATACACCCACACATACGTGCTTTTCGAAACATTCTCGGTTTCTCTCATGGACTGCTTTACGCATAAACGAGTACGCGCAGTTCCAGACCGAAATTTCTGTCCCGTTCATTCGACGCGTGTGAAAGCGGCAATGCGGCTTTACCGGAAGTACCGGAATACCATGTGCGAGAATGCACAAAGATATTTGTTGAGGGTATAATATATCCGGAGGGTGAAAGAGAGGGAGAGAGAGCTTCTATCCGAGACACACGACTCCTCTCGGAGTTTCAAGCCTGTACGAGAGCACAAAACGTCGGAGCTTGGCGCCTGTATCGTTCCTTCGTACCGCGAGGACGCTATAATATTGCGCGCGGGCGAGTACGCCCGGTACCAAAAGTTTCCAGGTTATTCGAACGAGCCAGCGTCCCGAGAGACTAACTCGATTCAACAAGGGAGAGAGAGGAAGAGAGAAAGAGAGAGAGAGAGTTGGAGGTTCGCTTCAACATTGGGCTCCGCTATATCGCGAGCAGATCCAAGGGAAGGGGTAGGATAGGATAGGGTAAGGGGGGATGGTTGAGAGAGCGGTGAAGGTTGTACGCTCGAGTTAGCAAAGCATCGGTCGTACGCGCCGATGCAGTTCTCTCTCGACTCTTCGTAGAAAAGCGTGGAAACAAGAACAGTGGCGCCCTCAACGGGAATAATAGCGACGCTATAAGCCCGCGCGGTATGGTTAGTACCAGGACGCTACCGTCGTTACTACGCTGGCGCTAGTGTAGTCGCGGGGCTAAACCCACCGACGTATGACATTGCGAAGCGTTTCGTTATGGCGGACTTGTGTATATCGCGCGTGTCCTATACTCGTATAGTATTGTTGTACTTGGGTACATCGGGTTGCGCGTTTCTCTCTCTCTCTATATATATATATATATATATATAGTATGTCTATGGGTACGCCCGTTGAAGCAACCGCAGCCTCTCCACTCACGGAAAACTAACTGCGTTAGACAAAGCTTACTTAACTGGATTCGTCGCTAAATACCGACTTTCGTCTTAACGTACCCGAAAGCACCGTTATATAGCGGGGAGGTGAGGCTTCTCTATGCCGACCTCTTCGTGGATAATCGAATATAAAGTTTGTACGAGAGAATTTGTAAGGGCCTGGGGGGAGGGGGCTGTCTACGGAGGGGCAGGGACGTGCTTGCGCACAACCTGACGACCCGGAGAGTCGAGTCGAGTCGGAAAACACCCACGAGAGCTTCTCTCTCTCCCTCTCGTTGTCTCTCAGCTCATTTTCTTCATCCTCGTACTTTCACCGGCAGAGGGCGAAATCCTATTTTATCAGGGAATGCGCGCGAGGCTTCGTTCGTATGTATATATATTTACGAAACGGAGTTGCGTACGGAATGGAGGAAGGTACAGGATGAAATTAAAAAGGGACGAGGATGAAAATACGATTTATTTAATAGAGTTGGTCGCGGGTGAAATTTTTACGCTCAGGGCGGACATGAACGACGCCAACTGCGAGATGAGATAAAAATAAGAAAAAAAAAACAAACTCATCAACCAACGCCATCTGCCTTTTTATCTCGTTACCACGGATAGATTCGTAAAATAAATGATGACGTTTCGTTATCGACGTTCGAAGTACGAATGGAAAAAAATGGTTTTAACGTCATGTTCTTATCGATAAATTGTAAAGAAAAAGGGGAGGAAACAAAGATAAAAAATTCTACCAGTCTTTTATCAAATCATCGACTAACTCACGATCCTACAGTACGTTTGTAGTCAATAATTGATCGTTGGAGAAGTACGAAATTGTATAACGATTTAAAATTTAAGTGCACCGAGACAAAGACGTATAGCCTTCGGGCTTATCACGATAAGGCTCGTCGGGTTAAATGTCATACGTCGATGTTGAAGAACTTGCCTATCGACGTAACCAGAGAGCGCGCCGAGGACGCCGGAAGCGTTTTAAGAAACGAAAGTGATATAGAGATTGTAGCACAGGGAGTTCTCCAACGAGTGACAGAGTCACGAAGTCGTGTAAAAGACGTGCGCGGTTAAACGCGAGAGTTTAAATCAGATGCGCGCCCTGGGGCTTCGGTTTGCCCGGAGCGTGGAGAACCGCGACGAGGAAAACGCTCGCGTGTTCGTCTAACCAGCGAAGGATTGTTCTCTATAGCTTGCTCCCTCATCCTTCTCTCTCTCTCATTCTCTCACCCTTCTTCACCATCTGTATACATTGACGCGGTGGTAACACGCGCCAACTTGGAACTATCCGAATAACCGAGAGAAATGAGATAAGAGTACGCTCGAGGGTGATGTATGGTCGTAAACGAAGTTTCCGATCGACGTAAATCACCGAGTAGAGAGTGAGTGAGAGAGAGAGAGAGAGAGGTAGGGTTGGTATGTGTGCAGTCTGATTTCTGGTCGCGAAGCATGATCCGAACGGTAATAATATTTGATATCGCCTGGAGGACTCGATATGCTGCCACCTGGCCCTAGGCATTATGACTGAATGAGAAATGGCAACCAAGATTCAGATATAGACAAATATAGGTATATATATTTTATTGAATATTATATATTTTTTTATTATATACATTATATATATATTCGTCTATGTACCCATTTATCTATACAGGGTGAATCTCTTAAAGTATAGCACCATTTATTCTGGGGTAGATGGGACCATTACAAACATAAGTTGCAAATATACATTAAGGATATTTTCAATAGTTTACGAGATATGAATTTTTAAAGTTCGTCAAATTAGAGCGCGACAAGAAGCGTTGGAGCCGCCCACTCTCCGCCCTATCCGTAGATATAGCACAGTGTAGGTCGTTATATTTGGAATCGCGAAATTCTGAGCAGTCAATTATTATTATTTTATTACGCAGTCATTTTTATTTGTCAGACATTGACTGCTCTGAATTTTGCCGAGAAGCGTTGGAGCCGCCCACTCTCCACCCTAGCCGTAGCCTAGCCAGTCAATGCCCGACAAAAAAAATGACTGCGTAATAAAATAATAATAATTGACTGCTCTGAATTTTGCGATCCCAAATGTAACGCCCTACACTGTGCTATATCTACGGATAGGGCGGGGAGTGGGTCGCTCCAACGCTTCTCGTCGCGCTGATTGGACAAACTTCAAAAATTGATATCTCGTAAACTATTAAAAATATCCCTAATGTTTATTTGCAACTTTTGTTTGTAATGGTCCCATCTACCCCAAAATAAATGGCGCTATACTTTAAGAGATTCACCCTGTATATAAAATTATCAATAAAAATTAATATATTTTCATCCATCACCGTTACATTTTGTTTCCCGAATACAATTTCCAAATCGTCAGATTTGTCCAGTTTTTTCAACGTTTCGTAATATAATCCGAGGGATGTGTTGATTCTTTTTTTTTACGATTTGTTTTTCGGTCCGATCTGGTCGAGAGCTTCTGCTCCCCTTATTTCCATCGCGTATCCACTGGCTCGTACATTTATTGAATAAGTAGATCGGTATCTCAGATATTCCCAGTATATATATCCATTTCCAAGAATCCGTTAGAGATCTTCTCCACCGCACACGTTCGCATAAATTTCTTAAGGTCGTTCTAGGGCCACTCCTTCAATCGTTCACTCACAATACTCACATATACATATATTTATGTAAGAGATAGCCGGGACCCCTTTAACATCACCACGCGACTCGAATAGAATTCGCCCGACTTTGACCACGCTTTATCTCCAACCTCACGCGCGAGCTCCTTTATATAGGATACGCTATGATACGTACATATAGATATAGTTAAATCCTTGAGGCGAAAACTCGTGGGCCACCCTCGTGCCGTTTTCGAAGTCGGTACAGCACAAACGACAAGTGGACTCTCTACTGATACCGAATGGCTCGGTTACCGATTATGTCCTTCTCCCAGGGTCGTCGAATCCGCCAACTCCTCCGATATCGGTATAAATCGATACGGTATTCAAGTCGCGTTTAGCCGAATGTACAGAATTTGGTCACTCCTCTGGCTCGCGCACACGTGGTCCTTGACGCGATACGAAAAATCCTAGCAGAGTCCAGAGTTATCCGAGTTTCGTCTCGCGCGTATCAAAAAGATTTCCCGTTATCGCGCGACTCCGGAGAGAAAAAAAATAAAATGATATCGTTTCGGCTTTAACACGAAAGGACCTTTTTCCGATCCTTTTTATCCACTCGCACGATTCGCTCGACGATTGCTGGAGAAAAAAATCTGACCGAGTAGAAAAGTTCGATCGTGCGGCTTATCGATCGAAATCGTTGAAATTTTCCGACGATTTCTTCCGATAAGTTTACGGGTCTTGCGAGGATTATTCCCCGGTGTCGTTTCGGACCCGAAGTTTACTCGACCTTAAAGTCCGCGGATCCGGAAAATTGAATTTCAATGAAAATCTTGTGATTTCTTTTTTTTCGTTTTTTCTTCAGATTGACAGAGCGATGAAATATTGTGTAATTTTGTAATTTTAGAAAGAAATTATCGATTTTAAAAAAATGAGCGTTACGAGAAAACTTCGAGGGGGACGTCGGTAAAAAATCGAAGGAAAAGTCGGATGGGAAGAAAGACGGAGTGCGAAGGAAAATAAAAGTGCGAGACGCGAGTCGAGGCAAATGGGGCGAGAGAAGAGAAATGGTAAAACGTATGAGGATGGAGAAAGAAACGAGAGAGAGGTGGCGAAGGGTTGGATAAAAAAAAAGAAAGAAAGTAGAGAGATAGGGACAAAGGCGCGAGGCAAAGACAAATTTTATTACCGGCTTCGCAAAGTACACGCTTTGAAAGTATCGAAGCGTTCGGCGAGACTGCGAATTTGTCCAATAAGACGAACAATTTATTTCACGTTGAGTCGCCGAAGCGTGAGTCCCGAAGGCTTCGTTCCACCATCTTTTGGAAAACGAATCGAGAATGAAAGAAGAGATGGATAGCGAGAGAGAGAAAGAGAGAGAGAGAGAGAGAGAGAGAGAGTGAAAAGAACGAAAGTCCATGAGAGAGAAAAGTAAGGAATAAAAGATCGAAAAGGGACGAACAGCCAGAAGGGTGAAGAGGACTCGTACGTAGCGAACACACCTACTTACACGCCCCTGAATAGTTCGTATATAGAAAAACGTTCCCTCGAAATTGTAGATCGAGTTCAACCTCGGCGAAAGACCATTTTGTACGAACGCGTTGTCTCTCATTTGTTCCCGAGGCGTTCGAGCACGAACATGGCCAGAGAATAAATTATACGGTCGAGGAGTGTTTCTTTCGTCGTGCAATGAAATGCACTCTCGATCGTAACTTTATACATTGATCGTTAGAAATCAAATCGTAAGACTTGAAATTAAACCCTCGAAACAAATTTATCAAAATTAAAAACTCCAAATATCGATAAAAATTTCATTTTTAAAATTCAATTATCACCATGATATAATTAAGGTATAATCATCGTTGAGTTTAAAACGCGAATCGCAGCGATTAATTTATTAGAAAAATATAGTGATAAGAATTAATTTCGATTAGATAAGAAACAAAGAATTACAGGGAATGAAATAGTCATCGGGCGTTTCAATTCAAAGTTGTCGTTTCGTCCCATGAAGTTTCATGGGTCAGTCACTCTAAGGCCAGCCATGAAGGGTATCTCAACGATTTTATATAAGAGTGTATCGGAGTGAGTGGGCTATTTTACGAAAGAGGAGTATTGCAGACGCTCGAGTATGGCAACCACCGGTCCGAAGATATAACCTACGATGCCATTGCATCTGAAATGCAATCGCATCAGGCTCAAAGCTTGAAGGTCGCTTTGCAGTTACCACCTGAGCCGGTGAATATACACGAATATATATATACACATATATATATATATATATATATATATATATATATATGTCTATATAGTGTTAGTACTGACCTTAAATACATTTTCTCTGGGTACGAATAAAAAAAGGTCGAGGTCTTTGACAACTGGCAGCGGTGCGGGCGACGTTGAGAACACAGATCCATAGAGACGAGTGAGGAGGGTTGATGGGGGGGAGGGGGGGGGTGGAAGAGCGGAAGAGGAAATGAGAAAGAAGACTGACGCAGCAGGGAGAAGAGCGAATGAATAATTCTCTTTTGACCATTCGTTTGATCATCACAAAGAGACGAGAGATGAAACACGAGATACAAGTTTCTACATGTCGACTCGAGTGCCCACTGCAAGAATTTTCTTCATTATTTTCCAATTAAGCATTTGATTTTTTTTCCTTTTCCTCTTATTCTTTTATTTTCATCCGACAAGAGGATCGTGTCGTGCAACGATCGAACGACATGGAAAGAACAATCGGACACGAGAGAAAATAAGTTTTTAAGTAAACTGTTCAGGAATTATTATTTAAAAAATGTCGATTAGAAATTTTAAATAGAATTATTTAAAAAAATTGTCGAGAATTGTGAATCGATTGGCATATTTTATTTATCACAATTGTCGTATTTTATTCATCGGTGAATTTCAATTTTTAAACAATGAATACGCGAATAAAAAATTTCAATTTTTTATCCGAGCAGCGTTTTTTTTTACGTCGATCGTAAGGACCGCGTAGAGCGCGTACATTATTCCTGGAACGTAAAACGATAGTATCGCCTTTATGTAGAAAAATATTTCACGGCGTTATTCTCGGTATTCTCGGTTACATTACACTTTTCATTGCAAACGATGACAATGATAATGTTTCTTCACGACTGTCGCCTCTCGCGTGCATTGAACCGACCCTCGCGCATTCTTCTCATGAAGCGAAGTAAATTTCTCGCTGTCGTACACCACCCTACGAAAAGTGTGAATTATTCAAAAATGCTTCTGTATTATATAAACAAACGTCACGGCCATGGACCGGCAAAGTCGCGACGAATCGTCCGTCTCGGCTTACCCGAATACCGAGAGTCGAGTGCGACACGAATAAAATGAATAATTCCCGACTTTTTATCCTTTGACGTGACAGAAACTTGATGAAAGCTCCATACATTTTCGTGAGATACGTTCGTGATGAAAAAAATTATTAAATTACGATAATCAAAAAAAAATGCCAGTTGCACATTTTTATTCGCGTAATTAATAATACGTCGAATTAATTAAAAACAAAATTATTCCTCAATAAAATTATTTCGACGAATTGACGATGAAACCGCGAGAATTGAATTGATCACGTATAAATTTATTTCGCCACGAGAAGATTCTCGCGGTCAGTTTATTGTTCGTATCTCGTTTTCGTATTGATTGCATTTTTATACGAACGAGAGAAACGAGAAATATACATTTCCCGTCGTATTTTCCGATATTAGTTCGAAAATACGCGCGATGTATTTTCCATTCAATTTCTTTTCCGTCAAAAACGATTTTATCGAAAAATACAATCGACTTATTAATTTCATTCATTATTTTTCGATTCGTGGGGAAATAACGATCGTACGTGTTCGTTACAACGTGCGAAACTCGGTAAGCGTGCGGTTTTCACCGTAAAATCAAAATTGTATCGAATTGAAATTCGTGAGAAAAAATTCCAAAAAAAGGATAAATATAGATTTATAGCAACGCGAAAAAAAATAGTTTTCGTCGTGACTCTGGCCACGTCGTGGCCACGTAGAAAAGCTCGAGTCTCCATGGCGCTCGATAAATTTTTACGATTCCGCAGCCTCGGCAAAACGCGCGCGCGTGAGCACTCCTTCACGTTTATCGCTTTTGCTAATCGTTATTATGCTCTGTCGAGCGGAAAAGTGTTCGTGGCGATCGCCTCTTCTCTCTTCTCTCTTCTCCCGCCGGTGGCTAAAGTACAGTGGAAAACGTGCAAGGCACACGCCCATGCGAACGATATATATACGAGACGAGATAGAGAAATATATAAAAAAGTATGTAGAAAAAGTAAGAGGGAAAAAAGGAAAATGTGAAAAAGGAAGAAGGGGTGAAGTGAGCGAACGGAGGAAGAGCGGGGGTGCGTTCCCTCATAAACATCTCTTCTATCGAGATCGTCAACAACAACCTGCTTTTATCGAGATTTTACGAGCTTCCGCAAGACCCATCCTCTCTCACCCCATCACCCCCACCCTCCTCTCTCTCTCTCTCTCTCTGTCTTTTAGCAACCCCTACTTCACTATGAAACCCCTACGGCTAACGCGGTTTAACCGCCCGTTTGCCGATTCGTATAAATTTGCGACACTCCCTCGATCCGTCGTCGACTTGGATTATCGGTCAATCAATCCTTGGCGCGAAATAAACCAGACCAAAGGGAGAAACGAAAACGATCGTATGACGATTTCTCGAATTGCTTCATCGTCTGACGTATTTTACCAACGTTACGAATAAAAAATAAGGGTTGAAATTTGATCGAAGTATAACGTCGTATAAGAAACAGTTCCAAGAAAATTATTATTTGAAATTCGTCCTTGCTGAACATCGAAAAGGACGATTCTTGAAAAATTTGAACATTCTTACTCGCTTACGTACAAGGGGTGGAAAAATTTTCTCTCGACGTGTTATTATTGTAACGTCTCGAGGAAGTAAAAAGAATGAAGTCTCCGAGGGAGGACTACGAATCTCCCTGAAAATGCGATATCCTTGGGAAAATAAATTCCACACTCGTCCGACATAATATCCGTGCTGCCAAGAACTCTCGTGGAAGACAAGAGAGATATACAGAGGCGAGAAACGAAGAAGAAGTATAAAAAAGGGGTAAAACGCGAGAGAGAGAGAGAGGAGGGTTGAAAACGCGAATGCACTTCCGGTATATACGTTAAAGATGGCGTGTTGCCTGGCAAGATATAAACACCGAGATATACGGCAGGGCAAAAGGAAAGGCAGAGAGATTGAGAGAGAGACAGAGAGAAGAAGAAGAAGAAGAAGAAAAGAATACAAGAGAAAAAAGTAAAGATAAAAAAAAGTGAAGAAAAAAGCAAATGGAGACTGAGATGTGCCGGCAGTGTGGCTTGATATATCGCTCAACGGAGGCGCACATATTGGATCGTAAAGCGTCATTAGGTATTCATTCGTTATTCGTGCTCGATAGGTTTGCCTTCTTTCCTCGATTCGTCTCTCTCTCTCTCTCTCTCTCTCTCTCTCTCTCTCTCTCTCTCTCTCACTCTGTCTGTCTCTCGCGCGCGATCGTGTCGGCAACGTGCCCGATACATATGCGAAGAATATCCGAGAACCGAAGAAAAGCATCTCGCATGAAAGGAAAGAGAGAGAGGGAGCGAGAGAGGGAGGGAGGGAGGGGGGATAGGATAGGTATGAAAAAAAGTAAAGGTAGAAAAAGAAGAAAGGAGTAGTGTGTGGGGGCGCAGACACACATGCCACGAATGCTGCCTCGGGAGGTTTCCTCGATCTTTAAACGTCGTTTGGCACGGCAACGGCCCATAAAGCACAGCTTTCTACGGACGGGTAGGGGAGGGGCAGAGGGTGGAGGGGGCTGCAGAGAGAGCATCCGTTTTCTCATATCGCGAAAGGATGAAAACCAACGATCAGCACCAGCGGTCGAGAGATACAGGGGAAAAGAGACGAGAGACGAGAGAGAGAGAGAGATATATATAACAAGCCAGGCGCGCATCACGCAAACTGTGGCACAGCTTCCGGCACGACGCACCCCCTCCCCCCTCTTCCACCCCCGGATATATACGTGACTCGCTTTTTACGATTTTTATTCGATTTCATGCTTCATCTCACTAGATATACGATGCATTTAGTCCGAAACGAGATGCGAGAGGAGAGAGGTACGAGCTTTTTGAAAAGTCTACGGAGTACGCGGTCGCAAGAAAAATGAGATCGCGCGTGGCGGTTTGAAAAATTTATCGTCGTCGATCAAATTACGAGTATCGAACTTCGGTTCAAAATATCGACGATAAATTTTTGTATCAAATTTGTTTTTTTTTCTTCTTTTTATTCGTGTTGCTGGAATGATTTTTTATAAAGTACGAGGGTGAAAATATGGAATTAATGAAACTGTCGTTCACAGCGTGCGACGATATTAAACACGTTGGAAGGGAAAAAAACAATATTATTTTATGGATTAAACGAAACGAAGGCCGAGGGTTGGAAGTTTTGAACACGGTAAATTGTTATCGTTAATGAATGACCGGTTTATCGTAAATCGTAATTCATTTGCAATACTAAAATTGCTTTTTTTAATGCTATTTTGCTTAATACAAACTGGATAATGATTTTTTTTTGTTTGTTTTGTTAATTTTTTAATATGAAATATTGACAGAATGGTACGAAACGTTGGGTACCTACCCTGAGTACAAACGCTGCAATGGCTCTTTATGCTCAACGACATAATACCATAAATACGTGTAGTGGGTTTATAGCCGATGTACCAGAGGTAGGTGGGGTTTATTCACAGAATTTCCTCGTTCATTGTTGAACATCGAGAGTACCTCGCGATCGTATTGAACCCCATTGAAAGGATCGTTTCGTGAAATACGAACTAACAAAAAAAAATAAAAGAATGGAAAACGAAAAATTATAACGCCGATCCTTTAAATCGAATTATCCCCCGAAATTTTCAATACAATAAACAACGTATCGCCGAGAATATATCGCCCGAGATATTCCCCAATATCGCGAAATATTAAAAATTTATTAAAAATCGATATTTTCCTTGTGTTATTGAAAAAATTTCATTATTTCGATATTTCTAAAATCTCTTAAATTTAACAAACAATTTACGAAATAATGCTGCCGTTACTGCTGTGCTGTATAGTCTGAAACAACCCTTATACATGTCGTTGTCTTCAAACGTCGAGACATAAATTGTATTTTTGTTAAACTTATGAAACGTCAGAGAGATCGAGAGAAAGAGACGAGACAAGATAAAATACAAAATAGAAGCAAATAATGGAAAAGAGTGGAAAGTTGAAGAATGGCTTCGCAATAACGCCCGAAAGTTTCCCGCCGCTCGTTCCCCACAAACGTTACGTTCTCGTATCAAAGTCATTCTTATCGTCTCGCAATGAACGATAATGAAAAACTCTTCGCTAAGGACGTCTTTCGTTTTTTTTACATCTTTCTTACGAACGAAAAGTGCGGGAGAAAGAAGAAGTGCGCGAACGGACGGATGGATGAAACATAGGGAGAAGAAGAACGAGTGAGAAGCGAAAAAGTTTTTCGTTTTTTTTTTTTTTACTTTTCCTCGAAACTGCACAAGAGATATCAAATTTTGTGCTATTACTACATCGTAAAAAAGCTAGAGAGAGAGAGAGATAGAAAAAGTCCTTGTCTCGAGAATATAGTGGATCTCGTGTATAGCGTCCTATATATATGTATATATAATATATTTCGTGTATCCAGTGAAGGGCGGAGGGGTAGGGGATAGGCGCCGTGAGGCCGTTAGATTACAAAAGCGAAAGGCGGAAACGTGAAAGTTGAAATTAATTCCGTTACTGGGTCACCGCACGGCGTAACTGCGGAAATAACGTCGTGGCTTCGGATACCACAATTTCCCACCGGTCCTGCCGCTGGCTGGTTGAGCTTTTTTACCCTCTCTTTCTCCTCCTCCTCCTCCTCCTCCACCTCTTCCACTTGCCTCTTCTTTCGCTACCCTCCCTCTCGTAACTCCAACCTCGCTCGCTCCTGTTCCTTTTCAACAAAACACACGCATACACTGACACATACACAGACACAGGTGTACGCGTGGGATACGCACACGTCAACGCGTCTCTCCTCTCCCTCGCTTTGAAGCCTCGCTCGTTCTCGTCACAGTGCTGGAACTAAAAAGCGCAGGAGAATTGAAGTACCGTGAGGATATATATGTAGGTGCAAGGAACAAACAAACGAGAGCGAGGGAGAGAGAAAAAAAGTGAGTAAAAATATGAACTGGTACGAGAAAGAGAGAGAGAGAGAGAGAGAGAAAGTGGCACGAGGCAGGAAAAAAATCGATCGTGATGCCGTTGAAATTTGAAGAAAAATAAACTGTGACGAACGAGACGTATAGAAAAAAAAAGTAAAGAACGCTCGAGTAAAGAGAGAATGACCGACTTGGACAGGCGTTGAAATGAAAAACGATCGAAACTTTATTTTCAATGAAGAATTAAATTTTCGTAATTTTTGTAAAAAAAACTTAAATTCTATTCTCGGATGATTTTTTTTCTTTCTTCGAAATATCGTTTATCCAATTGAACAATTTAATTCCAAACCATAGCGATAAGCACTCATAAGCGATATTAAACAATTCCACGAATTTTTTAAAGTAATTTGAAAATTCACGAAAACATTCTTTAGAAAAATAAATAAATCAAATAATTTTACGCGACTTTTCTGAGAAATGAATAAACATGTTTTTGATCCACTCGATGCTCCTTCAATAAAATTCTTCGAAGGGATCGTTCCATGCAAACTGAATGAAGATCGGACGGAAAGTTTGTCAAATAAGTGAATCGAGTCGTGGTCAGAGTCGTGAATTGTCCTGCTAGTTGCAGGACTGCAGTGTTAAACGAAGGATTGATTCAAGACATTCCGGGCTGTTATCAATACCAGGAAGGGCATTCGAACAGTAGTTTTCGCATTCAGGCTTTGGGTTCGTCTATATCGCTCTTTCTCTCTCTCTCTCTCTCTCTCTCTCTCTCTTTCTCTCTCGCCCTCTCCATCGGTCTCCCTCATTCCTCTCCCTTTGTACTATTTCTCCTCTCATCGTCGGGTCGTGGCTGTGCGCCGTTGATGCTTCTGCAAGGCTGACGTTTCCCGGGGACCCCTTTGTTTCCGGCGTGGAATTGCTCGAGTATCGCTCGGTAACCCGTGCAGTGGTGCAAACAACTCTACCCCCGTGCTATCTCTCTCTCTCTCTCGCTCTCTACCCACTACGACATCGCGTTACCAGAAGCCCCTGGAGAAATTGCCGTTTACAGCAGAAACGCCGGGTGCGCCACCCAAATGAGATTCTCCGCTATCCGGTAAATACCACATAATGCAAAGGTAGGAAACCTTCGACTGTGCAAAATTGAGGAAAGGTCGGAGGTTGAATGCACCGCGACTATCCAACGGCTTATATTTTCACATACTGAGTTTCTCGACTATACGATCCATCGCGATAAATTCGATCGTATTCTCGATACTTTTTCATCGTATCGATCTTCCAATCGTCCTTAAACCAACTTAATTAGCCATTGAAATAATCATCCGCTACAAATTTTTATTATAAATTCGAGATTGAGAGTAATCCACTTTTTTTATATGAACAGACTTTTTTCGAATTAACAAAATTGTCGAGTTATCACTATATCGATCTTTATCGCGAGGTCGTTAAATCGATTACAATTTAATGAAAATTGATCGTTTTACGAATTATCGAATTTATAGGCATCGAAGTGAAATTACGTTTTCTCCCAGAGACCGCGTACATGGTCTTCCGAAAAATGAATATCACGCTCCACTTGCACAGAAATAGCTTCGAAGGGCAATGTATCGTGCAACGATCGTGATGAACGGAGCTTTGTGAATCTCCTCCAACGAGAAGAGATAAAAATGCCCTCTCGTTCTCAGACCCTTTGCCCCCTCCCCTATCCCAGAATGTACCCTTCAAGCCTTCGAGTAGATTCGAAAACGAATGGAAAAATAAAATCTGTATCCGCTTTTTTCACAGTTGTAAAATTTTTGGCTGACGTCGTGAAAAATTCTTTTTTCGATCGTGCCGTTTTTTTTAGATTTCTTACAAGATTGCCGGGGTGAAGGGAAACGACTTTACAAAATTAATGACTGTTTAAATATATATATATATTGATGTGTATTTTGGAAGAAGGGTGTAAATGGAAACACGAGAATCTTGGCAGTTTTCGTTACATCGAATCTGTACGTAGGGTTATATATATATATAAGGGTGGAAGGGGTAAAAGGCAGATGATTGATGATGCGTCCTTTTTTTCTGTTCCAGGTAAGCGTCAGTCGGGATTGAACGTTGTGGTTTTCGCGAGCGCTTCAAAGGACTATGTTCTCCAAAGCGAAAGCGAAAGAGGCAACAGCCAAGTAAAGTATAGTTAAACCGGAGGGAAAGAGGAAGAGAGAGAAAGAGAGAGAACGCAAGAGAGAGAGAAAAGGCATGCGTCATCCCTTTAGCAACACTTGCCCACGAGAACCCTTTCGGTACGTCCCTGAAAATGGATCGACGAGGCTCGGCCTGGGTTCGCACCCTCCCCCTCTCTTTTTCTCTCTCTCACCCTCTGGATCGAAAAATGTGTGTTTTTCGTCTCCTTCGCGTTGATAACTCTCGCTAACGGAATTTCGTCCTCGATTCTATGAAAAATTGTAAAATATCGTTCGCTATCGGACGACGCGAGAAATATCGACCATGGGGGAGGGGGAGGGTTGAGGAGTCGAGATGATCGAATCGCGCGAGAGCTTCCATCCGTCGTGTTCTTTCTTTTCTTTTTTTCGACCAAAGACTCGCCAGAGACAATTCTTTTTGTAAAACGTATGGAACTCCGAGGTCGCTTTCAATCTCGTCGAGAGACATATTTCTCGTCGAAGCTGCAGTCCGACCACACCCATCCCCGTGCGGTGCACTCTACGCGCAGACACCCCCGAGTTGAGTAAACACGTATGGGACGTTCCGTGACAAAAATCGATTCGAATTCGTCTGAACATTTTGACCGAGGATCGATTTAAAAAAAAATGAATTACCAAAAAATTATTATTCTTTCAATTTTCTTCATATTTTCCAACTCTCATTTCATCCCTCTCGCCACAAGAGGTAACAAACAAAACAACAACACGATGAATTTCTGACGAATATAATACAATAATACAAGGATTAATTAAACAATTAATTCCGTCGACGTAAGTAATTGTCAGACAGATCGAAATAATTAGGACGTTTCTCGATCTTTGTGTCGTGGTGTAACGATATTTCAACTTGCCGGTGAAAATTAACGAGGGGTCCCCGAGAGCATTGGCGACTGGGTTTGGGTTCGTTAGTTGTCACAAAGAGAACTCTTGACGACTCGAAAACTTGCATAATTGTTTCACCGGTGTAGAAGGAAGTTAAGTGTGCGAGAGGGTTGGAGAAGGGTGGGAAGCTAGAGGGGTGTAGGGTAGGAAGAGAGGGGATAGGTCCTAGGGTCTATTAAAGTGGCAACGCAGGAGGAGATATCCATAACCGCATTAAGTTCCTTGTCACGTGAAGGGCAAAGGTTATTTCGCGAGAGGCGTATTACATAGTCCTATATGACGTGTGTTACCATTATAACACAGTGTATAGCCAGCAGTCAACGACGTGGCCATAGAACACAGTACATAGGGAAGCATGGCTTAATGCTGCCATATTCGATACGCTACGTGTAACCGGGTGCACTTAGGGTTTAGCCCTCCTAAATATACACATATATACATACACACTACGTAAAAGCTCTTGAGTCGCATCGGGAAATCTGGCACATCGTATATCACGTGCCGAACACCATCCATACATACGGTTTAAAAAAAAAAGAAAAAAAAGAATAATAATATTTGCCGGTAAAAATATCTCGACTCGAACGAGCGCGCATCGTAAACTTTACATTTTATCATAAAAATGCGAGAGATAAAAAAAATCCATCGCGTTCGAAGCCAGCTGTAGAATTAACACTCGTATCGGACGTAATTACGTTCATAAAACCGTCGATAAAAATTGTAAAAGTAAACATTGTATAAATGAAAGAAAAGAAGTAATAAGTTGTAACGATATTTATTGTTAGTTGAATTTATTAGATTTCACTCGTGAAGTAGGTTTTTATTTTTTAAGTTCTCTCCTTAGGAAAAGTCGAGATATCGACGTACGTTAAAAGTCACTTCGAATCGAGTCGATCGTACTTCCGATAGAATTTCGTACGTTCGATTGACTTTGAAAAGTTATAGAGGGTAGAAATAGTATGTTTATACATATGTACATATATATACACATTTACCAAAGGGATGAGTGTTCACGTGATAGAGAGGGTGTCGGTAGGATCTTCTCAACGGGAAACGACGAGATAGAGCTTAGTACTACGAACTCTCTCTCTCTCTCTCTATATATATATATATATATATATTTCTGCTCATATACGGGCCGAGGTACAAGCGGACCAGCAAACTAATTCTTCCATCATCCAACGTCGGCTCTGGCCCGCACAGTACCACCTAATTCCTGGCCTAAATGGATTAGCTCTTGAGCAAGAGAGTGGCCACGAAATATAGGGGGCAAGTGGTAGCACGTATACATAGATCGAGTGTGAGAGAGAGAGATAGGGTGGGAGAGGGAGAGAGAGAGAGAGCATTGCAGCTAAATGAAGATGTAAGGCTGGTCGGTATCGCCGTTGGAAATCGGCTTAACCGAGAGGCAATCGGTTTTGCCCCCTGCCCCCCGTTATACCCCCTCCCCCCCCTCCTTCCTAGCCCTAAGAGGAGAAGAGATGGGTACTTTGCGGAACGAAAAACGAGATAGAACGCCAAGAACTATGTATATCGTTATACACCTTGATCTTCCTCCACTCGTCCTCTCTCTACTGTATCTCCGATGGCCAAATCCCGCATCCGGTGACTTTATGCGAAAGGTGGGGGAAGGGGGATGCCTTCATGACTATAGTCGTATTCCTTTACGACGCTTTCACATGGCTACCAAAGCGCAAAAGATTTCATACGGTATGTTGAAAAATTGTTTTTTTCTTTTATTTCTGTCCGGGCCGAGAGAAAGAAAATCTGTTCGATTTTTTTATTATCACCGTTCGGTCTACGAGATAAAAAAGCTTATTTAGAGCGAGGATCGAGGCATCGCGATAACGATAACTGTCTTAATCCGAGACAAATCCACGTTGATTATCGTTTAAACGACCGTAAACGTCATGTAAAGGATAATCACCCAGAGGGTAGTTTTTATTATCCAAGATGCAATTTTTGTTCTTTCCTTCCCACGAAAATCCGAAAAATAATATACAAGTTTCTAAACGGAGTAAACAAACAATCAAACAAAAAAGAAAAACACCGAGGAGAAACAAGATAGCGAGTCGTGTTTCGTTGTCCAGAGGGAGGGGGAGGGGGTTGTTTTTTTGTTGTTTCCGTTTCGTTATAGTGACTCTCCCGGAGAGTCCGTAGATCACGTGGAACTAGCATTGTCTCGCGGAAGGCTTGCCTGATGGAAAATACGTGAGGAGCTTGCGGAATTGTGGAATTACGTGGAGAAGGGGGTGAGAAGAAGAGGAGGGTTGGTGGCGGAAGGGTTGGGAGGGTCGTACCCCGAACCCGGCGGTGATCTAATACATATATAAAGACTACGGGGAGATAGGAAAGAGGCCGGAGGAGGGACCGAGGAAAGAGAATAAATCCAATTTGTTAAGAGAACAAGGGGGGGGGGGGGATCCTGCTATCATCCCTGTCGCAGATAACAGCGTCGGAAGTTTTCAAAAATAAATGTTTAAACTTACCGCGTCGTGTTTGTCGTGGAAAACTATCCGAGATTTCTTGTGTTTTTCACTCGTAAATATCGAGGCTAACGCGGAAAGCGCGTTACTTTTAAAAAGAAAAAAAAACAAACAAACAAAAAAAGAAAAAGAACAAATTTGCTTAAATAAAAAATATTTTTTTTCTCCATTTAATAATTTTTTTTCGTTTTCCAGAAATAAGAAGTTTTGCAAATTGTTATTTTTTTGTTTGTTATCAACGATGCACGAACAAGCTATGAATTTTGCAAATGCGAGAAACTCGCCGGAAAACGAAGCTTCCATCTCGAGTCACATCTCGCGTCGCTCGTCGATTCTCCTTGTTCCTCCTTTCTCTCTCGCCCACCTTGTTGCCGATTCCGTTTCTGCTCCGTCTGTTTCGTTGGATGTTCTTTTTTGCTTCTTTTTTTTTCATCGCGTTCGTTTTTTTTTTCTTTCTTGCGGTGAGTCAGAGAGCAAAATTCGAAATACGCTTCGTGGCAGACGCGCTTTGATATACGGCACGAAAATTCCCAGGACCTTTCGCCCTCTTATGCGGAAGACGCGAAATCCGCGTTGCTACCGGCGCTTTTTACGTCGAAGACGCCGCGAGAGCTCTCGCACGCTGTTTTTCGACTGTATACGTGTGTACTCGCTCTCAGCAGCTACGAATCCTTAGCTCCTTCTCTCTTTCTCTCCCTCGTTCTTGGATCTACGAACGCCAGAATAAAAGAACGTAGGGCATACACGTTTCTCGTCCTTCCTTCCTTATATCCTCCGAGAGCTTTTCGTCCTTCTTCAACCCTCCCCCGACCCCTTTTCTTTGCCACGATGTTACCGGAGCATCGCTCGTTTCATCATTTCCTCCTCTTTCTCTCTCTGTCTCTCTATCTCGTTCTTTCTCCCCTACTTTCGAGCTTTTTCCCAATTCCTCGTTCTTGTCTCCTTTGAACGCTTCCGATCCTGATTCTTCCTCTTACCGTTTTTTCATACCCCTTCTACCCTTTTTCTCGCATTCTCTTTGATTTCTCGAATTGATGTCCTCGTATATCCTTCTGCGCCATTGGGATTTATCGCGCGTGTACTACTTGCTCGAACGACTCGCTTCGCGTCCTCTAAATCGTAAGCTCGAATTATTTATTACTTTAACGTTTTTTTTCTTGTTATTTATACGATTTATTCACAAGACGATAATTTTATCAAAATTACTTGGTTTTATTCATGAGAATGAAAAGATTTCGTTTACGATGCGAATCGGTCCATTTTCTTTTCCATTCGTTCGAACGACGAAAATTCTAATTTTTTTTCTTTTTTTTTGTACAAATACGTAAAGTCCCGTTCGATTTATCTTCGGCGTGTAATGCACAAGTGGTCGCGGGTGGTGGAAAAGTGTCAGCGGCACGGCAGTTTTGTAGCCGGGAGTTGGGGTAGTTGAGAGGGGAGGGAAGGGGGCGTATATATAGGGACGTGGTGGCTTCGAGAAAATGAGAAAAAAAAAAGAAAAAAAAAGAAAAACCAAAAAAACGTAGCGGGAGGCGTTGGAGGGTTCAAAGACGAAAAGAAAAGGGTAGGAGTAAAAAAAACAAAATGTCTGCGTCAGCCCTCTCCTTCTTTCCGCTCACGGGGATCCAAGGAAATATTTTCATTCGCCGTCCCTACCACGACGTTTTCTCCTCTTTTTTCCCCTCTTCTTCTTCTTCTTCTTCTTCGTTTCTTTATTTTCTCCATCCAACCCGCTCTTCGTCCCTCCTCACTCATACACCGCGACTCTTCCTCTCGCCGTCCTTTGAGAATCGTCCACCCCGGGAGTAAAACAGCGAATGCTCTATCCCTCGTCTTCGTACACTTCGTCGAGTTTCGCAGCATCCGCAAGATAATTTTCACGCTTCCGAGGTCAACTTTGAGGGAAGAATCATCCCCCACCCCTTAACGCGCTCGGTCTCTCTCTATCTCTTCATATCCCTCCTTCTGACTCTCTTTTTTTTCTCTCTCCTCATCTTCCTATCTATCAGCTAACTCGCAACCCTCTCCCGCGAACTCGAAAAATACGTCTTTCGATGAAATAACCAACGTCACGCTCGTTTTTATATCTTCTTTTTTTAATCCTCGATGTTTTCACGAACTTGTTGAAGAAATTTTTAATATCGTTAAACGAAGAAATTACGGAAGGAATTAGCGTGGTAAATGAACGAACGATAATCGTTCCAATTTTCGTTCAATGTCGTTTAAAGTCAACGATTATATGATTATAATTTGTTTCGACGTAATTATCGAAGGACGCGCTCATTAGCGAACTCGTTATAACACCGGTATCGCTTTTGTTATTTTAACAAAAATTACGAGGTTAGTGATTACAGAAATGTTATGAATTATCGAGGTGACAGAGCTTTCGAAATCAATTGCCCAAAGTGATAATTTTTTGTTCTTTTCTAAATATTAATTGCGACAATCGTTATAAGTATAATTTAGAACAAACGATCGACAATTATTTTGTTAAACGCCAGGTAATGAAACATTGATGTAAAATATTCGAAATATTTCGTTCCTCGGATATTGTCGAGTCAATATCGAACGAATAATTGCTCGTTTTGCCCCAAAGCCCCGAGGGTTTCGCCCCGAAAATCGGCCAAATGTGCGTAAAATCGGTTACGAAGGAACGGTCGAACGTTTCGACGTATTAACCCACCCCCCCACCCCGCTTCGAAAACCCGATTGGCGAATGATCCATCGAACGTTCCCGGTTTTCCCGCCGGGATTATTATCCACTAGGGATCATTAGGAAATATGTGGCCGAACGCCAGTGGCATGTGCGCCCTCTAACCCGCGTGGGGTTCAAGGGTCGCGTCAAACTTTCGTAACTCGATATACGCAACGTTCTGATGGATTGGCATTCGAGAGCAGATCTCGCGTAGGGAACGAAGCGTACGTGGCTTCGTTGCATTCTATAAACGTATCGAACGCGAAAGAAACATTGATATCAACCCTTAAAAAAGAGGTAAAAAATTAGAATTGGTTCCTAAAATAAGTCCAAAGTTCAATATTTCATGGGAGGCGTTTAAACCGATGTGAAATTCGCCGAAACGTCGTTGGGTTCGTTACGAAAAATCAAGAAAAACTTGCCATACGTGGTGGGGATGAAAAAAAGAAAATAAAAAAATCGATACGATTGTTCGTCGGTCGATCGACCATCGTACCTAGAAAATTGTTCATCCGATACGAGATGAAGGTCCGACTCCGTTCGAGTAATTCTACACGATCGTAGAGATGTCATCGAGTAGCGGTGACATACGAGAATCGAGCGCGATTCGAGCGAAGCCTCGTCGTATCAAATACATAATTTCGTCTCGTTCTTCTTACGGCTGACTATCGCGGTGTACGATCACTGAAAAATTTCTTCTCGGGCTGTCGAGCAGACCAGAAATATATCGATACGTGCGGCGCGATTTCGGACTTGGGTCCTGCATCGGCGGATACGTCGCAACGTCAAGAACTATCTAGTTCGAGTGCAGTGAGCGTTTGGCGAATCGAATCTCGCGAAAATCTTGGCCACGCGATGACGAGAATGCTACGGAGTGGACGGTATTAGGAGCCAAGGGTGACTCAACCCTTCTTCCTACGAACCTCTGAGAAAAAGAAAGATATGGTATCGACAGCTTTCCACCCTATTCCCTCGTTCGAGCTTTCTGCTCGTGTCTGGAGAAAATCATCCCTCTCGGGGTTGCGGTGAAATAAACGAGAAGTCCGAGCAGAAAACAAGCGTTCAAATTATTTTTGCAACGTAATTATTTCTAGTTCATAATAATTCTTATCGATTAATGGACAATCATTTTTTTTATAATTGTCTCTTTCATATTAAAACTTATAATATTATAAACAATGCAAATATCTTAATATTGACATTATTATCATCTTTGTATTTTTTTTAACAGTCGCGTGAGCAAGTGTACGTTATACATATAATTTTTTTTTTATAAAGAATCATTTCTAAACGACCGATAAAGCTTTACGTCGGACGCTTCGCGGCCCGCTGTGTACAATGTTAGTGCCAGTTTTCCCGAGGATACTTGATACTACGGTACAGTTGTACATCGTCCGTAAGATGCATTTCCGTTATATCGGAGCCCGGAGCGTATTGCAAACTTTTTTTGTTTCAGTAAAATCGCAGTTTACTGTCTTTCCATCCTCACCCTTTCCTCGCGGCTCGCTTTTACCCTCGTTGATCGATATCGATATCGATATCTAACCTGATGAAACTCCGATCTCGACATCCCCATAGGCACCTTCGACCCGAATAACATTGCATACCGAGGTCGCGGAAGCGTCGTCTCCAAACTCCTTTCCACTTTCATAGAAAAATACACCACCCGCGCACGCTGTATGAATATTTTAATCTTCGCACTCTCGTAAATAACTTTGTACAATCGATCATAAATATTACAATAAAAACGTCGATATACTCACTTCGAAAAAGATCGATTATGTTTTTCAAACAAGTTTAAATACTAAAATCGGAAATTTGTAAAGCATTCTCAGCATCTACCCATCAGCGTGAATAATCAGTTATATCAAACCCATGGATGTCACATACGTATTGTATTATACACCAGAGAGGGACAGAGCTAGAGAGAGAGAGAGAAGAGCGCGCGTGAGGCTCTCAGTGCGGTCGGGGTGTTTGGCCAAGGGGATATGGCATTGCGCGCCAGCAACGTTCCTAGATGCATAATGCAGTCCTTGGGGTTGGCCATCTGCGTCAACCCTTTCCCACATCACCCTCCGACAACACAGCACACCAAAGTCCCATGGCATCGTCTCGCAACACCGAGAGAGACCCGATCCCCTTCTCGACCCCTTTCTCGAACGGCTGGGACACCTCGTGACCAGGCTGCGAACTAGCACTTCTACTCCCCTCCCCTAACACCCTCGCTACCGCCTTCTTGAGCTTTGGTCTCCTTAGACTTTCTTGTCGTATGACGGAGAGAAAGAAAGAGAATGGAGTGAGATAAGGGATGGGAGCGAGTCACTGGCTGTTCGAGTCACCTTCCTACGACATCGAAGCTTCGCAGTTGGCGGAGCCTCTGTCGCACGGTGGATCAAGGATCGAGAGGACCTTTGCCAGGGAAACAGCCCTATATATATATATATATATATTGAGAGAAAAGGGTGGGCAGAAAATATATATATATTTTGCCCACCCCCACCCCTCTCTCCCATCATGTACCCCGACCATCCTTTCTCACTCTCGTGTCGACCATAAGTCACGAGATATATGGGATTGGAAAGAGTTTAAGGCTATACCACGCGTCTCTCACTTTACCCGTATAGACATATATAAATGTAGCGTATACTTGGAATAACCGGAACGGTCTTGAAGGATCCACGTCGATATGTAAGAACCCAAGAAGAACAGGAATTGTTCGACTCGAGGGATTTTTTGCTCCATCGTTCTTAGGTTCGTCTTCTCCGTTTTTTCGTTTTTTCTTTTTAATAAATCAGCTTTAGATAAAAGAAAGACGAATGGGGGATGGAAATCGTTCCGTGGGAATATTTTACGTTAGCGATGCGACAGTTCGAAATGGCGAGGCGGGGATATTTTTGCAAACGGAGTCGGACGGATCGAAAAAACATCGTGCGCGACGAATCTTTTTTCGACGCAAAGTCGTTTTATGTCTTGGAACGATCGAGACGCGCGCCGACGTTTCGAGAAGAATGTTTTTTTATACGAGGATGTCGAAGGAATTACTTCCTGGACCGGTAATCGTACGAAATATAGGAAAAAGAAAAGAAATACATAAAACGATGAAAAATATTGAACGATGAAGAAGTAAAGTTTCTCCTCGAAGCAATTCCAACGGGATAGAATTGTGACCCCGGTATCTCGTGCGGATTATGACGTTCGTGAGAAAAAAGGCGAGATACGTTTGGAAAGTTGCTGCGAAAAAAAAAATCCGAAAAAATGGACGAGGACGCAAACGTCGAGGGCTGATGGGAAAAAGAATATTTCGTGGAACTCTATTGGCGCAGGTGGCGCGGCGAAGCGGGCACGAGGCGAACTATACGAATCGAGAGTGATAGGAGTGGAGGGTGAACCGCTACCCGGTGTGGTTTTTTGTTTTGGTGGAAAAGGAGAAAGAGTCGAAAATAACGAGAAAGAGAGAATGACGAATAGAAACAAAAAATGGCAACAACGACAGTAACAAAAAAAAGGAGCCGAGGTTGCTCACGACCAAAGGTTCGCATCGGCCTCCCCCCTCCCAGCCGTTTCTGGCTACGGCGGTTTGCACTTTGGCGTTCGGAGAGACTCTTTGGCATCGATTTTGGGTGATTTTTTATTTTTTTTTATTATCGTTTCTCGTTCCCCTTTTCGCCAATTTTTTTCGGGTTAATTCGAAGAATGGCGCGGCGACCGGAGAGAACGAATCGTTCGCGCGGACACGTCGCTCCTCCGCCCTCTCTCGCTTTCTATCTATCTCTCTTTCTCTCTCTCTCTCTCTATCTATCTCTATCCCCATCGCCCTTTCTACGCCTATAACGCCCCAGAGAGATTGTGTGTGGCATCTCCCGATGCGCGGGCGTGAAAAATGACGAGAAATTCCCGTCGATGAGGCGCGATGGACCTCGGGCAAAACCGGCCGGTCGAGGGTGGGGGATGGGGGTGGCCTTTCGCGATTGCACGCGGGCCCATTGTTGGTCGAATCGGGGGTCCCCGAGATCCAACGAGAATAAGCTCGGCGATAGGAATAATGTGATATTTACCAAGCACCCAGACGTGATAAATTGACACCGGTGGAGCGCTCTCGCGCGTTGTTCACTCTCGCGCTGTCCCTCCGTCGGGAAATTTATATAACATCGTGCTTTGTTTACAATTACACCGATGCTCGCGTGTCTACGAGGTGGATGTAAATGTGTCGCCCGGGGGTTGAATATATTGATCTTGTCCCCAAGGATTTTTCTAAAAAACGAACAAAAAGGTTGTTTATTTTTAAAAATCATGATAACTGCAATTTTACGAAATCGAGGACATTGATGCGAAAATAATTAGAAAAATGAATAACAAATTTTTAAAAACAAAACATAATTTTGCAAATTTCATTTTTTAACCGTCATAATCGAAAGAATTAATCAACGACCCGATAATATCAAAATCGATGGACTTTATTCTTTATAAAAATCTCGTCATCTCGTTGCAAGCGACGTCGAAAATAACTCGACCCAGACAAAAAAAATGTGATGAAAAATTTACACGAGTTTTTCCGTCCCTTCGTTTCATTCTCGTCTCGTTCGTTCGAATTTCGGTCTTTCGAAACGAGCAACGAGACTTTCGTATTCGGAGACTTTGTTAATTCAGCGATTCAAACGATTCCCGTAGACTTCCCTCGATTGATACGTTTCACGTTCTCATACAACCGGCCGAAAATGAACTTTCCATTTAGGGGTTAGATACACGATCGAGTTTCCATGGAGGACTCCGGTCAATTCTCCTCGACCGAGTCTGTTCTATAGCGCGAACGAAACCCTCTCGCTGGACTATTAACCTTCCGTTGGTTAGGTACGTCCTGAAAGAGCTACCCCCTACCCCCTGATCCCCTTCCCTTCGTCCCTGACCATCAAACCACCCCCTGAACGATCACGATTAATCGTGGTCCGTTTGTCCGCGAGTATATGCGCGGAGAAACGTGAAACGAGGGTCTAATGGATCCGGCAAGTCTCTCTCTCTCTCTCTCTCTCTCTCTCTCTCTCTCTCTCTCTCTCTCTCTCTCTCCCTATATATATATATACGACAACCGCGAAGCTTCCCAAAAGCTTCGGACAAGATTTTCATTCTATTACCCATCTCGGGCATCATTCATCTTGCGAAATCTTGTTTTCGCCGGATGAATTGTTCCCACGTCGCGGCTTTCGCCCTTACGAAAAAAAACTCCCCCTTATCTGACTCCCACCAGACCCGCATCCCTTAACTAGTCTGACCACCGATTTTATCGTCGCGTGACCCGTGAGAAACAAACAAAAAGTCGAGAAAATATTCTCGCTCGTGATTCGTAACGAAGAATATACTGCTCGCGGCTTTTAGGCACGTTCGGACAATTCTTCCTCATTTTTTTTCTCTTTTCTTTTGGTTCGCTCTGGTAGCAAGATATTCTCGCATAATAATGCGCGCGAGCACGAACGATTCGCGCGAGATAAAGGTTACTGCGTCAAGACGCACGTAGCACACGTGAACGGAACGTAGGCTTTTTCTTGTTCTTTCTTCGTCTTTGTTTTTCTCTCGTTTCGTTTCTTTTTTTATCTCGTACAAAGATTCGTTGTTTTACACCTCCAACGCCCGAGGTATCGGGGAAAGAATCGTGCATTTTACTTCGTCTCTCGGTCCCTCTCGCACGCCCCATGCGGCTTTATCGAGAACGTGCGCCACAAGCCAATATTATACTCCCGGAGGTGTCCGGGCATCTTCGCGAGTGTGTATTACCTCGCACACACCCCCATATTCTCCTCGTTCTTCGCGGAAATTTTCTCGTTGTTTCCCAGTTTTGCCAAACGTTATGTGCAGCGTCTTGTTTTGTTTTTACTAGCTATCACACGAATACGATTACGATAGTCAACGTGAGAATTCCAAAGTCGCTGACGCGAACAATTTCGTTTCGTGAAACGTCGAATTTGGGAAAGTGGGAAAGGTGAAAATTTTTGCCGATGTCATTCCCCACGAGGGTGGAAAAATTTCATACGATTTCGTACGAAATGTTGATCTCTTAGGAAATAATAAAACAAGAATTGCGACACGAATCCGTCGAGGAATTCGATTGGAAAATATTTTCTCTTTTTTGTCTCGTACGTTTTTCAGGATTTTTCGAGCTTTCGCTCGAATCGTCGTGTAACGAGCCGGGGTGAAAGTGAAATACGGTTGAATGTTGAAAAAGTGTGTTACGAAAGCGAATGAGAGAGAGCGAAAAAAAGTGATAAAAACAAATATCACGCCTCTCGTTCGTTCTTTCGATCGTGTCAAAGCAAACCATTCCGGTCAGGGAGTACGTATGACGAGCTCCTCGACGTTGCAACCGCGCGCGCAATTAAAATCTCGGTGGGACTTGACGCTCGGCAAACTCGGCTCGTACGCGCGTAATCATGTTTATCACGTTTCTTTTCCTCCCTTCTCTTTTTTCATTCGCGCGATACACACTGAAAGTCGTTGCGGTGATATCTCTCTCTCTTAACTCATTCGAACTGCATCATTATTAATTGCGAGCAAAGGGATGAAGAGATGGAGGGGGGAAAATGAGAAGGGGGGAGTCGAATGCTCGAGCCGTTTGTCCTTGATCTAAATAAGGGAAATAACTTTTTTTTTCAAGTTTTTCTCTCGCCATGATATTTCAAGTGGTACGAGTCAACTTACGGGCTGACATAATTACTTCATCCACGTTAATTCTCGTTCACGCGATCCGCAACGTTTCGCCTCTCATCATGAATCTCTGCGTACGTGAATAACATCGACGAATTTATATTAACATTTGTATTCGAATTAAAGAGATTTTTATATGATATAAATTGAATTAAATTCTTTTTTTTCTTTTTTCAAAGATTCAATAATATTTCTTTAGTTCCATTTTATCAATTTAATTAAAAAATGGTTTGTTCGAGCGTTTAAACTTTTCCAACTTATCGGATATTTTTTTTCCGAAAGTCTTACGGTTGGCAATCTTCTATTCGTCAGAGTTCTTTCTCAGAGACGTATTAAAATAAAACAAAATAGTTGAAACTCGAAATTCATCCTCCTCTCGATCGCGATCTCTCCTCGTCGATGACGATCTTTGTCGGTCGGGGTTTTATTTAAATTCAACGAAATTTCCATTAATCATCATATTTCATACATACAGAGGGGTGAAATTTGTGTATTAAACGGGAGATAAGCCGCGACAATCATAATCGACGTATATCTCGTCGCTGTTATCTCGAGAATTCCGGAGTCCGGTGATATATTTATGATTTCGGTCTTGTAGCAATCTAACTTAAACCGATATAGGTACGTATAATAATATATAACCGACGAGAGACCTCTCACTGTCTCGTTTCGAGCTACGAAATTTACTCGTTGCACGTGCTGCTTCGTCAACGTTTCAAAGATTAGCGAGGGTCGAATATTCTAAAAAAAAGTCAGAAAAAAGAACGTCTCTCGTTCCGGAAACGAATCCGCGAAAAAATAATTATCGATAATTAAAGAATTAATACATTTACTTAATTGTTAATTAATTCTAAAATAGTAACGGTTAAATGTCACAATTAAAAATGGAAAATAGATCGAGCGAATAAAACGTCGAATGATTATAATGCTACTAGTCGAATGAAAATTCTTATTTTTGTTTCATACAATTATCGTCGATTACCTTCGAGAGTTTTTTTTTTATTTTGCCATTTTCATCATGGTCGAGGTACACTCTCCAACGTAACCAACGATCTCGAGCGTAAATTTACACCGGACGGAAAATGAACTTCGACCTTCCCTGAAGTGGTTTTTTTGCCCTTTTCAACGAGGCGAGGATATTGCTGTATAACCTCCACTCGGGGAAAAAGCAACGTGCCAGTCGACGTTGCAAAAACCATTCTATATCGTAGCTCCTTTTCACGTAGCCCTTTTATAAGTACACAAGTTGGTCTAGGATAGGGGTGGGAGGTTATCGTTGTCCCGTTCGAAAAAACGACATCTCGCGACGTCGACGAAAATCATTGGCCTATATAGGGACCTCGCTCCTTCGCCGACAACCTCTCTCTCTCCCTCTCTCTGTCTCTCGTCTTACCACTTACCACGAGAGACTAATTTGACGAAGCTTCGTACAAAGGTGCACGAAACTAAAGTACCGACTGTGTATCAAACTATATACATATAAATATATAGAAATACGCAACAGGGTAGTTCCTAGATTGACCAGCCACTCGAACTAACTACTTTTTGGCCACCGGGCCAAAAAAATTCCAACGTCTCGACTCTCGTAAAAAGGGGCGCGACACGAAAACCACTTCATTATTTTCCGATCGTTTTTCTACCGTTTGTACCAAATTAACATAAAATTCATAAAAAATACTCACAAAAATTAATTCGATAATTGATCCTGAAATTTTATTCCCGCTTACTCGACGATACGATTATATCTCGTCTTATCTTCGTATTCCGTACGAAGAATCGCGATAAACATAAAAATATCGTAAATAGGATAAAATTCATCGTAATTTCGATGAAAACAATTTTCTCTCTCGCCATTATCGGACGAAAAGCTATATAAATATCCAGCTAACTCGATCGGCGTACTTTTCCACTTTTATTTCTTCTTTATCTCCCCCGCCCCTTCCCCCACTCTTTCACCGACCTCTCTCGCACTCCAGCATGTAAATTCGAGACCAAGCAAACCTGTTTTTCATGCTTTCCATAAAGTTTAAAATTCACGAACTGCGTTGTTCCGTACCGTTGCCTTTCTCTCTCTCTCTCACTCTTCCACCACTTCTACCAACCCCCAAATTCCGGTACGGCCAATAACCGCACTCACGTACCTGACCGTATGAATATTACATTCGAGCAACCGCGAAAACGAATTGCGCTTATTTATTCCCCTCGTTTCGGGACGTCTTGACGCTCCATTGAAAACGTCGAGGAAACATTTGCGAAAGTTGGCGATAAAAAAACAACCCCCCGAATTGAAATTTTTATTTTCCCATCCCCCACCCCCACTCCACGTATCATCGAGAGAGTCACACGAATAATTCTTATTCGCGATCGGGTGAAAAAAATGGCCATTTTTTTCACGTTTTCGACCCCGAAGTTCGATATTTTGTTTTCAAATCACTATTGTTCTTCTACCCTCCTCGTCGGGAAGAAAAAATGGACTTTTTTTTAGCAATAACGAACAATGGATACATATTATAGCGTCACATTTTCGATGTGTTCTCTCTACGTTGGTGAAAAAAAAAGAAAATCATCCACCCCCCTCCCCATCACTCTCACCCCTAGCCGTCGACTACAAGCGACGCGAACGGGAAAACTCCCGCGGCGCTTTTCACAGAGGCCATAACAGTTTGTTTGGTGTGTAGAGTTGTATATACGCTCTATATACGTACATACATACATAAATACATATATATATATACACACAAAACAGATTCGACGTATCGCGAGCTGTTCACGACGTGGCGAGTTTCGCGATTCGCGGGCGCGCGCGAGGCTCGCGAGGAGTCACCGCGAATGTGGGGATGACACAACGTACACGCGAGGACAGGACCGGGCTTTTGTAGCTTTGGTAAGCTACGCGCGTTACACGCGAGGCCGAAAGTTTGCAGTTGGCGTCGTGCCAACGTCACGGGCGTGTACGAAAATCCACCCGAATGTGTTTACGGTTATGTTTACGCTCGGAAACCTTACCGGGCGTTGTCATTGGCCGAGACAGAGAGAAACAGCGACAGGGCCGGAAGGTGGTGTGGGTGGAGGGTGAGAAGAGTGTTTGTCCATCACAACCCCCTTCTCGCATATTCTCTACTTATTTGGGCGAAAATCATTTCGTTCATTCACAACCCCTCGTCGTCCATCGTGTTATCGCGATTATCTCGATCAATTTATTATCAGGAAATATCGAGAAGCGTGAAGGCAAAGGATTTATCAGTCGATAAATTATCGGTCGATGAAAGAAAGAAAAAAATTTACGGAATTTCGTAAAACGTCTTCGACCCTTAGCTCTCACCTTCTTATTCGATTTTTCTTTACGACACGAACTCGAACGTAAAAGTTTTCATTTATTTTTTTCGTTGATTTTCCCCAACGACCATTGATTATTTAACTTGATTTTTGCCGAGATATTTTGCGCGAGCAGGCACGTCGGCACATAATTTTGAATAAATTTCCATCTATAACGTTGACCAATCTCCATTATAGACCATGGCAGCTAGTGCAAACACGAAGTTGTTTTTCGAGTTAGTATGAGTTTTTTTCATTTATTTTTTATTTCATTCGTTGTTTTATTTTTGTTTTTATCTTTTTTTTTTCTATTTTCACGAATATTCGAGCATTAGCATCGGGTTTCGGTCCAGCGGAAAATGTCCCGTCGTAGATCACGCCCCCCCCCCCCCCCCCAAACCCCATGTCGTTCCGAACTGTGTTTGAGCCCGTACGTATATGACGTAAACACGAACGGGATCTCCGTCGAGCGGCTCTGTGTTCAAAGCTTGGTAAACATGGGCAACGGGCAAGGGTGAAGGCGAGAGAAAAGCACACCTGAAACTACGTACGTATGTAGTGGACCTTATATATGTGTCTGTGTGTGTAGAATATCACCGAGAGGACGCGCAAGAATCACGCGCGAAGTGCCCCGACGCCGACGTCAGGGTGAACTGAGGGGAAGTTGAGTAGGCACATAAGAGACAATGTTAAGGGAGAATGAGAGAGAGAGAGAGAGAGAGAGAGAGAGAGAGAGAGAGAGAGACGACCGACGTGGCGGCAGTCTCGTGGAAACATCGCTGGATCGCCGCCTACGAAACGCTGGAAAGGAAGATAAAGAGAGTAATTTTCGTCGGTAAACAAGACTCAGTTATTAACGACGTTGAACGAGAAGAAGCACATGCGCGCGTCTCTCGCCCGCCGTGGATGAAAGGCCTCGTTGAACTTGAAAGTGATCCGAGTATGACCCACGATCTCGTACCAACCTTCCAACGACCATTTCCACCCAAACCATCCATTCTTTTTTCTTGTTTCCTCGTATATCTTGCTATCGCTAACACGATTTTTTTTCAACGTGAATACTCGAAAAATCGATTTTTTCCACTTTTTGAAAGTATAAAACAAGTAGATCGAAAAACAAAATCAACAATAATGTGTACATTTTCGACGTTTGTTAAGCTCGTAATTTTGAAAACGAGTCTCTGAGACTAGTTTGTAAAGCAGACATACGAACGATAATTCTGTTAAATTGCTAGGGTGCTAAAGACCCACGTTTAAATAACTATGAGAAAAACCAAATTGTATCCGCTCGATATAAATTACAATTTGATTGAAATGAAATTTCGACGAGTCGTATCAAATTGCTTAATTATCGTCCGATGAAATTTCGATCGAGCGTCGATTTTAATTAGCCTATAAATTACACCTAATTACCGATCTCGAGTCGTTATCGATACGCGATATTCAATGAGGTCGTTCCCGACGATCCATCAACGTAATCTTCGATCGCATTCTTCACACGCACACACATACACATACATATATATACCTATGTATTATTCTATGTTTGCAAACTAACGACACGACACACGTGTTTACTTGAATAATTGCGTAAATTAGGGGCTTCTAATATACACATAGGTGCACAATTAATCTGTTGTCCATCAGAATTCGCATTAATGCATCGTCATCAAACAACGCGTCTGGAACACACGAGGCAGGAGCGTTAAACCAGATAGAGCTAGATGGCGCGGTGTGCGGAGAGGGGTCGAAGAACGTAGATTGGGGGGGGGGTATCTGCTTAACGTGTGTTCTGACCAAGCTCACTGGTCCATTAGGCATATGGAACGACCATCTCAGATGTATAATGTCCCGAGCCATTTACACGTGTACTCGACCTACAGGGCACGCCATTAATAGTTGCTGAATCACGTGATATATTCTCGTGTCGTCATCAATTTCACTCGGTTCTCTCGTTAAATCTTAAGTTCTTTGAAATTTAGCGTTGCTAAGCTAGAAATTATTCACCGACGATCCAGTTTTAAAAATAAAACTCAAAATCGACCTGACCTCTATTGTCCTTGATGTTTAATGGACGATTAAACAAATTCATGGGCGATATACGATCGAGAATATTCGCTTTGTCGCGCGAGTCGTTATTCTTGAAAATGGGACGGTCGAATTTGCATGAAATTATACCAAATGTGTGTATAAAAGATTATTTGTATGTATATATGTATATACGTACACTCGGTGAAGGAAGCGTTGAGCGATGTCGGTCCACTTGTGCAACTCGTTCGTGAAGTTGCGACGGGAATGGCACGTTGTAGATCCGAAGAAAGTGAGAAATGGAGAAATGAGAGGGAAAAATAAGACAGTGTCGAATGAGAGTGAGAGAGAAAGGAAGATCGAGGAAGATGAGAGGCAAGATATTGCCGTTGGAGAATTATCGCGCGAGGTGTGAAACTTTATCTTGGGATTAACCGAAGATGGTGAAAAGCGTTCTCCAGCGTTCTCCAGCGTTCTCGGTATATATATATATATATGTGTGTGTGTGTCTGTGTGCGTGTGTCTATCTATACGTATATAAAGCAATTCATACAAAGTTTCGTCTTCCTCCTTCAGGATTATATCCCTTTTGCGCCTTTAAACGTCGACGCCTTCTGCTCCTGTCGTCTCTCATCCTCGTGCCTATATACCAACACTGTCGCATACCTTTTTGCACGACGCCTGTGGTCTCACTTTCTTCATTTTTTTTTCAAAACTACATCGTTATATACGTATATTTAGCGAAAGAGGAAAATAAAAATGAAAGAGAAAACGAAGTAGCGACGAAAAAAAGTATGAGAAAAGGAAATTGAGATGGTTCGAGACTGTGCACGCAGGAAGTAAGTTCGAGTGGAAATGAAATAATCGTGTTTTTTTTAAACCAAAGTGGCAGGATGTCACGAACGTCTTTGATAGCGATTCGATCCGTACAGGGCCAATGTTATTTTAAGGTTGATTATTCTCTATGGTTATTTCGTACGTTTAATTAATTTTATATCTTGAAATAATAATATAAAACGTTGTCGCCTCCACACGTTGATTCGATCAAAAATCGTCAAAGCTGACTCGTACTAACCAAACCGCTATGTTGGCCGATCGATCGCTATTGTTACATTAGGTCATTATTCATTGCTATACGTACGTATATCGACGTATCGAACACGTTTCGGTAATCTCAAATACAATGCGATGCCCAGATCGGTTAACGTACGAACTGATTATACGAAGCTCGTCACTTCGACGCGGCATTCAAGGCGGTTGAAAGCGATGCTAATGCGTGTGTCTCCCGAGTCCGTGTCTATGCTGGCTATTCTCGATGGTATCCCAAGCGTGAGAGGGACGGTGACAGAGAAAGAGAGAGAGGGAGAGAGAGAGAGAGTGAGGGAGAGAGAGAGAGAGAGCAAAAGGGGAAAGCCGATCTCGGTGGTCACCCTTGCCTCGTCGCACGAGGTTCCATTCCGGATGCGTATAATTCAAACGGCAGTTTGTGTAATTGCAGATAATGATTACAGTCGTCAGCTTGGTTCACCATTCACCGGAACTTAATTAATTCCAATTAAATACGACGTATTATACCAGTCGCTCCAACTATTTCCAATTCAGCCGAGCATAATTTACGATGACTTGGCGAAACGTTACTCAACATGTATAATTTTTAGTCAAAGTCAAAACTGTTTCTCTCGAGAAGTACTCCTGCCAAAAGATTCCATCTTACAAGGGATGAAAATTATCTACCCCTTGATTATCAATATTTCTGCAGTGGCGTTCGTAAGGGTGGAAAATCATTCAATGCATCAGCATTAGATCGCAAGAACCAAGGAGAGCCATAACGGCCCGGTGGCTGGTGTACCGAATATTCATACCAGCATGAGATACATCGAGCCAGATTAACAGACCATACGATCGCAACAATTCGCCATCGTACTACTTACACGGCTGATGAACGAGCGAATGCGCCAACTATACACCCGCACGTCGGATGTTCACTAGCCGAGGAGTAAATTCCAGTTTCCCGAGTAGATTATGGCGCCTCGATGGTCCAAATATTCCAGAATTCAGGGGGAGAGAGAGAGAGGGAGACTCCGTGCCTCGCGAAGGTTAACACCCAAGCGTACCAGGAGACTTGTATTACGTGGACGTTAGCGACAGTTGGAGAACCGCACCTGGATGAACAGCGTGACAACGGTACAGGGTGGATATCGTAGTAAACGCAGTATTTGGGTATGCTTGATGCGTTCGCTTGTGTTTTCACGGTACGGTACGTAATGTAGATACTGCGTCATCAGCCAAAGCCGCAGGGCGTGTGCTTCTATGTGGGAGAAGAGAAGGGTGGATGAAGCTCCGACGAAGTGAGGAGGATTCGCAGAATCGCCCGGATAGGCTACACAGGCCGAGCGAGCAGAAACGGAAGTACCTGGTCTCCGGGTACATTGGAAAGCCATTATGCGCACGCTTTCGCACACATAGCAATTCCCCTTTCCCCCTCTCTTTCCTACGTCCTCTCGTCCGCAAACCCTCTTACTCTTCCATAGCTTCGAGCTTTCGTCCTCCGCCATTCACTTCCAATGTTCCGACTCTCTCTCTCTCTCTCTCTCGCTTCTTGCATTGGCTCGTTCCATCCTATCTCGATTTATGCATCGGACTCTTGGTCGTACACTCGCACCGCCGTTCCACTTTACTTCTAACACCCCCGCGACGTCCAACACAACCCCTTTCGATACCGACACAAGAGCACCACCGGCAAACTCGCATTTCGACGAGCTCAGCAACCCTGTACAGTCTGTGTATCAGCGCATATTATAACGAATGGTTCTGCGAATTGGATGATGGGAGGGGAGAACTCCCTTCTGTGTATTAATATCTCCAAACCCCATTCTCCTCTCATCGATAACGTTTCGTCTGGTATATCGTTCATTGTGCACTGTCCGCGATCGGCAAACATGCGACTGGAGTGCAGGAGACGCCATAAACAAACGTACCGGTGGATAGGGGTCGTTTGCGATATCATTCGTGGTCGGGTTGGTATGATTTCTAATCACGTCTAACATTTCGTAGATTGTGCAGGGGTTCGTAATGAATGGGGGTGTTAATGGCTCTCCTTTAACGTAGCGAGATTCGTGAAGCTTTTTGTCTCTATCTTCGAATGATTGTTTTTACCTCTAAACCATAGGTTTGACCTCTAAGGGATTGTCCCGACCTCTAAAACATTGTTTATATCTTGGAAGTATTGTCTCGACCTCCAATCGTCCTTGGAAGCTTCTTTACATATTCCTTTTCATGTTTTCATGTAAACAAACCATTTGAAAGGTCGTTTCTTCTAATACGGTTTTACTTTTATCCATCGGCATTTAGTTTTCGTTTCAACCCGTCAAGTTTACTGTACTTTTATCCGTCGGTGCATTCATTCGCGCTTCCATGAACTTCTTCCATCTCGATGCCCGCGAAAACTTCTTAACGATCTTTAAGGACGTTCTCACACAACATTGTAGACATCGCGTACTCGTTCGCTTTGCGCCCGTTTCGAAGAGACTCACCCGGACGTTTTACAGATAATTAAATTTTCGTGGGACAAGATGGCGGATCGTGAAAGCTCAACTCTCCTTCTCTCTCTTTCTTTGTCTCTCTCTAGCTCGCTCTCTTCGCGCCCGAACGAAGATCGACCCAACGACAAGACCCGTTCTCTCGCACTTCGTTTCATCAAAGTCATGTTAAACTCCTGCGAGAACAAGCTCACCCGTGAGAACGAGAGAGCCCCGAGGATGCTGGTGCATTAGTCTGTCTCGCAGGAGTCGACGTTAACGTTAACCGCACGCGATCTTCCAACGATATTCCTACATTTACGAGCATCAGCCTCGACCACAACGTATCCACTCCATTCCTGAATTTTTTATTCGGTGCTAGATGGTCCGGGATTAGTTACGATTATCCATTAAAAAATTGTCAATATTTCTGATATAATGAAAAAAAAAACATTTTTAAGATCTTTCGATTCGAATAAAGATTTCATTAAAAAATGATTCAATATTTCTCGCGCGGACCTTTTACCATTCTCACTAAATTTTCATTCATACGACCCTTATACGGTTATAAACTATCGAATAAAATCCCTCGTCGCTTCGAAATTTCGATAAATCGAAAACCCAAAAAATCCCGCGAATTTTTATCGAATAATCATGATTATCGTGCAATAACGTACGATGAAATAGAAATTCGATAGTTCCCGATCCAACGAAAAGCATTCATTAGCCACGAAATTGGTGAAATTACATTCGAGTAACGCGGACTTGTCACGATTCGTTACGGACCCAAAACCATGAGGTTGGATACGAGCGAGCGCGCATTTATGAAAACCGCGAACGCAATTTCGATCGCAATTTACTCGAACAGTCCGCCACGGCGCATTACGCTTCAGTTCACCATGATCAAACGACCAATAAGAACGCGCTATTTCAAATTTATCAAATCCTCGACAATGAAAAAAAAACTTTCTTTTTTCTTTCCCATACTTCGCACGAGATTTAACGTTAGATCAAGATTGTCGAGTGTCCACAAAGCACACTAGATTCGAGTGGATTTGGCCCGATGGGAAGAGCGGATATCTCAATGGTGAACGCGTTTACAACGAAGAAAGGTGAAAATAGAGAGATGAAATTCTATGACACTTGAAGGTCGAAGGGTTTACCAGGGCAGAAAGTTCAACCCCCGCAGCCCTTTATGACCGATCGATTTGCGAGACACTGGTAGCATCCTCGGTGTACTCTCAAAGCTCTGAGTTCGAACGACGATCCTCTTTCCGGTCTCCTCGCTCTTTGTATTACCGACTCATCTTCGTTGCACTTCTCAATGTCTCAGCTTTCCACCAATGTCCTACCCTCGTCTTGATCCCACTTCCCTCTTTTCTTTCCGCTCAATGTCCTCCAGCTTTCGTTTACTTCCTTTCTCCCTTCCGACTGATTCAAAGCCACACCCTCACCAACCGTACTAATTTCTTATCGTAAATTTTCAACCCCTTCTCTTTCTTCTTCTCTTTCCACCGTTGTCCTCAATGTTTTGCCTCGAAAACGTCTTTCTCTCATATCCCTTTAGCCCCTGAATTCATGCACACCCTTCTTTTCACTACGGAAACGCCTCTCTCTCTCTTCTCTCTCGGCTGTTTCGCAATTATAAATCTCATTAAAATCCACGACGGGGCTACACCGTGAGAAGCCATTAGCATCGCGGTACCCCAGCGAGATTAGTAACCCTCTTCACCGTGGTCACCCTCTCTCTTTCTCTCTCTCTCTCTCTCGAGCGCGAGCGCGTACCTCTACCTACCACCGCACACTCTCCCGACTCGCGACTTCTCGCGAAATCTGGGCACGCCGAGCCATTGGGAAAACTTAACGGTGATTTCGGGCCTCGAACTCCCTCGCGCAGTCGTTTTGAGAGTGCATCGCTGTATATTATTATTGTATATTGTATTGTATATTATTGTTCTCTTCTCGTTCACCGTCGTTTTCCACAGCTTTCGTTCAACGAACGAAAGAGAAATAAGCAATTTTGCACTAGTTAACGAAAAAATTATTCAAGATGTTTTTCTTTTTAATTAACGAAAATTCTCATAATTATCGTTGAACCAAAAATAATGGTTAAACGTTAAAATAATTTTACCTGTCGTTGGAACACCGACGTTAATGAAATATTTCGATTGTGGAAAAATGATGAAAAAATTGTTTACAATTTTTCGTACGATTATTTTTTTAGACAGAATTTCGTCACTTACGGGATATCGCGTTAATATTGGGAACGAGACGGGCTTGACCTCGATCCAATTCGACGTTGGTACCCTCGCGAGGAAGGCCTCTGGAGTAGACACATCGGTGAAACGTGTTCGCGAACGATGAACCGAGTTAGGTGGAAGGGAGAGGGCGGAATTCTTTTACATTGCACTTTACAAAGTCTCTGGAGGAGAAAATTCACTTTCTCGTCGCGTTTCACGCCACGATGGACGAAAAGAAAGAGCTATGTGAAAAACCGAAAAAAAAAGAAAATTGAAGAAAAAAATACTGTATAGGAGAGGGAAATAAAATGTCGGCGGTGTGCGAGAAACCGCGATGGGGTCGTACGAGCGCGAAACGGGTCGCGGGAGGGGGATGACGGGATGACAAAGGGGTTCGAGGGAAACGACGAATAAAAAAAAAAGACGACTAGCTCGAGCTTATTATCGGCTCTATCAAGAGCCTTGAGTATGTCGCGTCTCTTTGTGCCCGATGGAAAGAAGAGCGACGATCCTGAAATGGCCCGAGGCGTGTCGAGTGGCGAATCGCGGCCTACTCCACCGACCCGATAGGCTCTCGCGTAGGTACTCCTTTGGTAAAATAAAATCCTCCGAAACATTTTCTCTCCCTCTCTCTCGATATTTGCAACGTTTTACGACACAATTTTGCAAGTCGATGAACGTAGGGAAAAATATTTCTGTGAATAAAAAAAGAGAAAAAAAATTATAATTAAAAGAATTATTTTTATTTGAAAATTCTTTTTTCAGATTTATCGTCGTAATGTTAATTATCCAAGTTCATTTTGCGTACGTTAGCGTCATTGTTTCTTTAACAATATTACATTTTTCCTCGACGATGAAGGAACGAAGATCTCTCGTACGATTTTTTCTGTCTACATTAAAGGCTCGCTTTCACATTCGCAAACGTATCCCTCGTTACGTACTTCGCATATCTTCGCATAACGATGGACACCGTATCCCAAAGCCTCGGCGAAATAACAACGAACGAACGAACGAAAAGAAGAAGAAAAACCTGCCTTTCGGTACAACTAACGAGCCCAGGAGTCTCGCCCCCCCCCCCCCCCCCCCCACCGGTCTGCAGGAAGGCTCTTTACAAAACTCACCAGTAAAGGATGAAGGGGGGAGGGAAGTTGATAGAGGAGTATGCAGTACATTCGAAAAACCTAAATAGTGGTTCGATGAAAAAGAAAAAAAATGAAAAAAAAGAAGAAAAAAAGGGAACACGAAGAAGAAGAAGAAGAAGATGGGGAAAATGGCGAAAAAAGGGGGCGGAAACACGAAAAAGCAGATAGTCGGTGAGTTCGGTATCCGTGTCAGTCGTGAGGAGAGAAAAGGGAGCGAGAAAAATAAGAGATGGTACGAGAGTAGAGCGAACGTCGAGGCGGAAGTTACCGAGAGACAGAAAGAGCGAGAGAGAGAGAGAGAGATAACTCAGGGTAGAAAGACGAAGAAGGAAGCGAGATAGAGCCACGTGAATCGGTGTAGGGAATGCAATACGAGCCAAACACAATAAAAAATAACAAAACAAAACAAAAACGAAAAAACGAAAGAACCCCTGCGCCATGGTGAACTTTAATGCGAAAGAAGCTCTCTCTTTCTCGTAACGTCTCTATTTGTATGTACATGTAGCCAACATCCAGTACAAGTGGAATCGCGTCTGGGCTATGCGAGCAACGCCAAGTTTTCGATCTATCCGTTTATGGTAGAAAATAAATAAAAAAAATCCGCAAAAAACAAGACTTTATGGTTGAGCTTGGATGAAGAAATAAATGTCTAAGCTTTGTACTAATTAGAAATTATTGTTATTATTATTGTTATTATTATTATTATAGTTGTCATTAATATCACTATTATTATTATTATTATTATTATTATTATTATTGTTGTTGTTGTTGTTGTTGTTGTTGTTGTCGTCGTTGTTATTATTATTAACATTTGCGAATAGCTCGTGCCCCGCACCGTACCGTATTATTCAAGTCGACATAGGGGTATTTGATAATACGCTGTTTACAATTGACATACGCATCGTGCCTTGTCCTGTCAACAAGCAAAATCGATATATCGCAGTAATGATTATTGACACGGTCCCCTATGCTTCCCTACGGAATGTCGGACGTATCGATACATCTCGAGTAGTCACGATTCAAAAACATACGACTAGCTCGTCGTTGATAAAAACTTATCTACGAAACGTGTCTTGACTGATAAAATATCGATTTACGTGTTTTTTTTTTATTTTTTATTTCCTCCGTAAGAATTTATGTAGAGCGATCGAGGGACGAGTCGATGAGAAACTCTAACGCCTCCAGTTTTTGAGCCGGGGTTGAGGAATTCGCTAAAAATAGAATGGGGAGGGAAAAAACAGAAAATGAGAGAGAGAAAAAAAATTGAGGGAAGAACGAAACAGCATGGGGGAGAGGGAGTTCAGTCGCGGGACCGGAAGAAGAGGCGAGGCCATCGTAAAGTGGAAAGCATCATTTATAGGCTCTTCGGTGAGAGACCTATTACTTTAAAAGCACCACTTTCCCCTATTACCAATACGCGAAATATATAGGTACAAAGCTCCTTACGTGAAGAGCCTCCTGCAATTCGTGAATTATAGTACACAATACATTTATATACGATTTATATATAACATATATCCGTATATTTTATATATACGTTTATAATGATCATATAGTGATTTACGTGGTTCGTGTATCAAAAGGATTTGTGCCCCATCGCCATCTTTACAACGTTTTTCTTTTTGTTTGTCCTCGAGCGATTTTCAATTACTATCGGTCTTATTTTTTCGTCGAAAATATTGAATCGATGAAATTTTTTATTACGAAACTATTTTTATCCGTTAATGCGATAACAATGATAACGATAATTTATCGAATTTGAACACCAAAAACGCAAAGATATAATTCGTGTCAATATTTAATGGTTTCTCGTCGTTTGTTTGTATATTTGCAGAGCCTGCCACAGACCCCGGCCGGTGGTATCGGTGGGAAAAGCCTCGGTGGCGGAGCTGGTTCAGCCTCGGGTACGGTCAACGGTGCCGATCATCAGGATATTCGTGACATAAACGCCATAAATCCAGAACACGTGAGTACACCCTCGTTCCTAAATTTTTTGTCCATTGTATTGTTTGAACGTTGTGAGATTAATTTTCTGAAAAACAAAAAAAAGAAAGAAACAAACTTGTATTCTATGATAAAAAAAGGCCCCAAAAATTTTCTATACCGTTTCCAATATCATTTTATGACACTGGTAAGAACTTCCGCGAACGAGGACGCGCACGTCCTCGTGTAACGTGAAATGAGCGAGGGAACTAAAAAAGACTTGGCGATTTTCCACGAGTCGACGTTATTTCCATATCGTTCGTACAAAGGCGCATGTGGAACATGAGACCGTTGTAAAAGAAAAAGAAAAAAATATTTAAAAAAAACTATGCGCGTTTTTGGTCGGTGCTGCGGAAATAGCGACAAAAGAAAAGGACAAAAATGGAAAAAAGACAAAAATAAGGTCACAAAGAATTTAATCTTCTACCCGGATATTAGCGTTGCGAGCGTCCTGTCGAAAAAGTCCTCGTGTCCCATCTCGTTCGAGATTCGCAATTACGCGTATCTAATTTCGTCGTATCGAAGCTAGATATATATATACTCGATAGTTCGAAACGGCCAAGGGTCTCTTTCTATTGTACGCCATTTTTTCAATCTCCGGCTCATCTCTCACCACTTTTATCGCATAATATCGAGGCAAAAGGTAAATTTCTATTTTTTTTCTATCTGACAATCGTTACGAATATGACGAGTCAGCGATTAAAAAAAATCCTTCTCGCGATATTAGTGCGTGTCTCGCACACCAGAGGAATAAAATGAGTTCATTTGGTCGCTGGGCTGCGCGAACGAGACGAGCCGATTTTCAAATTGTCTTTTATATTTTTAATAAGAAGAAAATTAAAAAAATATCCTCAATATCACGGTAGCGCTGTGTAAAATTTATCGTCTCTCTCTCTGTCTCTCTTTCTCCCTTTCTACTATGAAACGAATAATTTTCTTCCGCCGATATTTCCAGAAAAAAAATTTCTCTGAAAAATGTCTCGAAAAAAGTTATAAAAAAAAATTCAATTCTCGATTAATTTCACGAACTATAAATATTCTCAATTTATACATTTTTTCAAAATAAATTACATCAAATACAATTTATTACAACAAATTCATAAAATTCCATACTTGTTTTCATTTTTTTTTCTAAATTCATTTCGCTCGTACGTTATTTCCTCGCACCTTTTCGTGCACATTGTCCGAAATGTCTGTACTTCGATTTTCTCGACGAATGACAGAGAGAAAGGGAGAGAAAAAGTGTATATGTATGTCTGTATGTGTGTGTGTGAGAGAGAGAGAGAAAGAGAGAAGAAGAAAAAGCTCCGTTCGTTCACGGGGAATTAAAACCTTTATCGTCGTTTACGAACGACTCCGCGAGCTTTATCGAGGACGATCCGCGCGAGAGCGCGTAGCGACGACAGAGAAAGATGGATAACGGGTATGAATGGCTTCGAGGAATCGCGATTGAAATAGAGAAAAATGGAAGAGACGACGAGAATTGCACGGCCGAGCTGCGATCGCGGTCCTTGGTGCACTATAATGCGCGCACACATAACCCACTCGGCCATAGATAGTGAGCGATATGTATATATATATAAATCGGCCGGAGCTCGTTTCCGCTCTGATAAACGTTAAGCGTTGCCGATCGTTTCTTTTTTTTCCAATATTATTTGCCTCCTGGAGTATTCCCCCCCATTTTGTTTGTTTCCTTTTCTTTTCTTTTTTTTATCTCGTACTCGCGGTCTGTAACTCACAGCGTATGAAATACAACCCCCTCCTATCGAACGCCTTTTATTTATATTCATTTTTTCTCTCGCATATTTTCGTGTTTACACAAAAAAGAGCGATTGTAGAAAAAGAATAATGCGAGGGAAAGGCGGAAAAAAGCTCGATCCGTGCTTTCGTTCGCGCGAACGTTAAGTCTATCGATATTTCTGATTAACGTTTCCTCGCTAAATAATGTTCGAGAGCGATTAAAAAAAAAAGATTTCGCTTTGCTTTTCGTAATTTGTAAAATAAAAATCACATTTTCGACTTTGTGACGAGTCGCGGTCACGCTGTAATGAAAATTCTTCGATCACGAAATTAGAAAATTGTGCGACGAGCTTTCGTTCCAAAAGATTGTTCGAGCGAGGCAAAATCTCGTGGGCGGAGTATTATAATTATGTCTTATCTCCGACCGAGCGTAGAGAAACGAAAGGAGAGCTGGGGCGTGGATCAGGCCGCGCGCAAGAGAGAGAGAGGGAGAGAAATTTCCATCCCCTCCAAAGCTCGCGCGCATTATGTCGAGCAATTCATGCGAGCGTAAATTTCTCTCTCTCTCTCTCTCTCTCTCTCTCTCTCTCTCTCTCTCTCTCTCTCTCTCTCTCTCTCTCTCTCTCTCTCTCTCTCTCTCTCTCTCTCTCTCTCTTGTGCTCGTGTGCTAAATCCGCGAGAATTCTCCTTAACACGCGATATAACATTAACGTCGTAATACCCCTATAGGCGAGGGAGGTTTCGTTCACGATTTTACCAAAGAGATACGTGAATAACAAAAGAAGAAAAAAATCCTATCTCGCCATGACCTTCGCACTTCGACTCATTCACACTGTCTTTGTGCGGTAAAAAATCTCGAAGCACCCTAGAATACAAAAAAAACGAGGAAACGATTTATTACCATTTTTCTTACCAACGGTCGGTAATTTATGTCCGGTTGAAACCAACGTCTATCGTTTGCGAAACTTTCGAATTAGTTTAAATTACTCGGGGCAAAAGATTACGGTATATCACGAAACTACCCCCATTAAAGATCCTCCGTACTTCGACGTGAACGACTGTCGGTCATATTTCGTAACTAAATTCGTTTTTGGAGTCTCTTAATGTGATTCTCATTGCAGCGAACACGGTACTTAAAAAAAAAGAGAAATAAAAAAATCATATTCACGATTGCCTCGCCGCCTCTGGTGTATTCGAGTTAATTACAACGACGATCTGCTCTCTTTATCGTTTGTCTTAAAATTAAATAATAATAATAATAATAATAATAATAATAATAATAAGATTAATAATAATAATAATAATAATAACGATACTAATAATAATAATTCGTCGGGTGGATAAAATTCTGAAAGGCGCAATCTCGCAAACATCCGGGGTGAACAGCCCCGTGTCCTATACCTAGAGTTCATATTCGGCCCCTTTGCAATTATGCCACTCGAAATTACGTAAATAGGAGCTGTATAACCGATGATATGCCAGGAGAGAGCGAGAAAGAGACAGAGAGAGAGAGAGAAATCCCGCTCGACCAAATTAAGCGCGGCCCACACGAATTATTTTAATTGCGTCCGATTTTCCGTTCCATAACCTCACCCACCCCGTTCGCCATTTCGTCGTAACCGAGCACCGACTCGGGTCTATGTGGGTGGGTGTGGGTGTGTGTGGGTGCGAAGAACTGAATTCTCGACCGAGACGAACGGACTGCGCAACTCTCCCCAGAGAGATCGCACGAGTTCGATAATCGAATAATAAGCGAATTATAACGATCGAGGGAAAAATCATATAGGGCGTTGCGTAACGAGAATAACAATGTTGCGTTAGACGCGAGAACGTTTTATCAACTTTGTCGAATCTCTCGTTTTATTTTACTCTTTCTCGCGTTGATTACGTAGTCATTAATTTAATAACGTCGTGATAATTGGACACGTGCTGTATAATCCTCGCTTTCGTAAAATAAAAATTAAAAACCAAAAAAAAAACAATAAAACAAAGTATACTAGAACCATTTGGACCAAAAGTTTTTCTCGTATATAGATTATTTTTCCTTTATACTTCATATATACCATATACTCATGCTCGGCATTCGAAAGCTTAGAAAACTACCCTCGCGGACGTCCCAATGGCAAAAAACTAATCTCGTAATTGCTCACCGTTATACCCCCGGGGGGGTCGGGTCGAGGGCGCACAGGCGACTTCTTTTTATTCCTATACCATTCTTCCCATTCTTCGCTCTTTTCTTCTTCCCTCGTTCATTTTCTTATCTTGTATGTAGTTTCGTCTTAAACTACTCTTTATCCATTATACATAGATATATGTGTGTGTGTGTGTGTCTGTCTGTCTGTGTAATACATTCTTCTCGCCGCAAGCTCTTCGGGGGGTTTACGGTCGGTTCATTTATTTCTTAATTCTTTTTTTCTTCGTTAAACTCCGTCACCGATTTACTTTTTCCAACCTTTCTCCTCAACTTCTCATTCACTCTCTCTCTCTCTCTCTCTGTCGTAGATCAGTCTCGCCCGATCGTCCATTTTCTTCATCGATCTGCCTTTCTCTCTATTTTGCTAGTTTTCTTGTTTACTTTATGTTTTTTTATTGCCCTTTTTCGTACAATGCTTTTCCAAGGCACGGGCGGTTTTTTGCCCCGGGGGTGTTTACCCCTCCGTAAAATTGTTCGTAAATATCTGAAACGGGATTTTAAGCAGCTTTCTCGCTGAGTACGCGCGACTGTTAGAGAAAGAAAAAGGGTGAGAGAGAGAGAGAGAGAGAGAGGGAGAGAGAGAGATGGAAACATGCGGGATCACATATCACAATGGCCGCATTTGGCGCCGTTCACGATCTCGTCGTTCACCGCTCGTTCTTTTCGTCCTCCCATTTTCTCAACAACGGAAACGAGAAAGAATTTCTCTCCGAGAGATTCGAGAGACGACTTTTTCTCTCCCTCTCTCTCACACATTCTTCGTGTTATTATATCGCACGGAATCGACCGGGAGAGCTCATTTTCTATCTTCGACAAATAAAAACAATATCGTAAACCAACATAAAAATTCTCTTATGCACTCGAGACAAACGAGAAAAATCCTTGGGATCAAGTTTACCGTTTTAAAAACAAAACGAACGAAAAAAGAGAAACCTGGAAAATCGAGACGATAGGATGGACCATTTTTGTCTTGTTTTATTCGATAATCCACGAGATCGCTGTTTCTCGAAGGATCTCGACGATCGAAGGAAAAAAAGGGTACGCGTATTATTCGCGATCGAATTTCGTTCGTTTTCTTCGTCGTGGACGATATTCGAGAATTTTCGAGCGAACGATCGCGATTTCATTGCAAATATCGTGTTTCTATTCGACCGAACAATAGGCCATTTATTACGAGCGTATAGAGAGAGAGAGAAAGAGACAGAGAAAGAGACGGAGAGAGAGTGAGAGAGAGAGAGAGAGAGAGAGAGAGTATGATATCCTATTCACGACGTTACAGCCACGACGGTTCTCGTTTTACCTTCGTTCTTCCTTTAACTTCGTTTTGCTTTATATTTTTTTTTTTTTTTTCACCTTCTCTTAGGAACTATTACAATAGACATATCGCTCGTATACAAGGAATATTGCCGTTGGGTAATAGTGGAGATATTTTACTGGCATAAAAGGGAAAGAATGATAAAAATATAAATATATAAATGTTTCTGTGTATACACGTAAAACACTGTACAGGAAAAAAAAATATATATATATATAGTCTCGAGGGACGTACGAAGAAACGAGAAACGAAGCGAGAGCGAGCGACGTACGCGTCGTTCGTAACGTTACGATGCAAAAAAAACGATTCTAGAACAATTTCTGTTATCAGTACCGAATCCATAAAATCGAATCCAAATGGCCCTAAAGCATTCACTAAACCATAACCCTCTAAAATCAGGCGAGCCTTATCAAACACGCTTTATCTACCCCCGATCCAACCCCGATAAAACGCCAAGGCAGCCCAATTAATTTACTACCCCCGGTTATATGCAAAACGGGAAGCTAATGTTTAACACTTACGACAAGAATGAGAATTTAAGACGAACCGGTTATTAACGCGTCGTCGTATCTCATAATGATGAAAAGTCGAGTCCGGGCTTACGCAGTCTAGAAAAGTGTCCCGTACGAATAATATCGCATTACGTATTACGTAACGTTGTGGAAATGTGCCCAGATCCGGACGAAATGTTACGAAATCCACTTTATTAAATAGCGCGTGGGAGAAAAAAAAACCAGAGGATTTTCAGCACGAGGGATGTAAAGCTCTCCTACGTTAGGAATATAAAAATCTCTATATATATGTATATAAACGCAGTAGGACGCATACGAGTACGCGATTCGTTCCGAGTTTAAATTTGAAAAACGTTCACGCACAGCGACGAGACCGAGCGGAGAGAAAAAGTTTCCTCGTGCGAAGGTGAGACGAGCTCTTCGAGTAGGAGCTCCAACTTGGGCTATGAGTAGAGTTAGCGAGTGAGCCGAGCGGAAGTGCCGGAAGAGTATAGGAAGACCGCGTCAACGCGACGTTAAAAGGTAGAAAGAGAAACAAGCGGTGCGCGTATATGTTCGCACGTGCATGTGCAAAGAGAAAGGAAGCGAGAGAGAGAGAGAGAGAGAGAGAGAGAGAGAGAGAAAGAGAAGAAAATGAAGAAAACGAGGGAGAGAGGGAAAGAGAAAGAGAAGAAAACGAAGAAAGAGAAAGAGAGAACAGAAGACGAAGAAAGAGAAAAGACGAGAGAAGAACGTGGCGAAGTTGAGAAGAAAAATCCTGTGAGTGAAAGATGAGAAGAGTCCCGTGGAACTGAAAGACAAAAGTAAAGAAAGGAGAAATGGAAAGACGACGTGACTTACTTACGCCCTCTACACACATACACCCCCTACCTCTGTAACTCGTTATGTACCAAGAGTGGCGGGAGGGTGTAGTGTACTCGAGGAAAGTCGGCCACGCTCGTATGATAAACTTCAACGATTTTCACTGAAACGCGGAAACGGGGCATTTCGCTTTTGTTATTTCAATCGAGTTTGCCAAGCTCAAACTGGTGTCGGTGCGGCCCTCGCTTAATCCTCACGGGCCGCTCGCGGATGTTCAATCAGAGCTAATTGAAGCTTTTTCCAGATTGTCCGAATACGCTCGCAAGTGAATTTCACTCGACGCATTTTTACGAAAAACAAACGTAAGCATCGTCACGTTTTCATCGTAAAAAAGCAAACGTAATACGAAGAATGTAAATACGAAAACAAAGATATTTTGACTAGGAGATTATTTTTTCTCCCCTCGTTGCGTTAAAAAATATATTTTGTTGTTTATTTCTTTTCCTTATCACGAATAATTTTGTGTTGTAAATTTTGACCAGAACACGTTTATAAGTCGCGTACGAGATGGTCGAAAATCGTCCTTTCGTGTTATCAACGTTGCTCAGAAATAGCCCGATGTCGTTAATCGGCACGTAATCGACGAATTTCGTAATCCCCCGAAGTACGTCCCCGATGCAATTCGTGTCGTCGGATATTAATTTTCTCCTCCGATGGCCGTTAATTGAGGAATCGGAGTATCATTAGAGCCGAGCTCTCGAGAATCAAGAGAGAGTGAGAGAATAAGGGAGAGGGAGGATCGGGAGTTTGGGAGATGAGCGAGGCCGAGAACCAGATCACTCGACTAGAATGGATAGATATCCTCCTCTCGGCCATTGGGGATTCTGGGCGAATCGTCTAGCGAAAACTCGACTGGCTTTGTCATGTCCTCTATATGTATAGGTGAATATATATATATATACATAACGGATGTATAGGTATATATATACACGTATAACCAATCGTATCGCGAAGTCTCGAGGCAATTAATTTTTTTATTTTCCCTCATTAACTATTAATACCCCGAGGCATCGACTGTCAAATGGTCTCTCGCAGAAACGATTGCCTCTGTTTCGGAATGGTACTTGAGCGAATCATCTCGTCGCGAACAAAGGGCCGTACGACTCGAGAATCTCCAGTAACGACGGATCGCGATTAAATAATACCCACTTAATAAAAATGATGAATTATTCGTAGATTAATATTCCAAAAATACGAAAATGTACTCACAAAGAAGGGGTTTGTCTCATTTATCGTAAATTGTTATTATTTCTTTTCGCTAAATACCGATATTTTAATTCTAGAAATTTGTAAACTTCAAATTCATCCCTCGTAATAATGTTTTTTTTACTCCGGAAATTTTCTACCAAGGAGCCGTGAATTATTCACCGATATGAGACTGTACCCCTAGCTATCGCGCACGTACGCGAGAAAAGTTAAACGAGGCGAGAAGCGACGAGCGTAGGCGTCATTGGAGTTTCGTTAGATGGAACGACCGAATGAAAAAAGCTCGGACGCGAAATTCGCGACGAGAGATCAAGGAAGGGTGGAATAAAAAAAAGGGGGAAAGTGGACGGCTGTCCGGGAAACCGGAGGGTGGCTCGCGGTTACCAACGGACGGAACAGCCTGTCGAGAATGAGAAAGAAGGAACAGAGCAAGAGAGAGAGAAATATGAAAAAAAAGAAAAGGAAATGAAGAAAAACTGCAAACTCCCTACCGTCGCGCAGCTTGCCCAGTGTCTGAAAAGCCGGTGACAGTGTCATCCACGAATGCTCCGTTTTAGTTTGCGAATTCGCTTCTGCGTTGTACTTTGCGACTGCGCGTACACGCTAAACGGAAACGTATGAGAAATTAAAAAAATTTTGAAAAAGAATAAAAAACTATACCTACACCCGAATATATTCCGCGAGGAATAATGCGGGAAAGGGTGAAATGAGAACGCAGCTTGCGAAAGGGGTTGGAAGCAAAGGGTTGGTTTTTTCACCACTCTTGACCGTCGGACGGATCAACGAGAATACCGTCGAAAACTGCTACGTTTGTGACATTCTCGCTCTTTTCTTCGTTTTTTTTCAAATTTTTTCCTTCATCCGCGAATCTCTCTCCATTTTCTTCGTTCTCACGATTGTGCGGTGAAGGAAAAACGTTCATTACGCGAGAACGAGCGCGAAGCTTCGAGAACAAATGAATCAGCTGTTTCCCATTCTTTACAAGCAAAGCGAGTTAATATATGCGGACTAACTATATTCGGCGAATGAATAAAACAAAATCATACACAAAGTCCTCGATCATCATCGAGAATAATGATCGAAACTCGTACATCGGGCGGTAAATAAACGTTGAATTTCATTTCAGCTAACGTTTTGTTAACGCTCGTAGTCGTAAGATGGTTATAACTTAAAGCATATTCGCGCGTTTTGATCGAGGTTATATTTACAGTAGCGAATAAATCGAGCGCGAAGTACGAGTGGTAAATATCGCGATAAACAATGAAAAAAACAGTGCCGATGGATGTCGAAAAGTAAGCGTAATACCTCATACGTATGAGAATCGTTGCCTCTTTGGACTCTGACAGTTAATGCCCTTCGTGCTAAAAGCTTTTCTCCCCTTGTTAATAGCACGCGAATGGTAACGTACGTATAACGGTGAGCGAGCGCGGTAACATCGAACTAAGCTGAGAGAACGCATAAATATACTTACCAGGAGTATTAAAGCTCGAATCCATTATTGAATTCGCATCCACATCGAGTCTACTCTCTCTCTATATTTGCATATAGATATATGTATAACGCTTATCAAATATGGAATATTTCAAAAGCTATGTTAAATCCACCTTCATTCCTCGAGGTTAACATACGGTACCATTTCTGTAATATCGAAATAAAAACCTGGCGATCGTCTGTGTATGGGGGGGGGGGGGGTATTGTCTTTTTACAACGGAAATGGGAAATTTTATTATGGACTTTAAAACGCGACGTTTATGATACCGGAGAACAAGAAATTCTTCGGGCGGAAAGCCCTGTACGGTAGCGAGATGGTTGCAAATATTTACAAGAACGATGCACGAACCACCCTTTGGTTCGAACATCTCGCGTATTTTTTTTAACGTGCAACCCTCGTGTTAAATTTGCATTTATTTTTATCGCCGATTTGAGAACGCGGAGCTTTAACGAATCGACGAGAAATATTCTTAATAGATTCGTTCGATGGTGAGAGAAAAAAAAAATGAATTCAGAATCGAATAGCATCGGAACGTAAAAATAGAAGAAAAACGATGAGATATAACGATAGTTTGCGCACGAATCGACACTTTCACTCCTACCATTCGTCGAATACGAAAAATGTCAGAGAGGAAGAGAGAGAGAGAGAAAGAGAAAGGGAGATAGAGAGAGAGAGACAAACAGAGAGAGAGAGAGAGAGAGAGAGAGAGAAACGATGTCTACGGGATTCAACGACGATATCCTCTCATAAATTTCGCTGGGGATTTTCTTCTCTCTCTCTCTCTCTCGGGTTGTCGTAAAAGTAGGATTTTACCAGCAACGGTACACAAAAAGTGGCGGCCCAGTCTGGCAATGTTACGATTGCGAGCAATATACGTTTCTCGAAGTGACAACGTCACGTGTCATTTATGTTAGCCACACTTGACTGTTTCCCTCTGCGATAATATTCGCCATTCGTATTTAAGAAAAAAAAATGGTCATTTTCCAAATAATATTATAAAATCACGAATTACAAAATTGTTAATCCAGTTTTCTAAAAAATAAACACACTTTTCCAATATTTACAGCATCGCGTAAAAAACAATTCGATAAAGACGTCCACAATTTTAATAAAAAAAATCAACCCTTAATAAATCGTTGCAATTTTTTGGTTCCCTTAAATTGACCAATTTTTCGAAATATGTCCGAGTTTTTAAATTAATTACAATGATAATTTGTTTATCGTTCCAGGCACTCGTTTACCGTGACGGTGATCTGGTATCGGGCTCGCTGGAGGCTCTGGTGCAGCACATGGTGCCTACGGAGGAGTATTATCCGGATCATGCATACCTCTTCGCCTTCTTGCTGAGCGCGAGGCTCTTCATCAAGCCCCACGAGCTATTGGGCGAGGTATGCGCACTCTGCGAACATCAGCAAAACCTCAACGGCGAGGGTGACAAGGTGAGTTTACGAGTGTTCGACCGTCCCTCGTTTCGACCTCATCCCGCAGCCCTCTTTTCTCGACTCGGCCGTAACTTTACCGGCTGGCCCTTCGACGTCCTTTCGCGTGCACTATCGTTTCATCGAGATCGAGCTTTCTCTACTTTCTTTCGTACCTTTTCATCCCTCTCTCTTTCGTTTTCGCCTGCCCTCTTCCGAAAGTCTACGAACACAAAGCCTTCCAGCTGCAGTCGTTCCATACATGCAACATGAAGACATCCAGACATACATATATATGTAACAATATTAATCACTTTGCACTTGTGGAGTGTGTTACCCCCGAAGTAGACTCATCGCGTGACCAAAGTTTCGGCTACCCTAGACGCTCGTCGAGGCAAGATGAGCGCTAGGTTTGCAACAAACCTCCAACGCTGCCAGTCCCTCGTGCATTGTAAAGTTTGACCGATGTCTTAATCCCGAGCGCTTCATCATACTAAATTCTCGTTATTCTCGAAAAACCCTTGCCGAAAAAGAAAGAAGCGCTATTTTGTGAAAGACGTAAAAGAAGTTTAACGTCGTTATTTTATCGTACAGGGTGATCGACCGTATAGCTGTACACCAATACTTACAACCATCCTTCCTCAACGGGCATTTGTAGTTCACGTATGTTTTATACGCGTCCGCGCAATAAAAAAGAAAAAAACGAAAACAAAAATAAGAAAACGCAATACGACATCGAATAACAAACGTCCTGTCTACGATACCCGTATCGGGCAAGAACGATGATAACGATTGTGTCGATTTCGCAGGAAAGATTGCTTCGTTTCGTGCCACGTCTCGTGCAGTTACTCGCCGAATGGACGGAAACGTTCCCGTACGACTTTCGGGACGAGAGGGTGATGGGTCACGTGAGATCGATCACCCAGAAGGTTGCCGCCGTCGATGCAGCAGTTAGACGAGAAGTCTCGGAATTGTTGCAAAATTTATTGCTACGACTCACCGCCCTCGAGCGATACGAGGAGGGTCTTGCAAGACTGGCTACCGAGGCGGCCACGGAACAACTGACTCAGGTGAGCTTCTATCGTAAACTCGGTATTCAACGTACTGTGGAAATTGGCTGTATATCCAGCTTCGTTATAACGTAGCTCAAGCTTGACGAGCTTCGCGTGACAGCGGGCTCTCGATAATTTCTCTAATATCCTACTGATGTTTAATAAGTAACGAGTCTCTTCAATTATTTTGGAAACAAACCTGAAATCGAAGAATTTCACCTCAGTCATCACTTACCGTTTTTATATTTCAAAAGCATTTCCATCCACTCTCCTCTTCTCCCATTAGCATCTCGGTTCAATGTTATTCCTACTTCGTAAGATTCATCCTGGTGTCGACAGGAGGAAGCGAGTTTCCAAAATCGATTGAAAACGGAGAATTGGCGAGCCAATTGGAATTCAACACGAACGAGCTGTTTTCGTTCCATTGTTCCGCTTTATTATTCTTCGATACGAGCTAGACAGGAGAGAAAATGTTTATCCTAAAGCGTGCTGATTCGTGGAAGTACAGTTTTATCATGGAACACTGGGAATCCCGCCACTCTCCACTTTGCTGATCCCCTTACGTAACTTCTGCGAGCATTTTGGTCAACGTCATGGTGAAAACCGCGCCGAGGTCCGACGTATCTACGCGTAGAGAAACTGTCGGTACTATTACCATGTATTACTTCGGTCAACGCTATGAACTCCAGTCAGGCTAGACCGTACAACGCCTCCTACGTACACGCGTGTATGTATCTTGTACGTATGTATATGTATATATATGCGCACGTGCACTTTGCGCAGTTGGTCTAATAGAGTTAGGTAGGCCGCTTCAACGCCGTTCCAACGTTCACGGCAGACAGTAACTGTACGACGTTAATTTGATTACCGATGGCGCCTATCCGCCACCGCGTCCGACGCCTGCTAATGGCTAATTTGGAACTGCATTAGCGAGTTAAATATTCGGCGTGGTGGGAAAGGGCTTTCCTAATCACTTTGAAATCGCTCCTGTCTCACTCGTTTCGAACACCACCGAACCCGTCCTGCATTGTTCCCGTGCTATTATCACATCGTCCGTTACAACGGATGCTTGATGCACATGTGTGGTCTGTTGGTCATTAAATGGATCCAAAGTTCCACGAGTAAGGTCAAACCCGCAAAAGCGGATATATGAGATCGCTCGGCTTCAACATGTCGCTTAACCAGCGTGAGATCATACCTTTTTGATGTCGTCACTGATGATTTATGATTCCAATTTACAGTGACCGATATTTATGCGGGTAGTCGTCTGATTACTTTGAGAATCGCTTGGAGATTTTGAGTAGAAGCGAATAATCTTAAATTATTTATGATGTGGAATAACGATTATTTGATTATGAGCAGATCTTTGTCTCGTCGTAAAATCCAAATGCCATTGGGTAAATGACAATTGGAGAAGACCACTGGTAATTGGCCCTTCTGGCACCACACTTTTTCCACGACATTGTCGACTCAGCTTTGGTCCTCGACACTAGCTGTCTTCCAATCGAAACGACCAACGTATGACACCGAACGGCCTCGGATCTCCAACCAGGGGCAATTGGACTCGGACCAATTGCCGAAATTAATCTATATCTCTGGCTTTTCAGGATTGCTCCTACTGAAGCAGAAATATATAGTTCGTTCCACGACCGTACGAGATTACCAGGGCCTTCTTTCCAACCACGCGGCATAACACGAGGATTTTCTTTTACACGAGAGCCAGCGTATCTCGCCGTACCTCGATATTGGTATTGATTCTCATGGATCGTCGGTACTCCGAGGGTGGCGAAGCTTTACGACAAGATTGCTCGCGAACCGGTACGATTGGGCTTTCCGGAAAGTTTTCCGTCCGGGTGGCTGAGCAAGAGTCTCGTTGCCTTAGAGTGTCAAAGACGTGTTGCGAAAAGTCTCATGTTCCAGGCAGTGACTTTAGCGCGGGTCAGGCAACACGTCTCGGGGTCTTCCCAAGTGCCAGAGTATGAAACAGTCCTCTCTACCAATACTGCCGCGTGGTCTTTTCAAACAAGGTTTCAGCAGTTTCCAGCGTCCCACGGGGTGGCTTATTAAACTGCAAAACTTTTTCTCACTCCGTGATGGCTCTCGCACCCTGGCCCCTCTCTACCCTAGCCTTTCCTGCCTCCTCCGTGGAAAACGTCACGTCGAGTGCAATGATTTTGATAAAATGCGACTATGATTTCCTTCGTGTGATGACTCTCACGCAGGGGAACAAATACTGTGCGGAGCTTTCGGGGACACTTAAAACTTGAATCGTTACGGAACTTTCACAACGAGACTATAGGTACATTGAACGATTTTTGTTCTCTTTCTCTCTATCAAATGGCATGATTACCAGTGTTGATTAATTTTTTAATCTCCGAGAGAATTTTTTACCGAAACGTCTCCTATAATCAAATCAATCGCTGGAGCGATAGCAAGCTATCAATTTAGCTGTTGCCTGACTAGCTGTTTTCCTCACTTTAAATTCCAACTTAGTTTCCTACTCCCTGTTTTCATAGTTCCATTTCGCACCTCCAACGAAACTACGTTCCTAGCATTATTATAGTTCCTCGCGCAAGAGCGATAGACCGTATGTCCCTCCTATAAACCAGCGACCGGAAAACTCCATAGTTGGAGAGTTTCAGGGGCAGTTCATCTCCACTTTTCCATCGTTCAAACTTGCTTTTTGCTCTCTTTGCGATTCCGAAAAGAGGCGTGCAGGAGTTCGGTTGCGGCAATGTGGTATGAAGGTGAACACGTTGGAGTGTGACGGGTATGTCGGGTGGTGGAGAGACTAGCGTGGTCGCGACCGGGAGAGCAACGAAGCGAGGCGTTAATTGTGTTTGCTCGTTATTAGCGACAACGCTCTCGCGAACGCCCACGCGAACACCCACGAACATGTAGCGTGTTTCTCTCGCACCGTTTCGCCGGAACGGTTATGTGAAGAAGGGGGTGATGGGGTTTGGAGATGGCCCGAGTTACCCTCTCGTTGGAAAGAGCGAGGAGTACGGGGATAGAGAGGATGAAGGTGCTGCGGTGAGCGGTTAAAATCGTTCCACTCGATTTTGCACCAGTCACCACCAGTTAAGGAGTTTAGCTTTGCCGTTCATTCCCTTCGGAGCTCCTACCGGCCGAACTACACTCTTCCTCAGTTCCTCAATCTACATATACCTATATATATATATATATATATATATATATATATATATATATATATATATATATATATACGTCTATCTTCCTGTTTCAATCCTCATCCCCGCATCCCATCAGTCCCATTTCACCGTGTACCAGCCGATTAAAGTTAAAGTCTCGTCCTCTTCCCACCCCCGTAGATGGGGAGGGAACATAGCTTTCTCACTGCATAACGGCCAGAAGCCGTGAAACTCGATAATCTTCGCCAGAGTTCACCCACTCTGTCGCCGAATTCCCGTTTCCTCCCCCCTCCGGCATCAAGCCTCACTTCGAGCCAAGTTGGCTGCGCCGCGAGAGGATCGCTAATCCGATATAAATGCTACGGCCGGAAGACGGTTAAGGAAGGACCGAGTGGAAAAAGGAAGAAGGGAACAACGGAGAATGAAGATTCGTACAGCGAATGCCATGAATCGTTTTATTGCTCCCTCATCCGCCGCACTTATTCATATACGGCGTAATGTACATGGACAAGCTATATATATCTATATCTGGGGGTATAAATTCTTACTTATATAAAGCATTGGTACAATGGAACCGTGGTTTTTGATCACTTAGTGGTACCATTTATGAGCCCTTGTCAAACTTTCAATGCTCATAAGACCCTCACTCTCTCGACGCCGACGTTTTCTCCCTTCTCATGTTCTGGATAGAAGTTATATTTTCAATCGAGATAATACGCAATATAGAAGCTACCCGTCTTATCCTCTCAGCGATGATGATTCACTTCGTTGAATCCAAAAGCGGGAATACTCCGTCGACCTGAAATTCAAAGTGCGAGTGTTTTTTTCATCACTTTTGTAAGACATACTAGTCACCATTTCGTATTTTCTCGTTGATGAAGGGTACTAGGATTTTTCTCGCATTTCAAATTCAGACGATTCGTGTCGTTTGAAAGTTCGCTTTATCGTGGCTTAAGGGTTGATTCCAATGTTCGGGTAGTTTCTTCTTTGGGCACATGTATTTCTCTCTCTCTCTCTCTGTCTATCTTTCCCCTTCCAACGATTTCCACTCGACCTTCTTAACCCCAAGACGTTAAGATTTTGCTCTCGAGTCGCATGCACATTGGACGTGTCAACGAATAAAGGGGGGCGGGTTAGGGAAAAGGAGAGCAGGTCGGGCATTGTCAGGTGGCACGTAGCAGTGAGATTCAACGAGAACTCCGCGTCGTGCTGGATTAACGTTAGGGTCGTTCTCTCGTTGGTGACGTCTCGTTTTCCGTCCCTCTCTTTCTCCCATCCTCTCGTCATCGTCACCATCGTCGCGTTCGTCGTTACTCCCTTACATATACACGACTCCGGCATCTCGCGCTCCCATTCCTTACGACCATATGGCACTTCAGAGCTTCCCATCTACGTTCACTTCCCCTCCACCGTACGCTCTCCGACGCTCATACCGAGCAAAGGTACGCGTACCGTAGGTACCGTACCTAAGCACGTAGAAATTGCCCTTTCACGAAGAGCACTTCCTGCCTGAAAAGTACTCGACTCGCGCTTTCGTACAACGATAATGACAATTCTTTATCGAGTCAAACCAGAAAAATATCCTAAAAAATCAAATCAAATAAATCGACGACATCCATGACAAAATTATTTATTTTTAAAAAAAAAAAGAAATCTTTCAAATTTAAACAAAAAATAGATTTTTCGATATCGTTAATGCGATCGATCGTACGCGCGTTATAAAAATTTAATAAGTCACGGAAAATCGCGCGCACTTGTGGCGGAAGAACGAACGAAAAGGGGTAGAAAAAGGGTTTTTCGCGATAACGAGATCTTTCTTTTTTTTATTACGGGCGAAAAAATATTTGTGGCAAAAAAACAGTTCCGTGCGTGAAAAATGAGCATTTTTATTGAACCAGCTGGCGTGTCGAGTGCACTGGTCCTATCTATCGACTCTTGCTAGATATATATACATATATGTGTATGTGTATGTGTGTGTGTACGTAGATATAGATATAGGCGTGTATAGGTATATTTTGTTTTGCGAAACCCGCCAAGGCCGGGTAGACCCATATATATATAAATATTGTATGTATGTAAAGACAGTAGGGTACATAAGCAAAAGCGAGAAGGACCCCCCAACGGCTCGTGGATACCGCATATTCGATAAATATTCGAACATCTGGTGTGTGTACGCGTTGCTATTTTCCAGTGCTCTTCTCACGCCTCCGGCGAAAAAGACTCGATTATCCTACGTATATCTTCGATACACATATATACCTATATATATTTCGACATGCTAGCAGGTCGAAGAGAAAGATAAACTGCGAAAGATAGATGCTTCACGGTTCGCATATTTCACTTTGGAATTCTCTTTGTACGTCTGGTGAACATCGATATATATAGAAAGAGGGAGAGAGAGAGAGAGAGAGAGAGAGAGAGAGAAAGAGAAAGAGAGTGAGAAGTGTGAAATATTTCAGTAATTTCAAATTACAATTTCCCACGTGCAATGCGAAAACATAAGTTAGCTCGTTAAAACTTTCGTCGTCGACGACAAACTTTTTATACGAAATATCGAGCGAGTTCATTTTTATTTGAACAAAATCTCGTAGCTTACACAATTTTGAATACAATTAATTTAACAAAAGCGCAATTTCAATATTTGTGTTGTAGGGGAAACTCATTATGAGTTGGTCGCGAGGAAGGTAAACAATTAATTTTTGTTTTTTTTATTACATTTTTCGTACGAAGGTTACGTCAGCTATTCCGTGAATACATTTGTGTAATAAAAAATGTACGGTGAGAGGGTTGAAAAATGAGATGAAATCTCCGATGAGAAATATATAAAACGAATGTAGGACGGCGTCGCCCACACGTCAGAGCGTGCAAAGTTGCCTCGTGTTCCAAGAAACTCAAGAAGGACTTTTACCGTCCTATCGAGGAGGTTCGATATCTCTGTGAAGCGTGTGTCGATGCTTCGGTACTGCCAATACCTAACTCTATCGTCTCGGAATCGAATCGAATGGACTGAGACGCGAAAGCCGTAGGAATAGCACTATTGGGAAAGAAAAGGGGGAATGGGGTTGAAGAAAAGAACCAACAAGGGCTCAAATAGGGAATGGGGGAAAGGGAATGAAAGGCGTTAAAAGAGGGTTGCACGGGTTCTCCGTTGCGCAAGATGGAAGTAAAAGGCAAAAGTGCGCGACGCACTGACGTTTTCTTTTTTTCTCCTTTCACTCGTTCAACACGATGTCTCCGTTTTTCTCCCTTTTCTTCTCACTACTGCATCTCCCTTTCTACGTCAACTCACTCGCGATATTAAATCGAGTATCGCACACCCCATGTGAAATTCGTCTCTCTTTCTCTCTCGCTCCCTCTTTTTTCATTTTTCTCCTTTTTCATCGTCGTTTTCTTTCCAATCTTCTAGCCACCACTGTCAATTACAACGATCTGATTTCTCAGCAAGAAAAGCGCGATACAATTGTCAGCCATATTTCCTACCACTCCCTTCTATCGCGTCAATTTTCACGATAAATTTTTATCCTACCGACTATATTCGCGTCATGGTGAAAAACGGAGGACTAAAGTGCGAATATTACATCGAACGTTTAACAGTTGTCATTTCTTAAAAAAAGGCGACTATTATTTTTATTATTTTTATTTATTCGATTAGTTTCATCCTTTTATTTCATCATAGATTTCGCGAGATTGTATAACGCAACAAAGCCTAACCAACGTATGTCGTTTTGGTTCGAACAAATCGAATACACCAGCGGTATTTGAGGTTGGCGTTGCACGATTGTACAAAACCGTCGCGAGCCAATTATTGCCAGAGACCCAATTATTCCCGGTAGCCATCGTATATTGGGAATCATCATCGAAACTGCGGCCATCAACCTTGTTCTCTTCTCTCGACATTGATGATACCGAAAATCGGTACGTATTCGTACGTTCAAGTATAATACGTTGTAACAACATTTCCAGCGTTCCCTCGGTACCCTCGTATATCTAGTTGGGTACACTAACGTTGAGTGTATATACATAGATATATTAGCCCTATGCATAGGTGTACACGATGTTATACGTTAGTGCACAGTTACCGTAACAAAGTCCGTGCCTCGGGCTCGTCAGATGCGCCAGTAGTACAGGTCAGCGTTTCGTCCGACCAAATCCAAACAACTGCCGTTCTTCGACCATAATCTCTCTCTCTCTATGATTTACATACATCATATCGAGTAGCTACCCAGTACATCCAGCAGTTGGCCAATTTCACCTGAACATTATTTCAGGACATAGCTATGGGCTAGCGATAGTGGTAACGGCTTCAACCCTCTCACCGTTTTACCTCGCCTCCTTTCACCCTGTTTTCTTCCCCTTTTCCTTTCTTTCTCTCTCTAGCTATCTATCGATGTATCCTGGCGCGAATATAAATTTCGATGCCAACGGGTAACCGGGTATCCATTGCCTCACTCCCATGGGATACCCGTTCGATTTGAAATCGAAATATCTGTTGGGGCTTATACTACCTATTCCTTCCTACGTTCCGGGACATACAATGCCAGGTTCTGGGGGACATAAATAATTCTGGTATTTTCATCCCTCTCTCTGTTCAATCTTTTCGGTCGAACCTTTCTCTCGCTCACTCAGCCACGATTACAACCCCCCCCCCCCCATTTTATATTTATTTTATTATTATTATTATTGTTGTTGTTATTACGTTTGCTTGTTTATCGTCGTATATTTTCTATCATTCCCTCTCGGTACTTCGCTCGCGTTACGCACGCGAGGGAGTCAACTGAAACGATGACGGAGACGACAACGCCCATCGACAATATGATCTTTTTCACGTAGTTTCGATGGACTCGCTCCCCTTGAGACTCGCTCGCTTCATCTCTTTCTCCAAGGCGCGAGAAAGGAACTGGCAAACTGCTCGATAAAGCATAAGAAAAGCAAAATTAAATGATTGACGTTAAACAATTGGCTAAAGTCACGGAGAAAATATTTTGATAAAAAAGAAAAATTTCTCTTGGATATAATTTTAATATTAACGTTCGATTATTGTTTTTTCGTTCGCAGGTTGACGTTACCGAGCTGTGTCCGTCCGCTACGGTTCTTGCACAACAATTGACTCACGTAGAACTCGAGAGGCTTTCTTACATCGGCCCCGAGGAGTTTGTTCAAGCTTTCGCCAAGGTAATTCTATTTAGCCGTACTTTTCCCAGAAAATATTCTCTTCCCGGTGCTCTCGTAATTGACTAATCTCGTGCTTTTACGTCCAACTTTCTTAATCCACTAGCGTGTTTCGGACTTAACGAAAGTACTAAAAATCAATAAACATCGCGTAATATTTCTTTCAAGGAATCGCCCCATCTCGAAACTTCGTTCAAGGACATGAAAAAAACACGTAATCTCGAGTCGTACGTCCAATGGTTCAACAGATTGAGTTACTTCGTAGCTACGGAAGTATGCAAGGTAAACTGAAATTTATGAATGTACAAAAAACAAAATAATCTCAAACGTTTCTAAAAAATCGTACAAACATTTTCCTCGTATGGAAATTACGAATCAATCGTATTTTATTTTCCAGCACGCGAAGAAGAAACAGCGTATACGCGTCGTCGAATATTGGATCGAGACGGCGAGAGAGTGTTTCAACATTGGAAATTTTAATTCTCTAATGGCGATCATCGCCGGTCTCAGTATGTCGCCGATATCACGATTAAAGAAAACGGTTCGTCGATTCAATAATTAATCAACATTTAATTTATCGTATAAACTAACAATACAATTGATTAAAATCGTTAACTACGTTTGTCCCTAAAAATAATTGTTGAAAAAAAAATAGCAAGGGGTTGAAACGTTTCGCTCGAGTTTATCGCGATTCTATCAACGTCAATATCGTGCGTAACATGATCCGATAGCCAGAAAACGAGCGATCTAGCGCGCCAACGGTGTCCTCGTCGCTCATTTCGAACCGTTCGAATATCGTTAAACGTTCTTTTTTTATTTTTCATCTCTTCTCGAGTTTTTAATTACGAACCCGGTGTGCTCTGGGTATTTCATAGATATCCCGGAGTTAGCAGACCCGTTCGTTGACTGAATCGCTGCTGAACGTTATTCAGGGTTCATTTGCTTGCTACCTTTTCTCTACCTCCCCCCTCGTCTCACTCAACCATTCTCCCGCTACCCCTCTCCGCCGCTCTCTCCCTCGCTTTTTCTCTCTCTCTCTCTCACGCTTCTGATTTATGGCTCAGGGACCGTGGATATAATTGCAAAAACCTTGCTTCCACAGAACCGGCCGTCGGGACACGGCCTGCATACCCCACCCCCCCCCCCCCACCCTTAATTCCACCTAAAATTCGTGACCCGTAATTTCCGTTAATGAAAATTTACCGTATCGCGGGTGCTGGCTTTTATTCCCTCGCACCCCTCGTACGCGCGACCAATCGCGACTACTTTTCTCACGAACGCATACCAACGATCCGAGAGCTACGAGCTTATCGCAAGAATAAGTGAGAAAAATTCGTTCGGACCTTCGCGCGAGTTTCGTGACCTGGCTGGAATTTTGGTCAACGTCGAGAACGATCGAAATATCGGATTATAATTTCTTTTTTTACCAGTTGAAATAAAAACGTTAAAATTGTAAATTCGAATCATTACGAAACGTCGACGAAGATTCGACTTTTTTTAAAATTTATCTCGTTCTTTCGCGAAATGGCAATCCGAAGAAATTTCTTCTCGTGTCCACGAACGAGCTACGTCCCTCGTCGTGGACTTCGCGAACGTAACGTAACGCTTTATATCGTACAAACCGTCGCACCGAGCCATGACGTTTTGTGTCCTGGTACAGCGGTACGTTAATTCACGAATTAAAGCCTGCGGAGAATGCACCAGACGGAATTAATCCTTCGGACATCTCGCGGCACGCGTGACTCCCCACACAGACAGACAGACAGACAGATACAGAGACACACACGACCGACAGACAGACACGCGTACAGTTGTCACGACAGTTTCGTCGTTCTCGAAGTTAATTCAATTATTCTCGGAGTTGCCTCCTGCCCCCGAAATACGCCGGTACGTTACGTATATACCGTACATATTTTGTTGTACAAATGTGCTTGAATTTTGTCCTGAATTATTTGACCCGCGTCGACCCAACGGGAATATTATACGTCGGTACATGTGTTTCGAAACATTTTCTCCCACGTACCACGATATATACGCAATTTTACAACACGGTTTACTCGTTACAACTATACAGTCTTGTTTCTCGACAATTTCAACAGCGCAGGCCAAATTATGGTAAACATAGTTTTCTTTTTTCACAATAAAACAAATTTTACAATATGCCACGATCACGCTTTTTCACTGACGTGAATAATAGAGAGTGATAATTATTGAAATATTTCGTCGAAAAGCTGATCGTCGCTTCGTCATTTCGGTACAATTTTTAAAACCCGACGATACAGGAAAATTCATAAATTTCATGGGGGAAAAACAGTGAATATAATTTTTTCATTTTTTGTCCCAGGGAATTTTCGCTCCCACCGAAAATCATTCGATCCGAAATTTTCATCGCATAATCAAAAACCACACCCCGGAGACGCGAACGTTAAAAAAAATCGGTGATTTCGTTGTCTACGTCGTTTTGCGAAAATGGCGAGGACGTGACGCGTCCGCAGCGGTACGTCGCTGATAAATTTCTACATAACGTATGGTATGGGCGACTAGAGGGTGGTTTCATGGAAACGAGAGAGAGAGAGAGAACGGAATAGGGTGTAACGACGATATCGTCACGGGGGAAGGGATATATCGAGCGGAAGAGCGGAACACATCAGAGATCGATTGCACGAGCGCCACGTTATGTCATACTATGGCGATTCCAGAATCGCATCTATTGTCTGTCGCGCGCAGGGTTTCCGTACAACGACCGGTTCGACGATCGTTCTTCCACCCTGTATCTACATTTGCAACGTAATCCTCGACCGATGTCGTCCAACCCGTCCTCCTCTTCTCCTCCTTCGTCCCAATCTCTGTTACGTCACCGGCATTCCCGCGATCGAGAAGGGATCAAGATAGCCATACGATACGCGCACGCGACGAAGGATTTCGCGAATACGATCTGTCGTAGTCATTTTGCGACGTATCGTATGCACATTCTCTATATTTCTCTATCGATATCATTTTTGTCACGTTTCTTATTATTTTCAAATGATTTATTCGAGCTTGGAAATTTGATAATAATGATCGGGTAGTAAGGGGATGATAACGAATTTTCGTATTATTTATATTTTAGTTGTAATTTTTTATTTATTTAACGTTTGTTAATTTCAGTGGTGCAAAGTTCAATTAGCGAAATTCTCGATCCTGGAACATCAGATGGACCCGAGCAGCAATTTCAGCAGTTATCGTAGCACCTTGAAGGCAGCTATGTGGAGAAGCGCTTGCGCGAAAGACGACAGACAACGTATCGTCGTACCGTTCTTCAGTCTTCTCGTCAAGGATCTCTATTTCCTCAACGAGGGTTGTAGCAACAAGTGAGTCGACGAACTTCGTCCAGATAGTTGCTTCCATCAAGTCATACGCTTGTCATAAACAAATATCGTCGTGTGGATTTTCGTATCGATATTTTCGGATATTTTTGAATTATTACAGAATTAATTTTTTAAAATACAACGAAAAAAGTACGAAGAATTTCTCGATCGTACACGCGGAATATAAAATTTCGCGACGAATAAATCTAACGAGTCGGGAAGAATATTTGAGACTTATCGTGATGTTATCCACGTCGAGTTTTGACAGACGCGGTGGTAGCTTATCGTGTCCAAATAGCGGGTGTTCGCGAGATTCTCTCCGGACCCCCTTTCCCTCCTCTCAACCCACCAGTTTGCCAATTTTCGCGTGCGGATACGTGTATAAACTTATTAAACTTGTAATGGCAAAAGTTGTCCCAATATGTACGTCCCCGACTTGAATATATAGCCCGTCGAACGTCTGAAGACGAAAGAAGACGGGAAGCGCCATGTGTACGAGTTTCACTCGAGCCCGGGCGAAGACACCCCGTCGAGGACATCGACGAGTCCTGGCTACAGTCATTGGCATATTTCGCAAAGTAAACGAAATTATGTCCCAAAACAAAACAAAAATTGCAAGTTATGAATAACAATTATATTTTTTTCACGTACATGCGAGGATATCGATAAATCAAAGCGATATAAATTAATCAGAAACGAAATTAATCCAAGGCAAATATAAATTTTTTGTTATCCGTATCAAATTTTTTTACCAAATATAATGAATTATTGATAATAATCGGAAATTTAAAAAACTATCTGATAAGGAATTGATAAAATTCGTATGAACAAATTTGCAAGGACGATACGAAGAAAATTCTATTACTAGCATGAGTGGCCAATGACTGTCGCCCTGTTTCCTTATATTCCCAGCAGTCGCTCGCCCCTTAGTCTCGTCTTTGGATATCGACTGATCTTCCCATACGTAAATATTCTATCCACGATACACGCATAGTTATAACTCACGCGTTCCGCGAATCTCGCGAACTTGATGGGTTTCCTCGTCGTTCTCGCACCACCCAGCGTTCCACGAGTCGACGACGAGTACAAATTGGCCAAGTTCTTCCGTGTAATTTCGACTACGTAGAAGCCTCTGTAAAGCTTCGCGGTACTCTTCGTTCCTCAACCCTTAAGCATACCGTAACTATCTATACGACTCTCGCGAGTTTACAGACCCGACGGTACATCATGCTCTGTCAACTCCTTCACCAAACTTTATCCCTGGAAGAAAAGTTGGAATATTTTTTATTTTCTCTTTTTTCCAAAGACAAATTTCATTCGACACGCGAGAATTCCTTTAAAACGAGAAGAATTTATTGCTTCGAGGTAAAAATTACTCTCGGTATACGCGAATAGGACGATAAAAGTACGAAGAAAAATTTAGAAATTCAGAACGCTCCTCGACTTTTCATTATTTTATGTTCGACGAAGAAATTTTTCTTTTCTTTTTATTTTTCGTCCACTTTTATTATAAGTTGTCGCGAGCTTGACTCGATAAAATTGTAGGGTTTATTCTTCCTAGATCGACGACGGTAATTTAACGAGTAACGAATATCAAGCAAGATCCTGTATCGTCCTTCCACTCGAAGGATCGACGAGCGAGTCGCGTTTCGTAAGTTCGACGAGAATTGTTCGTAACTACAACTTCCTGCTTCATTTTCTCGTTCCCTTCCATTTCGTTCGCGACGATTCGTTCCATTTTCACGAAGGTTTCTTTCTTCTTTTCTTCTTTGTTCTTTCGCTCGATAACGACGGTTTCGTATATCGTCGTAGGTGCGTGTCTATATATATATATATATAGTTATTCTCGTTTTCTATTTCCATCATGATATAGAGTTCGAGGAGTTCAACGTTATACCCCGCTCCGATTGTCTATCTCGCTTTCAGACTTCCCAATGGACATATAAACTTCGAGAAGTTCTGGCAGCTCGCCAAACAAGTGACCGCCTTCATCGCTTGGCAACAGGTGGCCTGTCCGTTCGATAAGAATTCACGGGTTATCGCGTTCCTCCAAGCCAGCCCGGTGCTCACGGAAAATGGTAAGTGGCGAAGGAAGAAAGAAAGAAAAAATAAGATTGTCATTTTTGGTGTTTTTTTCTACGTTACGTACTCAGAAATCTACGAAAAAAAGTATATTTACTCGTGATCTAATTTCGATCGCAAGATCGTTTCCAATTAATTTAATCGACGTCGGCGATCGACGAATATGATATTAATCATAATTTTGTTTTAATTTCTCGTCTAGCACTAGCTCTGGCGTCGTTCGAGTGCGAACCACCCGACAACAATCCGGAGAAGGAGAGATATAAAGCTTTGAAGTGAGTACAACAGGTTTTCCTCCTTTTGTCGTCGAAAAAAGTTTCGAACTTTAAAAATTATTCAACTCGCAGGTCCGAATTAAATGCCCAGTGAAAACGAGCTGCCGAGGAGTTCACCCAGTGGGAGAGATACTAAAAATAGATACGTATAAATATATAAATATATACATAAATATATTAATATATTCGTAAGTGGACTAAGGGAGGAAGTAGCGAGTTTTCTGTCACCAAAGGTGAAGAAAACTTGGGCCCTCGAAGGGCGAGTCGAAGAATGTAATCGTTTTGATTGCGTTCGATTAATCCCGAAACGAGGCTCGATTTGAGAATCGTTCGAGCCCAAATTCTATTCAATTTTGACATTGAGTCGTGAATTTTTAACATTCGTACAATGTCCATTTTCAATTTTTTTTTGTTTTCGTTTCTTTTCACTATCGCGTAATTTGGCTACGCGTATCTAAATCACGGTTCGAAATAAGTTCGAACTAAATTTCTCACGATATCGTCAATGATAAAACTCATCATGGACGTAACGAATGCGTCCAAGCACAAATCGGAGTCGTATTTACGAAAGAAAAAAAAAGTAACTCAAAGAGAGAGAAGAAAGAAGAAAAAAAATTCACGAATAATCTGAAACCAGACTTTCGACGACGAATTTGTCGGCTCTCGACGAGCGAACGAGAGAATTTTGAGAAACAAGAATTTCCATCCTCTCGAGAAACGTATTTCTCATAGAAAAAAACAAGGAGAACAAGCGAAACTCGTGAAACACGAGAGTAAAGGCGAACAAAAATTTCGCTTAGAAGATTAAGTCATAGTTCCTAAGCCTCGCGTTGATCCGCGTGGAAGATTCCCAAAACTGTGATCAATCGTCGATCGTTATCTCCCCACTGACCGATCGAAAATCGATCCATAAGAATAAAAATCACGAAAAATAAAACGTACATTTGCCAATGAGAAACGTCAAAAACGCGAATAAGAAAAAAATATATAATAATTCTGCTGTTTTTTTCGATTGCACATTGTTGAGAATCTACCGCGCGAATTCCTTTTGTATATATAAACCTTTTCATATACGCTAAACGTAACAGAGTCTAGAATTAAGTGGATGAGTTCAGTACATTTTTTCCGATATTTAAGTTCGCGTACTTATTGACACAAACATTACAAACACACAAGTCCCATAACCACGAGTATTTTTAACCTCGAAGCAAAACAATTTTAACGAGACAAATATTCCCAAATAACGAAACGCACGAATTCCAGAGTCTTGATAAAGTAAATGTATCGACGAATTTATCGTTTGTACTTCGATGCTAAAATCTGCCTGAGATGGGAATCAATTTATTTTTTCAAATTATAAATATTATTTTTAAACGCCTTTAAAATGTATATAATGTCCAAAAAAGTGTATGAGTTTCCATTCACACGTAGAAGATCGAGCGTGACTGATTCAAATAAATAGCGACCGAATTATATTTAGTTTAACCAAATTTTTTTTTAGTTTTTTCCTTTTGAAAAGAAAAATTGTTTTGCGATAAATTTGTCGATACTCAACTGTGCTAACGACTCAAATTCCCACCGATCATCGCACAGATCATAAAAACTATGTGAACGTAAAATTGCGTTGATTCGATGACGAAAACAACAACAACAAAAACGAAAAAAAGGAGGACAAGGTTCGTCGACGATTTGCACGAAGGATCCGTAGTTTAGTGAAAGTTCTCGAAGCTCCCCTAAGCTTAGAAACTGATCGAACTTTTAAATTCATACATAATAGGGACCAAGAGTTCGTTTCTCCTGGGCATACGATTTAAAAAAATAAAATAAAAAGAAACAATCCAACAACAAAGATACATCGCCACTTTCACCAGTTGTAAAAACCAAAAATCAAACAAAAAAAACGAAAGAGAAAGAAAAATAACCGAGTTAAATAGACGTCGAAATAAAAACTCAAAAAAGTAACGAAATTGTTTTTTGGCAATGAAAACGCGAGTGGATCGCGATCAGCTCGAAGTTGTCTGTGAAACGTCAATATTTACACTAGTTTGCATCCGTGAACGGAAATTTTAAACTAAAAAAAATAAAAATAGATAAAAAAACGGAAAAAAGAAAACAGAAAAAATCGAAATGGAGAGAAATTTTTGCGAAAATCGCGACTAAACGAAAGTAAGCCAATTTGTCGATCTAAACGAGAAAAGAAAAGAAAATGCTCAGTGCCGTCGGTCGGATTTTCGTTGACGCGTTAATTTCGTTTAGGAAAAAGCGCATTTTTTTTTGTTTTTCGATAAACGAAGAATACGCCCGACACGACACAACGAGATAAATTTCCATAGTTGATAAAATTACGCGAACGAAAAAGAAATGGAAAGATACAATTAATTACAGAAGTGACGAGTGCCGTGAGAATCGAGAATTATTATACAGAAATGAAAAAAAGAGAGAGAGAGAAGAAGAACAAAAAATTACAATTACGATATTTATCGTGTCTACGTATGATCATCATCGTCCCACATCGTCGAATTTTATAGTCGCGAAGCCTCGAGCCAATATCACATTTATAGCGTCGCGTAACGAATCTTCGCCGTCTTTATTTTTCTACATTTTTCTATAGTTTTTTAAAACTCCTCGTCGAACTATAATATTCGACGCGATCAATTTTTGTAGTACGATTTTTCCCCGGCTCTTTTTTACCTCCGCCGAACGGGGGTTCCCTCTCTCCCTCACACCTACCCACCTCGTTGGGACGACGAATTTTACAAGAATTTTTATTTCGTAAAATTTATATACGAGAAAAATAAAAAAATAAAAAAACGAAAAAAAACGATATACGCGAAACGCTCTGTACACGCGATCGCCGTTGGTTATCTCGATTAATCACACCGGACTGAGATTATCACGTTGGATTTCATGTGTGTTCTTATCTGGCACCGAAGAAAAAACAAAAAAAAAACGAAAAAAAGAAACTAAAAATACACGAAGTATAAATGAAATAGAATAAAACGCATCGTACTCGTACGAGACGTCGTACAACTCCGACATCTGTAAATAAGAAAGTCTTGTATATACGTATACATAATACGTACCTATACGCTCGGTAGATAGTAAGGGTAGCGTGTAATCTACGAAGTAAAGTGTGCAGATACGAAGCAAACTGGACGCGAAACGTTCGTTTTCTTTTTATCAAATTGATCAGAAAAAAGATTTATTCGATTTCGACTGTGAAGAAAGAAAAAGAAAAAAAGAAAAAAAACGAAGAATCAAAAAGCGAAGAAGAAAGAGAAAATGAAATTTTCACTGCTGCTTTGCTCGTATCGCGAAAGCGACAACGTTTTGGAAGTTTTCGCTGCATCTAGTCACTAGACGTTAGTCCAATCTGAGCTTTTACCACTGCCAGGTGAAACAAAATTTCTCGAAATTATACGCGTAGCACGGATTTTGTCTTGGCTTTTTTATATTCAATTTTTTCATTTTTTTAAAATGTTTTTTTCATTTTTCACCCGACAGAGCAATTTGCATTTATGAAAACGCGACACGAAACATGCACCGTGCGCATCATGCAAAAATCACACTCCGAATGGAAATATAATTTCGCGTTTTAATCGGCCATGCAAAAATAAAAGCACAAAACGAGAACGATGAGAGCCTCTCGATGAGCTAATTTTCACCCGGCAGCACGAGGAAAAAGCTCGGGTCGTGTTTATGCCTAAATTAAGCGTATAAGTTTAGGCTTACGATTATAATTTAAATGCTGCACGTCGTATTTTTGCTCCACATTCCCTCGATAGAATACAAGCGTCGGGAGTCGCCCGAGGCTCGATCGGATTTAAAAACAAAAACAAAAAAACGAAAACGTTCGATTAACCGAAATATCGTTGTTTTAATATTATCACAATTATCGCTAGTATTAATATTTACGTTACGCCGCTGAATGAGACAATTCAATAGATAAAGGAAGCATCGATGACGATTATTGTAATTATTCTTTCGTCACGTATCCGTTTTCTTTGTTTACGTGTTTTTTTTTTGTATTTTCTAAAATACACGCACAACCCAATCCCGATTATAGTATTATCCTCCGGGCGATCGAGATAATCTCGAGAAAAAAAACACCCTAACGACACTTTCCGCTCCTTCCAGATTGTGTCTAAAACTCGCACGTTGTTTCTGATTTTTGTTTTGTATAATCGCACAAATTACTAAATCCGCTCGTAGACCTAAAACGACGATCGCATTCGTCTCGATCCTGCGTGCGTGTGTGCGTATGAGCGCGCGTGCGTGTGTGTGTGTGTACCTGTATGTTACGCTCGATACATCGTGCAGATATATTTTTTTTTATGTTGCAGCATCCGAAAGATTCTTTCATTAATTTCGACGAAAGTTTCGTAACAGCTTTTTATTTCGTTTAAACGAAAAAAAAATGTTTCACTCGTCATTCGCCTTGTAAATACATGGCCTATTCGCATAATTTTTTACCTGTTTTCTTCCTTACGTTTTCATTCACGACATATTATGTAAACCGATCGAATACGTTTTTGGGGACTGTATTGTACATAAGCTCGATTAAGCCCAATGCGAGAACAGGAAAAGGAAATGCGAGAAGATAAAATATAAACAACAAGAAAAGAAAGAAAAAACAGAGAGAGAGAGATGAGATAAACGAAAGACGAATTGCAATTATTGTAGAAACGAATGATGATGTCTTATGAAATAGAGTCCAAGATTAAAAGCTCACAATTCTACGATTACGTTTGTTATTTCAACCCTCGAAGATCCTCTCGACCATAAGCATATATTTCTAGCTAAAATTTGACTAGCCCGACGAAATTTTGTCCAATTAAAAAAAAAATTGAAATCGCTGAAATAACGATGGAAATTACAATGTTTTTTTTCTACAATTTTATCCTCGATCGACGAATCTATGGTGACTTATCGTCCGTAGATGGACTCGCGGATCTTTCTGTCGATCCAGTCGCGATAATGAGCAACTCGTACGTAAACGCCAGGTTTGTTCGTTTCGCCGCAGCGATGACCCCAGCTCGTCACACCGTACAATGTAAAAGCTCCTGAGAATATGTGAAAAAAAGAATCTTTATTTATTTATTCTCTATAATGTAAACTTCACGATGAAATGAAAATAGTCGCTCACCGTTTCTCTGGCAGGCTAACGGACCACCGGAATCGCCCTCGCACGCGTCCACGCCTTCCTCGAGATAACCGGCGCATATCATTCCGTCGCTTATATTACCATCACCGTAAACGTAACTAGCACGGCAAATTGATTGATCGAGCAACGGAACCCAGCCGTAACGAAGATGCAGCGAAGCGTCTGATTAAAAAAAAATCGTTTCGAACGATTTTATTACGTTGTAAAGAGATTAATAAAAAAAAACGATGAAACTTCAAAATTGTCGACGTACCAGATTTTCCAGTTTCGATACTGCCAAAGCCGCTTATCGTGCAGTTCAATCCAGGCGAATATTCGACATTGGCTGGTGGCAGACAAATTGGCATCACGTGCTCGCCCAACGGTATACCAGAACCTTTCAGCAACACCAGAGCTATGTCGTTGTTCATACGTTGGCCTTTGCGAAAATCTTCGTGTATGTAGTAATCCTCGATGTTCGCTTCGACCTCGGTACCTTCGTCGATCTTGGTTTTTTTTAATGGAGAAAAAACAATAAGAGAATCGTCCTAATATCGTATACTTTATATTTTCATTAAAATTGTAGGGTAAGTCCGGGGGAGATGGCCGTACGGGACAGATGGCTACTCGATAGAGATGGCCAGATGGCCAGTCGTGACTTTTTTTGTTTATTTAATAAGTCTAAGTTTTGTTGATTTTGAGACTGATTATAATTAACGTTGCAGAAGAAATATATTAAAAGTTTTATTTCCGATTAAAGTGGTTGTTTTATTTATCAGAGTTTCTCCACAATAAGTTCTCAAAGTTAACTGGGCCATCTCCCCCGGACTTGCCCTATATGAGAAATATTGCAAAATTTGTTATTTGTACCTCGGTATGATAATCACCGGCTCGAACGAAATAGGTACCCTTGTTGTATCCCTCGAGACAATGGGCAGCTGTCAATACGTGTAAAGGTGACAGAACTACAGCACCGCACCAATGACTGGATCTGCTGTGGCCCCGAACTCGTAGACTCGCCTTGTGAGATTTAATTTTTCATAAAGCTCTAATTTTTATTTTCTTACTTTTGGTTTTTGGTTTTCTAAAAATCTCATCTTATTTTGACCGAGGAAATATCGTTTGTGAAAAATTGGAGGATTTTTAACGATCGGCTTTAATGAAATAAAAATTAATAATATTTTTACTCACTTGCCAAGGATACGATCCTTTCGGTGCGATCGAGCCACGAACGACTCTCTGAAATATCTCGTCCTCGCTGTTCCCAAAATCCTCGAGTCTCTTGCCGCAATCGCTCGGCAACAAATCGTTGATATTGACTTCCGGTAACGGCTGGATATCGAGCTCCGACTTTACCGAGGAAAAAGAAGGAACACCAAGGTTTCGAATGAAGTAAAAGACGCCTCGACGATGCGTAGATATAATTTATTCCATTATTAAATCAATAATCGTCACTACAATATTATCGTGATAATTCGAATGTTTTTTGAGTTCAAGAAAATTATATATTCATCGACGTTATCGAGATATCGTCGAAATATTCCACGAAAAAATAAAGAATAAATAAAAATGAAAAGACCCGTACGAACGCACTGCATGAATTTTGTTTTTCATACTTCCTTCGTTATTTATTTACCTCGGAATTGTCGATCGAACCCTCGGTACATTTTACACCAGCGTCCTCGCCGTGATCGCAATTGTTAGTGCCCCAAGTGTTGTGCTCGCACTTGTACAATTGCGTCTCATTACCATGACAGAAAACCTGAAATACAACCAAAAAAAAGTGAAAAATCGTTATATCACCTGTTTGATAAACAAAAAAATCATAAATTTAATATCAAGGTGACGTCGAACCTCGTCGAGCCAAATTGGTCCATCGCCGGGTCCGTAAAATCCATCTTTCTTAGCGACGGCCAAACCTCCGTAGCCCAAAGACCTGCAAATCACTTTTGCAGCCGCGTGGGAAAAATCATCGTCGCAAACGGTTCCCCAGACACCGTGATGACGAACCTCTACTCGACCCTCGAGAGGGCTACTGCCGTTTGCAAGTCGTAATTCGAACGGTGCCTAAACAAAAACAAAATTTTGTGATCAAAAAAAGTCTTTTTGCTATAATAATTTTTTTTTATCAGAAAAAAATGTGAATACGATTTTTAATTATTGAATTCTCGACGAACGTTAAGCGTCTTGTTGTTTAAATCGTTCCATGGCTTTGCTAGGAGTCTTTTGTAACGAGCTGCGATATTTCTAATTACAATTTATAATCTATTTTTAATTAAATTGCTGTATACCTCGCAGTGCAACGGGCTCTCGTCCGACTTATCCGGGCAATCCTCGACCTCGTCGCAAATGAAGGCGGATGGAATGCACGTTGGACTACCGTCGCATTTCCAATGGCCCAATTGGCACGTGTTTACAGCCGATTTGCAAATCACACCGACAGCTTCCTCCGGCATGCAATTATGAACGCCCCAACTATGGAACGGATTTTAATTCGTTTGTATCAAATTTTATTCTCACTATGATAAAGACATTATTATCATTTTTTTCAGTTTATCCGGTCGAATTTTTTATTTACCCGTCAAAGTCACATTTGCGCAACGACGTCTCGTTGCCGCGACACTTGAGCTGATCGACCATAAATCTTTCGGGTGGATTCATGTTGCCGTAATATCCTCCAGGTCTGACTTGCAACGCACCAAATTCAAAGCCCAATTCCTTGCACACGACATTGGCGTCGTTCATCCCAAAACCGTCGTCGCAAACTTGGCCCCAGAGTCCGAGAACTGAAAATAAAAATCTGTCGTTACAAATATCGAATCAAAAATTGTCAAAAATTAATATCTCATTTTTTTAGACTTTAAAGAATAATAAATTTTTATTAGCATTTCGCTCACCTTTCACCTCAACCCGGCCCTCGTTGGTAGCGTTCGAGCCTGCCAATCGTATCTCGTACCCAAGATTTTCCACCGTACACAATTTCTCGTCCGAACGATCGCCACAATCATTTTTACCGTCGCATACTTTCGTTTGATTGACGCATTTCTGATTTTCACAGACGAACATACCCTCGCAATTCACGCTTCTGTCCTTCATCTCGTAATAATCGAATTTAGGATCGCGCTTTAAAGCACCCGAACCACCGATATTCGTGTCGCTCAATAGACAAACGTTTCCCTCGGAAGTGTGCGAAAATGATCGACAAGTAAAATCGGCCTCTTTGCATCTCAATGCGCACGATTTTGCCGGTGTGTTGAGCCACTTTTCCACGTCGTGACCCTCGAGACGATGATCCTTAATTTTTTTGAAAAAACTCAAATGCGAGGAGCACGCCCTTTCGTCGATTCCGTTAGTGCAGTCCTACAAAATAATGATATAAAAAATATTTCATTGATAAAAATCGATAATTAATTATAAAATATTCGATTTAAAATAAATCAAATATTTCATCAAAGTACGATTTCTAAAGAAACATGAAAAATTACCTCTTCTCCGTCGCAAACCCAGGGAGAGGGAATGCACTCTCCCGGCATGCATTCGAAATGTTTCGGCTTGCACCTTCCTCCGGCTGGAGATCTTTTCATTCCTAAAACAAATTTCTCTGAATAAATTTCACCCGAAACGAATCACACGTTATTTATCATTAAAAAACATCAATCTTGTGATTTTTTTGTAAATCAAATTATCGATCATCGTTACCGATCTCGCCGCATGGTGGAATGTCACAGTAGTCGTGTTCACCGTACGCCCCGGTGTAACACCAAGGTCGAGATGATTTCGTAGGATTAGGATTTCTACAGTAATTGTGCGTCATCAACTTGTTCCTGACCTCGGAATTCAAAACCTGTGAATTTAATTACAGCGCCAGGGTCGTTAATGAAAATTGGACCGGTAAGAAAAATCCAAATTAGCGAAATTCTCACATTGACACGAAGCGAATGGGCCACGGTCTTGTCGTTCCATGGCAAACATTTTTTGCCCGATGCCGAGACGTTGGCATTTCCGGCATACAGTTGACCCTTGCCGTAGACACAGCCTGTAAATTTGCGTATAAAATCTCGTCAGATAAATTTTTTATTAACCGATTAATACTTGAACGACACGATTTTTTGGTTTTATTTTTTTTTAAATGTAAAATTGAATCGTTCGTACTGATATCGTCGTAAGGTCTTTCGCAGATATACGAATGACCTCGCATGGAGGAAGCGCAATCCTCGACGTCCCAGAAGAAATAATCGGTCGTACAATTCGTTTCCGGTTTATCGTGACAGGGAAATTGTTTTTTCAAAACGACGCACACGGGTCTCGATCCCGGCCGAGGAGGAGTTTTTTTGTCATTCATCCATCCGGGCCACCATTTGCTGAATCTTCATACAAAGAATAAACAAACAAAAATCGTTCGACCTTGAGATTCGAATTTGTGAAATTTAATCGTAAATAAAATTGGACAAGAATTTTAATTGTAATATAAGAAAATTATCATTGTAATATAAGAAAAATCAACTCACTGGAACTTCGCCCGAGCCGAATCTTCCCAGAGCCAGAGTGTTCTATTCAACGTGTTGAATCCAACCCCCGAGGTCATTATCGAATTAACGCTTGGATAGGATTGCAACAACCATTCGGACAGAAAATTATTTTCTGCCTGTGTCGTAATATCAATCAATTTTGCTTTCCTCGCTGAACAATAGTCCCCCGCCTCGTTATGATAAACAGCAGATTCGGGATTTGCCAAGTGATAACATTGACCCTCGTGTGCGATTTCGTCGTCTCGACAATGAGCCAAACGATTCGCCATACAACGAATTCCAACAGCATCTCTTTTAATCAAACATTGCTCCCCATGAACGAATCTGAAAGTTTCATAATTAATCGATTAATTATACCACCAACGAATTAATTTTAAAAAGCGTCGCTAAATAATTATCGAATCTATTTCGAATTAAATTCGATGGCTTGATTAATTAATTCAGTTAATTAATTAAAAGAAAAATTGTTTAGTAGTCAATTTTGTATCGTAATCAAAAATCATTGTATCTCACTTGCACGTTTGAAAGTGAGTCTCGTTTCCTTTGCAGTCAACCTGCATCGACGCTATCCAGGGTACTTCATTATCGTCCCATTCGTTTCGTCCTTGCCACGCCATTTCTGCACCCCTGAAAGGCACAACGTCACGTGACAATATTCACTGATACGAAAACGTGACTTCGTAGCGAGTCACGTCTCGGATTATCGTCTCGTTTAATTGAATTTTCCTACCTCGTGTAGCCAAGTTGACGACACACGATGTGAGCTTCGTTAAGGGACCAACCGTTTCTGGAATCGCAGACAATACCCCAGCCAGGATGTGCTCCTTGAACCTCGAGATATCCGTCCCTCGGACTCGTACCACCACGCAATCGTAGTATCTTATAAAATTTTTATTTTTTAATCTTAAATATATATATAACGACGATAAATTTTAATTCATTGAGAATTTTTCAAAGTAATGTTTTACCTGGCCGGTCGCCGGTGTAATTTTATTGTTTTGTGGTTTATGGCCCAACGGCTGCACAGCAGCTATGTAGTATACCGGAAACGACGGTTCTTCTGAGAAAAGAAACGATACCAAAATTCTTTCAGCTATTTTATTAATTCTGTAAATTGTCGTTTCGAACTTTCACTGAAAAACTTGATTGCTTAAAATCATTGACCTTGTCATACGCCAACAAAGCTTAGTTTTATTAATTGGTCTCGTTAATTTGCGAATCGAGCAAAGCGTTTGTGCAACGAGCTTACGAACGATGGATTGAAAAGCGTTCTCTTTTTTTTCTGTATCATTGAAAAACATTCAAGAAAAACTTACCCCTTTCTTCCACCCCCAAGTACCAAGGACAATAAATGTCTCAATTTTAGTTTACAATCTTGCCATTCGTCAAGTGAAAGAAAGGAGATTGAAAAATTTCACTTACCTTCGTGCCACGGCGCGAATCTAACGTCGATAAGTTCCGCTTCCTTATTTTTCCTATTGATTCCCATTATCACGGACTCGACCTTATCGTTCGTTGTTTTGTTCTCGAAAGTCAAACGCGGTTTCCACTTTTCTTTCTCGAACACCTCGACCTCGTACTTGTCGACGTCGGGCTCGACCACGTCAGCAAAACTCATCGTCTCGTTCGCTTTATCCCTCGTTTTATCGCGATTCCGATCGTAGTAATCTTCTTCGATCGTGACCGTCGGCAATTCGATACCGGAACTCGTTCTCGGACCACGATCGGTAGGCCTCTCGGTGAAAGATTCGAAAATTTTTGACGGACTTTTCGTCGTACTGACGCGCCTTAATTTACCTTGGTAAATCGGTTTAGTCGGATTATTTTGATATTTCGGTGGCGTCAGAACCGTCGACGGTGTCGAAACGAGCGTCTGGTTGATTGGTTTGTATCGCATCGGTTTCCAGCCATTGAACGTTGAGTTCGAACGAATCGGTACGTATCCGCTTCCATAATTCGGTTTCATGGGAATCCATCTTCCCGACGTAGGACGGCCGTAAGAACTGTTACGGGTAACGTTAAAAGTCGTTGGGACTCTAGGTGTCGTTACTCGTCCATAATTTCTCGTATTCGAGTGACCTTGATTGACCTCGATCTCTCTTGTGATGTAATGACCTTTGGTGCCATTTATGTTTACGTTAATTCCGGTGGGACCATTATTGTAAGGATTCTTCGGTGTTGTCTTGACACCTGAAACGAATTTCTCAATCGTGACCTCCATTCCTTCCAGGGACTTGGGTAAAGTACTTTTTGCTTTTCATACCCGTACGTTTGTTGCCCTGTTGAGCATTGAATATGTTCGTTTTCGAACTCCAATTGTCCATCTTAGAATCCTGGTCACGTCGCTTGTCCGCACTCTGAATAATATTCGTCCTTGACAACCAGTCGTCGAGCTTTTTGTCACGTGGGCTATCGGTGACCCCTTAAAAATCGACGCGAAAGAAATTCGTTACGCAATTTTTCGTTTACGAACGTCGCGACGAAATTTCTTACGATAAACAACATTTTTCGAAAGGTCATTCACTTGCCTGGAGTAGGAACGTTGCTCGTCGAGAATTATAAAATGTTAAATCTAATTTTGGAAATATGAACCAGCTCGGATTTTAGTTAGATCCCGATATTGCTTAGCGATGATCTCGAAGCTTCATAGGTCATAGTAATGAGTAGTTTAATACAAGCTCATGCACATTTGCTATTATTGATTATCTTATGATTATCGGTATTCGTTGCTTTAAACTTAGTAGGATGAAATATTGAAACACTCAAGGTGCCATTTTTGTTTTCAGGTCTCCAAATGGTTCCATAATGATACCAAGTTTATTAATATTAATGAATATAATTAACATGCATATTTGCATTAGGTGTAAAACAATACATTGTTTAATCGATAAGACGTAATTGGATACTAAAAGCCCACAATGAAATGTTACACTCGTTGGATTTATTTCCCACGGGTTATCGTGGTATATCGTATAATAACATGCTTCGATGCAATTAGTCGTTGTTACAGTACCTTATCTATGAAGCCTACGCCAAAGCCATACATATTTCACTTATGAATAAACGATAACGCAGCAGATGAGTTACAACGTTACGATCAATGACAATTTCTCCATATTTTTTATTTATCGCCGTTTCAACGAAATTCCTTCGATTCCATGCAAGGCCACCAAGTTGTGGATTAATAATTTATCGATAATGATAGGTCTTTGTTTATTAACTAGGACATCATGGGATACCTTGATTCCATTTTTCTTTCGGTGGAGCATCGGGTAAGGGTCGTGGTCCCTGATATCCGTTTTGATGCGAATCTTGACCTCTCCACGAGCTGGGCTGGAAATCTCGCGATGAATGGTCCATTGGTCTGGTTGCGTTATGGTCCGATTTTGGTATCCATCGTCCGTGAACGTTTTCATTCGAAGGTGACCAACCGTTGTTTCCAAAATTTGAGAAATTTGTATTCGTTCGACCGTAGTGTCGTCTGTCACCGGTAGGATATCCAACATCCGGTCGGATTCCCGCTTGTCGCGAGCTTCCATGATTGTGATTCTTGTGTCTATGATGATGATGATGTTCGTGTCCATAGGAATGGTGACTGTGCCTGACCGGATGCCCGTGCGTACGACCGTCATCAGAAGATGAACTTCCTGGTTTGTCAATCAAGTTGCAATGACGATCAGACAATACGCGTCTCTGACAATTTTCGATATACACTCGACATAAACTACACTCCAAATGTATAGAAAAACAACAATTCACACTTCACACGGTGAGATTAAAAAATTGATGTTTCGGAATGCGAGGTTAATACAGTCATGCATTTTACCATTATGATTTCAAGCTTTGGGAACGACTATGAGAAAAACAGGCCGGTAGGAAAGTGGCAGTAAAATATTTTTAAACAGACGCAGAAATTATCGAACTATTATTGTTCTCTTTCGGTAAATCGTTTAAGCTACGAGGATATTTCTCCGTGCATACTTTACTCAACGATGGCAAAGAAAACAATAATACTACTGGTGCGTATGATCGGCAAATTGTTTAGCAGCGGCTTTCATCGATCTTGATTCTAAAGATTTAAGCCTATTGATCCAAATCAATATCCAAACAAAGCGGCAACACTCGAAATGTAATATTTTTAAAAATGATCAATACCTTATCAACCGTTCGGGGGCTGAAATCATGGAAATAAATATACACACGATTACATATCATGTGTTATGAAAATAGAGGTGTTTGAATAATTACCGTTTGCCAATGTTTTCAGCATATGACCCACATTGAAAGAGGCGCCTATAAATGTTGATATTGTAGAAAATGAAACGCACCATAGTTAGCTTACGTTTTCCAGAAAACGATGATAAAATTTTTACCTTTTTCATGACTGTCATCTTCATAACTCTCCGATGATTCCTCAGAACTTGATTCCCCCCCATATTCTTCACTACTGCTGAAAGAACGGAAGCTTGTGCCTCGCCGCTCCCACATTCGATCTCCAAAAGGTCCTTTCTGAATAACGTATACATCGCAATCCGTTGGGATAATTTCGATACATCCATTTTTAGGTATCATGAACCTTCCTGCGAACATCCAAGGTTTTCCATCGGTCCTTCTTGGACATTCGTACTTCCATGTCACCACTTTGTGCTCGCCCCACCATACGATGTTAAAGTGTAGCCCGCTTTCTAAAATAATGAAAACAATAGGCGCACCATTATAAGATAATCCGTTCAATAGATCCATTATTGAACTCTCACCAGTATCTCCGCCGCCAATATTTGACGACTGCGACAATCGAACTCCACCGTTTTCGATGTGTTCAATCCCGATATCTTTGTTTCCGTTTGGGCGAGAATTCCACATAAACCCAAAATTTTGTTGAAATCCTCCATTTTTATTTGAACCCTGACTATTCAAATCTAGTCCTAAAATTCGACAAAAAAGAGCATATCGTTCCAAGATCATGAGTTCGATAATCGAACATTAAACTGTTACCTAGCCCGTTGTTTCCTCCCGCATTGTTCGCCCACCCATCTTGGAAAACTTGAAATTCGCCACTTCCGGCAATCTGATGGTTCCCACCATTGTTCGAAGAGCTAGAACCTTCCCCATCATATCCCTGTCCTACCCAGATTTGACCTCCAAATCCGCCGTTTTCCATTTGCTGAGAACCAGACCCCGATTCCCACTGATTCGACTGATTTCCTTCATACTGATTCCCATCTTGATTATTTACTTCGGATCCTAAAATGATACAAAAATAGGCACATCATTCCAAGATCGAATAGCGGATAAATTATTAAATTCTCACCCGTCCCGCTATTACCTTTTCCATTAAGCATCCATGACCCTTGCGGTTGTTGATACCCTCCGCTTCCGGATGTTGGATGGTTTCCAGCATTGTTCGAAGAGCTAGTACCTTGACCATCAGACCCATGGCCTACCGTGGATTGACCATCGATTCCACCATTTCCGGTTGGACCAGAACTCCAGGCAGATTCCCACTGATTCCAATGACGGTCTCCATACTGATTCCCGCCTGGATTATTTGATCCGAATCCTACAATTAAACAAAAATAGGCCCAAGATAGTTTCAAGATAGTTCCCACAATTAAACAAAATTCGACCCAAGATAGTTCCAAGATAGTATGGCGGATGCATTATTAAATTCTCACCTGTACCGCTATTATCTTTTCCATGAGGCATCGATGCCCCTTGTGGTTGTTGATACCCTCCGCTTCCGGATGTTGGATAATTTCCAGCATTGCTCGAAGAGCTACTACCTTGACCATTAGATCCATGTCCTACCGTGGATTGGCCATCGATTCCACCATTTCCTCTTGGACCAGAACCCCAGGCAGATTCCCACTGATTCCATTCACGGTCTCCATACTGATTCCCGCCTGGATTATTTGATCCGAATCCTACAATTAAACAAAAATAGGCACATAATTCCAAGATAGTATGGTGGATAGATTATTAAATTCTAACCTGTACCGCTATTATCTTTTCCATTAGGCATCGATGCCCCTTGTGGTTGTTGATACCCTCCGCTTCCGGATGTTGGATAGTTTCCAGCATTGTTCGAAGAGCTACTACCTTGACCGTTAGATCCATGTCCTACCGTGGCTTGACCATTGATTCCACCATTTCCTGTTGGACCAGAACCCCAGGCAGATTCCCACTGATTCCATTCACGGCCTCCATACTGATTCCCGCCTGGATTATTTGATCCGAATCCTACAATTAAACACTAATAGGCACACAGTTCCAAGATAGTATGGTGGATAGATTATTAAATTCTAACCTGTGCCGCTATTATCTTTTCCATTAGGCATCGATGCCCCTTCTGGTTGTTGATACCCTCCACTTCCGGATGTTGGATAGTTTCCAGCATTGTTCGAAGAGCTACTACCTTGACCATTAGATCCATGTCCTACCGTGGATTGACCATCGATTCCACCATTTGCTGTTGGACGAGAACCCCCGGTAGTTGCCCACTGATTCCACTGATGGTCTTCATACTGATTCCCGCCTGGATTATTTGATCCGAATCCTACAATTAAACAAAAATAGGCACATAGTTCCAAGATAGTATGGTGGATAGATTATTAAATTCTAACCTGTGCCGCTATTATCTTTTCCATTAGGCATCGATGCTCCTTCTGGTTGTTGATACCCTCCACTTCCGGATGTTGGATAGATTCCAGCATTGTTCGAAGAGCTACTACCTTGACCATTAAATCCATGTCCTACCGTGGATTGACCATCGATTCCACCATTTGCTATTGGACGAGAACCCCCGGTAGTTGCCCACTGATTCCACTGATGGTCTTCATACTGATTCCGGTCCGGATTATTTGATCCGTATTCTAAAATGACACAAAAAGAGGAATATATTTCCAAGATCATGTGTTCGACAAATCAATGGTTCATCTCTCACCTAGCCCACCATTTTCTTTATCATCAGGTTTCCATGCCCCATCCGATCTTTGATCTCCTCCAATTCCGGGAGTCTGATGATCTTCATTATTCAATGAGCTCAAACCTGTGACTTGAGTAAAATGTCCTCCACTTTGAGATGAATCGCCACCCGTTCCACCAGTACCGGTACTTTGTGTACGATGGGATCCCGATGACGATTGCCATTGATCAAAACCATGGTCTATATGCTTGTTTTTATCTGGAAGATGCAATCCCAAATCTATACCCACGAAAAGAATTCTTACACCATTCAAATATTATATGTACAAAAGAGCAAGGGTTCGAATCTAACCTAACTCGCCATCTCTATTTCCGTTCGTTACCGACGGCTCATGCGAAATTGCATATCGCCCACTTCCCGAAATTCCACCATTTCCAGGGTTGATAGAAGAGTTTAAATCTTCCCCTTGAATATCATGCCCCTGATCTTGCGAAAATGGACCGCCCTTTCCGTCGCTGCCTGTAATTTGTGTACTATCATATCCCGATGACGATTGCAATCCATTCAATCCATTTTCCCCAAGCTTATTTTCGCCTTCATCGCTCAATGCAGAATCTGATTACATGCAAGAAATACGTGCACTATTATGAGATATGTAAACAAAAAAAGGTTTAGTTATCCCCGAACCCACCACGTATATTTCCAACGACTATCGACGGTCCCTGCCAATTTTTGGATCCTCCACTTCCGAAACTTTCATGATTTCCAGCATCGCTCGAAGAGCTAGAATCTTGACCTACAACATAATTTCCCTGGCCTTGAGAAGATTCACCGCCCTTTCCGTCGCTGCCCGTAACTTGCGTTCCATGGAATCCAGATCGACATCCAAATTTATGCGATCCATTCGATATTTGATATTCTCCACTTCCGGAACTCTCTTGATTTTTATCATTGTTCAAAGAGGTAGAATCTTGACCCACAATATAGTTTCCCTGGTCTTTAGAAGATTGACCATCCTTTCCCCCGCTGCTCGTAACTTGCGTTTCATGCGATTCAGATGACCCTCCAACTTCATGCGATCCATCCGATATTTGATATCCTCCACTTCCGGAACTTTTGTGATTTTTATCATTGTTCAAAGAGCTAGAATCTTGACCCACAACATAATTTCCCTGGTCTTGAGAAACTTGACCATCCTTTCCGTCACTACCCGTGACATGCGTTCCATGCGATTCAGATGACCATCCAAAATAATGCGAACCATGCGTACTTTTACCTTTATGATTCGATCCAGACTCTTAATTCACGAACAACAGACCTAGATTATTACAAGGTCAACCGACACAAAAAAATAATGGTTTAATGATCACCTAGCCCGCCATCTCCATTTCCCGCGAACATCCACCATGCAGGCGAAATCCAATGCCCTCCACTTCCGGAAGTTTCATGATTTCCAGTATTGCTCGAAGAGCTAGAATCTTGACCCGCTACATAATTTCCCTGGCGTTGGGAAGATTGACCACCCGTTCCCTCGCTGCCTGTGACTTGCTTTCCATGCGATTCAGATGACCATCCAAAATAATGCGACCCATGCGTACTTTTACCTTTATGATTCAATCCAGACTCTTATATCACGAGAAACAGATCTAGATTATTACAACGCCATTCACCCCAAAAAAAATCAATGGTTCAATGATTACCTAGTCCGCCGCTTCCATTTTCGTTGATGGCCGACAACCCTTGCCCAGATGGGATCGTTGAACTTTCAGCGCCCACTGTGTATGCATATTTTTTTATTATGAGAGGCTCATTAACGATTACCTTCGATGATTCATCGTTAGTCTCCGTGTGACCCGTGATTTTTCTATTAGATTTCGACGTCAGTGCGTTGTCGCCATGCAAGCTTCCACTGCCTTTACTTGATTCAGTATCTTCTTATATGACAAATATACGTTTATAATTGCATATTCATGCAAACAAGAAACCGCAAAAAGCCGAACGGCTGTTTCTCATAAATCCGAACATGCTCCTGTCTCGTGCTACCAAGTTCTTTTCATTCGATAGATTTCGATTCAAAAGTAATTTTAAAAAAACGAATCAACCTACCGTCTGAACATCCTTTAACATCATTAAAACGTAAATCGGCACACAAAAATAATGGTTTAATGATCACCTAGCCCGTTATTTCCATTTCCCGTGAACCTCCACCGTGCAGACGAAATCCCATGCCCTCCACTTCCGGAAGTTTCATGATTTCCAGTATTGTTCGAAGAGCTAGAATCTTGACCCGCTACATAATTTCCCTGGCGTTGGGAAGATTGACCACCCGTTCCCTCGCTGCCTGTGACTTGCTTTCCATGCGATTCTGATGACCATCCAAAATAATGCGACCCATGCGTACTTTTACCGTTATGATTCAATCCAGACTCTTAATTCACGGAAAAAAGACCTAGATTATTACGACGTCATTCGCCTAAAAAAAGTCAATGGTTCAATGATCACCTAGACCGCCGTTTCCATTTCCGCTGATGGCCGACAACCCTTGCGCAAATTGGATCTCTGTACTTTGAGCGGCTTCCTTGTGTGCATCTTTATTCAATGAGTGAGAATCTTTAGTGATGAAGTTCGATGATTCACCGTTAGTCTCCGCGTGACGCGTGACTTCTCCATGAGATTCCGACGCCTGTCCAATGTCGTCATGCAAGCTCTCACTGTCTTTACTTGATCCAGTATCTTATTATATGAAAAATATGCGTTTATGATTACATATTCATGCAAACAAGAAACCGCAAAAAGCCGAACAGCTGATTCTCATAAATCCCAACATGCTCCTGTCTCGTGCTACCAAATTCTTTTCATTCGATAAATTTAGATTCAAAAGTAATTTTAAAAAAACGAATCAACCTACCGCCTGAACATCCTTTAAATCATTAAAACGTAAATCGGCACACAAAAATATTGGTTTAATGATCACCTATCCCGTTATTTCCATTTCCCGTGAACCTCCACCGTGCAGACGAAATCCCATGCCCTCCACTTCCGGAAGTTTCATGATTTCCAGTATTGTTCGAAGAGCTAGAATCTTGACCCGCTACATAATTTCCCTGGCGTTGGGAAGATTGACCACCCGTTCCCTCGCTGCCTGTGACTTGCTTTCCATGCGATTCTGATGACCATCCAAAATAATGCGACCCATGCGTACTTTTACCGTTATGATTCAATCCAGACTCTTAATTCACGGAAAAAAGACCTAGATTATTACGACGTCATTCGCCTAAAAAAAGTCAATGGTTCAATGATCACCTAGACCGCCGTTTCCATTTCCGCTGATGGCCGACAACCCTTGCGCAAATTGGATCTCTGCACTTTGAGCGGCTTCCTTGTGTGCATCTTTATTCAATGAGTGAGAATCTTTAGTGATGAAGTTCGATGATTCACCGTTAGTCTCCGCGTGACGCGTGACTTCTCCATGAGATTCCGACGCCTGTCCAATGTCGTCATGCAAGCTCTCACTGTCTTTACTTGATCCAGTATCTTATTATATGAAAAATATGCGTTTATGATTACATATTCATGCAAACAAGAAACCGCAAAAAGCCGAACAGCTGATTCTCATAAATCCCAACATGCTCCTGTCTCGTGCTACCAAATTCTTTTCATTCGATAAATTTAGATTCAAAAGTAATTTTAAAAAAACGAATCAACCTACCGCCTGAACATCCTTTAAATCATTAAAACGTAAATCGGCACACAAAAATATTGGTTTAATGATCACCTATCCCGTTATTTCCATTTCCCGTGAACCTCCACCATGCAGACGAAATCCCATGCCCTCCACTTCCGGAAGTTTCATGATTTCCAGTATTGTTCGAAGAGCTAGAATCTTGACCCGCTACATAATTTCCCTGGCGTTGGGAAGATTGACCACCCGTTCCCTCGCTGCCTGTGACTTGCTTTCCATGCGATTCAGATGACCATCCAAAATAATGCGACCCATGCGTACTTTTACCGTTATGATTCAATCCAGACTCTTAATTCACGGAAAAAAGACCTAGATTATTACGACGTCATTCGCCCCAAAAAAATCAATGGTTCAATGATCACCTAGTCCGCCGTTTCCATTTTCGCTGATGGCCGACAACCCTTGCGCAAATTGGATCTCTGTACTTTGAGCGGCCTCCTTGTGTCCATCTTTATTCAATGAGTGAGAATCTTTAGTGATGAAGTTCGATAATTCACCGTTAGTTTCCGTGTGACGCGTGACTTCTCCATAAGATTCCGACGTCAGTCCAATGTCGTCATGCAAGTTCCCACTGTCTTTACTTGATCCAGTATCTTATTATATGAAAAATATGCGTTTATAATTACATATTCATGCAAACAAGAAACCGCAAAAAGCCGAACGGCTGATTCTCACTAATCCCAACATGCTCGTGTCTCATGCGACCGTTTCATTCGTTAAATTTCCATTCAAAAGTAATTTTTTTAAAATGAATCCACCTACCGCCTGAACATCCTTTAACATTGTAAGGCCAGTCGCAAACGGAATTCGCAGGATTAAATACGGTACCAGGACCGCAGTCCTTGATGAAAGTCTGGCCGTTATCACAGTGAAGCATTTTTGTGCAGACATTCGGATACGGCAAATATCCCGTAAAACCCACGGGACATTTGGGTTTGTCATCGCTCAATTCGGTATGTAGCGCCGGTACATCGGTATTATAGTCGTCGGGCGGATTCGATGCAACGCGCTTTCTCTGATACAACCCGACAACGAAAATTACATCGATTGATCGGTATGAAAAAAAAAATATATATATATCCCCCAAAGCGAATCTTAACGCTTACTTTTTGATGAATCGGTCTCTTGCTACCAGTACATCTGACCTTGTCCGCGTAATCACACTCTTTCCTATAAGAATCGAAAAGAGTATTGGGAGGGCACGCTATCAGGAAGGGCCGGCCTCGATCGCAATTTACGAAAAATCCGCAATCCGGCGGATATACGTAAAATCCGGTAGCCTCGCGTTGGGGACATAGGACGAGGCCGGTTTCCTCATCATATATCGCCGTTTCGATCTTCTCTTCCGAAATACCCGGTTGAGTATTGACGACTTGTACTGGTTTCTATATTTCATTTTTTTGCAAGAAACAAACGAACGATGAATACTGGGACTCTATGAGCTATACACGAGTAAGATCGATGCCTCGATCGTCGATCGATCAGAGCAGATGTAAATTCGGTCCGATTAGGGGCGCGAAGTTTCTATGATAGAATTAGTTATATCATCGATCAAATTGATTTTTACATTCTCCAATAATATCATTGATTAGATCAATGCTTTTTACTCATTATTTATGACATTAATTGGTAATATAGTTAATTGAATTAACGATAATTACATAGATCGGTAATGTCGTTAATTCAATAATATTTATATCGCGTTATAAAGAAGTTGATCGGTATAGAAGCTATTCATAAAGCGATCGAGACATGGATCTTGAATGAAAGAAAAATCGATATATCGATCGTTCGAGCAGAAACCTTGCTCTCGAGGGTAGCTCCTTCGTACAACGGAAAGGCTCTCCTGTTTTCTGAGGGATTTTCGATGATCTCTCCTGCATTGTCTGTGTCAAAAATCTGCTCTATCAAATACTTGAGACCGTCATCATTCACCGGGCTGGTGGCACCAAGACGATACTCAAGAGTTGGCGGGAACGGTAAGTCAGGTTCTCGATGATTCGCTGGTTTCGTGGTACTTTCCACTTCCGGATCGGTAATCTACGATAAGCGTGAAAAAAATGGTGCCCAACATAATAAAAAAACGAAGGGGAAAGAAAAGCATAAACCTTTGGTTATCCCGCGAGGTTTTTAAAATAATACATTCGATCGAAACTAACTAAAATACAAGTATGCTCAAAACGCTCGAAAGATTTTTTTAAATTTGACAAATTTTTATCCGACGCCAATAACGATTTGTAAATACGACGATAATTGCGTTTGTTTCGTTTCGATCGACTGAATAACTGTTCGTGCGTTTAATTGAATCGTTTAATTCGCTGATCTATGGATAAGATTAATCAATCGATCGTAAAAATGATCGATCGGTTTACCTACGTTGAGTCAACTGTTTCGTCTCTACGGGAAAAGTCAAAAAAATAATTTGTCATCGCGTGAAAATTTAATTACTTTATCGAACATATTTTTGTTCCGCCTCGTAAACATTTGATCACCATCAAGCTACGTTTCTTTTCCTGCTAGGCTCGTTTCGAAATCATAATTCATGGTCCCGCATAAATCGTTCGTATTTACAATTAGACAAGTGTAAATTATTCTACGAAGCGTGAAAAAGGTGTGATAAGACGCCGCCGATCATTTTTTTTCCCCGAAGATTCTACCGAGTTATCGAGCGCGTAACGAGATAAGATCTATTAAACTTACCGCCCGAGCCACCTGGCTGAAGTGCAGAGCCACGAGGCACACGAGGACCCAAAATCGGCAACAATTCTTCCTCTCCATCTTCGTCCACACTCCTTTCACAGTTTTTACGAATTCGATACGTTGCACTTAATTAACACATATCACACATAAATTATGTATATATATAAATCATAAATTACGAACTAACGAGTCGAATTTATTTCTAACAAATTCGAGCAATTTTTCAATATTTGATTTCCAACGATATTGTTCGATCACGATACAGCGAAACGTACTCGCTACTACTGCGCTTCCATTAAGAACGAGACGAGTTTATCGTTTAATGAAAAAACCGTGAGCGATACCGAACGACCGATACAGATTCTTAGTAAAGGGTTATCGCGGAAGGTCGCGAGGCAAAGGTCGAGGGGTTGTTTCCAATAAGTCGATTTTTTGTTTATTTTCTTTATTTTTTTTATTCCTCGTTGAAGAGTACAGGGACTGAGATATCGAAACGGCTCTTTGACATTTGCACAAGAGCGAAGATGATCTACTTTTTGAACGCGAACTTCTACGTACGATGTACGAGGGAGATACCGAGATAAATAAACGTACCAATTGAGAGGCTCACATGTGCGCGAAATTGAGGCCCGTTTGCTATGTAACGCTTTGCACGACTCTGATGAACGATGTTGACAGAGAAATATCAAACAAACAACGTCATCCGAGAACAAATTATTCGAGAAAACACCGAAATCTCGTCGATTGTTTTTCCGAGAAGAATCTTTGGAACGAAATTAATGATTTTTTATTCGAACGATTGCGTAATCAATTTTTTCTTTTCATTTATAATTTATATCGGGAATTAATTTCTAACGCAGGCTCGAAAGGTAACTTTTCAACTCGTTAGAATAATTATTGGTTCCTGGACCAAATCGCCCGTAGTGCCATTGGAACGAAAATTATTTAAATTATTGGAACGACGGTTCGAATGATTATTTTCAAGGAGAGACAAAACTTTGACGACTAGAAAAATAAAATTGGTTGCATGATTTTTTTTAAATTCACTCAATGCTTTTTTTCGTCTCGATTAAAGATATGTCATTTCACATATATTAAAGTAGATTCGAGTAAATTTTTGTAGAAAAGAAAAGACTAGTTGACAGACGATAAATTGTTCTCGAAACTACATTTTTCGAACTAATTCGAACGATAATTCGAGCAACGATTTCGAGCGTTGATTTCACGAGGAAAGCTTATTTTTCTAACCGTCACAGTGTTGTCCTCTCTTAAATAAAATAACGAAAATAATCACGAACATTACAAATGCTTCAAAATGTAATATATAATTTTAAAAAGAAATTTACCGTCGTAATTTTTATTTCGCGATTATTTTCCCGTAACAATCATTCGAACGTCGATCACAAGTACGTGCCGAATTTTGAGAACACTTACCTTAACGAAGGTATCGATCACTCGAGGTAACGGATGAAGAATGGAGCGGGGACACGTCCGTCTCGCTTTTTAAAATATTTCTCGGCAATACTGATAATTTACGGTTAAATAAATATGTCGTAACACTTGTGTCTATTAAGCTCCCGGATCTTTAAAAGCAAGACGCAATCGGCCGCGGGTAAGTACAAGTTCATAGTAGTGGGGACGAGTAGCACCTGAGCGACGACAAACCCTCGAATACAATTTCATTATTCAGACGATTCGAGATAACATCTTGTATTAAAAATAGTGCCAAACTCTGATCGATGAGATAAAGATAAATGAAAAATTGTCCAGATATCTATTCATGCGTCGCGCATATTTTAAACAAACAGAAAAATTCAATATTTTCCCACGAGGAAAATGCGATCGTCGGAAAAATGAGACAGCAATACCATTAATATTTTCACGTAGTAAAATTCATATCGCGGTCTTAAAACTCACACGCGGTTTTCTTCCAGAAAAGAAAAAAAACAAGTTCGCCACGAGTAACTTTGCGATTCTCAAGGTTAAAACGTTTTTTTTTCTTTTTTTTTCTTTTATTTCTTTAGTAATATTCACATTGAACAATATTTTGCTGTTTCTGCGTCCGGTATGTTTCTCCATGTGTCGAATCACGGTTTGCTTGGATTGAATAATTGTTAATAAAAGATGATATATATACAGACTCATTTAACGTCGTTAATCTATATGACACGCATCATCGAGTACGACGATCGTTAGTACGTAATTCCTACGACTTCGGGATCTCTTCGTTAATGACAATTTTTTTCAGACTTATCTTATTTCGTAAATTATTATAAAAATGGGTATACGGTTTCTCGATTTCGGTATCGGTCCAAGGTATTCTCGCTATTCGTCGAGCCCTTGGAGATACAACTAAAACATTCTGAACGATACCGAATGCGCTGCTGCTCGCCCAGTAAAGACTCGTCGCCTGTAATCACAAAATACCGGATTTCGATCGAATATACGAATCGTCGAATTTTAGCCTTAATCATCTCGAATCGATTGTATTATTAACCTTCGATCAAAGAATAATTAACGTAAAGTCCGGAATTTGAAAAATATCGTAGAAATGTTCAATGTCACGCGTGTTAAAGTTTCATTTAACGTTTTATCTTTCCGGCTAAAATTACGATGAATTGAATTATTCGCGAACCAATGGTTTTTCATTAACGTTGGCATAAAAAGAAAAATGTCGAGTACTAAACGTTGTTTTATTGGTGTTTTATCAAATTCTCACCGTTGGAACGTATGATGCAACTGGTATCAGACAGACGGTTAGGAGTCTAAAAAAGTTCATCACGTAACGCTGGGTTTTACTTGGCTCTTTCACCTGCATTAGACACTGCATCTAGAACGATGATGGTAATTCAGGAAAAATGCAATTTTATTCAACGTTTCGACCGTCGGACATAAAATCGACGCTGCTTACGAAAACTAGCATGTTTCAGATTTCTTACGAAGAGAAGCACGTTTGATATCAGCGCGAAAACTAGCATGTTTCGACTTTTGACACGAAAACTAGCACGTTTCGATATTTGCCGCGAAAACTAGCATGTTTCGGCTTTTGCCACGAAAACTAGCATATTTCGGACATGCCAGTTATCGCGGCAGAAGCCGAATCGTGCTAGTTTTCGCGGTGAGAGCCGAAACATGCTAGTTTTCGCGACGAATATCGAAACGTCTTGGTTTTCGCGGTGAAATTAGAAACGTGTTAGTTTTCGTAAGAAATTTGAATCGTGCTACTTTTCGTAAGCAGCGTCGAAATTACCTCTATTATAGTCAGATTTAACAAACAAATTGTCACTGGGACGACGAAAGAAGCATCGGAAACCGTCAAATCCGTTATCCAACCGAATCCACCGGTCGTCAGCTCGTGATAAATCGTACGAGCGCCTGGAAACGAAGTATATAAGTTTTTCTAAAAAAAAATCATAATAATAACGATAGTCAATAAAATAAATAAACGAATTAAATTTAATTTAGTCAAATGCTTATGCTAGATCGAAAATTTACTTTCGGTAGGATACGGCAGAGCGTAGCACATATTTCTCAGCGCCGCTGACATCGTAAACCACATGGGAATCTGAACGAGAATAAGAATAACGCTTTTCATCGGATGACAATTATCACGTACTATGAGATTCTTCCACTGCTTCTTTAACTGAAAAGAAAAAGTCAGAATGTTATTGCGTTATTTCTATCGTTCCAAATAATCGAGCGCCGACGGATAAAAAAAACGATAACAACCACTCACGGATCGATCGTATATCGCTCTCGCCTCGTCCTCGGTCCAATTGTACTTATAAACGGCATAATTCGTCTCTTGTTTCAATTCTTTGACTATCTCGTCCATGTCGTATTTGAGATTGTAATATTTCGCTAGTACGTAATGCTGATAGAAAGCCAATGGAAGCGTGACGATAGCTCTTACGGACCAAGTAGCTAGAACTATCGTAGCCCACCATGGTAAACCGGTAGTCGCGTGTAACCAGATAAACGCGTTTTGAGAAAATTCAACGGGCGCGCTTTCCGACAAAGTTTTCCAAATACCATCGAGATGCAAATTCGGTGGATTAATCGACGGAGATGATGATTCAACGGAGTACGATCGTATATTCACATAATTACGTAAATTATGACTAGTCGATGTCGCGAATACGAAATGTTTTTTATGACATAATCCGTACTTACTTTTAATACCAGACGTATCAAACGACGAATTTTTGGTCAAGGTCAAAGATACGACATTCGCCGATTTACTCGATACATTTTCAGCGGTTTTGACCGTTTTTGTATACACTTTATCGTTAAAATACAGAGTATTATCATATTTGACGGAACTACTTTGGATTGATCGGATTTGGATATTGCTCACATTTACAATCGAAGAACGATTAATCCCAACGATCGTACACAAACTACGTGCTATTTTTATTTTACTCATATTGATACGAAGTTTATTTTATTTAATTTCGATGATATCGAGTAATGTCTTTCATAATTAGTTAGAAGTTCTATCAAACGAAAAGAAAAAAACAAATGAATTAAATCACCGGCGAGTTTTTAGGTTATGAACGTTCGTTCGCGTTTACGCTTTGGAATTAGTCGTGATCCGACCTCTGGTGGAGAAATATGGTAACTTCTACGTAACTAGGCAAAAAAAAAGAAAAGATGGACTTTGGTCGATAAGATAGCGAACTTTTTACGTTTGGCCGGGAATTTTTATATTCGAAATTTTGTTATTCACAAGCCATTTTAATTATGACAAAATATATTTTAATCGAGATCGCTTTTCAAACACGTATAGAAATGTTAATGGTAAATTTTTTATCGATCTTTTTCGCTCATAACCAAGGCTCCCATCCTACATAAACGCGTCCCAAAACGTTCAAATCCGTTGCTTGTTCGATCAAGCATTGTACCTGAAAAATTCATCGAGATACTAGAATATTTAGAGTATCTTAATAAAAACCGATGAATACGTAGAAACATTACCTGCTCTTCCGGCGTTAAGTTATCTTCCGGTAAGCACGATCTCTTAGCATTGTCGTCGACATCCGTGCCATTTACAATAGCCGCGTATCGTGAAAAATATTGCTCGTCCGAGTGTCGTTCAGCCAATTGTTCCAGAATAATTGACGATGGTTTAACCCCATCCAGTTTTCTCGAAACGATCCGTACTTTTTTTGCCGGAAGCCATTCGATCTCTGAAAAAACAAAAAATCAAAACAAAACTATATTCTTCCAATTTTCAGGCACAAACTCATCCTGACTGGGTCCAACGAGACGGAAAAAAAGAAATCAACGATTGTCCATTCGAGTCTTATAAAAAATAACTCACCGACTGGTATATTCTCCGTTTCCTGTGACAATTTATTCACGTGTTCTTCCCAATTTAATTGTTCGTGAGCGACAACGTCCAAACAAGCGAGCAACGGTCCTTTACCCTTTCTCAATGCTCGCATCGCGTGAATCATCGTAGCTCCCATCGAGTCAAACTCGTTGAAAGGCCTGAGAAGTCCTTTTATCTGAGCGGTAAGACGAAACGGCATGAGTTCCGGTACGGACTGATCGACCCCACCACCGAAAGCCGATCCAAAATCAATACCCAGACTTCGTCCGGATTCGATCGATATCAACGTATTGTCAAGATGTCGATCCCCAATACCAAGCATCCATTGTCCTATGCACATCGTTGCGTAAGTCGAGGTAAAATTTCGACGCATCGACATGAAAGTTTCCATAGACGAGCTCAACATGACGAAAGTCCTACGTAAAGAGTCCCAACGAATTTTATTCGTCAGTTCCATGATTTTTGACTTGACTTCGATCGCGTTGTATTTCACAAGCGCTTCTTTATATTGTACGGACGTTGAAATTTTCTCCGGAGCTGCTTTTTTTATCCACTCTTTGTATTCCGATCTTACATATCTCTGTTGGACTTTTTCATTGTCATCGAGGACAAAATTAATGTATTCTCTGAGTGTCTTCGTACCATCGATCCATTGTATAAAACCTAAAGATCCCGAGAGCGGAAATACCTGATAAGTGTCGATCGATAATCTTCGCTGCGAGCAAGCAACGTCGATCTTCAGTGTCTCGTTCATAACGTCGAATATCTGCTCGACTCGTTGATCAAGTCGCAGATCCTCGCCGAATTTCACCAAGAAATTATAATTCTTCGCGTCGTTCGTCAATATCGTTATTCTGATCGGTTTGCGAATAGATTGCATTACTTTTACCGTCGGCTTGATCTTGAAGATTTTTGCGTGATATCGGGGTATTGGTTTTTTATTGCCGGTGTATTGACCGGGTACCTCGATATCGTGACCGACGAAATCTTTCAACCAAGGACTGTAAGAGCCAAGTTCGCTTTTATTTTGACGCTTTTTCAATGATTCGTCCAGACGTTTCACGAGACGATTAACGTGCTGCGATATTTCTTCGCACGGCATTTCTAGAATCCGCTCAATCTCGCGTTTGTAAGGAGTCACGATGTCTCTGTAAATATCTCCTTGGATACTGGAAATTCCATCCACCGAATTAGCAGGATACAATCTTTTCATCAAAATTTCGTGGGACGTTTCTCTACCCCGTGGAAAGTTTCTCAAGAATTCCTGTAGATAATATTCCATGTATAATTCCGGCTGTACGATGTATTCCATAGCTTCTAGGAAAGTATTAAACTCGTGCTTGCCGACGAGAAAATTCGTCAACTCGACGGTCGATGGATCGTTGCGAAGCCGGATATTCGTGTCTAAAGCAAGACGCACGGAATAAACCATCGCGTTTGGATAAGCATCGATCATACGTGAGACGATTGGCATCGCAACGTTACCCAAGGGCGTTCCTAGATGAGACAATAATTGTGTCTGCCAAATGAGAAATCGCCAAGTTTCGATTTTCGTACATTCCGCTTTAAAACTCTGCTTTACATCGTCGTCGAAGAAAATATCGTCCTTGAGCAAACAGGGAAAATAATGCGTCGCTTCCGTAGATCCGCAGCTCATCGCTTTGAGCGTCGAAATTACGAAATTTTGTCGTAGACTACGATCGTTATCGTTCTTTGAAATTCTGTCGTAACAATATTTGGCCAAACGCAAGTGGCTGTCGCCAATATCGTCGATCGGACAACATTCTCGTAAATTCGTGAAACTGTAACGATTCAAGGCATCCGTTATACGATCGAAATCTATATGTTCGCCGAATATATCCTGAACGATACTGCTACGAGCTGACAGAGCTTCCATAAAATCCATTCTACTCGTTGCTATTTCGGCTAGAAACGATGCCATCTCGCTTATTACCCGTCTAACGGCAATTTGGGAGGAAGAACCGAGGGAAGAACTACGAAGAATTTTGTGCGACTGTTCCCACGAGGATGCCAAGTGTTTAAGTTTCGTCGAGCTGTCGTTCGTTAATCGAGCGTCCAAAAATTTGAATCTTATCGCATTGAGATCGGATCGATCTATGACATCTTGCTGACAGAATTTTAATTCTGGATCGATTCTTAAAAGATATCTTTTCGCCAGATGTACGTTTTTCTGATTGAGAGCACACTCGATCAATCTGATCGACTGGCAGATTCTCGTCGAACGAATCTCGTTGATGATCTCGACACCCTCTTGACTCTCGGGTTGACCAATTTTTTCCATTAAATTCGCCGTAAAGTGCCATCTGTAGGACAAATAAATGTCCCAAGGGAGAAGATCGTCGCGCATCGAGGGTATACTGTTTTTCCAAGAATTCATCAATTCCCTCGAACTCTCGATGATATCGAATTTCGCGAGAGTCTTGAGATAACGATCGATATCGTGAATCCCACGTAGTTTGACGATAGCTCGTGATCTCAGAGGAACAGCGAGAGGGCTCAAACTAATCCAGCGTTGTCGAATGTTTTCCCAACTTCCGTTAAGAAAATCTCGCGAAATTTCTGGCTTTTCCGTAGAAACGATAACGGAAGTTTCCTCGCCGTAATATTCCTTCAGACGTTGATACTTGAACGTGTCGTTGAGATAAATTTTCATTGCATCGACGAATCTCTCGTTTCCGCTTCGGCCGATCATTCTCTGGGTGTGAGTACGAAAGATCCATGGAACGATCCATTGGGTTTCGAGCGACTCGTTTGGATTTAACAAATCGGCCAAGTTTATCGTTACTTTGGATTCGATATCGCTCTCGAGCTTTCTCCATTTTCCCAGACGACTAAGACACTCGAAAGTTCCCTCGAGACAATGACGCTTCAATCGACTTCCGGTTTCTGTATCGAAGGCTTTTCTATAAAAATCCTCAGCGTTGGTCCAATCATTCGCGGCTCTGGCTGCAGATGCCATGTGTAATTCTTTGCTGAACATATTACTCCTGAAAATACCAAGAACAACGTCAACATCGTCCATCGACTCGTAAAGAGCAGCAAGTTCGATCCATTGACTACGACTTTCTCCTCCCATCTCGCCAAAACCGGACATACGCGCTTTTTTAGACGGTGGTTCGAAATCGACCTTTGGCTCGTTAATCAAAGTCTGTTCCGTCAGAAGAGCACCCTGGGCGTACAGACCGTCGGTCCTGGCAACTTCGGCCACGACGTCCCAAGGAAATTCGAGTTCTCGTACATTGAACAGAATCTCCAAAATGGCGGCTATGGCGCCGCCATTTTGTCGTCGTTGACGCAAGATTTTTGTCAGTCTTTTCGAGAGTTCCTCGCAATAAGATTCGCTTTCGCTTCCACCTATGGTACGATCCATCAACGAACCTATTATCGAGACTATAACATCTTTGCACATTGTCGGATCTCTCTTGACGAGTTCCTGCATCGGTCCCAATATCGTTTCGTGGGTTATCTCGATATCTGGAAAATCTCCTATTCTATATTTTCTATAGAGTCTAACGCTACCGCGTTTTCTAGCTAGATACTCTCGTCTGTATTCCCTCTTGGAAAATTTACTCGCTTCTTTTTTCTTTTGCATCGCGACGTTTATGTCCGACCAATTGGCCAAAAATCTTCGCGAGACTTTGTTCTTCGACTGTTGTTCCGGCACTTTGGGCACGGCGAAAATCTCATCGTCCGTGTTGTTCGCTGTTTTGTCAGGTATCGAAGCTACGCTCAAGTACGTAGCTTCGAATTGTCGCGCGTTGGTCGCGCGAACATGTAAATTGTCCTGAGAATCTGACTCGTTGTACGAGGAAGTTCCCATAGCGTAGCTATACTGGGTAAAACGTTGATTCAATTGACTCGCTAAAGATGGCGCGAACAACGGTATTCGCGATTCGTAATTTCGGGATTTCCACGAGATCGATATATCGTGATCGTTGTATTTGCAATTGTGCAACGGCTCGAACATTTTCTTGTCGCAAGCCGCCGATTTTCTCGTAAGCTCGAGCATCACGACGGTCAGTATTTGCAAAAAATTTGTCTCTATACCGCACTCGTACGTATCGAGTATATCGAGCAAACGTTCGGAACATTTTTTCCTCGAGTCCGTTATTTCGGACCAAAAATTGAGGGACAATTTTTGCATGTCCTCCGCTGGATCCAAAAGTCCCGAGAGAAGAATTTTCCGACTGGTGTTCATTATCGAGACGATCTCGTGTTCGGTCGATTTTTCGTTGGAATATTTCTTGTACAATTTCGTGAATATGTTGTTGCAGATTTGTCTGTACTCGAGAATCTCGTGATCCCAATAACGCGACGCTAGTTCGGCTAATGCCGATAATTGGATCGATTCCAGAACAGGCACGAGTTGTTCGACGATTTGCAAACAAATTTTCTCACACGACGAGACTTTATTCTCAAGGAGAGCATTGAATTGCATGTAATTAAGTTCCTTGACGATATTTTCAACGCTCAATTTCGATATCACGAGGGCAAATACCTCGAGACACTTTACCATATTCGTTGGCTCGACCCTCGGTTGACTGGACGATACAAACTGATAGAAATCCTCGGCAAAGTCCGGAAACGCTTTGCAAAGCGCGTGAGCACATTTCACGAGTCTGCCGGGATTAGGAATTTGCATACTTCGGAAAGAGTTTCTTACGATATCCGTTATTTCCTTCTTTCTCGATTCGAAATGTTCCATCGACACGGAATATCTCAGAACGAGACCAGCAGCTTCGTGTGTCTGCAAAACCACTTCTTCCTCGATTTTCCAATCGGCTAGAGCTTTTTTAAGATACTCCCAGACGTCTTCTCTCACGACGATCTTATCGGCCATTTTATTCGTGAGAAATATCAAAATAAGCTTCACGGCTGTTGGATCGGCCTTCGATATTCGAGAATCCAGTCCCACCGGTAGTTCCAGACAATCGTGCCAAGCCTCGACGATCAACTCGATGATACTCATGTTATATCTCACGATGTATCTCGTTGGAGCTGCCGTGCCTCTCTCGACGAGAAAAGAGAACATGAGACGTGCCAAAGTTCTTTCTCTCACGGTCCTTGGAACGTAAATTTCACGCCAATCTATAAGCATTATGAGAGCATCGGTTATCACGTAATTCAAGGTATCTTCCTTGAGACATCGATAAATCGTGTTGGTCACAGGTTCGAGAAAGAAATTTGCGTATGGACGAAATACCGCCTGTGTATTGAGAACAATTTTGAGCATGAAGATTCTTACGTTCGCATACTCGGACCACATCGAGGCTCGAAATTGAGCCATCCACTTTGGAAGCTCGACAGCAGTTCCGTCGCTTCGTGGTCTCGATATCTCGTTGTTCAACATGTGTATCAAAAGACCACATATCAATGGCATGCATTCGTGTTCGTTGAGATCATCGATTTCGAGTCTGAGCGACATTATCTCGTTCGTTCGAGAATCATCCTTCTCTCGATTCCTCAGAATAACGGCGTTTAAATCGTAAGTGTAAATATTATCGCTCAGCGTCGATGTCGCAAGATCGTAACTCTTTACGTAAGAGTAAGAATCCTCCTTTCCCCTCTTGTCCCTTTCGCTCTTTCTTATATTAACGAGCTTCTCGCGTTCCTTCGGATATTCTTTGGAAGTTTGTCTCAATTCGTACTTTCTCTCGACGTCGATGATATTTTCCCATATGAGCTGATTCTTGTCACGATTTTCGCCAAATACAGCGAGATAAAATCTCTCGTCTTTCGTCATACTTACTATCGCTATGGAACATTTGTAAGCGGCGCAATGTACGAGTCTCACGATCTCGCGATCTTCTCCCTCGATCGTACGTAATTGTCGTATCGGAAGTGTACTGCGAAATATTCGTCGAGAAAATTTGTCGTTCGAGTCAGAATCCGCGGTGTCGATTGTTATCGCACTGTCCTTGGAGTCTATTCGATCTCTCGGTAGATTAGCGAACATTATCTCCACGAGATTGTAACAAGCGATCTTCGAAACGAACAATTGTCGTCTGTCGTTTATATTCGTCGTTGCTTTTTGCATTATTATCTCGTATATCTCTCTCATATTCGCCTCGAAGAATTTCTCCATTGTTTGGGGCGCACAGTTTGCCAACGGGGGTAAAAGAAAATAGCGTAAAATGTCGAATCGATCGTTAGCGTTTGTAGAATTCATAAAACGCTTGTACGTCATTTCGAGGGATTTTAGAACGTTCGGAGCTTGAAGAGAGGCGTAATAATCGCTGAGATACTCGTCGACCTTATCCTCGCAGAGTGTTTTTCCAGCTCCAACGGAAAAGTTCATCAAAGCATCGAGAACCACGGACGATCTCGTTGCTGGCAATAATTTCGCCAGATTTTGAAAGCAATCGATCGTTTCCGGTGATGCAATTTTTCTTCCACGCGGATCGTCGTCCGAATCTCCGATTTTACGCTCGTTCTTTAAATTGTACAATATCGCCACGAGTTCGGGACTGTCGTCGAAATTTTCGTTCGTCAAGCAAACGAGAAAATCTCGCAACAAGCGAATTTTGTATTTGAAACTGTTGCAAGACACGAGCTCTCTCAATATCCAACGATAAATATCGTCGTCTCGTTCGAGCAATGAATTTCTCTTCAGTCTCACGACCATCGCGTAAATATTCAAGAAAATGTTTCGTCTGTACTCGAGATTGTTGACCGATCTCTCGAAAACGTGAAATTTTCCCATTATTAAATTCGCCGCTTTTTCAACCATTTCGTCATTCTTGCTTCTGTTCCTTTGCAGATAAACGACCAGAGCCTCGACGATACGTAAAATATTCTCGGGATTGTCCTTTATCGAATTTTCCAGAAGAATCAACGTTTGCTCGACGTCACGAAGAAATCCTTGTATCACAACGTCCTTAAAGACACTGAGAAAATATTCACCGTGAGTTGTAACGGTCAAGTCGGATCTGTAGAGTTCGGCGGTATTGGTAAGGAGTCTAACGACGATTTTCATCGTCTCAACGTCGTAATCCATCAGCAAAAGTTCGACGAGACGCTGAAGATAAATCTTTGCTTCCAATTTGGGATAAAAACAGACCTTCTTTCCCAGCTCGTCGCTCTTGAGAATATCGTAAATTTGCATTATCCTTTTGCTAGGATCGGCGAGTATATCATTGTCGCTGTTGCAGAATTTTAAGTAACCGCATTTTTGCAAAAGTATCAATCCCCTTACACTGTTCTCGCCCACCGATACTTCGCCCTTGATGATCTCGTCGAGCATGAACAATTTTCCTGAAAACGTCTGTATGTTAGCCTTGATAATATTGTTCATAGAATTAATCAGCGATTCGGAAAATCCGGATTCGTTCGGAACGATCGACAAACTCATGACTCTTGTCAAAAATTGTTCGAGCTTCGTTGGAAGTTGTTCGGTGAGTTGTAAATTGCTCGAATCGAATCCAAGCCTGTGAGGTTGAATGAGACAAACGGAAACGAGCGAAAACAGCGAATCGCTGAATATCGTATCGGGTATGAGATTTTTGCTCGTTGTCTCTCTAACATCGGCGATAGCTAGAATAAAATCGAACATCGTTATCACAGTCTCGCATCTTTGATATCTCAAGCTCACGAATTCCCGTAAATACGTCGAGGCGTGATTCTCCACGACAAAATTGTTCACGATCGCAAGATTACCGGTGATAAAATTTTTCATGCAATTGAAAATGATATTCTTGTTTGGATTAATATCACCGAAGAGAATATCGTGATCGATGAATTTTTTCCGTATCAACCAAACGTGTAGATCCAATGAGCGAAGAAACATCGTCAATCCCTCGCCGTTGATCGTGCAAAAATTGTCGTTCAAATCGCAGTATAAAATTTCATTCAAGCCCCGAATACCGTCGCTTTTTAAAAACATAGAGATCAGAGCTTTCGGGGAATCGCAAGTGTCCACGCTACGTGAAATCGTCTCGAACATCTCCATACATTTGTAACGACAATCGCGATCGACAGTCCCGCATTGTCGGAACATCCATTTTGCCGCATCCTCCGATCTTATACCGGAAAATCCTGGTGGTCTTTGACGACGAGAGCTTTCATCGTTAAAAATTCGAGATTTTTCCAACAGGACCCTCTCGACGTGTCTCAGAGCGTCGTGAATCCGCGAATCCTTGCAACCCTCGAGACTCTTCACGAAAGCGTGCAATAATTCCAACCAAAAGATATTAACGATCTCATCGTTCTCGCGTAATATTACGTAAAGATGATTGAAAGCCGTAGCCGCAGCTACTCGTTTGTCGCTCGCTGTGTCAAGAGCGAAATTCACGATTCTACGAACAATGAGATTTATATTGGTCGGACAATTGGCAAGGCTCTTGTCCGAGGTTTGTTTTATCGACCAATGTACGAATTCAGCGAGATAAATACCGGATACTTCCCGAAGGGACGAATTCGTCTCGTCGCCGAGACAGCCGAAAAGTGAATCGACGAGAAATATCGTTGCGCCGGAATTCAGCATGAGACGAGAGCTTAACCAGTGGGTCAGTTGCATGACAAGAGGCTGATAAAGTTGCATTATCACATCGTCGGAATCGCAAGAGAGTCTCAAAAGTGCGGGACAAAGAGTCTCGTAAAGCGGTGTGAATCGATCGTTGTCGTAAGCCAAAAAATGCACGGTTTTTCCGAGCATAAAGGCTACGATCGTGTGAAGAACTTCGCTCGCGACGACACGAGTGCGTCGATCACCCGAGCTCAGCGCTAGATTAATTATTCTTGGCAACATAGAATCCAGATTTATGTCCAAATTCGTGTCCGGAAATGGCATCGGGTATTTAAGCAAATCTTTCTTGCTCCAAGTAGCTCCGGTCTTGAGGGATCTTTGATGAATGTATTCGAGCATTATTTCGCTGTCCAGAGATCCGAAAAACAGTAAAATCCTTTTCTGAAATCCCTCGACCGTTTCCTCTTCGTCGAGAAGCGTGAGAGTTTTTGATTTTCTCTGTCGAGATTCCTCGATGTCGTGAAGAAAACGACTCGAGCACTCGTCGCTCTGTAAAAACATTTCCAGGCAGGGTAACAGTTGGCAAATGAAATTCTTGGGCAAGTCGCTGCCGAGACACTCGTGCCAATGCTCGAGAGAGCTCACAGCGTCGCTCGCTACTTCGTAATTCGTCAGTCCAATGTTCAAAGATATCTTGAAAGCCGGAACGGCACGATCGACGATTCTTCGTATCAGCGCCTCGGGAACGTTGAGAATCAATTTAAGACAAGAAATTTGTAATTCTCGGGGATAGCGAGGAAGAGCGTCGAGTATCGTCCAGAGATATTGAAGTACGAGCCTGAAGGATTCGTTGTTTAATTTGTGATTATCCGTGCATTGAAAAGATCCGGAGGACGTCAATGTCGCGTTTGCTAGTTTGTAGAAACCGGAAATTATCGGATTCTTGTAAGAATTTTTGATGATTTCGTAGAGAAATTTCTCCAGGGTATTTCGCCATAGAAATGTTTCTATGCTGGGCAATATAACGACGTAGAGATCGACGAGATTCAGAAATATACGAAAATCCGTCTTGTTCGCGACTTTGTGCGATTCCTTTACGTCGTGGAAGGCATTGTTCTCGTTAACTTTTGTTTCGAGATTCAAGGTGTTCATGAGCACGATGCAAGTCGTTATAATCTCGTCGACGACTCGTTGTAAAGCGGCTGCTCCCGTGTCGCTGTTTTCAACGCTCGTTGTATAATTTTCAGGATTTAAAAGACCCTGCCACAGTGGCACGTAGTCTTTGTAAGTTGTGGGATGTTTAAAGTCCTTCTCCGTTTCGCTTCGAAGCTCGGCATCGATGAACAGCATGTGCGAACAGCTCCAGACGATTCCCTCGTATACTGAGACGTGAAAAACGATTTATAACGCGATTTACATACGTCGAGGTAAATTTGATTCTAAATTGAAACTTTTTGTCGCAATATATTCTAAAAAAATTTATATATACAGGGTGAATTTCGTAAGTTTTGTCAAACGGGTTTTTGGTGCAGATGGGATCGTTACAAACAAAAGTTGCTAATATACATTAGGGATATTTTTAATAGTTTACGAGATATGAATATTTAAAGTTGATCCAATCAGAGCGCTCTTCGTCCTAGCCGTAGATATAGCACGGTTTAGAGCGTTACATTTGGGATCGCAAAATTCAGAGCAGTCAATTATTATTATTTTATTACGCAGTCATTTTTATTTGTCGGGCATTGACTGCTTTGAATTTTGCCGAGCGCGCCAAATAAAAATGACTGCGTAATAAAATAATAATAATTGACTACTCTGAATTCTGCGATCTCTAATGTAACGCTCTAAACTGTGCTATATCTACGGCTAGGGCGGAGAGTGGGCGGCTCCAACGCTTCTCGGTGCGCTCTGATTGGACCAACTTTAAATATTAATATCTCGCAAACTATTAAAAATATCCCCAGTGTATATTTGCAACTTTTGTTTGTAACGATCCCATCTGCATTAAAATCCTGTTTGAGAAATCTTACAAAATTCACCCTGTATATAAATTTTTTTTTTATATCTCAGAGATCGAATGAAAGTGAGAGAGCTCCGATTATAAAATAGCGGGGAATAACTTTTATCTTGGACGTACTTATGTTCGTAATGAAGTCTTGGTAAAAAATTTCCTTCGTATATCGAACGTTAACGATTGTTCTGTTGAGCGACGAGGTTGCGTATTGTTGATCCGCGATCGACAATTCGGGAAATCGTTTAATCATGAGAGAACAGAGCGTCGTTAAAGCTCTTATCTGATCGATCGTAACGTTCTCCAAATGTCGAATAATTCGAGAAAGTGCCTCTTGATAATCGGCTATTTCTTCGAAATGAGCCGCTTCCGTATTTTCCCTGAGAAACAATCAAATTCACGATGTATCGAAATTTTTCAAATGCGAGAAAAAAATTTGACGATTTAATGAAAATACTTCGAACGAACGTAACGTAATTAAATACCGTGCGTATAGAGGAATCGTACGATGCGCTATCAGTGAAAACATTTCCTCCACACCGGTCTCGGCTAAATAATTTTTACACGGTTCGATTATCTGACTAAATCCATAAACGGTCAATCGCAGATCGGTCGAGCAAATTCGACCGTCCGAAAGACTCGTCACGAACGAATTTCGCAGATTCTGCAAATAACAACGTTTGAAAGTTGGCCGAATTGAGAATATCAAAAAATATCAAGAATATATTTAAAATCCCTTTAAAAAAAAAAAAAAAAAAAAATGGAAAATACGTACGAGAAAAACGCGTTTGTCATTTTCCGAATTTTTTCGTCCGAGAACCTTTCCCATGGTTCTGTAATATAATCTCAATGCTCTTATAGCCGCATCGCCGTACAATTCATTCCTCACGAACGAACCAAATAGCAAATGCCACAATTCGTAATCCTCGTAAACGTAATCGTCGAAAATCATTAAATGATCCGACAATAAATTCACGACGGCTTGCATGAGTTGTTTATTCTTTTGATTCTCCTTGGAATTGCAGATATTTTTGAGATTTCGATAAATCGAATCCGGACCGAACAGCGTACCAATATCCTCGTCGCTCGGAGGAAAGTTGTGAAGTATATTGTGAAGCGCCTCGATATAAGTCGGTAGACAGTGTCCACCTTTTTTTTCCGATCCTTCGTACTGTGTTATAGTGAAAGTTCATGCATACGTTATACAATTTACATGCGAACAACCGACGGCACGCAATTTTTACCGTCTTCAAGAAGTCTGAGTTGAGCTCGCGAAGTATAGCTTTCGAGGATCGAGCGAAAGCTTCTGTTTGCGGAAAGTTCCTCGATATAACGGATATGACGTGAAGAATCAAACGCCGTTCTGGAAAACGAAAGAGACGGAGGAGAATTAAAAACGATGGGAATTAGGAAAATTTGGGACGATATAAATTACGAGAACGAAAGCTTCTCTGGTGAATATGAAAATGAAGAAAGAACGATAATACTGGGTTAAAAAGTTCGCGTACCTGGTATACTGTACCGGTGAAATTTTTTCATCCACTCGACGAGAGTAGGATTGAAGTCTAAATCCAATGTTTTAAACATTTTTATAAACTCGACGAATCTTTTAGCCGCTGCGTCTTTTACGTGGTAGGACAGTTTTAATGTAAGCGCGAGTATAAGAACGGCCTGAAAAAAAATTTGTTTTTTTTTTTTTTATAGAAACGAAAGACGGGACGCAATTTTTGGATACTTTCTTCGACGTACCATAGTTTCTTTGATATATGGGGTGTAATCATCGACAAATTGTTCCATGATCGGGCTCAACAAGTGAAACGTTTGGGTTATTGTCCCTTCGAGTTGTTTGTTTATGTGTGGCTGATCGATCGCGTTTTTGAGAAACGTTAATAGACCCGTTCTCTCGTTGAAAAGTATACTCAATATAACCCCTGAATAAACGAACGTCGAAACATTATAGCCGGTAGAAATTCACAGTGTAAAAAATACTACGCGCGTTAACGAAAAACAAAGGAATTTCACCTTTTTCACTAGGAGGTATGTTTTTAAAATATTGATGACATTCCTTTAGTATCGCGGTCATTTCCGACCAAGATTCGGCTTGCCGCTTGGTCTCGATGATTTCCATGAATTTCTTGACGGAATTCATCGCGAATTTTGACGGGAATTTACGTAAAATTGAGAGGTATAAAAAAACGAGCGATAATCGAGCAAAACAACCCGAAAAGCGGGGGACGCTTTAACCGGCGGTACACTCGGCTCAACTCGGCTTTTGTTGAATATGTTGACACTCTTATTCTAGTATACAAAACACGCAAAACACTGCGAATGAATCTAAAGACGCTAGAAACAGCTGATAACATTTTATCGATCGGGAGAGACGTTTGAGGGAGCTTACGTGTTGTCACGATAGGGGAAACATCGTCCGCTGGACAGTGGCGCCAAGTTAACGGAAAACTCAGGAACTACTCTAGTACCCGGTTTCTCCACACCTCCAAATAGTCGTCTTTCGGATAAAGTTATCCGGCAGATAAATAAAAATTCGTATCTACCGGTGGCTTATTCTCTTTACTACCGAAGGTTCGCACAAGAGGTAGTAATAATAAATTATTGAATAAATTAAAAAAATGATGAAGAACAATATTATCATAACAAACAAAGAATTTAATATATACGACAACCCCGTAAGACCTGCTTCTCTAGTTTAGAAAAACGAACGTTCTAAAGAAGCGTTCAAAAATCTAAAGATCAAGATACCCATGGCCGAAGTTAGCCAACATATACAAATATTTAGAATACTGTAAGGTCCGCTACCTCGAAGGTTGATTTCACACATAGTTTCAAAAATTAATCATATGCGGTTCAATAAATTCCTCTCCTATGTTTATATCACCGATGATTTTATATGAGATATGGGCGAGGGTTAGTACGATAATGAAGTACGATGAGAATCTTGCGAATATTTTGTTTAATCGTTATTTTCGTGCGTACAACCATGATCGAAAAACTAACATCAACGTTCGATCATTTTGTCAAATTGTCCGGATAACAAGATATTCTTTTCGTCGCGAAAACCTAAGCGTGAAAAGATTTCGATGGGTTTTCGGGAAAGTTCCGTCGCGGAATATTTCAACTTCGCTGGCGATCCTGGCGACCCTGGCGGTGATGTCGGAACTATGAGATTGCTGAGGTTGTTGAGAATGGCGTAAGGGAACTAATTGTCAGACAAATACAGTGCCCTCAACATGTGTCAATATTAATCTGACACGAATGATTTATAGCGTTCGGAATTTTTTGTAATCAGCGTACGTCAACGAGAAACACTTGTTTGAAACGAATGACGCATTTTATATTCACAATAGACGAACCTACGAGGTCGGTCGTTCATATCGAAATCGCATAGGCTTCCCGTACGTTTCATATGACACAAGGTCACGTGATGATATTTGCCCGCGTATTCAAATAACATATCCGACTCAAGAAAAATATTTGATGATATTTACGTAGTAAATTATAGAAAAACTGCTTTTTCCATACGACATTTTTATCATCCAAAGGAACATTATTACGACAACAATTTAATTAAAGATTACTTTATGATTCGAGATCATTGCTTTGCTTCATATAATTATAGTTAATCTCAACTAAATTATTAATACAAAAACTACATGTAACTGAAAATAAATCAAACGCAAAAAGTAATAAATATCAATTTTTCATTCGATTCTTAGAATTGTCGAAAATTGATAAAGGATCTCCAAATAAATAATTCACGCGTGATATATTCTTCGCAATATTAACAATGACGAAGAAAAATTATTAAACGTGTTTGTGTATTTGTATTTTTCTGGTCTCTTGCGTCGGTCCATCGCTATCTCGTCTCTATCGTCTAATTATACTTTGATCGAATGTTCCAATCATACCGTATCGTATTGTATTATGGTACTGTTTAATCGTACCAACATATTGTCGAAAAAACGCGTATAAATTAGAAATATAAAATAATGATCACTTGTTCAAATATACCCAAATAATTTTAAATAGACACCTTTATCCGCGAACCACATAAAAAGACAAGAATCCGCATATTTTATTCACTGTACATCGAGAACTTCGATCGACCGATTTATTTCATTCTCGTAAGTATATTGTACCAATTCCGAACGAATAATTTGACACTTTTTGCACTTTGGCACTTCGAATTCCGATTCTTATTAATTTCCGTATTATCCTGAATTTAGAGAATTTTAAGCACGAAGCTTTTAATATTTTCATCTGTCCGATAAAAATTTAAAGACGAAACGTTTTTTCCAAGTGTCCAAGGTATAATACTTTTATTAGGATTTTATATAAGAATGTATCATGAGATGGGTATTGATAATGCGTAGGAGATAAAAAGTCGAATACGTGAACATCAAAGATGAAGCTACAGGCGACTACTGAGTTATTGGTTTCCGCGTGCCTTTTGGTTCTACCTTTCGTCGTTGCCTACCCAAACGTACGTAGTCTTGTATTCAATTAATTATACATAAATGCAAATATCTTGAATGTTTTACTTTTCGTTCGTGTACTCCGATAACAAAACTTACCATTGAATTGAAATCATCTTCTTCTTTTTTCAGGTCGATAACACGCTATGTCACTCTGAACAGGACGAATTTAAAGCAGATCCGAACCGACCATGCACGCATTTCATTCGTTGCGACAACGGTAACGCCATCTCCATTGAATGTCCGCCATACACCGTATACCACGCTAACGGTGTCTGCGATTGGCCCGCAAACGTTCCGCAATGTGCAAACGGTAGGTTTTATTATAATATATAGATATTATTCGTATTAGACGACAAAACTGTTTTTCCAAGTGATAGAAACTTAATACTATTGATACAAACATTCATAACAACCGTAGCCATCTGTTGAAAACGGACGGAACTAATTTGTACTACCAACGTATATATGTATATACGTATTCGTAAATAATTATTCGTTCTATATCGTAGAGAAACATGAGCCGGCGGTCAACGCTAATCAAAACGGACATGAATATGTACCACCAAATGTATATCAACAATCCAACGGGATTGCTGGTGCCCGACCCGACTGGGGTTCTGTTCAACAAACGCAACGGCCACAAAATTCATGGAATGCTGGACAACGACAAACCGGCTGGAATAATGGACATCCGGCTCAACACCAAACCCGCTGGAACAGTGGGAGTCCGGGTCAACAACAACAACAAGAAATTGACTGGAATAATGGATATCCGGCTCAACGACAAACCGGCTGGAATAATGGACATCCGGCTCAACATTATTGATCCACTTAGGATTCTGAATAACCGACCGAGGAATTCTGGATCATCCATTTAAAATCCATCGTTTGAGCAATTTTAAATTCGATTAAAGTTAACTCATGGATACATTGTATAATAAAAGACATTTTCAATATGAAAAATAAATAACGCGAAGAACCTACATTATCGATCTTTTTTTATTTTCGTACCTAAACGTAATTGATGTCTAAGAATAAAGGACGATGCAAACATATGCGAACGCAATTTACGGAAATATTCATTTTTACGACCTTTTTCCGCAACATGACTTTTCACTTGCCATTGGGGATCGCAAATGTTAATTACGTCCTTGATTCCAAAGACAATTCACATAAATCTAAACTATTAAGAATCTATCGGTGGAATCGATAGTGGCGAAATCGCTGGCATTGCGCTAATGCGCCGGCGCGGCACACGAATAATTCTAGAAGTAAGACGAGTGGGGAGCCGAAGTACGTGGCTCCACGAAAGGGGACGAACGACATAGCGAAGTGATTTGATTCTGGGGGCTTATTACGGTTCTCGAGCGAGTTTACTCACTTCTCGCATTTTCATCTCACGTGAGTTTAGTCACCCTATTACGGATCTCTCGAGTGAAAATGTGAAATAACTAGGCACTTCCGGTATAGGGATCTCACATTTTCACGAAAGTTGGCGCCATATTTACAAAAAACATTTAACGGTTGTTGTGACGTGTGATACAAATTTAAAAAAATGAATGTAACAGAAGAGCAAATAAAGATATTATTAAAATACATGAAAGAACATAAAGATTTTGCACGGGGAAGGATAAGGTATAATAGTGGAAATAAAAAAAAATAGTGAGTACTATATTCACACATTAAATTGAGTATTAATATACATAAAAATCGTAACTCGCAATACAGTATTCAACTCGTAGTTGATAAACAAGTAATATTATTATTAACGATAGTTATTTTAATTTATGCAGGATGATATGTGGTTGATCATTACAACATCTCTAAATAGTGTTGGAGGTGGACCCCGAAAAGAACCAAACGAATGGCAAAAGGTATATAGGTTATGTATTATAAGCAATTTAGAAATTCGTTTTCCGTTATGTTGAATGGGTCAGGCGCATCGCGTAATGTTCGCCGTATTCTCAGCATTCGGTTTTCCCGATTTCCCATAAACATCACAATCACTAAATTCTCCATTGTGCAAATTGACGGGTATCGCTAACTTTTATTCTTCGACCAACAAAAATGAAGTGATGTTTGTTTTTCGATGGAACCGAGGGGAGTTCCACGCAAATCCAGGCAAATCACGCTCACGAGCATGCGCACAACGGTTCTCGACACAGAAGTTCGTGTCGAGTAAACTCACGCGGATAATCTCGTCTTTTCACCTAGTGAGATTCACCGTAATAGGGTGAGCCGCTCACTTTCGTCATTTTCACTCGTTTTGCGAACCGTAATAAGCCCCCTGTTCTCTCAACAACTCGTATATCCTGTAGATGGCGCCAGTCTAAAAATTTGCTTCTTATAAATATATGCCGTGGTTAATCGTAACATAACCTCACAAAAAATAACTGTTCTCGCATTTGACGTGTTCTCAGCGACAACATATGCTGACGGAATGGTTTTGCTGGAAAACGAGGGGGTAAACGAGACTTAATTGCCATACGCGAATCGATAAAAATATATAAATCAACAATTAATATTTTTCAGTTCTTAACAGAACTCACGAAGCTCTTTGAAAAGTCGCGACTTTCCGGTTCCGTAGTACTCACTATAAAGAGATGTACGTAATATTTTTTTAACTTTCGAGAAGCGAATGACGATAAACGCGAAAAATAAAATCACAATTTTCATCGACTCATTTTCAGTCAATGGACACAATAAACCTGTGCCTCGCGAAGGTAGGCCACCTTTGCCCAAACCGCTGGAATATCTTTGTTTAGTACGAGCTTCTCTGCGCTCTAAAAAAATATCTACGATTGTGAGTATTCTCGTGAAATCGAATAAATAACATTTTCCCTCGTATTTCAATACGAATTATTATTTTTTTTTCTTTATTTTCAGATACATTCCAAGGATGTAAACAAATTTCAGCAGGCTTACTGGACTTTATTAAAGTCGAATATTAACGGACTTAAAAAACTTAAGAAAATCAAGTCCGCCAAACCAAAGGCTCACTGAAACTATCTTTTAAGTCTATCTTTTATGTCTTTAATGCCGAAAAGTTATTCGGAACAAGATTTCAAACGCTTTTATACTACAAACGATATATTCGAGTAAAATGTAAATGCGCCGAAGATACCACGGATAATAAAAGCAACATTTCCATAATTGTCCTTTCGTCCTTATTCTCCCTTCTTCTTTATTACTTATTTTGCTAAATTTATATAAATTAGCCAACTGTTTTCCTATTGGTCATCCGAGCATCGCATTCGGAAAAATGGGGAACTATCGGCGAGGGGGTGGGGGGGTTCGCGAGTGAATAAACTAATTTTTTTTTATACCTAAAATCGCATGAAATTGACGTTACGATGATCTAGATATTATTTAGAATTTCTTTTTAGGGCGAACGAAATAGCTCGTGATTCTTTATATATTGCTGATTATTTTTCTGGGACGAATCTTTAATGTAATTTTGTGGCACCCTCGAATCTTCCGCTCGAAACGGCCCTGTAATTGACAAGATGGCGAAGGGAAAAATTCGAATTCGTTATTTATTATTTGATTTCACTACGACTCGTCGATCGTACATAAAATTGAGAGAATGATCGCGAAATGTTGGAGAAGTAACGGTTAATTATCGGAAAATCTTTGTGTCGCTGATGTAAACAAACGAGTTTCGATAAGAAGATCAAATATCTCCCGCGATAGGACGACGATACTTTATCTCGACGGGAATTGTATCTAATGCGTGTCTCGGTATGCTAAATAATCAAGATTCTTCTGGCAAGATCGTGGATTGCATTGATCGGTAACGAAACAAAGATTTGTGCGGTGTTACCTTAAACCGACGATAAATCGACGAATTTCGTGAGAATCGTAAATATGGATACGTACAAGAATATATTAAAAGGCGAAAAGTCACCGATAACATTGCCACCCGAGCTGTCAATGGGACAATTTATGTTGGATCGTCTGTCGAGTTTCGGTGATCGTGTTGCTTTGGTAAAGAAAAAAACAATTATATATACTTTACTATTAATATTAAGGGCAAGCTAATATCAAACCTCGATCTCCGTCAAATTTAAATCTATTTTTGCCCGAAAGTGGGTTAAGGCTATGTAAAATATCGACGGAGAAGTTACGACTGTGAGAAAGTAACACCGCATGGTACCGGAAGTAAATTAAATTTTTGTATCAAATTTACAGATTAATTGAAATTTATGACTCCCCCACCCCCCACCCTCGATTGAAACGTAAAATCTATCGAATACGATCATTTTTCTTTTCGACCTATGGCTTTTCGATCATTAACTCCGTCTCGTTTACAATGCTTAAGAGAAGGATTAAATCGATCTCATTTCCTGTTTTGACCTCTGCGCCTCAATATTTCCTCATTTTTACTACGTACCGTGCCGAGGTTCCATAATCGCGAAGAATGATTGAAATTTCGCGAAATAATGTTCGTTTCGAACGATTATAAAAGAAAATAACCACCGAATCGATTTTTGTCCAACCGATTAAAGATCAATGGACAAACCGACGAGAGAATAACATTCGAGGAGATTCTCGACAAGAGCCGTAGATTGGCGATTTATCTGAGCGACCGTGGCTTGAAAAAGGACGACAGAATAGCCATTTGCAGCGAAAACAATTTGCATTTTATAATACCGGTATGTTCGGCGATGTATCTGGGCGCGGCGAGCTGTCCTCTCAATCCGGGATATTCGCGGAGAGAATTCTTGCATTCCTTGAACATATCGAAGCCGTTATACGTATTCGCGTCTTCGTCGGCGATTGAAACTCTGAGAGAAATCGTAACGGAATTACCCTGGTCGCCAAGACTCGTGTCGATCGATGATTCGATGATGAAAAACGTTCCACGAATGAGCGATTTCATAGCGTCGACTAAAATCTCGAATTCCGAAGCGTACGCAGCTTGCGAGGTTCGAGGTAGCGAGCATATCTTCGTAATTCTCTGCTCGAGCGGTACGACGGGTCTTCCAAAGGGCGTAATGCTAACGGACAAGAATTTTCTCACGATAACGTGCCACTTGATTCATATGGCGCTTGGTAATACAAGCGGCGATGTCGCGTCGCTGAATCTGTTGCCATTCTTTCACGCTTATGCCTTTGTCAGTCTCGTGAATCAAGTGGCGCTGGGCGTTACCGCGGTTATATTACCTCGCTTCGAACCAGAGATATTTTTGTCGACGATACAGCGATACAAGGTACAAAATTTGATGCTCGTACCGCCGTTGATGGTGTTTCTGGCCAAACATCCGCTCGTCGATCGATACGATTTGTCCAGTGTCAAACAAATATGGTAAATTTGCAATAGTTCTTTTATTATTACTCGTTGATTTTCTTTTTTCATTAAGAACGTTTAGAAATCGTTTCTGAAATAAAATATGGTAAATTTGCAATAGCTCTTTTATTATTACTCGCTGATTTTCTTTTTTCATTAAGAATGTTTAGAAACGGTTTCTAATATAAAATATGGTAAATTCACAATAGCTCCTTTATTATTACTCGCTGACTTTCTTTTTTCATTAAGAATGTTTAGAAATCGTTTCTGAAAGAAAATATGGTAAATTCACAATAGCCCTTTTATTACGACTCGTTGACTTTCTTTTTTTATTAAGAACGTTTAGAAACCGTTTCTAATATAAAATATGGTAAATTTACAACAGCCCTTTTATTACGACTCGCTGACTTTCTTTTTTCATTAAGAACGTTTAGAAATCGTTTCTAATATAAAATATGGTAAATTTACAATAGCCCTTTTATTACGACTCCCTGACTTTCTTTTTTCATTAAGAACGTTTAAAAATCGTTTCTAACCGCAAGACTTACGTGCCGAGCGCAGGTGTGGAGCTGCTCCGTTATCACCAAAAATCGAAGAAACGGTTTGCCGAAGATTGAAGAACCCTATGATAAAACAGGGCTACGGACTGACCGAAACGACTCTTAGCGTATTGAAAACTTCGTTAAACGAGAATAAACCCGGAAGCGTCGGGAAATTGGCACCGGATACTCTAGGTAAGAAGAACTAAGAAAATCTTCATCCTAGTCATGAAAATAACGTCCTTTTATAATTGACGCTTTTTTTTTACGAATCCGTCAGGAAAAGTTATATCGATCGATGGAGTATCGAAACAGCCCTTGGGTCCTTACGAAGAAGGAGAGCTTTGTTTCAAGGGCGATCAAATAATGAAAGGTTACTGCGACGACGACAATTCCACAGCGACAACGGTCGATGCCGATGGTTGGTTGCACACCGGTGATATCGGCTATTACGACAACGATGGTTTTTTTTATATCGTCGATCGTCTCAAGGAATTGATCAAGTACAAAGGTTTTCAAGTACCGCCGGCGGAACTCGAGGGAATATTATTATCGCATCCGGAAATTATCGACGCCGCGGTTATTGGAATACCGGACGAGATATCCGGCGAATTACCATTAGGTATCGTCGTTCTTAAGACTGGATCGAAAATCGCCACCGAGGAAATCCACGAATTCGTCAATAGTAAGTTTACCTCGATAATATCAATAATCATCGTAAATCCACCGAAATTTTCAATCTTCCAATCGATGTTTCAGCACGAGTATCTAGCCAAAAACGACTAAGAGGCGGTGTGAGATTCGTAAATGCCATTCCAAAGACTGCCTCGGGAAAAATATTGCGTCGTTTGTTACGCGACAGTTTTATCTCCAAGCTTTAACTCGCTATCGACATAAAATATCAAGATTTTCGACGAAATTGCGACGACCAAAAATACTATTATGACTGTTACATTGTTATTGTTACTATCGTCATTACGATTGTTATAATAGACAAAAGAAGCGATTATTTTATCAACGTAAACGAGGCGAATGGTTTAATTTCCCTTTTAGGAGAGAATTATTCCTCGGCAGTTGAGAATAGTCGGGTAATCGTGGTCATCGCGTGTTTCGACCTATCGAACAGCGAGGGAACATCGTCTGGTAATAATGAACGCCTCAAATCTCACTGATTTCGTTCTCTATACGAAGTTTAAACCTGCTGATCGTTTTTTTCTTTTTTTTATGTTTTTTTTTTTATAATTCGAACGTATCGCGACGGGATCTTTAGTTTCGTTCTTGTATCGACGCGGAACAAATTTATATCACAGTATTAATGTCAATGTTTATTGCAACTGTTGCTTAACTTGATCGGGAATGCGAGAAATGTACCATGAATGGATTTGTCCCGGTGCGGTTGCTAATACACCTCGAGAATTTGGATGCGAGGTTTTAGAATCGTAAGAATAATTTTCACCATAGAGATCGGTCAATTTTCCACCAACGGCGTGAAGTATCGCTTCCGGAGCGCAGGTGTCCCATCTTTTGCAACCACCACTGGCGAATACATACGCGTGAGCTTTGCCCTCCATTAGAAGTATCACCTGGGAAATAATAATGCAGGAAGGAAAATTAGTAGTTTGTGGAAAATTTTCATCGATTCGAGTATTTATTGGAAATATTTACCTTGTGACCAGCTCCGCCAACTCGGATAACTTCATCCGGTTCCATAGCGTCAAGAGCTGCCTGAACGGTCTTGTTCGAGTGGGATCTGCGATGTCGAGGATTCGTGAATATATTGGATTAATTTTGATCGGAAATAAAATCGTTCCAACGAGTGGGATCTGCGATGTCGAGGATTCGTGAATATATCGGGTTAATTTTGATCGGAAAAAAATTCGTCCCATCAAGTGGGATCTGCGATGTCGAGGATTCGTGAATATATCGGAATAATTTTGATCGGAAAAAAAATTCGTCCTAACGAGTGGGATCCGGAATGTCGAGGATTCGTAAAAATATCGGATTAATTTTTATCGAAAAAGAATTCGTCCCAACGAGTGGGATCCGGAATGTCGAGGATTCGTAAAAATATCGGATTAATTTTTATCGAAAAAGAATTCGTCCCAACGAGTGGGATCCGCGATGTCGAGGATTCGTAAATATACCGGATCAATTTTGATCGAAAACAAAATTCGTACCTAGTCGTTGTGATAATTCTTTTGCCTTCCGGTGTTGGAATGACCTTGAAACCCCCAGCGCCGGCACCCTCGATACCCCACAAAGTTCTTCCGACGATGCTGTCTTTCGCATCGCGATAATAAGGCTGATGAATAACACCGCCGATCGCTCGATCACCCACGGCGACCCCAACCAGAACGGTTACATGTTCAACAAGACCCTGAGTATACTCGGAAGTACCTGAAAATTTGGAGAGATTAAAATTCAGCTGAGAAAATAAAAGGGTTCTGCCCAGAATCTTAAGGACAGACCATCTAGCGGATCGACCCAGACGCAAACGTCTTTAGGCTCAACGTTCTCCAGATGTTGCGGCAATTTGAGCTTCAGAACGTCCTGATCCATATCCTTGATTATCCATTCGGAAGGAACTTCGCATCTCGATGCTCCTTCCTCGCCAATGATCGTAACATCGGGAAATTGTCTGCTCAACGATTCGACGATGCACTTTTGCGCCGATCGATCCGCTTCGGTTTGTAGATCATTTTTGCCCTTTTCGACGATATTAAGTTCACCTTTGCTGAGAACATCGCGAATTATTTTACCCGCATGAGCGCTCGCCATCACCGAGGATGCCACCAAACGCGTTAACAGCGGCGGACACTGAGCCATTTTTTTTTTTTTTTTTTTTTTATATAATACTTCGATATTTTTTTAATAATAATGAAAGATAGGGTGGTTAAAAGTTTGTCGTTCGAATCTGGAAAAATAAAACACGACTGAATGCTCAAAGGCGCGAATGAACGACTAAGTCGCTACGAGAGAATTCTACAGGTATAGGAATCGAGTTTAAGACGATCGAGTAGGAAAAAAAGTTGCGCAAAAAGTATCCAAGGTTTGCGGTGAGTTTGTAATAAATTCGTGTTTTATGGATCGTTGGACGACACTTCACTTTTTTTTTGTAACCTCGGTTCGTTCGAGGCAACGGGTGAGTGAGTATTGCGTAGGTTCTCGAAAATAATAATAAAGACCAAATGATATCGTAGTAGTTGAATGAAGCAATAAGAATTGTCGGTTGACCTGACATACATTGCTTATCGTTAAAGATTCGAATCAATAAAAAGACGAAAAGTGTCTCCAGTATCTCTAATTACATACAGATAATGCATGCGATAAAGGTTACACGAGGGAATTGATATTGCAATAATTGGTGTCTAATCCGTCAACAATTGCCCGATCAAACACAATTTCAATACACATGTAATCGTCTTATTTTTAACGCACATAGTGATAAAATATAAAAAGTTGAGGAAAATTGGGAGATAATTATAAACGTGGTGTTTATTATTTAGAACATTTAATCTACTGTTATTGGGCCGAATTATGTAGCGACATTACCTCTACTCGACGCGTTGTATGCGATAAATAACAAGCCGAAAAGTCACGCGCTTTCTGGAGTAATAAACACATGGAACCCATGGAATCTATTTTATGATTTTAGATAGATATGGATGAGTAGTACCGCATAACACCGGTAGATCGCGCCACGCACCCCTAAAACGTGTCTGCTTTTCAGACGACACAAGGCCTTGGATATTTGTATTTTTGTTGTTTGCGCATGTTGGATTTTTGACACTGGAGTATTCACAATCTGTCAATTACTAAATCAAATTGTCAATTATCGAATAACGTTAACTATGTTTCGATAAGGAACATTTTGTTCTTACTCTGTCGCGGTGAACGAAGGGAAAGTTAGCTGGCTCTATCAAAGAGTACAGACGATACTCGGCGAACTTTCCCTTTGTTTCTAACCTCGTATTGCAACTTGAAAATAACAAGGTTTTAAAAATATTATCGTGGTATAAAATAGCCAACTAACGTTAATATGAGTAGCAGCAAGATAAAGAATCTGAAACTTCAACGACACAACAACTCTTCAAAGAAACACGAAGGTTAGACATATTTAACTTTACGTTGTATTAAAAATAAATTCAACATTTTTCCCCAGAATTCCCCAGAAGACAAAAAAAAATCATTAAAAAACTTCTAGATATTGTCATTTTTTCACACATAAATTCTTTATCGATCCTCGATCTCCGATCGACGCGTATTTTTTCATCGAATTACTTGTTTCCAGACACGCCGATAGTATCGATACAAGAAGTCGATAATCGCGCGGAAAAAAATGAAAAATCCGTCAAGTATCAAGAATCTTCGTCGCCCCTTCGCAGTACGCCAAAGAGATCGTCCGGTAAATCGAGCCACGATCGTGACCGATCGCCGTCGCTGGATAACCGCGTAAGTCCGATATTGCTGCCGTGTACGCAGGATGGCGGTAACGAAGTCGCCTGGGACTGGCAGAGTCCGATGACGAAATCAAAGACCAACGGAAAAGGAAGAAACAACGGAGATTCCATCGGCACGCCGAAAAGAGCCAATCTGCTACAGAAAAAACGTAATTCCAATTCTCCTCTGCTCTACAATCCGATAAAAAGAAAAATAATGAAGCACGACAATCAACAGGAGACGATAAACAAATTTACAGCAGAAATGATAGCTCTGTCCGAACAAATAAAAACAGTCTCGAAAGACGACGAAAATCGGACGACGCTGAAGGAGAATACCAACGTTACAACCGTACAAACGACGATACCGATGGACATCAGCGATTTTGCGGAATACGAAAGGAAAATCGAGCTTACGACGAGCAAAGAGAATACGTCGTACAAAGAAACGAAAACGCGTGTCGAGAAAACGAGTCTCGACGATCTTTTCGATGATTCTATCGAGGATTCCATGGTTAAATGTAGCCAGGAGGTCGAGGAGAAACTCAGACTAGAATCGTGTGGAGAAAATCCGTTAAAAATTCATTCGGAGCGAAGCGTTCTCAAGGATTTTGCTTGGCATCAACAATCGTACACGAATTTTATCGCGACTAAAGAAAAATCCACCGAACGTACGACCGAAACTACTTCCTTAAACTTACTCTCTTCCACGAGTATGAAAAATTCCACATTAATCCGTGAAACGGTTACGAAGGATTTGAAAAAATTGAATACAGCAACGACGATGATTACGAATTCGTCGTCAACGAACGAGACGAAGAGATCGAAAAGCGCGACGAGTTCGATCGTTTCGTCCTCGTGTTTGAACAACGACAAAGTCACCGTTACGAAATTATCGTCCGAGAACGTTTTAGAATCGACGCAAAGCGAAATTTTCGTTATTCCCGATGATTCGTTCGACGACGATTTTCTCGACGTGTGTTTCGACGATGTCGACATGGCGATTATCGAGAAAAATAACGTTAACGAAAGATCGTCGACGAGTAAAAAAAACGAGAATAATCAATCGTCCAATCGTTACGGTAAAGTCTACGCGAGTCCTCGAACCGCGCAGCCGGAAGATAATCGTCCTAAAAGACCCAGCGATTCGATAGCGAGACGCGTATTATTACCACCATCCTCCGATTCGTGTACGAAAATTAGCACGAGTTTTAAAAACGATTCCAACGCGATTAAATTCGTTCCACGAAGATCTAGCACGGACGCTCTAAAACCATCCTCGAATACGACGATCACGGAACGTTTCCCGGCGCAATCGCAGTCGAATTGGAATCAGGAGAGAAAATTCTTTAAATCGAAGAGTTTGTCGACCTCCAGTTTCGACGAATCTTCAACGAGCGTGAAAAACATTACTAATATAACGAGTACGAGCTCGAAGGGTTCGAGGAGTAATTATTTAGCAAACGGTAACAAATCATCGTCCGTAAGTACAGATCAGCGTCAGACGATTAAAACCGGAGAGAAATGTCCCGATAATGCATGTTCGAGAACGAATGATAACGAGGGTAATACTGGAATGTACAATTTTAACAGAGGAGCAACAAAAGACGATGGTAGACTCACGATCGTCGACGGTACGATAAAGAGTAATGGTGTTAAAGAAATAGCGACTGGTTCGCAATGGATCTGTACGCCGGAGGAAATCGAGAGAAAACGCTTGGAGGCGAAGATGAAACTCGAGATGAAGAGAAAACTGCAGGCGCGCTCGAAATCAGCCGGTTTACTTTCCGGTTCTATGACGAACAAGAGTGTCAAGAGGTGAGAATGATCTTCGGTACTATATTTTTTCTCCCATTGGCGGAGAAAAAAGAAATAGTGCGCGTTTTTGGATCCGTGACCCACTGCTACTGGCGACCTGGATTACGAAGCCCTTTCACAGCATTCGTGATGTTTCCCGATCGGCTCGAACGCTCGTCAACCGCGTCGAATACGATCGCATTTCCGATAATGTTCGTACTCGTCCGAGCACGACGAGCGAAACGATCGAAAGAAATAGAAGAAAAAAAAAGAAGAAAAAAAAAAAACAGTACACACGTTCATCGACTGGTCTTCTACTTATTATTATATGTTATAATTTTGTTTGTTAATGTCTTGAATCAAACGTTTATTACTTTTTAGATCACAAAGAAAGCCTGAATAGATCTGTCGCTTGGTAATATAATGGAGTCCATGACGTATCGTTTATCTTATTTCGTTGATTGATTTATTTAATCCTCGCCTCTCTTTACCTCTTGCTTAAACGGAATTTCGACCAGGAATTTGATCCAAGTGAGCTGTTTATCCTCGTTTACCTATTATTTTATATAATTTTAATTTTAATAGCAGTCTCGTCGTTCAAACTTCTCATTACTCTTTATAGTACGATTATTTTTAATTTTTTGTCATTTTTTTCGAGGATCTACGAGAATTTTTTTTTAGATAAATTGCTGGCAAGTTGAAAATATTCTGGAATTAAATTATTTCCCGAGAATTATTCGATTAATTGATCGGAAGTTTGGAATTCTTAGGATCAACGGTCTTACGAATCATCGATGTTTGTAACGAACGAAGGTTTCTGTAGAATTATTGCGGGAAGACGCTTCTAACGCAACTATGGAAGTTTGAAAGTAGAACGTGTGGATATTCGCTCGGACACGGAGGGTTCGATGTCAGCATGTAGCCCCGTTGTTCCGTTGCCTGCTTGATATATTACCAACCACATACCGCAATGTTTCAACCGTTGGTGGAGGAACAAAGTGCGCGAGAGAAGAAAACGGGCGGACAATGCGCGAAGCTATTCGTTATCGTTAACTCCATTGTTCTAGTCAACCGAGCGTTGGAAAACAAAAATCTCCATTATTCACCCTCGAGGGTGACTCGAGATCGCTGAAAACCTCGTGGTTACGCGATCCAATAAATACAAAAATTAAAAACTCAAAGTTTCAACATTTTACCGGCGAAAAACTGGAAAAAGTATTTTTTTTTCCCCGGATTTTCCGCTTTTCGACCGATCGATATCGATAAATTGAGAATATTTCTCGTCCAACGCGGAAATCTGTCTCGTGCCTCTCTTTGACGATTGTTGACGGTCGAAATATTTTAAAATAATTGCAAAAACTTTAATCTTTGCAATAAATACTGAAATATCGTTCGTTATTATCTCGAATTCTGGTATAAACGCGTCGCAACACCCCGGCAATTTTCCGTACACGAAGAAAACATAAAAAATACAATTTAAAAAGCCTTCTTCCCGCGAATACCGTCGAGCAATAAAATCGGTACGTCTCTTGTTCGAAGTTTAATAGCCGACGAGAGAAAGTGCGTCGCGATCGTCGCGTTCTTCGTTGCCACGCGTTGGTTTCACTTTATATCGCCTCGTGCGAACGGTGTCGTCTTCCTCGAGATTGTCTTTTTCTTTTTTCGCCGACCACCGTGCAATCCCGTTGCAACTCCGATAAAAATTCTATTCAACGTGACGATAGTATCATCGCGACGATAAAATTGTACCGGACCGAGTGTCGGCAACGCGACGATAGAGGAAAAATATGACTCGAGATTTTCACCGTACGGCGATAAAAGAAAAATAATTATACAAACTTTTATAATTCCATCTTGAATCGCTCGATTATTAATAAAGACTAATTATTTAATCGTAAATTCAAATTCCGATGGATTCGAGGCAAAAAAGTCATTTTCTTTTTTTTTTACTCAGTTCGCGTGTTATCGTGATAATTTCTGGAAATTAATTCGCCCGCGTTAATGTTACTTTGCCCACAGTCACGCGTTTTCTTCTCTCTTGCTCTCTCGATCGCCATCTCGCGATACGGATATACGCACTGGAAGTTGCGAACGTCTTGCTCGTTCGCAATTTGCATAATACCGCGAGCTTTTCCCACGCCTCGCAAAACCTAACCCGTTTTCTTGGCGTTAAGGTCGCCAGCAATTTTCATGCCTCGCACGAGAACGTCGACCTCGGCCTCGTTCAACGAAGGGAGAAAGAAAAAAGGGAGCTTATACACCTCGACGAACGTCGTCTCGTAAAATTTATCGTCGGGATTTAAACGACGACAAAAAAAAGTGCATTTTTCCGAATTTTAAGGGACAGTTCCAGTGGCAATTTCGCTTGAAAATTGTCGATGATGATGATGATGAGATGAATGATTTATATTCTACGTAAAAATATTTTTTTATGTTTTAATCTTATTTTTTTGACCATTTTTCTTGGCCACTGAAAATTGATGCGGAAATAATAACGACTGACGGTTGAAAGTTCTACTCTTAAAAGGAAAAGTGTAAAAGAAAAAAAAAAGAAAAAAAATTATTAATCGGTATGAAAAATCGTAGAAACGTAGGGAGAATTTTTTTTTTTCAATGACAATTAACAAAACAAAAAAAAACAATTTTCCCAAAATTCCCCGCTGGAATGCTCCCATAACGTCGAATTAAGTATGAAACAATTTTTCGATCAAATTTTCATCCCCGATTCTACCGATCTAAATTTATTTCCAATTTATACGAAAACAATCGTCTTTTTTGCGCGTCGGGGTAAGAAAAATTTGTCTACCGCGTCACGCGTTATTAATTTACAATCGTTTTTGTCCCGTAAAACTAATCTCATCGATGTTTCAACTTTTACCGAGGGCGCAATTTTTTTTTCTCCATTTTCTTTTTCTTCTCTTCGCTTCGATATCAGCAATCACGTAGTCAAATTTACTCGTGGCTCGATAGAGCGCGAACCAAGTGTTAAGGGGGCCCATCGATCAAAGCATACGCGGGTAGGCCTCAAAAAAAAAAGCTCCACGGACGGAAAAATCATTGGTCGAATAAACGCGAGAGAGGGGGATGACAAAAAGAAGGCAAAACCTGGGGGGAAAAAATTGCAATATCGCGAGAGAGAATTCACTCGTCTACCGCGAAAAATCCGTCTGTAGCTAATATTTTTCTTACGACGAAGAAAAGGAAAAAAAACAGAAGGGAGCTATAAGTCCGGCACGATCGTGTACGACGTCGGGGATCGAGAGACAAGAGCGAGGAACAAAAAAGAAAAAAGAAAAAGAGGAGGAAAAAAACAACAACAAGATAACAGAAAAATGAATAATGTACGAGACATTTTCGCGTAGTAATGCCGCGACGTCTCTCGCTCCTTCGTAATAAAGCGAATCGCGGGAATAAATCAAATCGGCTCCGCTTTTTTTTTAACCCTCGTTCCATTGTACTCGTGACAAAAATGAAGAAGACGCGGGGATAAAAAAAATCCTCCTTTCTATCCCGTTGATTTTATTTCTTTCTCCGTTTTATTTCTATCATAAGGGTAAAATTTGCGATCTAAAGTGAGCAAGAAAATGGAAATTCGTTCGAATCGCGTCTGCCTGGGGTGGCAAAGCTCTGGCGAGGAGCGAGGGAGGCTCGAGGAAAACAAAAAAAGCGATTAGTTCCAAAAGTGAGAAAAATGGAGAGTCTTATATATATATATAGGGCGACAGAGAGAAGAGGGAGAAAAACAAACAAACAAAAAATGAAAAATAAAAAAATTGACTGAAAATCTACGCGTAGGAAAAGCGAGGAACGATAGACACGAGGAGAGCAGAGGGTTGCGGTAATCGGCGCACGCCGCTCTAACGATACATACGCCGTATCAACCTTATATATACATATATATATAAGCGTATGAGCACATATATATATACACACTTGTAGGTATAGACGCGTATAATGCTTCAACCCCGTGCGCCTGCGCACTGGCCTTTGCGAACCCTCTTTTCCTCACCCCTCGTCGCGAATCAATATGGCTCGCTCGTGACGTCACGAGTCTCTCTCCCTCCGTCTCGTTCGAGTTTTCTCGTCGTCCGATCTCACCTGAAAAGAAACACGATGCGACACAACGGCGTTGGCCACGTTGGAAGATAACATTTTGGCCCTCGAGGCAAACAAATAATTGGTAAATAAAACAGTCGCATCGTCGAATAATGATCGATCGCTGGAAAAAACAAGAAACGTAACGCACCCCTGCGAGGAAACGAGATATATTCCTTTTTTTTTAGAGAAAAGAAAAAATAGAATGGAATAATAATATTAATAATGATTAAATAGCAATATTAATTGCTCTTTAATTAATTTGATATTAAAATGAAAAATAAAAAATGAAGTATTGAAGAAAAAAAAAGCTACCAAAAGCGTTTTCATTTGTACAAAGAACACGTTGATTAAATTCAAACGAGGTTTGCGCAGTCGTAAAATCGGCGAAATGAAATTACGTACTCTGCGTCTCTCGATTCTAATCGACGATTTGTTCTTTATCGTAAAATAACTTGCTGTTAAAGACGAGCGTGCGAATGAGAATTATTGCAGTAAAGAAAAAAAGAAAAAACGAATAAGTTACGATCGGGGAGAACGAGATTAGCATTTCCCAGTCGAACGACGTTCGACGTTCCTGATTTTTATCGATTCTATCGATTTTTATTATTTATTTATTAATTTTTATTTTTATTTTTATTTTTCTATTTATCGTACGTTTATCGTAGATACAGGCGGGAACGCGACGCGCATTGACGGTAGAAGACGCGTTGGGTAGACAGAGGGGTAAAAGTTGGAAGTCCATTGAACACGGCTGACCGTACGTTTATTCCTCCACTTGTTCTTCCATTCGTTTGGTCGGTGGACGTCGACGGCTAACGAAAACGACAGAGGACGACAGAGACAAAGATAGAAAAGGAGTCTCTCTCTCTCTCTGTCTTCTCGAGAGACTGAGAGAGAGAGAACGAGCTAGCCAGGCAGGGATGGGGGGTTGAAGAAGGATGAACAGGAGAAGGTTGGGAAGGAAGGAGGAGGATGAAGAGGTGGAGGATCGAGGGTGGTTCGCGAAGGCGCAACGGATCTGTCGAGAAGGGTGAGAGGGAGAGGTTGAAGAGGGAGAAGGTTCGGTAAGGGAGGTGTTGGAGAGGGGGCGGGGGAGGGGGGAGAGGAGGTTGGCAAGCTTATCTACGAACGAGAAGCGTCGTGGACGAACAGTCGGTCTCGGACGAGCATGGGGACTGCACGTGTTATTAGAGCGTACGAAAAGCCGCGAAATAATTCCAAACGCACGAGCGTTAAGGCCTCGTGTACGAGTGTTACGATAACGACGAGTAGAACGTCGAGGAAACGCGAGAGTCAGCCGAGATTCGATGCAACGGCGTTAAAAACGAGGGTGGCGAAAGACGAGGACGAGGACGAAGCGTACGAAAGGTTTCGTTATCGCACGATTTTCCCGTTTACGAGAAAAAACGAGACGAGGAGAGGGGTAACGAGGAGGGTTAATGTCGACGAGAGGGTTAATAAGGGTAACGTTATGCGTGTACGTAAATCATTTTACGCGTTTGGCGTGCTCGTCGCGTTTGTATTAAGCAACGAGATCAACGTGTTACGTGGGGTCGAGGCGAGAGCCGAAATCTTCACGAATGCCTTTCTCGTGAAGATGAAAAGTCCGTTGGACGGTAACGCGGCGGATCGGATCGCCTCGAGAAACGGATTTGTCAATCTTGGATCGGTAAGCAACGAGACGATTTACGTTTACGCGTTTTTGTGCGAATTGAAGAGATGATTGTTTAGTTTTTTTTTTTCATCTGTTTAAAAAGAAATTAATTCAGGTAAAATTTATCCATTAAAAGCAAGAAATTTCATCAATTAAAAGAAACAAATCATTATTTAAAAGAAAAGAATTTAAAAAAAATTACTACTGAAAAATTCTGTTTTTGTTTTTGTTGTTGTTGGTCGTTGTTGTCGTTGTTGTTTTTCGCATCGCAATTTTCTTAGTTTTCATACGAGGATTATTTTTGCGAATCGTTCGACGTTTGTTTCTACGATTGTATTTTTCTTTTTTGCAAAAATGTGTGATAAAAAAACGAAATATTTTCATCCACGTTTAAGAACGAATGGGTGAACGAGAGATATTTAAAAAAAATATAGATTTTTTGTTGTTTTTCCCACGTCGAACGGCTCGTGATGAATGCTGCTGGAATACCGTCGATAAGTTTGCGGGAAAGCCACGGGGATCGTTATTGTTTGAGTGTATGAAAAGCGAGTCAGACCTCCCCCTCCTGCCCACCCTTCCCACCATCCCTCAAACTAAAGATGAATTTGTGCACCGAAGCGCAGGCACTTTCAATAGACAATTCGATAGATAAAACGAAAGTCGATGTACCCTCACATCGGCTCATTGCCTCGGAAAACTGTTTATCATCGATATCGAGAATCGAATCAAAATTAAATTTCGTACGATACAAAAAAAAAGTTTTGAAATTTAATTTATCGACCAGCTAACCAATATTTTTAAAATTTCATCCAATAATTCAAATGTCGTTAAGCAATTCGATCGATAACAAAGCGAAGTCGATTCTGAACGGAAAATTTTTTTTTTTCTCATTTTGGATCGAGGAAGGATTTTGAAAAAGGATAAAAAAATCCAAAAAATTTAGCGAAATATAAACGATACATATAACATCGTATTTGCATGCAGGCGAGAATCGATCGAGGACAGCTGTCCGTGTGTAACGCACGCGGAATAGTTATGCAATGCGCGATGTCACGCGTAGACCGAGACTGCGCCGTTGCGTTGCAATATCCTAGACCCTCCCCCCACCCTCCTCGCCCTCCTCGTGCGCGCGGCGGGAGAAACACACGCGACCGCTATCAATGACCCGATGGCTACTCGGTCACAGACCTGCAGCTGCTCGTTGTCGTTGGCAAACAGGACGAGCCCTAATTACCCCGGCTATTCCTTATCGATCGACATCACCCTCGACTTGATTTTTCGTTTTTTTTTTCATCCAAATTATTATATCGTTTAAATCTGTCGAACAACGAGCGGAAACGAGAGACGTCTTTTGCTAAAAAAAGAAATTTGCAAATATCGATTTACGAGTAAGGGTTGTTTTCTCTTTTTTGAGAAAATAACGACAATTTTGAGAATTTCGAAACGATCGTTCCAGTGGCTATTTGTAATATTTTAAAAATTATTATAATTTATATTAAAGTAAATTGGGGTTGAGAAAATTCTTTATTAACGCGAAGAATTTTGTTCGTTTAGTACAACACAACAAAAATTAACGTCGCTTTGGATTTGAACGACGGAAAGTACGGGTTTTCGTTTAATTATTTTCTTTTGTAGAAACTCGTGTAAAAAGCTTTGTATAAAAGGATATCCTCGTTCACCCTCTCTGGTAGAATCTTTCGCGAGAGTGAGGAGAGTACACGACGATCGGGTATAATAATGAGCAATTTTTCGCGAGCTATACATGTACTCGTAGAACATGGCTAATTTTATGCCGTAACTAGAAATACGAAGAGAGTGTATGGGAGAAAGGGAGAAAGAGAAATAAAGGAGGAAAATTGGCGGATGATGAGAATGCAGCAGCAGCCTCAGTCTTCCTTCTTCTATCTTCGGAACTTTCACCCTCCCTTTTTCTTTTTTCCTTTGGCTTCGTTTCCTCTCGCCGGTATATAGTCGGATGCCGGGACGACGACGATAATTGAAAAAAAAAGAAATATTAAAAGAAAAACGCTAAGAAGGTTTCCCGCTGGGGAACTACCCCTTGGTACCGTTTTGTGCATAATTGAGCCTCGTAATAACGGCACTTGTATGCGTCACCCGCGCGGAAAATAACTCACCCCCAATTTTTCTCATGCAATTTTTCGTTCGAAAGGAAATATTAAAAGTGCTTACTTCTGTCGGAATTTTTTCGCATGTTATGACAATTCATTGTACGATAGTTCGAAATTAATAGGCAAAATAAAAAATAAATAAAACAGCGGAAATTCAAGTTTTTTTCGACTTTTCACCTGTTAACTCGTATGGGAGAGGAGAATTACTATGAAACTCGTGTTCAGTGGGTAATTTACAATTCCACCAGTCTCCAATGAAATTTGTTTAACAAGAAAACAAATTTAGCAACAATTTTCAAAATTCAAAATATAATTAGTTGACCGGAAAAAATGAGAAAATTTTTCATTGATACAGTTTTCAAAAATAATTTAAAAATAGATATATTGAAATGTAGATAATATTTATTCTAGACAAACGATCGGAACAATGATTAATTCTTTTTTTCGAGATGTTAATTTTTCAAGGCAAAAAATAAAATAAAATGAAAAGAAGAAAAAAAGCAACAGTTTAATATTGCACAGTTTTAATGTGTCCGCAGGGGTGAAAGTATCGTGGGAGTGAAGTAGGAGGGGGAGGAAAAGCTCCAAAGAGGCTTTCCTGCCTCGAAGAATTTTTCATATAACAAATTACTTGCCGACTGCTTGTGCTACACCTCGGCGCAAAGGCCGTGTATATAGTCGCATGAGAGAAACACGTTATTAGATTCATGAGAGAGGATGATGCTGGCAGCATCGGTAGTCGCTTGCTCTACATTATATCCATATATATATATATATACGTATCTACAGGACATGACGAAGATGCGACAGCGTCTTCGTCCTGTCACGTGACTATACTACATTATCACACTTTTTCCTTTTTCCTTCTCATTGCCCTCCCCCCACTCTATTTTTCATCCCTCCTCGGCGATCTACGTCATTCCTTTCCTCATTTTGTTTCACGTGTAATATTTTTCAAGTCTCGAGTCTCACACGCTGTAAAGCTTTTTCATAAGGAAAACAAAATAACTCAACGTCTTCTCGTAAACGACATCGACTAATAGACATACCCTCACCCTGTCTCCGTTTATGTCCTTTTATTTTTGACGAGAAACGTAAATCTTGTCACAATCGTTAGATATTTTGGACAATTATAAATTCTGAATTTTGAAAATCGTCGAATTTTCGGATTAATTTTGTATTTTTCTTTGTATTTTGTTGTTTTTTAAAGAGTAAATAAATATGGAACGATCGAAGAGACCCGACCGCTTGGTTTTCGATGAAGAATTAATTACTGCTCGACCTCGCGGTTAGCCAGGGTGCGATACGAGAGAGTCGGCGAGAGCCAACGGAGGGTGAACGAGGAGTGAGAACCGATTGGCTCTCGCTAGACGTAATAAATTCATGAAGTTCGCGAACTCGCCTACGTATCCCATCTGCTCTCACGAACCTAACGCGTAATTCGTGCATGATCGAGCTTATTCGCCGTTCGTTATCGCGAGAACGATAGAGTCGCCCTCCCACGTATCTCGAATCTTAATTTCTCATTATAATAAGATTATTAACGATCGTCGAAGTGGCCGATAAATGATTAACGCGAAAATTATCGACTTTATTCGATGTTGGACGATACGATTCCGTGGTCGGTGAACCATTTGACGTAAAAAAAAAATTGAGAGACGATAACGTCGCGTGTAAAAAAAAAATTTTGTTTTAAATCGAAATTAATTTCAAAGCTGCGATAAGGCTTTGAAAGCTCGTCGAGTAGCGCTACGCACGAGCTTGTATGTCGTAACTCGCCGCAATCAGATTTCACAAATATCGCGACATCACGAACGTTCGACGGGATTGGACCAAAAATATTCGTGATATTCTCATCCCCCTTGGTGTCACGAACGAGCTTCATAAATTCTGACAAATTTACCGCGTTGGTAATGAAAATTGAAACTCACTCTGGCCAATCTACGAACGCTGCGGGCTCGCTGGATTAAACCAGGATGTATTAAATCATAGCGTACAGTCGTAATTGCGAATTAAGCAATAGGGGTGGTTTTGATTTTTTTCTACTATTTCAAGCTCGCGGAAAAACTACCCTTCTATCAATCTTCGCGAATAATCCCCAGGCTTTTATTCTTTTTTACTTCGCGAAAAATAAGGACAGAAATTTAAAAAGGGGAAGTTGAAATTGGTCGGGGGTGTGAGAAGGTTGAATAGCTCGGGCGTTAATTGCATTCGCAAAATTTAAGAGGGTGATAAATTATGCAAGTATATATATATATATATATATATATATATATATATATAGGCTGTGGTCTTCATGCCAAGGATTCGGGGGACGAGATTTTTTGGCAAGCTCTCAAAAACTCAAGTGGCACACAGCCACGAAAGCCTGGGTTCTTCCCCTTCGAGAAAGAGAGAGAGAGAGAGAGAGAGAGAGAGAGATAAAGCACACCCGAGATTTCGACGATCGGCGTTACCGAGAAAGTTGTTCGTCGGGGTAGCGAGGAGGGGTAGAAAAAAATAAAATGTGGTCAAAGGGGCGGGTGAAAGAAGACGAGGAACAGTTAAACGATTTCGGCAGTCGACGGTCTCGTAATGGCGCGGAAAATATCCGGTTTCGTGAGAAACGAATTTCATTCGAAATGAATATTCGTTCGAGGGGTTGAAGGGTTAATTTTTAAATCAATGCGATCTATTTTTCTTCGATCACATTTATTTTTCATGTTTTATGTATATTTTTTTTATGCTATCGTTTTTTTTTATATTTTCGAAAAATAGTTCGGACGTAAAGCGAAGGGGTTGAAAAAATTGTTATGAAATATTGATCCCGTCGCCGGTGTCGATCGAACGAATTTATTGTCGCGATAAAAGCGTTCTCGCGTCTATAGAGCGTTTGTTTGACGGGATATCGCGATAGGTCAAATACGCGAGAAGCCAATCAGGTGCGAGAAAAAGCCACAGCGGGGATGCGCGCTTGTTCAGCGACATCGTTGACCCTTCAACCCTTAAATGCATCGTGATGTAGAAATACATCGTTCGTTATTTGAATTCGCTGATTACAAAAAATGGCAAAGCCAGGCAGTATTAATTATTTTTTTTATCGCTAGTCGTTTTTTTTCTAATTCTTTTTTTCGTTCATCACGAAAAATTCATCCCCTCGGGGATTGTGCGCCGCATGAGATTTGTCGTTTCGTTTAAATTATACGCGTTTGATATAAAATATCATGAGTGATTAATTAAAAGAAAAAACGGTACGCAAGTAATTGCTGTTTTTTATATTTTCGATCAAATTTTAATACGATTTTGATGAAAGTAATCGAACAGATACGTTGGCGATTGATAATTTTGCGTTTCAAGCGTCATTAGCGGCTTTAATAAATGAACACGCGTACGAAATCCCGGCTAGCCGGTAGATGCTCAGCGTCCCCCGCGTTATCCGTCGAAAGGATTTCCGGTTTAGCGTTGGGGGAATGGCGAGGTTGGGTCATAATTAATTTCTGACTGACGCGAAAACTCGATTACCGGTGCTGTCTCTGGGAAATTGATTTTACGGGGATTAATCGTCTCGACTGCAGCCTGGCCCCGGTCTGTATTCTCGAGCAAAGCTTCGTGTAATTCCTCGATTCGACGCTCGACCTTACAACATCCCTTATATTTCTCCCATCTCCAGTCAATTTTGATATTCATCAAAATTTTCAACACATTTTCCCTCCTACGCGAAGAGTATAAAAAACGCAATTACTTCTTGGCCAAACTGTCATATTTTTATTTTTCGCGTAATTCCTAGCTTTTTCGCTCGACATTAAATCATCCCTTACATTTCTCGCTTCTCGCGCCAATTTTGATTTTCATTGAAATTTTTTGACACATTTTTCGTCCTACGCAAAAAAAGTATAAAAAACGCAATTACTTTTTGGCCAAACTGTCATATTTTTATTTTTCGCGATTACGTTCATTCACGAACGAGAAAAATTGGCACAACCGGGGATTTATGAAAGGGTGTGCGGAATGAAACGTTCGACGAAGATCCCGCGAGGTGGCCGACCTCGATGTCTCGCGCCTAGCAACAACGGCCGCCGCGACGTCTATAACAGCCCGCATGTTTATTTTTCATTTATATCGGTAACACCTGCCTCGGCGCCACCGACTGTGTCCCACTGAGAATATGTAACTGCTCGCGTAACGGTTTTACATTTTTAAATCGAACAACGAGAGTATGTTTCGTATGCAGGGCCAATAACGAACTACCGTTAAAAAAAATCTCTTCGTGTTTTCTTTTTTCACTCAACCACGAAAATATCGAGATATCGAGAAAAAATATTCAACCATCTCAAAACTTTTTTTCCATCAAACACCGATCGTCCGTAAAATCGATTTTAATTAACAAAATAGCTTGGAAATATTTTACGAAGAATAAAAATCTAATTCACCTCTTATGCCCTTCAATTTTATATTTTAATGGAAAAATAATTAAAATACCAACGAGGGTTGTTTTTCTTCGAGATTGCGATCTAGTGAAATTGTTAGGTAACAATTTGATGAATTCCCTTGCAAAGAAATACTTCATTTACGTTACGTAATTTTTGCCACGAGTGGAAAAAAACGTCGGGTGTTTTACATTTTCCACGACACGCGAGAGTCTGGTAGGAGAGTTGTACGATGGGGGATTGGAGCGTTGGATAAACGCAACGAGGCAACGGGGAGATTAGATGGTCGTTTGGTATGCAAGCAAGAATGATCGAGGGTCTCGGCACGCTTCGAAGTACGAACATGTCGAGCATACGGTCGTTATCGCTTCTTCTGGATTCCTAAGATACTCCTACCCCTCTCGAAACAAGGATAGCCTAGGTTTCTACTACGAGGCAGGGGATCAACGAGAGGGGTCAGAGGATTATGTTGATCCAAAGTAAAACGATCTCGACCACCTGGTTGCATCGACTCTCGAACCTCTTCTCCTCCTCGTATAAATTCACGGTTGACCCAAAGTCGATAATCTACGTAATTAAATCCTTGTTCTCGGCATCATTATATCCGATATCTCTCATATTCGAGTAATCGATGGAGAATTCTTGAAATTTCTCAACTAAGAAAAATATAAAAAATACTTATACCTACTTGCCAATTATTCAATTAATTCATCAATCGATATCGAATTTACCCATCAACGTTCTATCCGAACGATTCAATTATTTCACATTTATTTGATAAAACGATAAGAAACAAATTCAAATAAATTGACTCTATTGAACTAAATTAGATAAAAACAAAACAGTGAAATAAAATAAAATAAGAAAGAAGTTTAAAAAATCAGATGAATTAATTTGATTTATTTATCGAATAATTCCAATTTTTTAGAAAACTTGGCAAATATCAATGTCGTTGTTAAAAATAAAATTCCTCAATATCAGCACGATCATTATCAGTTTGAAAATATAATAAACATTTCACGAGAGACAAAGAGGGTGAGAGAGGGAGAGTCCATTCATCGATTAACCGAGAATCGTCGAAAAACCTTAATGAACCGTAAACCGTACGGTCTGCCGATCAATCGACTGAGAAATCTGGAAGTGACTGACTGAATATCGAGAGGAAACAAACATTTTCTAAAAGCACTTCGGCCATTTAACTCGTAAATTTACAACCAACGGCGTAAGAAGCGGAACAAATCCGATTATTCTGTAACACTGTTACGAAAGGTTCACGTTGATTTTACCCTACTGTGGAAATTAATCAAAGCGTACGGCAAATATCGATTTGGCTCGATGACGCTGGTGGATTCGTTCTCGTGATTCGCGCGAATACGAATACTTCGTTTACACGAATCGATTGTATTTATATATCGACGGAATTGTGAGACGCTCAGCGACGTCTCGTTCACGTAACGGACGATTGTTTTCTTTTGACGATTTATTCCGAGAATTGTCAGGACGACAGTCGCACTGCTTTATCGTCTTTTCTTTTTTTTCATGGTTTTTTCACCGTTGCGTCAGTAAAAGACGTAACTGTGACTGGAACGCATTTAGCTTCGCGCGACACCCTTGTTTTTATCCCTCTTGCGCAACCTCTCGCAAAAATAATAATTTTATTCAAAAAAATTCGAATCTTTTGTTATCCAAGTTTAAAAAAAAATTGATATATGTAACGATTAATTTTGTTATTCGCTTCCTTGATGAAAAAAAAGGAAAAACAAAATAAGACATTTACCTCGAGTTCATAAAAAAAAATTCCCATTGTCGATTTTTTTCAATAATACTTCCGCCCTTAGGACGCGTTATAAATCATTGGCCTCAACAATTTCCCTGGTTTTTTTTTCTTTTCGTTCTTCGGTACGGCTACTTCGTGTCGAAAATGAGAATTCTCTCGGGTCGAGGTATTCAGCAGATGTTTCCCTCGGGTCTTTGTGCTACGATATCGCGTAAATATATCGGGTGTGATGGTGGGAGGGATGAGCCTTCAACGGAAGAAAGGTGCTTCGTCATACTTTGCTATCAAGAATTCTGATGTTAACGCGTGGTATCAGCGTTGGCCAGAAATCGCGTGTTCGTACGCATCCACCCTGACGTCATTTTTTTTCTCTCTTTTTCTCCGCGGCTTCACCACCTCCCCCTTCAACCCCCTTCATCTGATCGATGAGTCCGTTATATACGCCCACTCGCGTTTCCCTGGCATATTAAGTTTCTCATGGTGATTCGATCATGATATACGTAAAAACCACGCGTAACGCTAACAACAATAATAATAATAAAATAATAAAATATAAGCGAAATAATGATAATAATAAGAAAATAAAATAAACAAAATAAATTAATAATAATAACAATAAATGTATGCAACGTCGTGTTAGAAAAATGTGACGAAAACATTGAACTAGGTAGGACGTTTTGTTCCTGTGTAGCGAGCTTTCGCTCCATTCGGGGACGGTCATCGATCCGTGGCAAAAGCTATTTCAGAAGCCGCGGTTCATCGTCACCGTACCTCGTCCATATCCACGTCGGCGCACGTTCGTAATGTCGTTGCGTTCGTACGGTCCCTCGGCCCATTTAAATTACCATAAATTCGTGATTGCGCGCAAATATTTAATGAGAATATAACGAAAAAGATCAGGGACGGGTACCGTTGATCGTTTCAACGTCGTCGTTCACGAGCTGAGATCGTGTGGTCGCGCGCAAGGTCGCGATAAATTTCGAATACTTCGTAGTGACGCGTTATCCCGGGGGTTCGGTACGATCTAAATTGCAGGCTGTTGAACTTAAGGGTTGGGGGATTTTTTTTTCATCGGTCTTCCGCTCTCGGGGTGGTTCGAGGTCAAATTAATCGACCACGCGACTCCGTCGAGGAGGAAAGTAGAAATTTTTTTTCTTCGTTCTCTCGACGATTCCTATTACACTTCCTATCCCCGTATAACACGTTTGCACGAAAAGGGTGGCTCTATCTTGAAACTGATCAACTTAAGTATACGCTCTTTTCTCGAGTCTGGCTCGCTTCCAGTCTCTACGTGTGTACGCACCACATTCTCACTCGCTTTCTCCTCTTCCCAAGTCTGTATTCCCAACGGATAATACCGTCTCGCTAAGGAGCTTTTGTCATCTTCGCAGGATTGAAAATGAAATTGTCGGAGGTACCCATTTTTTTCTTATTGCTCTGTTCACGTTTAAGGTCTTGGGCAGCCAGACGGAATATCACTTCGTTCACAGGGCGTTGCCACATGCTCGTAGCAAGAGATCCGTACCGCACATGAGAAGGCTCAAGATTGATCCTTTGGTAAGTACAGATAAGTTATTGTCGAAGAAAATGGACGCCCACGTTGGCTTGCGACGAAACGATTATTTGTCGAGTAATTGGAAGAACGTTCGAAGATCGGCTTACTTGACAAAGTTTATGAATTATCGACTACATCTGGGACGAGACATAAAAAGGATATTTTTGAAAACAAAAAAAAAACCTGTTCAAAATATTACGATCTCGTTAATTTTTGCTTGTAATTTCGTTTTTTTTTAATTTCATGAATTTTTTGTGATGTAATTGATTTTTTCGAGCAATTTTGGGGTGGTTCATCCCCTAAATAAGAGATTACAAAAAATCGTCGTATTTGAGAATTTCCTGAAGACACGAACGCGTTTTTCTTTCGTATCGTTACTAGGTTCATACGGCGGTGCAACAGACTGGATTCAAGAGGGTTAAGCGTGGCTACAGGCCACTCAGTGTTGACCAGCTCATCCCCCTTTACGAAACGAAGACTTCGGGGAGAAAGGAACCAACGGATCCATACTTTCAGTACCAGTGGTACTTGAAGAACACGGGACAAAATGGTGGCAAGCCGAAGCTCGATCTAAACGTCGAGGCTGCTTGGGCTCAAGGTGTCACAGGGAAAAATGTCACCACGGCTATCATGGACGACGGTAAGAAAATAATGTTTTATTGCCAAGCTAGCGAGAAGGTTGACATTCGACAATAGAAAATAATCTCATAATTAATAGAATAAAATTAAATCATTCTCTTTATTAAAATTCCAATAAAAATAAGAAAACGAAATTAAGAAAAATATCGTTGTTCGTTAAAATTTCATCGAAATAAGATATTTCAAAATTTTAAGGGATGAAAAATGTCTCGATGAAATTGTTTGTCGACCGATTTTCATTTTCGTCTATCGAAACTAATATTTATTCCCGGAATTAAGATACGTGATCGTACGAGATGTTCGCGCATCTCGTCGTATCAATTTTCCACCCTTACGCATAATGCACGTGTATCGATCCATCGATGCGATGCGTGCTCGAGTATGAAATTCAAAACAAATACGTTCATATTTTGTGTACCGGTCTTAATTAAAGCGCCTCTATCCGGTTTGTTTGTAGTTAATACGTAAGGAATTACGCATCGCTTATCCGCGTGCGTATTATCACACTATAATATCATCATTATGAGACGCTAACGGGGCTCATGTAATGTATATTAATAATCTCTCGAACGGTAGCTCGCAAATAATTTCAAACGCCGGATCATTAATTTATACATCACGAGCGTAAATGATATCCCCGTATCCTCCGATCGTAATAACGAGGGTTCACGTAACACGTTCTGCGAGTGCACGGGGGAAAATGTAGGTTTACAACCCTGGTACGCAACACGTCGACAAAGAGGTCAACTCTCGTAACACTGATGCAGTGTCGAACTCGTGGCGAATATATCGATATAAATCGATACTTATTATCGAAATATATTATTATTTAAATTATTTTACTCCGAGAATCCCAATCGAAAAATTCATTCCTCCAATTCCTATCGAAAATTTCAACCCTCAAATCAGAATAGAAAATTTCATCCCTCAAATCAGAATAGAAAATTTCATCCCTCAAATCAGAATAGAAAATTTCATCCCTCAAATCAGAATAGAAAATTTCATCCCCCAAATCACCTTCAAAAATTTCAACCCCCGACCGTAATCAAAAATTTCATTTCACAATGCTGATCGAAAACTTTATCCCTCGAGCGTGGCCAACAATTTCGTCTCTCGTAACGAAATAAACAAACTTTTCGCCAATTTTCGAAATTTCGATTAACCGCACGAGATATTGTTCGACGGAATGAAAATCGATTGTATAGCTGCCATACGATATTCCAGAATGCTACTGTGTTATTGGAAAAATTAGTTTTCAATGAAATGGCATTTTCGCTTCATCCCCGTGCGCGTATGTGCGCGTCAATGGGATAAATTCGCGAAACCAGCGATAGACGATTATACGAATCGAGTTTCATCCTTTGAAGGTAGACGCCTCGTTGCTCCAATGGATTGTTAGGACGTCGACGGTCTGACACTCGTGGGATATACGCGACGCTTTTTGATTTCCCACGCGTCATCCAACTACGCCATCGCTCATCCACCGTACTTTCACATTCGATATGCGACATCACGAACCGAAAGACGAAGTTGTTCATTACGTTAAACACTCGACACTACAAAACTAATCGTTATCTTGGAAAATAATTTTTTTTCACTTAAAAAAAACGTTCTAATTACTGTTTTTTTTGTAATTAATGTTACAGGGGTGGACTACATGCATCCGGATCTGAAGTTCAATTATGTAAGTTAACGTCAACTACTAAAGTTTGATCTTCGTTTCGTTGCACATTTTTTCTGTCTGGGAAATATTGGTCGTGGTAACACGTGGCAAAATTGAGATAGCGTTCTTAGGGGTTAGGGGCAAATTGCCAACGTTTCTTGTTCTCCCGAGAAACACGCTCGAGAAAACGGGACAATGTTTTTTTAAGGTGTACGACCGACTCGGTTAGACTGTATTTTCACAGGGGGGCATTATCATAATGGGGAAACGCGATGATATTCAAATCTCGAATAACCGTGACCCCTATCGAGCGCGGAAACGATAACGCCCCGAGTTATGGGAGAGAGAGAGAGAGAGAAAGACAAACAAAGTGAGAGAGACAGATAAAGTGAGAGAGACAGACAGAGGGGGTGAGCTAAAGAGGGGGGAGGGTGATAACACGCGCGTGTTCGTGCAATTAGTCCAGGCATGCGACGACACATAGACGAGAAACACGGCGGGAGACCTACTTGATCAGCGAGCCGTAATGCTAAACGACGCGAGGCAACGCAACATTGAACGATATCGAATTAAAAATTGGCGATTCTTTTTTCTTTTTTCAAATTGACGAAAATAATATGACTTCATTCATTCATCTGGATAATTCGAAGTTCGTCGATATTGTTCGGATTAAATGAATTCAAATCGATTCGGGTTCGATTAATTTAATGGAGTTTTTGGCTCGAAATTAAATACTACAAAAAATGAGGTTTTTAAATTCAATTAAGAATGGAAACGAAGAAGAAAACGTGAATTTTGCGGGAACGGGACATGTCGCAGCTTGCGATAAGGGCGTCGACCTTTCTCGCGAGTCGAATCGCCTCAAGATCTACCGATAAACGATCGATCGAATGATAAGTAAATGTAATTTATAATAATTCTTCCATTTTCCTTTTTTTTCTCATTTCATTATTTTCCCTCCCCTCGACATTCGTAACAGCGGTTGAAGTTTCTTATCGGAGTCAGCCCGGAATGTTTTACTTTTAATAACTTTCGTGCCGCAATTTTATCGCGATCGTTGAGGGGGTAAAAGAAAAAGGAACGAGGAAGAAAAAAAAGTGGGGGAAAACGCCAGAAGACCAGAGGGAGAGAGGAGATTTTCGCTGCAGGTGGTTGAGAAACAACGTTACAGAGGGTTGGTTTAAGGATAGGGGGTTGCGCGGACGCAAATATACGAAGAAAAAAGAGAAAACGAGATCGAAGAGATTAAGATTAATGTTAGACATGGGACAAGCTCGCATGCCAAGCACATTCCTCGTATCATCCCTTATGAACACATACATAATCCACCCCCTCAAAATTCGTCTCCCTCCTACGAAAATACGAAGCATTTTCTACACCACGAATAAACATCATTTTTTTTCGCCACAGTCGTGTTACAATATTAACGAAAAATTCGATAATTTGTGAAGCAGGGAAGAGGGTTTAGACTTTCCCGAACGCTTCCCGAGGGGGTTGTCGTTAAGCCGAATTTTCGACTCGTGCCGTGTGTCGAGAAGGCTGACGACGGTATAGTGAATTGGAAATCGGAGAGACCGGAATATCGTATTCGGGGTAAGGGAAGTGGCTACTCTCGCGATGTCCTTGCCATCGTTCTCGTCCTTTCGTCACATCTACGAGGGTCCTGCCACGTACGAACGTAGAAGACATTATACGTCAGGGGTATAATGTAACAAGGGGGAGACGTATCAAGGGGATGAAAAGACGCGAATGACGCAAGTTCGGTCAGGACTCGTGTTCGAAAGGGTGCGCGAGAAGAGACCCGGGCTTCTCTGCTTCAAGGATCACTACTCGTCGTCGTCCTTTCCGTTTTTTTCTCGACCCGGTCTTCACTCTCTTCCTCTCACTCTCACTCATTCGCTCTTTCTCTCGAAACGTGAAAGCTTCTCGCGAGTCTTACAGGACGCGTTAATGGGTTTCGTACAGTTGACACGTTCACGATGGGACGTCGAGGTAAGGATGGGGATAAAACTCGAAACGGCTGGAATTCCTCGCACCTCGAATAAAAATAACCCTTGACCCTTCATTAACACTTAACCCACGGTTCTTTTAATTCGTCTCTTTTTCGTTTTTTTATCTGGTCTCTTGAGTTCGTTTGCTCTTACTTTTTGTCCCTCTCTCTCTATTTTGGTCTCTCGCTTTCCAGCTAATGGCACGTAGGGTGAGCCCACTCCAACTTTTATTCTTCGTTAATCCTGACGGGAATTGGGTCGAGTCTTGAGAACCTCCAAATGTAATTGCTCCTCGAACATTCGCCGATGTGGACCATATTGTTTATATAAATATTATTTCTCGTGCGACATATTGAACACGTGTAATCTCGTTGCAGAATGCAAGGGCCTCGTACGACTTCAGCAGCAACGATCCATATCCTTATCCGAGATACACCGACGACTGGTTCAACAGGTGAGTCGACGACGTTAATATGAAAGAAAAAATACAAAATTTGCATTTTCGTAATAGAAAATATTAGCGAAAAAACAATTTTTCATCCATTATCGCTATTAAAATCTAATCGAAATCTGATTAAAACGTATCATTGAAAAAAAAGAATTAGTATTTATTCCGATATAATTGAAATCGCATTTATCTTGATTAACGTTGTGTACAAATTCTTTCGAACAAGCTCGCGAGTTTATCCCGGTTCTTACAAAATCATTCTTAACGTCGCTACCTCACGTAATAATAATCACGGCGGAGCCCAATCGCAGCGTCGGTAATTAAATTCAAGACAGCTAATTTCTGTCTAGCTCGAGGATTCGCCTGTACGTGTCTCGAATAATACTGTTGGTCGTGCTCGTCAGCACGGTGTTAAATGTTTATATATACACGTCTCTATATAACAGTGCTTTAAGTTACGGCGACGAGACGATTATATATATCTATATATAAAGACGTGGCGTATATATATACTGGAGTACTTAGCATTATATAGGGTAGGGAAATCCTCGAGTATCCGTAATCACTGGTGGATTACGAAGTCTTGATCGATCGTTAATTTGGCACGATTAGCGAGTGATTCGGTTAAGACTACGCGTCTCTCGTCTCACGGATCACCCCCCAAGTCCCATGATTGCCTCACAATTTTCCAAGCCCGGTGAATGCTTCTCAACCAATTTTCTTGCCTCGTCGATAATTCGTGCCTCATTTTCTTCGTACCCCTTGTTTCTGAAATCGCGTGACGAAAAAAGGGGATGACTTCTCTCACTCGGAGAGGATAATACGATTGGAATTGACGAGAAATTTCAAAAAAAGAAATAAAAATAAAAAAACGTCAGAAAATTGTCGGGGGAAAAATAATTTGGAATTTTTTTTTTAAATTGGATTAATCGAGAATCAATTGGAAAAGAACGATTTTTTTAAGGTTTTTGGGAAATAATTATTCATAGGTTCGATTGTGGAAAGGAATTTGTGGATAATTTATCCGATCGTTTGGGTAGAGCGTCGGTCTTTAGCTGTCTGACTATGGCTGACCTTATCTACTGGGCCATAATTCTCACCGCCCTTCGCGCATTCTATGTATCACAGAATCCTCGTCGCTTCGCCCTTACGCTTCTAAACCTGGTCGCATCACTCTCACTTTGTTTCAATCCAGGTCGCTGGGGATATTCGATTAATTCGATCATCATTTAACACGATTGCTCTATTCCCTCTTGTCGCGGTTTTCGATACATTCGGGCGAAGAAATACCGTTTCTTCGTCATTGATATTACGTCCACGTGTTATTTTCTCGGACGCCCACACAACAAGTATATTCATCTCGGGAGCTCGTACGATCGATTTTTCTCATGCACTCGGGCGTCTGACGAATAAAATGAATAATATAAATAAATTTAATAACGCGGATAAAATGAATGGAATAAATAAAATAAATAAAATACACGAGAAAAAACAAGAATAATAACACGAATAAAATTAATCGAACAAATGAAATAAATACAAGAAATAATAAAAAATATTTAAAAAACAATATAAAAATATAAATAAATCAAATAAATAACTCTTTGATTAAAAGCAGAGTAAACATTGCCATGTGCGAAGTAAACCAGATTTCATGTTGGACTTGCACAAATATTTACCGTACAGTGAAGCTAAAGGACTTCAAACGTATGAATATTTTCCAAAGCTCCCACAGTTAATGGATATCCGGCTATTGAAAGAATTTATATTTTCCAATCCGCACTTTGGAACGTATAAATACCTCTCGTACTGCGTAGCATCGCAATTTTTTTAACGAATCAAACTGCGATCTCGGCAAAAGAAACAATTAATAAAAATTATAATAACGATAAAAGAAAAAGCAATTATTGCGCAACCAACGCGATCGAGTGTCTTCCAGCATGTATTTCTTATCACTATTATTCTTACTTTTATTATCATAATAATAATAATAAGAAGAATAAGAATAATAGCCTACATTTACGTTAAAAACATGGATCGACTTTGGATTTTTTTAAATGTGACTGACGTTGGATACGTACGCTATTGAATGCTCGCTATTGCATTTTGGATCGAAATTTTGGTCGAGCCGGAACATCCCTCGTGTACGTTCACGTTCGTTCGAGAATATATAGTAATTCGGTATCGAAGATAGACGAGCGAACATTCTTTCGGACTGTGCCCTTAGATATCGGTACAAAAGGATGAACATACTTTTCCACGGAAAAACTTGGTACACCGGATACAAGACAATCCATTTATCTATCAGAGTTTCAAACACGCGCTAGAATTTTATCACGCGCGAACCGTATCGAGATGCGGAAAGATCCAGAAAATCATCGCGAAAATAAAAAATAAAAATAAAGAATACTCAAAAGCTATATAAATATTTATTTTTGCAACATCAAAAAAATGACTGTTCCGGAAATGAAGTAAAAGTTTTGATTTTCTTCGATTTCCGTACGCCCGAGTATTTCCCCGTATAAAAGAAGTAAATTTCTATATTTCCGTCAATCGGAACGAGCATTTCGCGATTGAGAAATGGCAAAAAAAAATATAACAATATCCCGGGATTTTTCTGGAAGCGACAGGAAAATGGACATGGTGTATGCAGAGCCGGAGACTGAGAGGTCCGGATGTGCATTGTATGAGACGGGCCGTTTCACGATTTACTACCCCCTCTCGGTATACATATATCACAGCAGCATATCGCTCTTATCACGTCTCATAATGGTTCTGCTTTATGGCACTCGTAGTTCGCTCGAAGAGCTGGCGAGGGTGAGACAGAGAGAGGGAGAGAGAGAGAGAGAAGAGTAGGGGTTGAAGGTAAAGAAAGAGAGAGAAAGGGGGTTGGGGGTGAGAATGAGAAGAAAAAAAAAGAATGTACGATATTATGTGAACGCGAGAGCATCGACGACGAGAGCTTATCCGGCGTCGGATCGTTCATAAAGCGTGAGCGTGAATTCGTGCTGGTGACGACGGGTGGCGTCGAGGTGCTCTTGGGTGTCGGTGTTCCGAGATTATTACACTCGGACACGTGACACCATCACCAATAAAGCCGTGATATACGACCTTGGGAGGGTGCGCGCGGAGTTTCCTTTTTTCCATTTCGCTCACCCCCACCCCTCATCTCATAGCACCCGTGTGCCGAAGGCCACACTCGCTTCCGGTTTCCGGGTCTTTTTCCGGTAAACGTACCCGAACCAACCCTCGACTCTCATCCCCGACGAACGGTTCCAAGCTCTCCGACCTGAGATAATTATTATCGTACGACAGTTTCGACACATTCGACAAAAAAAATTGATTTTTTTCAAAAATAAAAATCTTATTTTTTACCAAAAATTCCCCTACATGTTTTTTTTTCGTCGACATACCCTGCAATCTTTTGAAACAAACTACGTACGTACGAGGCTCTTGTTCGAATTGGGTCGAATCTATGCGACTGATCAAAAAACATTTTTTTTTTCGTCGTTTCTCTTTGACGATTTACGTTAGCGAGAGAGATAGAGAGAGAATAAACAAAAAATGAAAAGAAAAAGATTATCACCGTTACGAGTAGGTACCTACGATCGACGCACGAATGCAATTTCGTTGCGTAGCGTCGCGAGGGAAAATAGAAACACAGCTGTATTAATCCCAGATACGCTTGTTACGGGGTTAGTTAGCCGTAGCCTACGTCCCACGCTCGGATCCCGACGATTTCCCATATCGTGTTAACTAGCCACCTCTTGCCCCCTCCAACCCCTCTCCCGCCCCTTTAAAACCACCCCGTAGAAAATTTCTATCGCGGCGTGGGCACTAATCGTAATTTTGTTTTAATCAAAAGAACGTATAATTTGTATGCTCCCTCAGTGCCTTCGAGCAGAAGGTAGAAGAAGAAGGAGAGGGGTTGGGGGAGGAGGAGCTAGAATAGAAGAATAATTAATAACGAAAGTAGTCGACATTTGAAGGTTCAAATAAATTAAAAACGATAGTTCTCGTCGAAGCGTTTTACCTTTGCGTGACATATCGTATAATTGGATTAAAGTCAAGGACGTCACGGTCGTTGGTTTCGGTTGCAAGTTTTAGTTTTTACCAAGGTCGCGAAGAAATTATTCAATCTCGTTCGTCGAAGTGGAAAATCGAAGTTGCGTTTCATCCGGAAAATCATATGAATGTTTTTCACGTAAGATCAAGGAAGAACGTCCCAGTAAGCGATTCGTCGAATAATCCGTTAGTTTCCTTTTGTTTTTCTTCTTTCGTTCGACTTTACGGTAAAAATAAAAATAAAACAACAAACATTACGAGAGAGGAATAAATAATCGGGAATGATGCAAGCGCTTGTTTTTTCTTTTTTTTTTCATCGCGAAACTGTTCGTAAATGGATTTTCACGAAATGTTCGACGTCGGGACGACGATGCGAGAGGTGGAAAATGTCGTTTTCGTACGAAAACGAGAATGTCACTTCCAGATGTGGCAGCAAAAGTTGGAGGTTACAACGAGAAGGGCGGAGGGTGAGAATTGGATAAGGGTGGGAGAGGGTGAAGAGAGTGACGCGAAACAGAGACAATGATGTTACCACTTTTTCAACTTGGTCGGACGTATAAAACGAGATACGAGAGGAGTCTTGAACGTTTTGTGGCTCTTCCAACCCTTCGACCCGTCCACCATTCATCCTCCCTCCCACTTCTCTCGCTTCTCTCACATCGCTACATAGTCCGATGTAAGAAACAGCCGCAAAGTTTCCCATGAGAAATTCTCGCCTGTCCGCTTCCATCTTGTCCTCTCGAAAGCGCGCGACGCTCGTTCTGACGTCAGAATCGCTTTATGACCGACAAGCTTCTTTTCGCCCCGTTACGCCTCCTCGAAGATATCCTATAGTTATATGTATATATATATTTATACGGGAATCAACGTCCGCGCAATTACTTCAATCTCTTCCCTTTCGTCCATTTTCTCTCGTCCGGCTGGTCTTCATTGTATAAAAAACGTTATCAATATTTGAATTTCAACTTTTAATGAATTTCTTTTCTTCCCTAAGTCGCGAGATAAGATTTTTTTATTTATTTTTTATTTTCAGACACGCGCTAATTAGAGCGACGACGTCGCGAGGCACAAGCTATCGCGTGTTTTCGCGGAATCGTTAATGAATAATATTCCTTTAACGAACGAAGAAAGCTGATTAAGAGGAGAGAAGGCTAATTACTTTTTCAAACAGGGATGAAAGAGTTTCGAGATATTTCGTAGAAAAACGTTCGATGAAGAAAATTATTATTTCGTTTAATTTTGTTTTTCAAAAGAAAAATATGTTAAACTTGATTTTCTCAATGAGATATTGTTAAAGAAAAAATGTCGATCATCGCTTCGACGAGAGACTCTAGTGTTATCGATTCCTCGTTGCACCAATTGTAAGGGTGGGTTGGAGGAGACAAAGTAAATAAGGAAATAGCGAAAAATCATTTTTATCCTTCTTCTATAAGTTTCGTTCAATTTTTATTTTTTCCGTGGAATCAACCCCCTCGTGTTCTTTTGTCGTTTGCTCAAAACAACAATCGAGATATAAAGATACAAAGATCGTACGACAAAACGCATTTGAAAAGATTCACGAGACGAATCCTCCGATATAACGAGAAGCTCTCTTTGGCTCGTGCAGCGTTGTTAAATATTTATATCACGCCCGATACGCAATAAATATTTAACGGATTTACCGTATCACGGGATAAACTTGAAATACGTGCTCGCGGCATATTTTATCGTCTCTCTTTCGCTCTCGCTCCCCCCACCCCTTCCCACTTTTTCGCCCTCTGTCTGTCTGTCTCTCTCTCTCTCCCTCACCCTCTGTCTCTCTCGGATAATCACGGAATATCGATGCGTACCGTCAATTTCTCGGTATTAAATACATTAACCTTATTTTTTCTCACCACGATAAATTATTCACACGATTATTTTAATTCGATACTCGAATGAAAATTTATATATAAATTGATCGTTTTCGATCGAAAGTATTTCTTTTTGTTTTAATCTATTGCGAAACGAGGGTATTTTTTCGTTGTTTAGTTTGTATCGTTTTTTTTTGCAGCCACGGAACGAGATGCGCGGGGGAGGTAGCGGCGGCGAGGGACAACGAGGTGTGCGGCGTCGGGGTGGCTTACGACTCGAAAATCGCTGGTATAAGAATGCTCGATCAGCCGTATATGACGGATCTCATCGAGGCCAATAGCATGGGCCACGAGCCAGATCTCATCGACATATACAGCGCTTCATGGGGACCGACCGACGACGGAAAGACCGTGGACGGGCCGAGAAACGCGACGATGAGAGCCATCGTACGTGGCGTCAACGAGGTAACGAAACAATTTTCTTTATCTTCAGGACAGGAACAAAAAATATCAATATAAAAATAAACAAAGAAAAAAATCTCGTTATCGTATCTACGTTAATCACGAGAAGCTCGTCTCGACGATCGTTACAGAAGGTACAGGGGGCGAGTTCGCGTCGACATCAATTATAAAGTTTCACCCGTCGACGAGCCCTCGCGCGAGAAGAATTCTTTATTTTATAGGAAAAATAAATAAAATAAAAAGTATCGTTATAAATCTCGAAGTTGAGAAGTTTGCTGCGTGAGGCAAGAGAGAGAGAGAGAGAGGGAGGGAGAGGGATGATAAGTAAGTTGGTAGATGGCGATTAGCATACGCAAAGTCACGTTGTATCGAGTCTCGTTCGGGCTCGACGCAAGGCTGAGGCTTGTGTCGTAACTTGACAGGGTTACTTGGAACGCAAAACACCCCCCACCCCTTTCTCAAGCGGTCTTTGCATCGGTTCGTATATATAACTACTGATGAGAGGGTTAAGGGCGCAACTTACAAGATGTCGCGTGTTGAATCGTGTCGGACACGACCCATCTGAGTTTCGAGTCGACGATGGTCGAAGTGACGGTAAGAAGAGGAAGGGGCGAGCAGGGGTGAGAACTATAAGAGTGAGAGGGGTGAAACTAGGGCCAACTTCGCGAGGATTTCTCCAACCTGGTTTAACCAAGTACGTTTATGCAAGAAATCTTACACGCTCTTGCGTTGTACGAAACGCCAAACTTTATAACCCTTGCTACGTGCGGGCTGTTTGCAACCCTTCTTTTCTCCCCACCTTCAAGATTCAAAGTTACGGTATTACGAAGGCTGAAACGAAGTTCGGGAGAGATTTCTAAGGTCGTTCGTTTTTAAACAAGAATGATAATAATGCTCGTGAAGTGTGTCATAAGTTGGGCAATTAATGGTGGGCGAGGGGAGAGGCGAAAGGGGATGAAGAAACGAGCCATAGGTAAAAATCAATCGATTCTCGATTCGAACGATTGTTTCTTAACTCGGTCTTTCACACGTGATTGAGACGGAGAAATGAGAAATGAAAGAGAGGGAGGGAGAGAGAGGGAGAGGGGGAGAGAGAGAGTGACAGAGAGAGAGAGAGAGAGAGAGAAAGAGATAAACGACACGCGGGACACGTGGCTGACTGTTGGAGACAAACGCTCAAAGCGAAACAAGAAAAAGAGTTCGGTAGGTTTTTTTTGTAATAAAGCGCGAAATGGGGTAGTCACGGGCAAACTTTGATTGGCTCGACGTGACTGTTTCTGTTTTTCTTTTTTTCGTTCTTTCCGTCCTCGTGGCTCGGCTACAAACTTTCACCGTGGCATTGTGAAGAAACGAACTTTTGTTCACCCTCGGCTCGTTTTTTTCGCATTTCCCCCCTCCCCATTCGCGATCCTATTTTCGGCTCGCTGAACTTTATTTTTTTTTCTGCGTTCTCTTCTCGCTCGTTCGTTTTGACTTTTCGTTTCTTCGCCCTTTTGTCGTGATGCGAAGATTGTCGCGAATGGGAACGAAACTGTTGTGAAATCACGGGGAGGGTCGCGAGAAAGCGAAGCTCGTTCCAACTTTTCCTTTCTCGGTCTCGAAGAAAATCATATTTTTTGTTCGTTTCGTGTTTCGTCGGATTTCCGTTGGAAATTAAATTCATCCGGTGCTTACTTTTGTTTCGAGACGAGACGATTAGATTTTATTATTATTATTAATTTTTTGATTATTTTACCTTGCCCCGAGGGTGTTCATCCCTCCGCGACCCCCCGAACCTCGATTTTCATCTCGTCTCATTCCCTGTCTAACGGATAATTTGTCGTCCTTTTTCCTCGGGGACAAGACGATTAGATTTTATTATAATTATAAATTTTCTGATTATTTTACGTTGCCTCGGGAATGTTCACCCCTCAGCAACCCCCTCGGCCTCGACCTCGTCTCGTTCGCTGTCCACCGGGCAATTTGTCGTCTTTTTTCCTCGGGGACAAGGCGATTAGATTTTATTATTATTTTTAATTTTTTAAAATTATTTTATGTTGCATCCGGGGTTTTCACCCCTCAACAACCCTCCCGAACATCGTCCTCGACCTCGTCTCGTTCGTTGTTCAATGGGCAATTTGTCGCCGTAGGCTAGAGAGATCCATACGGGGATCGTTGGGAGCAAGCGTCGATGACGAGGGGCTTCACCGGCTGACCAGAGTGGCGCCTCCGCATCTAAAGCTTTCTCTCGCTCGGCGAAGCGCCTTCGCATATCGCGCACTTGGCAATGTAAATCCACCCACGGGTGTACTCGGAAACCTTCGGGCGTTAAACGGACCGGCTTTCGCGTGCGTCATGACCGTACACAGCGACCCTAGGAGATTATAGCCTCTCTCTCTCTCTCTCCCTTTCTCTCTCTTTCTCTCTCCGTCAACCTCTCTTGCACCTACGACATTGTTTACGGGAACGTCAAGACGAGACTCTCGTGTCAAACGACGCCGTGTCAAAAGACGTCAGCGCATGGACTAACAGGCGATCGAGTCGAACGAAACGTTTCTCGGCACATCGTACTTTTATTATTCGTCTCGTTCGCAAAATTGTCGGACGAAAAAGAATTTTTTAAAACGATAAATAATTTCAATGATTTTTATAATTATTTATCACATTTAAATGAAAGCAATGTAATAAATATATTTTGTTTGTAAAAATAGAAATTATTGAATTTTTTAGAAAATTATTGTTATTGTTGTAATTTACAGGGTCGCAAGGGTCTTGGCAACATTTACGTCTGGGCATCGGGTGACGGTGGCGAGGAGGACGATTGTAATTGCGACGGTTACGCGGCGAGTATGTGGACGATCAGTATAAACAGCGCGATAAACGACGGACAGAACGCGCATTACGACGAGAGCTGTTCGAGCACGCTGGCATCGACGTTCAGCAACGGTGCCAAGGATCCCAACACGGGGGTTGTAAGTGTCTCGTCGATCGATCTTAAAAAAATCGAGTTGTTACAAATTCAACGAACGTTTAATTAATAAACAATCGATACGACCCTCCCGTCGTTTCAACGAGGTGAGAAAGTCGAGTTAATTTTAGGGATGGTAAATAACCACCCTTAAAATTGACCCCATCCAACTCCTTCTCTTTAATTACGGCAGCTCGAGGTCGAAATGATGAAAAATCCAATCGACTACCCCGTGTCTATTAGCTCGACTCTTCATCCCTCTATCTCACTTTTCCACCCCCTCCCTCGCTCTAGTCCGCCATTTTCTAACCTTCTCGTTTAACTTCCACAAGTCGGACGGAAGTTTGCGTACTTCTTTCTCCTTCTCGATCTCCCGACGTTTTTTCTTTTTCGTTTTTTTGTTCTTTTTTTTTTTGAAAACCTCATTTCCCATTGCGGTCGACGGGGTAAAAGTGAATTAGTGGGCGCCTGTCACCAGCGAGACTGAGTACCGGGTTGAAACGAGACTCGGGCGTTACGATATAGCGGTGGGTAAGTGCTTCAGACGTTCTTCAGGCCACGAGTAGACACACACACACACACACACAGACGAAAAAATTCTTTTTTGTTGTTCACCCTGTTGTAACTTGATTTTCAACCCCTGGGCTTTCGGTTCGCGAGTGTTAGGTATGAGAGAATTGTGGGAGAGTCCGACACAAGTTGGCAGCAGTGGGGAAATTGCGCGAAGTCACGCGGGCAAAAGTCGAGCCCTGTGACGCAATCGTAATGAAAGAGTCAAGTTCGCTATTTGCGAGCAATCTGTCGTCTTTGCTCTCGCGGTTATCAATTATTCGTGACCGATACGCATATGGCCGAATGCTTTTGCCCTCTTCAATCAACCAGATTGCGCCTACATCGTTCCGAAAAGTCGAGGGCTCTCTGTCCCTCACCCTCTCTTTCTGTCAGTCTGGCTCTCCATCGTTACGGTTGGATTGGCGCTAATGGATTTTTGTGACGATCTCGCGTATTATGTACGAGCCCGAAGGAGACACGTCCACGCACGCCAATATTTCATCCCGCTGACGTCACTAAAGTGCACGCGATAGGCGAATACGCGGGGGTTGAGAACACACTGTTCAACAGTTGTTTATTTCCTTTAAAAGCTTTTCAAAGTAGAAAATTGATTTTTTTTTCAATGTTATGTCACGCTCGACGAATGACCTTTATAAAAAGCTCGATTCTTTTAGGGACTGGAGGGATTGAAGCAACCCCTAATTATTTTTGGCTCGTATTTTCGAGCTTTACTCATTCTTTTGTAGTCGGAGAAAGAGACGATTAACAATCGCGTATATTGCTTTGAAATTTTTTTTAAGTTCGATAAATCGAGCTTAAAAGCTTTTGCGATAATTCGAGCAAATCCACTGATTCGATGCGCGTCCTTAGTGTCTGTAAATTTAATTGTTACGAAGAAATGCACGCGCGATAAGGATTTATACGATTTTTCAACTCTCGATATTTTTTATTATTCAATATCGATAATTCCGCGATACGAGTATTTCAGGAAAAATTACTGGTCGACGTACCGGCAAAGATTCGAAGAAAATTGGAGTAATATAAAAAATGATTAACTCGGTTTACGAGTGGAATTAAATTAATTCAAAAATTCGTTGCGTATTATTGTTAAATTATACAAATCGCTTGTTCGCAAAATCCATTTGTCACAATCGTGCTTGCGACGGGGAAAAAGGTGATTTGCCTTGGGGAGAATGTGCCGTATACTAAGAAGGTCGACTAGGTGATCTCGCTGGAAAACCTACCCCTAGGAGGTGGAAAAAGGGGCTGGGAGACAGACAATGAGAAGCAAAAAAGACCTTGTCTGCGATACAACGGCGAAACGGAATAGTGCATGCGTTGCTCCGTGGATAATAAGAGCGAAGGTCAGAAGGTGGTGGAAAGCGAATGAAAGATAGAGAGAGGGTGGGGGGAGGAGAGAGAGACGAGATCTTGGTGTCGTGGCGCCGTCTTGGGTGATACACCCCCGCATGGAACAAACGTCGAGGGGTGGTAAGCTTCAAAAGCTCACGCATCAATTTCTCATCGACCCTAGGGAGAGTGAGAAACAAAGACAGAGAGAGAGAGAGAAAGAGAGAGAGATACACAGCCAACCAGACAGACAAAGATTGAATGAAACGTGTACAGTTCGTAAACACGACACCATGGGAAAAACAGTGAGAACAATTTCGCTGTGATCGAAAACAAATTAACGTTAAAAAATGCCATTATTAATATTTAAATTTTTTGAGCAATGTGAAAATAGCAAAATTATCATCAAATTTTGCAAATTTTTATTTTCGAGACTTTTTTTACCGGCTAAAGTTCACGTACGGAAAGAAATTAATGAAAATTTTGTATTTTTCCTGAAACGTATGCGCTTTTTTTTCGTTTTACCGTTTTTTTCTTACATTAGCGACGGTGTAAGGGTGTTTTATTCCCGTTGTCGTGACGTGACCCAAGCTCGACGAGGGAGAGAGCCACGTCGCGCACGTTTCGATGAAAAAAAAGCACGAGTGTAAGGTTTACTACCCGTACGAGGGGGTGTTTTTACACCCGGGTGCGGAACTTCGATGGAGCAATGAGGGGACTCGAGGGAAGGAAATGAGAGGAGGAGAGCTCGATCGAAAGATCAATGACTAGGTTCGGACTCCCTAAAGTGTCGCGGACACACGGTTTTTTTTCGTGATTTACGTACACGTATAGATTTTTTTTCGGCGATTCTATCTACAAATTTCGTGCTCCCTCGATGCCAAAAGGAAATACCATAGGGAGGACCCGAGGCAACCGTAAAGTGTAATATTCGAACAAGTTTCTCCTGGGAAAACGAGAAACGTCGACGATATGAGAAATTTTGGGCGAAACTTGAACTTTCTCGCGTGTATACAGAGTTCGCATCCCGTGTTCGTGGGTTCGTGTCGAAATTATAGCCCGCGACGAGAATTTCGCCCGCGGAAAGTCTTGGTAAAAGAATTGGGCGATAAAATTTTATCGATGAAATTTGTGGTCCCGTTGACCCGGACCCGAGGATATTGGATCGTACGACGAACCTGGAGTCTTTTTATCGTCGCGGGTTCTCGAACTGGTGAGACATTTTTCTAGCTCGAAAATTTCAGGAAAAACGTAACCCGGAACCGTACAAAAATTATTACTCGCGAAAAACCCATTTTTCGCTCGATTTTAAACCAAAAAACGTGAAAATGATCAAACTTTATATTATTGTGATATAATAAACGCGTTTTTTGTTATAATATAAATAACAGTTATCAAAAATATTAAATAATAATTGAAATAATAAAAGAATAAATTTTATTATCGCGGAAAATAAAAAAAATCATTTTTTCTATAAAAGTGTCGAACGGAAAAATTTCGATTACGCAATATCGCGTTCGACGAATCAAAGTAAAACGGTACTGATACGAATTTCCGATAAACTTTTAGTTCACCCGATTGTAAAATTTTAAATCGAATTTTTTTCTCGGTACAAATAAGAAAAAAAAAGAAAAACAAAAAAAAAAATCTACAAAAAATCGTCGAATCTGCTTACCGAAAGAAAAGCGAACAAGCTATTTTCCCCGCTTTATTTCACTGCCTCGGCGGTTTTCTTTCCCACTGGGAGTTACCTCGACGTCCTATCGAGAGAGCAAAAAACGAAACAAGGGGGAGGAAAAAAAAGAACAAAGATAAAACGAGTTTTACGCGAAAGGCCTCGAGTTGTGCGCGTATATAAGCGTGTCTCGGTTCGAGGAACGAGAGATAGAACGGTTTTTCAAGAGATCTTCAAACAGGGACGACCGTAAAGTATCGATTAAGGGCGTTCAAGCCCATGTTTTTCGTGATTTCCATTTTCCGTTCTCTTCCATTCTCTCTTTGGTTCGCGTTCCCTCCGCGTATTTACGTCTCTCTCTTTCTCTCTTATTTTTTTTTCTGTTACGCCGACTCGTGTATTTTCTCTCGATCCTCGGAACGTATCGTATATATTTCACGAACATTGCGCAAGAGTGTTTGCTTTTATAACGTCGGCCCACTCGGATTTCATGACGATAAAAAAAAGAGAAATAAGGGCAATGGTATCTTCCCTGCACGAGGATTGGACCTCGGGACTTTAGTTTCGCCTCGTAAACTTCTCAATTTCTCGTTCTCTCTCACTCCCACCCCGTGTCGTTATTACAACCCTTCCCGTCGCTTTCGTCGATACGTTTATATCGAATCGATAACGATTCTCGTGGCGTTACAGCAAAAATCTCGCGAAATTGAAACGAATAAAAAAGAAATAAAGATGAAAGGGATTCCTCGATACGTCGATCGGTGGAATTCGTGGGATATTCACAGCCACGATAGAGATTTCATTATTTTCATCGTCGTGGTCGAACGAGTCAAATTTGTTCGGTCAAATGATTGTCCTCCCTCATTTTTTCTTCAACCGATTAAATATTATGTTTCGATCGAATTCAACCTTTTTCCAATTTTATTCAACGTTTATCATTCTTTATATTTGAAAAACGAAAATTTTCAGCCACTTGAACGGTCTCCTGTGTATGTGTTTTCACCATTGCGATAAAAGTTTTTTCGTTATCAGGCTAAAATTTAGCATCGGTGAATCTCGTTGCTGGAAACTGGAAGATTTATCGATTTTAAAGCGAAATCCGATAACACATCGAACGGAATGTTATCAGTCGTAAATTTAAAGATTGCATTTTATACTTCGAGATTACTCCCTCCAACCCCGACGTCGCCGTTGCTTTTTCGATTACGCAAGATTGAACGAGCGCCGTATACATCTAACGTATATATATATATGTATTATATTATTCCAACGGAAAAATGTAGTGAAGTCGGAGTGTCGTATGCCAATCGTTACGAAGTTATTTTGGTATTGTCGAAAGGCGTGCATATGAAAACAGAGAAGCAATACATCTTGTGAATTACATAATCGACTCAGAAAAGTTAGCGGTGACTTGGTGGCGTTTTATAGAACGCTAGCGAGTTGAGATTTTTTTAAACCGAACAATTGTTTAAACAATTTAAGTCATAAATTCAAAACAATTTCGAAAACGTTAATATAATAATAAAATTTTTAGAATTTTATATTTTAAAAAAATTCAATGATTAATTAATCGCTATTAATAATTTATTGTTTTTTTTCGTTACAGGCAACAACGGATCTTTACGGACAATGTACGACGACCCACAGCGGAACTTCCGCCGCGGCACCGGAAGCAGCTGGTGTGTTTGCACTCGCGCTCGAGGCCAAGTGAGTCTGAAAAATAAACAATATAGTCACAGTGCTATCCTCGATTTTTCTTTATTTTTCACCCGGAGGCTTTGCAATTTTCTTTCTTCTCTTCTCGCCCTCCCTTAATTTCCAGAAGAAAAGCAGAATTATTTTTTTTTATTTCGGGTCCGACGAAAGAAAGAAAGAAAGTAGCAAAAGGAAGAAAAAGCTCTCTCGGGTTAACGATCGCGACCGCCGGCGAAGGAAGCCGAGACGACGCGTGGGCCGCGAGCGTGTCCTGTTGCGTGCGTTTAAAGAGCTACGAAAATCTTCGTGATGTTTTTTTCGTCATTCGCGTCGCGAGAACGAAAGACTCGAGGACGCTTCCGGCGACGTTCACACAGAGAAAAGAAAAACGATGGAAGAGAGGAACGAGCGAGAGGAAAATGTGGAGGCGAAAAAAAGGCGGGAGATAAAAAAAAAGCACAATCACCCACCCATCGACCCGGGGAAATCGTTTAACGGTCGCTAAAAGGCACGTCGAGAGAGCACTCCATCAATTTCGAGCTTGGCTCGGTGCTTTCTTTACACCGCGCTCTATCCCACGCTCATTTTCCTCCAGTCATTCGGGTTGTTTTTTTATACCCTTTTTTCTTCTTTAATTGGTTTATTCTAAAGTTTCTCCATTAACGGCTGACGAGGATAAAAATGGCTGGACAAAAATATCGATCGGGGTGACGATCGTCGATCGAGTGAATTTAATCCGTCACGATTTTGATTCAACTGATTTTATCGACTTGAATAAAATAATAATTGCGAAAGAATATTTTTATTTCGATTTTCCTAAAATTTGATAAGTTTCGTATTTTTATATCAATTAATTTTATTTATCGAATTTATTGATCAATTTTATAAATTTAATTTCAATTCTTAAGTTTTATTTAGATTTAATTTTAATTTTTGGAAAAAGTAATTTAATTTTTCAAGTAATCATTCGTTGGTATTGATTTTTGGGTGCTTTTTCATGGTTACAGTCCTCAATTGACTTGGCGAGATATTCAGCACTTGACGGTATTGACGTCGAAGAGAAATTCGTTGTTCGACGCGAAGGGACGTTTTCATTGGACCATGAACGGCGTTGGATTGGAGTTCAACCATCTCTTCGGTTACGGGGTACTTGACGCTGGTGCGATGGTCGCACTTGCTAAGAATTGGAAATCCGTACCGCCGAGATATCATTGCGAGGCAGGCTCTGTGATCGGAACTCAGTGAGCAATTTTCATCGTCCGTTACTCTTCGCGATTATGAATAAATTATTACTCGTCGATTAATCGTTCGCCAAAGAAAAAAAGATCTCTTGATAAATTTATAACGATATTTGTATAAATTTTTGTATTTTTTTTACAGAGAAGTACCGAGCGACAGATCGATTCTGCTGAAGATAAAAACCGATGCGTGCGCGGGTACTGATTACTCGGTGAATTATCTCGAGCACGTGCAAGCTGTAATTTCCGTCAACGCGTCGCGAAGGGGTGATCTCGAATTATTCCTGACCTCGCCCATGGGAACGAGGTAAAATATCTTAAAATATGCAATTCAGACAGGATTTTCATATTAAAACGAATTTATTTTCTTTAAGAATATTATTTTTCCGTTTTTTTTCGAGAGTTTAAATAATCTATATTTTTACGATACGATTTTTAGATCGATGATCCTGAGTCGTCGAGTCAAGGACGACGATCAACGAGACGGATTTACAAAGTGGCCATTCATGACGACTCACAGCTGGGGGGAATATCCTCAAGGGACCTGGTTACTCGAGGTATTAAAATAAAAATTGCAAATTTTTCAACGTTTTTCCAGATTTTTGAGAATTACCAAAAAATGTATTTTTCCTTTTTCAAATTATAAAAAATTGTTTAAAATCATTTAATTATTTCGACTTCTAGGTGAGCTTCAATTCGCAAAAGCCTCAACACGGCTGGATCAAGGAATGGACCCTGATGCTTCACGGCACTAGAGAGCCACCTTACACCGGTTTACCAGCGGCGGATCCTCACTCGAAGCTCGCGATCGTGAAAAAAGCACACGAGGAGCGCTCGAGCGGGATTTAAAAAACGAGATCCATGACCAACGTGTGACGACGAGACGAAGATGAAGGAGAGAGGAGGAAGAAAACAATGAAAATGCGAAAAGCGACAGAAAAACAAAAAAAAACAAAAAGTATTGAAAGAAATGAGTGAAACGTTGAGCTACCGGACGGAAAGGATTAACTGCCGGTGGTGTGATCTCGATCGGTTCTCAGGCTAAAATTATATAAGACGGGACTTATTCCCGCGAAAAGAATTATCCAGCGATTCTCCAAGAAGCAAAAAAAAAGAAAATCTTCAGGCCTTTTTCATTATATTTTCGTCGTCCTGGAAAGATCGAGACGAGTCACTGTCAAATACGCGCTCGAAAGTCAAAAGGATTTCCGATAAGGATTTATTTGCTCCGACCAGTTTTTTTTGTACGTTCGTTTTTTCTTTTCTTTTTCTGTAAAAGGCGATTTTTGATTAACCATTAATAGAGATTATTAGAGAAACGATCATTGAATTTAATTCGAAGAAATTTTGCGATTGAATTGACATCCATTGAAATAATTTTTGAAAAATGGTCAAGCTCGTCGAGCGAATGTTTTTTGTTTTTCTTTAATTATTGTAATTTTTTGGTGAAAGTAGGAAAATTTTTATGCAACGATTTCTAAATCGTTTTCGCGAGAGGTGAGAGGAACAAAATAGTTTTTGTTATTGTTCGGAGCGCCGTGGAAATGTCTCAAGCAAGCCGTTTCATTTCCACACGTCCGTGTGTCGATTATACAAAATCGTGAGAAGATAAAAACAAATATACACAAACGCGCGCATAAAAAAAAGCGCGACTTCTCGATCGAAAGATTAAAAAAAAAAAACAAAAAAAATCAATCGAAGCTTCCAGCAAATCACAGCAGCGGCTCCGAATTTTTCAATCACTTATTTTTTAAACCAGTTTCCAGTTCGTCGTTTTCCTTTTTTACGAAAGCGAGTCCGTACTATCGTGTAAGATAATTTAAATCTTATATGAGAATGAAAATGATGAAAAAGATAAAAAATCGAAACCACTGTAAACGCTCTTGTCCTTCGATGTCTACTAGTCCAATGTAATCGCACCAAGAGTTGTAGTTACGACGATTCTCATGACGATAATGATGATAAAATGACGATGATGATGACCATAATGACGATGAAAATGATAACGATTATCGGTCTTATACTCAAAGCGATTAACGAATTATAAAAAACAAATTTTTCGTGAATGAAATTTTGTTACCAAGATCGTGTCTCTCGTTGTCCACTTCGAGGAAGAATTTTGCGACTCAAAAAAAAGAGACGACGGAGCAAGTAGCGAGTTTTTTAAATTTGCGTCGTGATATTTGAGAACTATAAGGAGGGAAAAACCGAAAAACAACGTTGTACGATTTTCCCAAAAATGATTTGCGAATCTGCACAATTTTTTGATTGGGTTCGATTAATCGCATTTATTATTAATTTTAACTTTCAAGCGGCCCTTTTGTCAATTAGACACCTCGACCATCGGATCTCTGTTTTGCCAAAATTTCGTTCTCCTCGATGACAAATTTAGACGAGATGCTCTCCAATGCGCAAGCGCAAAACGTTCTCGTGACTAGGATCGATATATGACACAAATATATGTATACAGGGGTGTTAGTGTTTTTTTTGCAAATGCCTACATGGTGCCTGATGCTCTTTAAACAAAAAAAGCAAACGCCACCTGCCGGCGTTCCGGCACGATGTCTATTTGCGGAATGAAATTTAAAAAAAAAGTGCAAATTTTCATTCTAGAAAAACCGGCAGGAAAACTCCGTCGGAAAAAAAACGATACAAAGCCGGAAATTGAAAGCTCGTTTCGGCAAACTTCTATCCTGTCACGCAAACATTTAACGCTACGGCGCAATAGTCGTTTTTTTTGTTATATTTTTAAAATTTCAGCGTTTTTTACACTTCAGGGAACAATGAACACGAATAAAAAGAAATCGAAGGCCGACAGGGCACAAAACAAGTAACGGCATCTGTGAAAGAAGAGGGAGAAGGGAGAGGAAAGAAACTTCCATGCTTATCGATAATAGATAATTATAATTTAATCCTTTTTTTTAGAATTCCCGTTTTATCGACGGTTCTCTCTCCGTTCGTTATTAAATTTAATCGAACTCTCTCCCCCTGTGTATAGATTAATTGTATATTATCGTTTGTTTTCTACGTTTTGAGTTAGGGCGAATGTGTGAGGAGCAATCACATGAGAGGGGAAAACCAAAAAACAATGAAAATAGAAAACAAAATATTGCGTGGCGCATGTTATCACTGCGATTATCAGTATTAGGGCAAGAAGAAGAATAACAACAACAACAATAACAACAACAAATTTCTCGTATGATTCTCATTGTGGTTATAATTGTGAATGACACGTGTCACTATCGTTAACATTAATATATATATATTTATTACATATAATTAACGGTTAATCTATACTACGAATATTATTAAAAAATTGTCTCTAATCACTATTATTGTCGATTTGATCATTGGTCACCGTCGAATCGTCATCGGTAAACATTATAAAGGGGTAAGTAGGACGTCGGGAAGGCTACCTCGCCAAGTGGGATCGCGAGTTGAAAATCTGTCAGAAATTAAACAACCAAATTTCAACGCCAAAGTCACGAAATACGAAAAAAATTCAAATCATCAAAAAATTGATAATTATAAAAAGATTTGTTCAACGTACGCGCCAAGGCTGGACGTCCCAGTTACGACGTTGCCTTCCATACGAGGAAAACATTAATTTGCACGAAAGGCCAAGCGTTGATTAATTATCGGGGGTTAATCAAGAAATAAACACACGACCCTCGATATATTTATATCAGGGGCAACTGTTACATTGAGACGAAGAATATGAGTCAAAGTTTCTATATACTCGTTGGTACTGAAGCGATAAAGGGGTACGAATGAGATCAAACAAAAAATAGAGGGATGAAAATATCGGAGATAAAAGAAAAGTTGAGAATCTACATGAACTTGTTTGAGCAAAGGGCTTCGTCATTAAAAAAGAAAAAAGAAACAACTTTAAATCAAACGATCGAACATTCGCGTTTTCCTAATTAACCGGGGTTTAAGAATTTTATCGGTGGGGCGAATCAAAAAAATGAAGAGAGAGAGAGAGAGAGAGAGAATTTTTAGTGTAGATATTCTAGAGGCGTATAGTGATGGAAATGTCGAACGTTACGCATATTGATATATTAATTATATAAATACCAATACACACACACATATATGTGTATATATACATACGAATATATATATATATATGTATTTATGTATGTATATACATATGTATATAATCGTATAGTTGAAGTGGAAAAATTTAATTAATCTTATTCTGTACGATGTACGTGGGTGAATAAAGTCTTTATTTTTTGGCCTGCATCGTTTTTATATGGTGTACCTATGATATTTTTCAAAAAGCACACGTGTATTGATTATTTTTCGGTGCATTATTATTTCGTGCCACGCGAAAAGCGAGGACATTTTATTTTAAACAAAAATATCCATCGAAACGTTGGTGAGTTTAATTTCGTTACGAAATAAATTTATTAATTTTTGAAAAATTTTAATACGCGGCGAATTTTTATTCGACAATTTTCATGTTTATACCAACATTCTCGATTCAGCGCCGAGATAACGATGATGCAATTTCATTGCATCGCGTGGTTTATCTTTTTTTTTGCGACTCTCGTAGAAGTCGTTGCTCGTCGGATCTGTGTCTTCGCGGGGTAAGACGGAAGCTACTGAAAAGAAGGGACGAGCGAGACACGAGGATACGAAGAAAAAGGAAGAATCGTGCGCGATAGTTTCGTGAAAGGTTTGCTCGGACGAAAATGGATTACCGTCACGAGCTGCGAAGCTTTATTGCACTTTTTCATTCGCTGAATTACTGACGGAAGATCGGAGCATGCGACGTGTGCGGCAACAAAAGAAATACTGGCAAGAGAGTTTGGGAAACCCGGAAATTCGTGATATTTCTTAGACAGAAGAGCTTTTTTAAAATAATCGAAATACGAGAGAAACGGCAGTTAGCGAGAAAGGTCGAAACCAAAAAAAGGAAACGCGGAACGACGGAACGAGCTTCGCAAAATGAAACTGATCGTGCACCACTTGGCACGATAAATCTTTCGACACGCGAGAAAATGCGAAAAAAATTGCAAACGATAGAGAGAAAGCATTTCGTTATTTGAAAAAAGGTTCAATCGAGTTAAAAATAAATCAACGTTTTTAACTCGCTGCTATGTCACGTTTTTTGTAATTATAGCGAGAGAAAATTTGAAAAAATAATTTTTTTTTTGAAAAATGAGAAAAATTATCTGACAAGTACACCCGATTTTCAAGGGCAACTTTAAAAGCTCCGTTTACGTATTCAACGCGGGTCTGGGAAATTTAGTATCGTGTCTCGTGTTGGTACAACATAAATTCGTATTATCGTCTTTTGACTGAACGCGCTTTTGGAAAATTTACGCGAGACGGAATGGCGAAGAGTTTTGACGCTATAACCGGAACAGCGAAGTAGTAAGTGCCGGTCGTATCGTTCCCCGACGACAGATTACTATCGATCTGAGCTAGAAATTGCAACTAGCTACCGGAGTAGCGGGTTACTCGGTACGTATAGCTATTCTCCCTCTCACCCTTGCACGTCCGTCTGTCTACCCGATGCACCGACCAATTTGCATAATTGCGTCGACGTTGCGGCAGGCTCTCTGGCACCGTCAAAATTTCAACGTTCTCACCTAACGAACGAACGCGATACGCGTCCGTGCATTTAAATTGTTCGCGAATCGTCGTTTTATTCACTCGTGCGAAAATAATTTACATTTTATGCGCGAGACACGTGTTTGTTCATGAATTTTTTAATTTTGAAAAAATCGTTTTTTTCGAAAGTTATTAATTTTTTCGAAAATATTTGCTCAGCTGGGCTTCCTTGCGTCTATTTATTCGTACCGATGCAACGACGGCACAAATTTCAAAAAATAAAAACCAAATACCGTTAATTTTTTAATTTTTTTAACACAAAAATTGAATTTTTTCTATTTTTGTTAAATAAAATTAATAATATCGATTAAAAAAATTATATATATCGTTTAAATTATCGAATCAAATCGAGACACAACTTGGTGCATCGAATAGAAAGAAAATTTATTAAAAATCTTTGATTTTTGAGATTTTTGAGTCTCGTAAAACTGACGTGGATCGGTGCCAGGCCGAGAAAGATCGATTCACGTTGAGGATAAGGGCCATGTTGTAAAAAATGTATAATATGATTTTCGTGCAAGGATTTCATCAATCCCCGACCTATATCCGAAAACCCGAGTCTGTAAATAAGCCGTGTAGCGTACGCGAGTACAAGCGCCGAGATACGAAGTGTGCGTGTGGCATAAAGAGCTAAAATCGTGTATACGTGTGTACCTACCCGAAACGCGAATATATACGCGAGGGTTTATGTATCCCACACGAGAGCCGAAATCGATAAGAGCTCGTGTGTGGTGCGATCCATCGGCTTTTCCCGAACGGAAATGGATATTGCTGACTGATTAATGCAGCACGGTGCATGCCAGGTTCGCCCATGGCCATCGCTGTGTACACACTGAATGTGCGCGCGTGTGTGAGTTTATGCTTATTTTTTCCAGCGTTTCCTGGACCTTGAATTTTTCATTTTTTAAAGCTTCGTCCGTTGATTGACAAATACCAAAAACCACAAGCGTGTAATTCCAAAAATTGACTCGCCCTGAGCCCAAAGGGACAAAGAAAAAAACTGACACGCGTAGCCAAGAAATCACGGTGGAGGAGCGCATAAAAATAGAAGTTTCATGGTGTTAAATAAATTGACAAAATTCGTGGAAAATTTTACAAAATTGTTATGTTATTTACCAAAAATGTAATTATAATATTAACAAAATTCCTGGTGAACCAATTACGATGATAACTTGACTATGTTTTATAGGTTTTATATTTTTTCCACTTTTTTTGCTATTTGTATGAAGGAATAAAAATTCGAATCAAATCTTTTTTCAAAAAACGAAGGCCTATACTTGTTTTATCTACGATTTTACACAAAAAAAATCTATCATTTCTTTATAATAGCTAGTTATTGGGAATGAAGAGTAGGTACCGGATTTCGAAAACAAAAAAGCTCAAAATACATCAAAAAGTGACCTTGAACTTTCTCACCCCATGGCGTTATTTGTATTTTTTGTTACTCCGTGAAACAAGCAAAAAGTGGATATTTATCGATATTTCTCGAACGTTTTTTGTCGTCTCGGTGGTCAAGAGACGTCCTTGGGCGCTAGAAAAGTGGGCGTTCTTTAAATACACTCGTTTTCGTCAGCCGATACGGGGTGCGCATAGTGCGCCGGCAAAGAGGAGAGCGTCATCCAGCGAGTGAGTGAGAGAGGAATGAGGAACGGTCGGGAGTGCATCGGTGTTTCCCGTTTTGCGGTCGAGGGAGCGTTTGAATGTCGAGAGCTTGCGCGCTGCGCGACTAGAAGGCAACGTCGGGGGGGAGGTGAACGCGGGACTGGGGATAGAGGACGGGTGTAGGGAGGGGGGAGGGCTTCGTTGCAGAAAAGGATAGGAGAATCGGCCCGCGTCGAGGCTGAGCGTGAGACAGGAGAAGGGCGAGGAGAAAAGCACCACGGTGGTTTAGTCCAGTCCAACAGTCCGCGTGTTGTCCCCGGACGAGGTGGAACAGAAGTGCCGTTTCTTCTCTCTCTCTCTCTCTCTCTCTCTGTCCCTCGCCTCTGTCGTTCTCTCTCCTCTCGATTTCCGGTTCCCACGAAATACAGTCGACCGGCGACTCGAGTGATTTTATTTCGCGCCGAAAAGCAAATAAAAACGACCGAATTACGAAAAAGAAAGAAAAAAGAAAAACAAATTTTCACGATCGTTCGTGATTCATATATATTAATTACGCCAACAAAAATAGCAAAAAATCGGGAAAACTATTTTTTCCTTCAACGTCGGATATAAATTCAAGGTCACGCGTGGAAAAACTCTAAAATTTCGATCGATGATCGATTCGTGAGAAAAATAATATCGTTAAAATCGTCGATACGATAAAATTGGCAAAAAATTGGGGGTGAGTTTTGTTCGGCGAGCGATTGTGTCGAGGATTTACTCTTGCGCGCCGATTTCCTCGTCGCACGAGTTGGACGCAGGTAAAATACGCGAATGATTTTTAAAACGTGTCCGATCGTTGATTAATTAATAAAAAATATAGTATGCTAATATTTTGCATTTTGGTAAATAAAAAAGTCAAGAAAGAAAAAAATGAATATCTTCGGGGATGACTTATAAGTCCGTTTTTTCATTTCGACCAAACATCTTAAAAAAATTTTCAACCATTTATGGAATTTAACAAAATGCATTGAAAAGTTATTATGAGAAACCGACTATAAAGGAAAATGTTCCGCATGACATCGAAACGAATTTTTCGTACATTATTCCAGTTTCTCGTATAAATACAGATATAGCACGGGGTATAATATTTTCGTCGCGGCCCATTTTCTGATGTCTTTCGTCGAGGCACAGGATGCACTAAGAATTTTCTTTGGTTCGCTTGCCGCGGGCTTACCAAAGACGCCAAGGGGATCTTCTCTCTCTCTCTCTCTCTTTCTCTCTCTTTCTCATCTCACCGAGTAAGAAAAAGAGAGAGGGAGAGAGTGGCGTGAATTTGTATATGAGAGTGTGCGTGTGTGTGTCTACCTGTTTACATTTCATTCTGCTTCATCAACTTTGTGCAATGGGGGTGGCACGATGATTTTATGCGCTAAACCTACACGAGACGAAACTTAAAGCATCCGATCATCTCGAGCGAAATGAATTTCGTAAAAAATAATCATTGCTCGCTTATCCTAAACGAAATTTGATAAAAAATTCAACGTTATAATAATTGGCAGGTTCGAAAATCAGTTTAATTGACTCGTGATTTAAATACTAGTCATTTCATTCGAAATCCCAATACAAGCTTAGCGAAAAGTTACACAACCTGTTGAAACGACCTTTTATTTCTTTGTTCAGATCAATCGTCCTCTCGCCCGAAGTGTTTCGAAGCAGCGATCATCGGTCGACCACTCGAGGTTGAAGAACACCACGAAGTCGTAGAGAAAACAGAGAATCAGCGCGAAGTATACGGTCCGACACGGACGCGAGTGTCGGAAAACTTATTTTCTGTGAGAGTCCTAGTGTGATCTAGAGAAGCGAAAAAAGTAAAAATAGAAAATAGTAAAAGGGCACGAGGGTCCCGAAAAAAAGAGAAAGTAAAGGATTCCGCGACGTTACGAGATGTCGAGTCGTGATTCGTTCGTGTGTAAAAGTGCGTCGTATGTCTGTCAGAGCTGGGCCTGACTGGTCGGGATTTGCTATCACAGGAACGTGATTGGCACGAAGCTCGGGAAACCCCGGCAAATGTGGCTCTGTGCACGGTGAGCCGGGGATACGGGGGCCGAGGGGCCCGCGGTGGCGGGGTCAGTGGTGGTAACGTCGGGACGAGCGGCGGTAGAGGTGGTGGGGTCAGTGGCGGTAGTAGTGGGGGAGGCCAGCGAGCCCGCAGTCGCGCCGAGTCGGTCGTGAGACTACCGCTGAGTCCGCGAACGCTGTGCGCCCCGGGGCCCGTGGCGGGGCCCCATGGCGGGGCCCAAACTCAACAACATGCCCAGCAGCATGCCCAACATTCGCGCGACCACGCGTCGACACCGTTGACCGGTGGTGGGGGTACTGGTGGAACTGGCTCGGGATTGGAGGACGGCCCTGGCTCGGCCGACGAGCCAATGGTACAGGTCGAGAGGCCCCAGCAAGCCGGCACGTGGATATGCTGCGTACCGTGCTATTGGCTCAGACGCAGTAAAGCCGTACACAAGGCCCTATTGACATTCGCCATGTTGCTAGTCACTAGTCTACTAGTCACGAGTCCCGTACTTTTTCTCATCACTACCCTGCCGGAGGGCGATCAGCCCCGTGATTGCGCACCATTGGTAAGTCCCAATTTTACTGAACACGATCTTTTACAATTGTTTTCAACCAATGAAGAAACGATTAACCGAACAAATATTTAACACGTTAGAATTATGTTCCCAAACGAGGATGAGGATAGAAAAATAAATGAAGAGGCTTGGAGCAGTCAAAAGTTCATTGGGTCAAAAACTGGATCTTGATGTTTTGGGCTTAGTACACGGGTGGTTTCCGACAGAATATTTTTAATTCCGATGGCGAACATCATTTGCCTGATGTTGTCAACTCATCGCAATGGCGTAATCGGCACCAAGGGAAATTTTTGCGGAGACCCTGGGTCATTTGTTTTGGAATATTGTTGACAGTGTCCCTTTATTGGCTATTGCCTAACGCAACTATATCTATAAGTGGCATGCGACGTATAAGCTGGATGACCTTTGTTGACCTTGCCCGCTTATTATGCACGTAAACAAAAGCTTCCCACGCATTCCACAAACTGAAACCTTCCTATGGCCTCGGTCTAACACTCGTTACTCCGGATCTCCAAGATATTTCACTGAAATATCGGATAAAAAATCATGTTCTTCCAATAAAAAAAAACTCGAACGAGCGAGTTAAGTAACTTCAATTTCCCCGAATTGTGCAATATTTTAGACATCACGCAGAACTAATTAACGAAACGTAGAAATTACCGTGAATCTGAGATTTTCATTTGGAAACTTATGACGACAGGTAGTCACGCGGTCTCTCGTATAACATCTGCAGTCCGAGCGATGGTGGTTTTATCTTCATTTTTTTAACGTTCCTCATCTATCCGTACGATCGGATCGTTCGTTCGAAACAGTTTTCTCGCGAAACGAGAGAAATGGAGAAAGAGGTAGGAAAAAAAGAAAAAAAAAGTAATTAGATCTATCCGTGGGAGCTTTGATAACGTGGGATGGCGTGCACATCTCGAACGTGTGGTGCTTCACGAGCCACTGAATTTTTATAGGCTATAAAAGCTACGAGGGGGGGTCCGAGGTGCAATGAAAAACAAAGAAAAAAGAAAAAGGAAAATCACAACAACAATATGCATACTATTTCATTCCGGTGACCGAGGCCGGTTGCGCCGGTTTTCCGCGCTCGCTTGTGCTTCTTTTTTTCATTCTCTTTTTTTTACAGTTTTATTCTTTTTTTATGTTTCTGATTCACTGTACCGTGACTAGAGACGGAAGGTCGCGATTCTAACCGGGTTATGGACATAGGCCTCGACCGTATGTTGCGAATATGTCGTTCAATACACACACACACACTCACACGCACGCACGCACACACACACACACACACACACACACACACACACACACACACACACACACACACACACACACCCACACACACACACACACACACACACACACACACACACACACACATATGTATGCTCATATATTGATTCTTCTCATATATAAAATAGAGACATACGCCCGATACTGCAAAATCAAAAGAAGCTTCGTTGATATTATTTATAGACTCGAATACTCCAGAACACAGAATTTTTCTTAAATAAAGCGAACAAATCGACTAAATTATCATCGTAATAATGAAAATACCGCAGCAACGCCATTTCGGGGACAAGCAAAGCAAAATGGTGGGTACTTGAAAATTCGCCAAAATGAGGACGTAGGTCGAGTTATAGTCTTCGCGGGAAATAAAACTTTATTAGCTGTCTCTCACGTGAGAAAGAACTTTACGAGATCGTCACCCAATTCTTTTTATCTGCCTTTTATTATACGACGACAACGACGAAAACAAACCTAACCTCTCGCGATTCTCCTCCCCCCTCTCCCGCCCCTTCGCCCCTCTCTTCACCCTTCGTACGCTACTTCCAGTCGACTTCTCTCGTTCTTTATCCGTGCGCGCTGACGTTTGCACTTGTTGCGCCCGAACGGTAGGCACGAGTGGCGCGAGCCAGTAACGCGGTTAGTTTAGCAGACGAAATACCGGGCGATCGTGGCGTCGTGCGATCGTAGCGCCGCCGCGATGATCTTTCTCGTGGTATTTCCGGTTGGCGCGAAGAGTCGAACGTAAAGCGGTAGAGGAGGTAATGGGGATCGGCATTAGGTATCGCTAGAGTTGGAGAGAAAACGCGGGAAAAGCGATGAGCACGTTTGCTACGGAATGAGTCGCGGTCGTTCCGAGACGAAGGTCTCTCTCCCGGAATTGCGAAAGACTGGACACGGCGAAGAGGGGAATCGTCGCGAACACGTGGTCTTCGGGCCAGAAACGAAGCCATACGGCTCCCCACGCGAGCCGAGACCGAAAGGTTTCGATGACAATGTCAGCCTCATCTACGGGTCAGGGTTTCATCGAGCCGTTCGGGATTTTACACGCTTTTACCTCGACTCTCGAATTCCAACCTCTACATATTTATGCTAACAAATACCCCGGAAATAACAAAGGACGTAAAAATATTTTTAGGGGAGGAAAAGGATTTATTTCGTATAAGCGAAGTTCCACTTGCGCGAAATTAAATCCAGTTTTTTTTATAGACGCGTCACTTATTTGTCACGTAAACCACCTGCATTGCAGGAGATGAACGATGGATTTTAATAAGATGTCATGATAAATTATATTTTCTGTTTTTTCAACGATTTGTAGAAAGGTCACTCGTCGTCCGAAAAATGTCGAATATTAGAATAATTCTCGCGATACACTTGTAGCAAGTTGTAAGATTCATCTTCATTGGCGACATTAGGGGACGAAGGACGGTCAGAACTTCGATCGTAAGCCTCGCTTTTTCAACAAACTAGCGGACATAGTGAAAAGTTTTTCCGCTATCCCTTGGCGAGCGTGACCTTGTACGGGGTTGTACACGTATATAAAATCCGGTCGTTTGTGTTAGGTACACGTAGAAATATTGTCTTTGTATTATATATATATTTATACCCATAAATCGACGCACACGCGCGAACGTGTGTTTTGGCACGAAGTTCTATATTTAATGCAGTTACACGGTACACGGGGTGGTATTTCCTAGCTCAACGTCAGTGTCATCCATGACACGTTATAAATCCAGTTATGTGTTATGTTCGGCGAACACTGTCGTGGCAACCTTGGTTTATGCTTAACCAGATAGCCTCACAGTTGGTTAACCGCTTTTGCAAACAATTGTTAGAGGTAAATGCATATAGTTTAGGGAAACGCGCAATATTTCACTGTTCATAGTGATTCGCATCCTTGTCCGAATGCAAAACAGTCATTGGCAGGGCTACGACGCGAGAAAGATCTTCCAATAAATAAACAAACAAATATTTATTATTTCCATTAATATTAATATTATGATTATTGTTGATATTATTATTGTTATTAATTATAATTTATCGTTAAAAAAAATTGCTTATGAGTTGGCACGACCCAATTTCAAAATCGACCAATTCCGTATAAAATCCAAAGTCACAAGATCGATTCGTCAATTTGTCGAAATAAATAGACTAAAGTTTCTCCGGCTCGTTGTTTTTACTTCCTCGAAAGATTGATAGTCCCGTCCAACGGGCGAATGAGTAGTGATATCGCAAAAAAAAGAAAAGAAGACAAAAAATACACGGCCAATGACTGAACGGTCAGCGAATAGCCAACGCCAGTCCCACGCGTTCTTTGTACGACGTTCGCCGATGTATCTTATCTAGCCTATAACTCTGCGAGCGTTGGGCACAATCGAATCACCGCCTGACCGGAAGTTGGCAAGTTCCTCTTTTCTCTTGGCTGGCGGACCGAACTCCCATCACGTTTGCTTACTATGACCAACTTTAATGCGACACTAGTGGCGAATCGTGGTACGGGGAGCGTGGGCAGCAAGAGCAGGGGGGAGCGGGATGGGACTATTTGTTTCTGGAACTGGCGGTTTTCCGTTAGGACAAACGACGAGTCCATTGGACGACCATGAAAATGTATACGTCCCTCCCTCCCTCCCTCTCTCTCTCTCTCTCTGTCTGTCTCTCTCTTTCTCTACAGTATCCCTGATCCAAACAGAATCCGAGTAGAAGCTTTCAGAGATCCAGCGAGCAAGAGATTGCCACGGACAATGAGAGCGATTTCTCAAGCTGTAAACGTGTCGTTGAGGAAGAGGGGTTTCGAGGAGTAGGGGGTGCGGTGAGGTTAGCTGAAGGGTGGTAAGGGGAGGGGGGGAGATGGGAAGAATGGAATGATTGTGTACGGCGAGACAGAGAGAATGGAACAGGGCGAAGAGGCTCGGGGGATGTTCCGCGAGTTCGAATTCGAACTTTACTTTCCGTTTCACGACGCTCTTTCGCCAAACTGTATCGTGGATCGTCATTTTTCCGTCTCAGTTGCGATGGATTATTATGAATATTTTTCCGTTGGACTTTCGTTTCGAAGGGTTGTTAAAAAAATAATCATTATAATAGGGGTTGATTTTTTGGGTTCGATGGCGGGTTGATTTTTTAATGGTTTTTCGAGAATCTTTTTTTTTCTCGACGGTGAAAATACGGGGGTAGGGGGGTGGTTATGATCTTGAGGGATTTTATGAAGGGTAGCGATGCGCGAAATTGGTATTGATTATCCACCGTCGAATATTAGCCTTGTATGATATTTTTGGCTCGAAAATTTTTATCCGATCTGATATTGGATAAAATTAATGCGATTTTGTATAGAAATAATTTGATACGCGCGTCGACAGTGGGAAAGGGCGTTTGAAGGATTTTAAAGATTAATGATGAAATAATAGGTTAACCATTTTTTTTCTTTTTTTTTAGATATTTGTATCGTACGTTGAACATTTAACGAATTGATTTTCAGGACGAAGCGTGCATAAGGGAGCGTGACGGTACGGAGGGTGTGTGCGAAACGAAACCCTGTCAGGAGGCCTCGAAGAGGATGCTCGCGTCGATGAAAACCGGTGTCGATCCTTGCACGGACTTTTATCAATTTGCTTGCGGGAATTTTCGCGATCGGGAACCCTACCAGCCGAGCTCGAGCTTCTCCATGCTCCAGACTCAGGTCGATCATCACATCGAGAGTGAGTAAAGTATTTGAATTTTAATAAATTAAAAAATATTTCTGATATAAGTGGATATTTTGTTCAAAATGCAACCCATGCGAGTTAATTAAAGAAACGATAACGAATCTTCTATCGGTTATTGTAAAACAAATATTAAGTTATTATTAACAAATTACGATTGCGGCGAATGAGATTTAAAAATTGTATTGAAAAAATTTGATATTATTCGAGTCAAATCGGAATACATGATAATGATTGAAAATTAATTTTGTTTTTAAACGAAGTGTTGAGTTTTTTTTTATAATATAGTTCAACATTTTTTGTTCACTGTGAGGATGGAAATGAGGATTGTCGGGAATTGAGACAAGAATTAATTAGCACAGGTAACGCCCGATAGTACGAACTTTTTTCGGTTTAGTTAAACGCCCAATTTGCTGATAACGAATCTCTTATCGGCTACCATAAGGGCGCGACGAATTAATTGAGACATTAACCAGCTACAGCCGCTTTTGCTACCACCGAGGATTTTCGAACTTTCCGTCTCGACCATTTTCCTCCGACGCTGACTAATCGTTGAAAATAAAAATAAAATAAAAATGTACGCGAAATGAAGACTAACTTCTCGAGCCCGCTGGCAATTTTCTCAGCCAAGTTTAACGAATTAAGAATCCTTTTATGACCGAAAAACGAAGCGTTTTCTCATTCTCGTTAATACCCGGCTTGTGTCTAGCTTTAAACCGGCCATTTTTTCTCTTAATCCCCGCCCTAAATGTAACAATTCTATTTGTGTGTGTGTGTGAGAGAGGAAGTAAAATAAATTTTAAAAAAATGTTAAAATGGACTTCTCGCACTAGCGACAATTTCATTTCCGCCATTAATCTTGTTTCTCTCTCTCTCTCTCTGTACTTCAGTAAATTTCTCATGACTTATTTCACTTTCACCCCTTTTTTCTTTGGTCTTCGTTCTGTCGAGACAGACGTTTTTATTTTCGAACAAAATTGAAAATTTTTGCAAAGCTCGGGAGACGAGTCAGCCGGTGAGATAGAGAGAGAGAGAGAGAAACAGAATAACTCGGTCCAACTCCCACGTGAAAATATTTCGCGCAGAACGACTGGCTGGACTCTCGATCCTTGTTAAGCACTCCAGTTTTCGTAACGGTTGAAAATTTTGTCAAAAGTTTTCCAACTCCGCACACCCCATGTCGGTGGCACTTTTCATCCCTCGTTCTCCCTCTCTCCCTCACATATTTTGCTTCCCAGATGAATTATCGTAATATTCTCGTTCGTTTTTCACCGCTTTTCGACTAATAAATCATTTCCCTCTTTTCACCCCTCAACTTTATTATTCGCTTCATCTCGTCGTCGTAATTTTTAGCTTACTAGAACGCAGTTGACGCGAGGAGACGAGAGAATAAAAAAACATAAAAAAAACGGAGGAAGAATAAAAAAAACGAGGGCTTTCATTTCTGGGCACGGCCGTCAATCAATCGCGGTGACGGAAGTTTATGGGCTCGGTAAAGTGGGGTTGATTTTATCACTGCACATAATAACGTTGCGCCACCTGGTGCGTTTCTCGATAAATTTAATCGCGATCGACTGCGGAACTTTTATCGAGGAAAACAAAACAAAAAATTCTCATAGAAAATGTGTTAAAATCCAGGAAGAAAATTAGGCGGGAGACGTCGAATGATAAATTTTTTTTTTAATTTTACACAATCGTAAATAAAATTATGGAAAATTTTCGAAAAATATCACTGGTGATATAAATTGGTCCTACGTTCGTTAAGGTCGAACGAAGGACAAAATAATTATCAACGCAAGGTATCCAAACTTTTTTTTTTAAACAAACATCGAGATGCGATATCTCTGTTGAAATTCAAAACGGAGCGTGCATACCGAGTTGTTGCAATAAGGTCGTGCGTAGGTTGTTAGTTGTTCGTAGAGTTTCCACATTGTCGCCGAAGATGAGAAATGATGGAGTGTACAGATCGTAGATAGGGGTGGTTTCCAAAGGTGTTACTAACACAAAACAATGTTCGTTGCACAATATGCCGAGTGACGCAAGCAGCCACCTGGAATTATAACGTGCGAGCGTTGAGTTAGGTTGACCTAAAAAAACTACAAACTTTTACATTGAACAATAATTTCTGTTTTTGAAAAATTTGTTATTTTTTACATTGAAAATAATGGCGTAAATTGAGAAATTAATTCTAGTTTCTTTTTTCATCAAATAATGACGATAAATTATTATCATTCGATATTATTAATTGTAATGATTATTAGATTTTTTCAAATATTCGATGACAAATTCGCGATGCAAAAATGAAGAAAATCGCTGGGTCGAAGACGAACGAGCGAGGCGAATAATTGTGGTTTTTGTAAGAAAAGGCCAAGAGGAGGAACAAAAAGAACCGAGTAAAAAACGGACGAAGGGAATAATAGGAGCGGAACGAGAGTCGAGATTCTGCACATTTGGTACGTTTCGACCGACGCCGTCGAGACGAGACTTTGCTGCGTCACGGGATTGGTGAGAAGTGTCTGGCGCAAGGAACGAGAAAAGAAAAGTTGTGGAAGAATGAAAACGTGTCCTCCGTGCATCCTCGGTCGTACGAAACGGTGTGTCGTAGGAATCTCTGGTGCTGAGGGGTTCGCAAGCTTGGCCTATGTCCTTCTTATTCTCGTTGGTGTCTCTACCGGGTTTCCTCGCTTTTCAGGCCCAAGGTCGAAAAGTATATCATCGTAGGAGCGTCCACACAAAAGCCAGAAGGACAAATCGAGAGAAAGAGACACACAGTCCGATGAGAAAGAGTGTGAGAGGAAGAGAGAAATGGCGCCAGTTCGACCGAGGTCGCCATCGGGCTCGGAAGAATAAGGGACGTGCAAGAAGAATATTTGGAAAGTGAATTTCCCTATCTACAGAAACGTCTTCTTGTATCGTTACGTCCAGCACGAAAACTCAATCTGTCCTACGTACCCCGATGCTCCGACGTTGTACGACTTTCTTACTTTTTCCCAAAATGCAAGAAATAACCGATTTTTGGTTGTTTTTTTTCACTCGCGGTAAGACGAGCCAATGAACGAACTGGTTCTCTTACTTTCGTCTCAATTCGACATTGGGTTTATTGCTTGAAAATAATTTTTGATTTTTTTAAGTTTACGTTGTTTTTTAATTATTAATTGTTTTTAGTTAATTATATTCTTAGGTCGAGATTATTGTTTATTTGGAAATCGGGCTTGAGATTGTTGAAGGATTATTTTATTTTTCGTTGTTAACCGATTGGTCACCAGGCGACGCGACAGAGACAGTGAAAGTTCGAGGATGGTTAGAAAATAAGTTTTTCGGGAGGATGAATTTTACTTTGTTCGCGAAATGCGATGCGATGGTGTGTCTGTATGTACTGCGAGAAAGATCGTCTGCGAAAGTAACTGGCAATGGATGGAGAGAATGGAAGCGACTCGATTCGGGAAAAGTGAAAAGAACGAAGTTCGGAGTTTTTTTTTGGGGGAGAAAGAAAGAATCGAAAAAGTTTGAAAGTAGATCTATCTTCGGCCCCGCTGCGTAGAGAGTGCTGGAAAATGCGACTCTACCACTGGAAATTCGTGATCTCTTGAAAAATTCGGCTCGTCTCACGCTCAATACAGAACAATATTTATTTCGTGCTCGATTTATTATTTATGAGCCTTGTTTGTTGTTAATAAAGCTTTATTACGAACATGAAATATGAATATGAAAATGAAATGATGAATGAAATGATAATGAAAATATTATGAACATGAAAATGCAAATCTTACTGACATATTTGCCGTAACGAAAAATATGTTTTCCAACGACATTATCGTTGGCGAAAAATAAGCATAATGTAGCTTCGACAACTGTCCGCTAATCGACAGGTGGCGCCCTCTCCGAGGCTCCGGGCAGTTGCGGCCATTTTCTTCAACTTCTTTAATAAGCAGCGAAACTGTTAACAATAGACAGTCGTGAAATTGTTAGTATTCGCGGCGTCGCCATCTTGGTTCTTATCTTTTTTTGCTTCTAACCTCTCATGCACTATCGATATAATAACCGTATAGGTTATGTGTCATTTAACGTGCGATGTATACAACAATATTGCTACGTTTTGTGTTTTTAATATATGAATTTAATAAATTTAATAACAAAAAGTTAATAAAAGCCGCCTTAACTTGATCTCGCTCGTGTAACGAAGGTTCATTATTCTTCCAAGTTTCGTTTTTTCAGAATTAGTTTGGGTCTTTGAATGCGTTAAAGAAAGCCGACGTAAACGAAAGTGCTGAGTTAATCACCACAACTGCGTTGCAGTTTTCCCTCAGTCATTATAGCGACGGGATGGCGGGGAGAGAAAAAAATCGTTTGAAAAGCGTAAAAGGGGAGGGGGTTGCTCCGAAGCCTTAGACTCTACGAGACGAGAAGGTCTTCGATTTTACGTAAGAAAAAAAACACACACACACAGCAATTCGTTAAACGCGACGATGGAATAAAAATGTTCTAAAATTACTTTTTCGCAAAAAAAACTGTTCAAATTTTTTGTTTCCAATTATTTTCATCGAAAAATAATTCTTATCGTTCGATTTTAATAATAATTTTTATTATTATACTAAAATCAAGATTTTTTTTTATTAAGTACAATTCTGAATTAAAATCCAAATGTGATGGAGAGAGGAGACGTAGAGAGAGGGATGGACCGAGAGGACACAATCTTTGCTTCTCGAAAGTTTCGAGACTCAAGTTGCGGCTGCAACCGAGCAGTTTCGGTGAAACTTTGAAACAGCTCGGGTTGTACGTCTCTGCTTTTGGGCCAGTCGTAAAGCGAGAGACTACGCGAACGGAGTAGTAGCACGAGTGCTCGTAGCGATAGCTTAGATTATTTATATCTACCTCTCTAATACACGATTGTACGTCGGGCACGCGAGAACATTTTTCGAAAAAGTTTACAACGATAATGCCGAGGTCGAACAATATCTCTTACGTTACTTAAATACTCATGACACGTGTAGAACGTGAACCTACCTCTCAAAACGAAGCGAGTATAAATTTTATTTTCCGCTCGAAAATTTGCTCGTAAAACACGATATTCTCAAGGTCATGGAAAATAAATTTTGTTTTCACCCTATTCGACTCGAATCTGTCATTTTCAACTACTTGAAACTTTTATCTTTATAGAACTTAACACCTCGATATTTTTCAATAAAATAATTTTTTTTAACAATCTTTTCGTACGAAAATGAAATAAATACGAATAAAATAAAACAAAGAAAGTTTGAAAGAAAAATTAAAATGGTTTTAAAATTACACGTTGCTCGAGTTTGAATTATCGAATCGTGAATGTACTTTGTTAATCTTGAACTATACAAAATTTAATTATCGACGTTTGTCACAATGATTAAAAGCATTCTCGACACTTTGACTTTCAACATCTTTCGTGCGTACGTTTGTATCTTTCACCTTGAAAAAAAATAGAAAAAGTAACAAAAAAGAAAAACTTTTTCTCATTAATATTCGAAACTCCGTCGCTCGTCTCAGGGTCAAGGGAAGTGATACATTTTCGTATTTTCACCGAAACACATTTTCTCGTTCGCGTTCCGTGTCCTCGCGCGGTCTTAGTGAGAGGAAACTAGTGCTCGGAGAGCGAGGATCTACCCACGATTTCTCATTCCGTTTCATGACCAAAAGCTTCGGACCATTTCCGTGAGCCGGAGGTTTTTCTTATGCCGCTTGAAAATATGTCCCCCCCCCTTTTTTTGTTCACCCCGCTTCTTCTTTCTTCTTGTTCTCGCACTCCGCTCTCTCGTCTCTCGTCTTACTTCATTTTTCTTTTCTTTCTTCTCTTCCTCGAACCCGCGAGTCTTTTTATTTCACTTCTTTCTCGCTCTTCCTCTCTCTCTCTCTCTCTTTCAATCTCTCTCTCTCTTTCTCTCTCTCGTCGCGTCGAGAGTCACGAAGGTAACGAAAACCGCGGAAATTCTCGCGAGGCACTCTACGCTCCTTCTGCGCTTATATTTCGGCGGGTCGGCTTTCTTTTTTCTCCTTTATCCGCACTTCCGGCTTGCCTGCTTTAGGGAAGTAACTCCTTCTCCCTCTCTCCCTCTCTTTCTCTCTGCCACCGCTGGCTTCGCTCGAAACGTATTCTCGCAATGTCTTGCGTGCTTAACTATGACGCTAGCCACGAGGATAAAAGGTTCTTTAAAAAAAGTACATCGGGACGAGCGAATGAAAATGTGGAAAAACTAAAAAATTTGAAAACATGATATTTATAACGAAGCAAGGATTATTTTTTGGTCGATTAATGTTACATTTTTATTATTTTATCTTTTATAAACTATTTTTAGTATATTATAATTTTATTATCGAATTATTTATTTTTTAATTATTTCACTATTCTTTATTTTAATCTAATTCGATCAAAGTTCCAATTTATTTATACGTTTTTAATATCATTTCGCCCTTTTTGAAATTATTTTTATTTTCGTTTTTCGATTTTGTTTAAATTCGGGATAAATTAGGTGAAAATTGTTCTGAAATAATTTGCGTATTTGATTTCGTAAACCGAGTGATTTTCTTTGCGACTACAATGTATATTTACGTCGTGTCGTCAAATATCCACGCAATCCGTAAGTTTGGAGCGAGCCAGCCACCGGTCCGACCCGTTTACTCCAACATTCTTGCTCGTGCCACTGAACTTCAACGAAGTTTCCACCTGTTCGTGCTACGTATAATTGTCATGAGCGAGACAATGGTACGCCGGCTCCCAATTATTCTCGAGTTCGTTAAAGCATTATTGTTACAAGAAACCTCGTCCGCAGCCGCGACGCAAAACTTTAACGAGCGCGTTTCGTTAAAAAAACGATCACAGTCACGAAACATTTCTCGATGAAACGATAACAAAACAAAAAAAGTTCGCACCATTTGCTAATTGTCATCTCTTCGATGATTCTCGAGACGATCACAAATTAGCGAAACTCCAATTATCGTTTATCGCGCGAAATCAACACTTTTCGTCAATTTTAAAATTTGCAACGTAACCAAAAAAAAAATCTAAAAATCAATTAAAAAATTCGAAACGATGAAATCGTTCTTCAATCGTCCTCGTGACGCGAGTAACGATCGTGGGTGTCAGCTCGATATGAATTTCGGATAATTGGACAAAATCGTCTCAAAAGAATTTATTGCGAGTTGGTACTAAAAAAAATTGTTTTTTTTTTCTCTTTTTTGGGGCTGTTCACCCCTGCATCTCGCGTATATACGCGGATATGTACGGTTCGAGCACGATGGACTGTGACATTTGTCACTTCGTTATAACGGGACGACGAGGAGTCTCGATTTATCGTAGCTTCGGGCTTACACCTTATGACACGTGTACGGCCCCGGTGAGAATCGATAACGGGGTAGAGCTCCGAGAGAGATGAAAGAGACATATATATACACGAGAGAGAGAGAGAGAGGGGAAGAGAGAGTGACGAGAGTCCTTAATCCACGTCGAAGTTTACTCGGTTCGAGTTTGCCTGACTAGTACAGGCAACTAAACACACTATTGTGCTACAGTGGCAAAGGACAGACGTGCTCTTCTCCCTATGTATTCATGTTGCCTTGGCCCTATGGGGTTTGTACTATTGACGATATATATATATATATAACTTGGGATGTATACTCTAACAATCAAGTATCTACGTCCCAACGACGTGTGTATATCGGTAACTGAATGGAGCCCACCTGTACCGTCTTGGCATCTTCGAAAATTGGAGATCAATTTGAAATCGAGCGATCTCTATGACAAAGATTCATAAATCATCGTTTGGTTAATTGAAAAGAAGGATATGAAAAAATTGCACGAATATATTGAGAAAATTAGAAAAATATTTTTAGTCTCGTTCGATTTTAAACGAATTATTGAATTTAGGTCGAATGAAATTTATTTGATTTAGCGATCAATCATCGATCACGAACTTTGGAATCGTCGAAAATCACGCGAATGTTTTCTTTCGTAAAGTGCAAAGTGTAGCGAGCTTGACGAGAACGGGAAGAGGAAGAATTTACGAACGACCGGCAAAGACGATCGATCAGACAATGTTAATGTAGCAAGGAGCGCAGCTTCTAACCAATTTGTAGTTTGGCTTACCAACTTTCGAGGGATCTCACTCTCCTTCCCTCTATCTCACTCTCCTTTCTCCTTTCCTCGTTCGTCGTCAGACACGACATTGCCAAGAGAGTGAGACGGATGGTGTATCGATTCGTAATTTATAGTCGGGCTAACTCTTGTCCATCGTTACCATTAGCCCAGTTTGCTTCGTGCTTGTCTCGTCTTATCGTCGATTTCATCATCGACAAATTTTCGACAATAGTCAGTAGCAAAACATCGAACGAACTCGAAGAAGAGAGACGAGAAAAGAAATTATAGAAATAAAAGAAAAAATTTCGACTATATAAAATTTCTGTCAACTGTGATCAAGTCAAAGAGTAGAGAAAGAGAGAGAGAGAGAGAGAGAGAGAGAGATAAAAAGAGAGAAAGAGAAAGAGAGGGAGAGCGTGAATCGATCTGAGCGTACGAGTGTTTGATCGAAATGTAATTACACTACCCTCTCACATCTATCTCGGACGAGCTAATGGACTTTTAAAGAGATCGGTCGAAACTACCCCCTACTCCCGCCCCGCCAAACGAATATCGGGTTTCACTCTCTCGACGCGAGACGATTATGCCTTATGAACTCCGAAACACCCCGTACCCCATATTTGCATACTAATGTCAATCTCGATTTGAGGCGTTTTTTTCGCACAATTTTTTTTTCTCACATCGAAACCCCATTCGATCTTTCGTTCAATTTTACGAAATTCGTAACAGTCGCACCGAAAAGCACGTTCTTCAGTCGAATTTATCGAAGTCAAACAGTGCAAATTGTCGTTCATACGGACATCGATTATTAGATATTATGATATGGAAATTGAGCGAGCAGCAGGTCGAGGGAAGGGTCGAGAGTGGTTGAAAACGAAATGTCAACGTTTCGGAACGTAAATAAGTCGGTTGATATAATGAAATGGATTTGAGGGGAGAGAGAGGCCGAGATGGCGAAGGAGATGGAGATAGGGAAGAGATTCGGCGGTCTGCCACATTTGGGGAGGGGGAGGGGGTTGGGGGAGAAAGAGTACCAAGACGGAGCCGAATAGTCTGGAAATCGCGAGCGAAGGACGAAACCTCCCCGACGGACATCGATTCCCGATTTATAGAAACGCGGAGAGAGGTTTACTCATCGCTGCCCCCATTAGCCCAGTTTGGTTGAGGGGCTACCACGGGCCTTATATTTATATATAGCTAATATATATATCGACGATTCTTCTTTGGAAGCCTCTTGGCGACTGGAAAGATACGATTTTAGGAGCAACGTCTTGCTCGCGCGTAATGAATTTACTACCGGGCCATTGAAACTGTCACCGGGACAGATCGTGAAAAAATGAAATATCGTCGTGTTTCGAGATAACTAAAAGTATTTTCAGAAATGCAAAAAATATGTTTTTCTTACGGGAAATTTTTTATCGCCGATCGATAGGAGTCGACCGATATTTATTTGTTTATTTATTCACGGAGATAACGATTTTTTTATTTTAATTTGAGATTTTTTTTTAGCTTTGGTTCGGGTCGTTTTGTTTTTAGACGTTCGAGATAGAACGAACGAATGGGTCGGATCGATCGATAATCACCGGCTGTGAAACGTGACTGTACGATAGCCAAAAATAGTATGATTTTTTTCTGATCGGTCAAAGGGTCCGTCGGGGCACTCGGATGAGAAATAGGAGAATGGAGGAAGTCGCGTGCGGACCTTTTGTCGCCCCGCACGAAATGGTGCAAATAGAACTGATCGAAATGGAGAAATAAAACGAAATGGAACGGGATGGAAAAAAATACGTCGACGAAGAGAGAGAGAGAGAGAGGAAAATCGAAGAAAGGACCAGAGATAACAACAGAGGTTGGAGGGAATCTTCGCGTGTGACGGTTTGTCCGTCGAAAATAGAAGAGGGAAAGTGGGTTGGGTAACGTTTTTTTTCATTTTTATCGGAAAAAGCGAAAAAGAAGAGACGGGATTCGTGCCAACGATCCAAAGAACGGATAGAGAGTTCGAGGAGTCGCGTAACCGCGACGATACAACTCTCCCCAACGCGACGATAAATAATTCACGTCAATCGATATATGCACACGCGGAAGTGTGTCACGAAAGTTCTGTTCTATATATAAATATATTCGTTTAAATTATGCACACAACGGGCATCGTGCGTATATAGAACGAACTACCCTTATCAAGATCGTTGAAAAACCTCAAAATGCAGATCGAAACATTTTTAAAGTGTAAATATTCCCGTTTTTTCACCCTTTTGACCGACAAATCGTGACAAACCGGGAATAAAAATGTGACATTCGTGTTGTACGGGAAATTTCGGATTCCTCTAACTTCCTGTAAACCTTTTTTAAACGGAAAAATGAAATTTCACCCCGTCGACCTACCCCAAGTCCCGGAAGTGGATCGAGACTTTGGTCCATTGACACTTAAACGGGGTTAACATTTGTTTTTCTCAATAAAAAAAAGTTTGTCAGGTGGTTGAGGAATCGGAAATTTGCCGTCGATTATCAATATGATATCTTGGTTCACGATTTTTGAGAAATGCCGCGGCAAAGTTTGAAAAACGGAAGAATTTCTTGTTTTTTGCAGCGTTTTCCGGTCTTGAATTCCCCTGGCATCGCATTCAATCGTTCCTCTTCTTTATCCTTCATTCGCGACGCCAAAATGTGGTATACGAGCTGTACGCCACAGAATACGATAGAAAGTTCTAATGCTCGGGCATGCGTGCAAGTATATATATATATATATATATATATATATATATATATATATATATATATATATATATGTAAAATATAGTTTATGTACTATACGAAGTATTCTAAGATTCCTTTTCATGCTCACGGAGCTGCAACGGGCTGCTCGCTCCCGCAGCCTGCCTCGCTTTCCAGTAGTGATAACGGTTTCGAGTCAGACCCGCATGGAACCCTACGTTGCTCACATACTGGAAAATTGGCATTCGAATGAAAATAAAAACCGATTTAACGTACTATTTTAAAAGAAATTAATTATGAATTCATTCGTTAAAGAGCATAAGTACGTTATAATTAAATCGTATAATTATCGTACACGAGTAATCAGGTCGATTGGATGAAATTGGCGCATCCAGTGAGCGAATATTTATACGCGAACGAGAAAAAGTTCAAAGTTCCCTCTCTTTTGGTTTTCCGGGTCGCCGAAGCTGAAAAGAAACGAAAGCTCTTAAAGGAAACAGTCCGTATGTACTGGTATCGCTTTGAGCTTTCTTTTCGTCAAGGTAAAGGCTCCGATTTCCTGCTTTCGCGTATGTAAATAAATATATACGTATGTCCGTGCAGTAGTAAGAACCGTTTTCGTTCAGACACGATGAGGTCATGCTGCCTCGGATCGGAAACGTAGTATGCCCGGTAATGCAATAGAGCTTTTTTTTATCTCGAACGAGACTCGATATATATTTTAACACCTTCGATAACGATACAATTCCGATTATACGTTCGATAAAAAGTCTGTTTTTTAATATTAATATTATTTCTCGATAATCATTTATTAGATTGTATTCAATGAATTTATGGAAATTCTTTGACGTGATTTAAAATTGCGAATATAATTGGAAAAAGTACGACGTATTCTCGAACTCTCGACGTTCTGCCGGATTGAAGAAAAGAGAAAAATCTGACGGAGAGCCGTTGAAAACAGAAAAAAAACGAAAACACACTCTCTCCGTAAGCAGCTTTTCGTTCGCGCTTGCACTGGAACCGGTAGTTCGGCTTTGGCTTCGCACCGTCGTGGCACAGATTTTTTTTTACCGGCAGTAAATATTCTCGTAACTTCGAAAAGAGACAGAAATACTGGCAGATATGTCAAAGAAGTTCGACACGAGGGTTGGTATAGAAATTGAATTGTGGGCGAAAGGGCGTACAGATATATACCTAGTTCCTACCAAGAAATAAATGGGAGTAAGCAAAAGGTTCGGGTACGAACGATAAGGGAAAACTGCCCGAGGAATAAGACGGGTAATGGTGGGAAGTTATTCGATTTCTTCGTGTTTTCCGGTCACGAACATAGCTGTTTATACTTACACGGTCTTGAACCCCAATCGAGATTTATAAAGTGCCTCGAGGGAGCTATAAAGATTTCACCGATGTGATAAAAGTTCTGTTCCTTCAACTATACGATTTATATCACTTATATTATCAATTCTCTTATCACAAATAAGCTAAGCCTATATCTTCTATCTAGCCTCAATGGACAATCGATCGAAGAAAATATTTCATTGCAACGAAAGAAAATAATTTTTTTGTTCCAAAACGATGATGAGATTTTTTTTGCAAGAAAAAAATCATATTTTTGTATTAATTTTTACTATTTTCCTGTATATGATTCAGGGATGCTAGCGAACGAAACGGGGAAGATGACCGGTGTATTCGAGAAACTCGGCCTCTTCCATGAGAGTTGCCTACGTTTCAAGGACAGAGACGTCGACTTTACCCCGGGTAAGCTGAAACATCACTTCCCTCATCCCTTTTCTCCTAACATTATTGCTCGCCTATAAGCGACAAACACATGCACCAGAAGAATGTTTGAAAAAGTATTTTGGAATTATTAAAATTAAGGTCATGATATCAAAAAAATATTTTCCTTAAAAAAAAAATGTTAATATATTAGGTGAATCAGTATTTGCCAAATTTAAATGCAAAACGGGGGTGGTTCGATAAAATTCGCGAGTAAGCGACATACGTGTATGTGCCTGCTGCATTTATGTGCAGCGTAACGTCGATAACATTAACCTAGTGAAGTACTTACGATTAGTAGCAACGTCAAAATCGAGAGCTGTCCCAGCCGTCGAGAGTGCATAACGAGCGAAAGGGATGAAGGATGACGAATGAAGAGGGCGACGAGGGGGGGGGGGGGGGTTATCAGGGCTTGTCGGTGCCGGGGTCTGGCGTGAATATTACCCCGGTATCACTGTGACATAGGTCAGCATGTGGATAGAAAAATCAGAGCGTAAAGAAGCTGAATTTTCTACCTTGCAGCTCGAGGGGGTTGAAAAAAAAATTCCGTTAGACAAATTGCAATAGGTCCTATTCGAATGGACATTCCTTACTGATGAAGATTATGATGTTATTTTGGCCGATATCTCAAAAACTTTAGGAGAAAAATGAAAAAATCCTGAAATAACGATAAAGGGAGGAATTTTTGTTTTTCAAAAATGGTTGCAAGAATGCTTATTTCATCGAAAATGTTCCGCACATCATGAAAATCAGAGTTGTACGTTCGACATTCCGAAACAAATCGTCGAAAAACCGAAAAAGATTGTGATTGCCACCGATAGCGGTGGCGATCGATCGCTGGAACTACGTCGATATCCGCATTTCGGGAGAGAGATGGAGAGACAACAGCGTTGCAGGTCTGTCTCTTTCTCCCTCTCTGCCTCGCACACCCACCCTTTCTCTCGCTGCTATTCTACGCTACGCGGGCAGAACATTGCCACGGGGAAAATATAGTAAAAAAAAAACGCTAACACACAAAAGAAAAACGAGAAGAGAGAATGAGAGAGAGAGGAAGATAGAGGCCAAACGAGAAAACGAAAAAAATACTTGGCAGGTTGTACGGTGTAAAGGGGGCACGTCGGGTGAGTATACGTGTGGCGCGGCGGAGAAGTGTCGGAAGAGGGTGAGAATACGCGAGAGTGAGAGAGACACTGAGGGACAAAAAAAAGAAAAGAAAAAAAGAAAAAGGGAAACGCCACTGGCGTCGAAAAAAGGTGGTGGTCCTCACTGCGGGGGATGAAAAAACAACAGACGGTTGACGATAGTTCGCTTCTGCACTACAGCGGCACATCTATATATTCACTACTATTTCCCCTTTTCATCCCTCTCTCTCTCTCTCTCTCCCTTTCTCTCTTTCTCTCTGTCATCCTCTCGGTATTTTCAGCAGTCTAACCTCGACATTATCCTGTTCCCGGATGATGCTAACGAGGCTGTTTTTAGCGAGAGGAAGCAAGAGAGAAAGGGAAAGGACCGCGTGAGGCTGTTCTCACTCACTCAACCGCACTCTCCCTCTCTCTCCCACTCGCTCTCTCTCTTACCTCTTCTTTTTTTCAAGCTCTAGAGAGCTTCATACGCGAAATAGAGTACTCACGATTTTTTGCATATATATGTGTAAAATGTGAATGTCTTCTGTCGGCGGCGGTGAGGGGCGGGAGAGGGAAGGGGGTTAGGGTGTTGAGATAGGGTGAAGTAATACGATTTCGGTGGGGGTAGTGTGATACACATGTATCGGCTTTGCGGAATTCTCGTCGCGAATCATGAAGTACCCCCGCGCCCTTCTGCCCCTTCTCACTACCCCCTTGCATATCGCTTTTTTTCATTGGGTGCACGTGGTTTTTTTATCGTCGTTACAACCATCGGAAAGAAAGGACGCGTGTAACGTCCTGTCGTAAAAACAAACGTATATTCGAACATGGTTTTCCTCCCTGTCGAACGATTCCTAGTATGGTTTATTCGTTTTTTTTTGTTCGCATCTTTTGTTTTCTTTTTTAACGGTGCTCGAGCGGAGAAAATCTATGATGAACGATTCCTCGGTCAGGGGTGGTTCGAATACATCGCGAAAACAATCGAGGAGTTTTTAATTGTTTCGTTTCTATTTTTAGGTGATGAAAAAAAAAACCGTTGAAATTTAGTAGGACACGTTATACGTGATTTTTCAACCGTGAAAATACGAGCTCGCGTCGACGCATGTTTTTTTTTATTTCGAGAATATTTTTGCCGTTCAAAAACTAATTGGCAAAAGGTTATACTCGTCGAGATTGGAGAATTCCGGGAAAATATAAATATCCCGGATATTTTGAGATTTTTTTATACGGCTCCTCGATTTTTCTTCGTATCGAATCTCGCTCGATTGTATCTCGACGTTTCGTACGAATGAGTTCTCGTCGATACGTTTCGACGCGGCCAGCGCGAATTATTATTATCGTCGACGCTTCGTTAGAAACGAGATAAAGACTCTCGCAACGCGGAGAGAAACGTTCCACCCTGGCTCGACAAATTTATTTCCGTTTAGTTATATCCAATTTATAAGGGTGCATGGAAAACGAATTTATATACGCATCTAGATTGAAATTTATACGAAAGTTCGGAGAAACGATTGAAAAAAACGCTAGAATAACATACCTTGGTTTAAGGGATGCTCGTATTTCATTCATATATGGATGTGGGTCCAGTTTTTTTTTATTTTTAATTTTTCCACCCCCGTACTACGCCCTTCGGCTTTGTCTTTCTCACGTCTTTGTGCATACGTCTCTTCTTTCTCGACTCTGAGAGCAACCCCTATACGTAGATATATATATGTATGTGTGTGTATGTCAACCGTCTGACTTTGCCGGCTCTATCGCTGCGGCCAACTTTTTTTTGTACTTGTCACGGCCACCTATTTCCTTTGTTTTAGCACTGCAGCAAATGTGTAGATAGTATATAAAATACACATATATATGTACGTGTGTATTTTATATTCTATCTACACATTTGCTGCGCATTGGCTATATATATATTTATATATTGGTCTATATACAGTTTTGGCTGGGTGACCGGTCAGGAAAATCGATAGGATCGATTATTCATGAGATAAAAGCCCCGAGGCACCTGCGAATCCACGAGGCTTTATATCTCTCTTCTATCTCACCCCCTTTGTGGTGTTCCCAACGGAAACAGGAATTTACCTACGAGCCCGTATGTGTTACAACGAGACGGGGAGAATTTAATTGGTCATATAATGGTGATCCCCGACATAACGAAATATCGATAGTAAATAGATCGAAGATACAGGGGAAGAGTTTTATACACACTTTAGACACACATATGTATGGCTTAAGTTAACGGGTGAAATTTCTCACTATCGGATGGACCGAACGAGAGATTCTCTAGAGAATCTTGGCTCGAGCATGAAAAAACTGACCTCTTATATTTTTCATTAGAAAATTTAAACGCGTGACCAGGGATGAAAAAAAATAAACAAAAAAACGAAAAAATATTGTCTCGTTTATCGAATTCGGTACGATCGATAATTTCACGATTAAAACTTTCCATCTTTCTCTCTCGTATGCAAAAAAAAGACAGTGGAGGAAATGGCAGAGGCCATGTGCCATCGCTCGTGTGTTCGCGAACAGGAAGTGAGAGCGGAAGGCGAAGGGTAGTCATTACGGTCGACCTGGCACGTTGCTCGGTTTTATTGCTCTTCTTCGTTCGAAGACGCGAAAGGTTGCGAGGGTGGAGGGATGTTCTTTGTCCAGAACGATGCATCGTTCATCCTTAACAGCGAGAGCGAAGAAATGGAACGTGTCGTTTGTAGGGGTTGGGGTTGGGCCTAGGGATGGGACTACAACTGGAGTGGGGGCTAAAGACCGGGGCTAAAGTTAAAGTTTGCCCTAGACATGCCCCTTAGGCATCCATCGAAAAAATCTAAATAATTCGTTTTTTTTCGTTATTCCAATATTCCAATTTTATCGTCCCCTATTTTTGTTTCGCTTTTAGGGGACAAGGCACGCCCTTAATGCAAAAAAGAAGAAGAAAGTAGTATTTCAGTTCGCCTACGGGACTAAAAATAGCAACCCTGTGGCGGCGAACGTTTGTCCTGACACGGGAAGAGCTTTTATGTGTATATATATAAATATGTATATATATGTATATATATGACTACCGTCACGTGCTCTACATATGTCCATTCCTCTATGTACCATATGCACGTACATTCGATATCAACTGGAAATCATATTTATATAATATCTCTAATATAGAACTATATTGGCGTATACCCACACCTATACATATACCTATATATATAGATTGAGCTAGAAACCGATAAAGCTCGATACGACCGTGGACGGAATTGAAATCAGAGGTCGGCGGATATATCGATAAGGGGCGAAATTGTAAAGATGGAAATCCAACATGGTATACCAGTCGCTCCATCCAGCTTTTTCACTCTCTGTCTCTGTCTCTGTCTCTGTCT